>CAMRHE010000622.1:0-600000 GCA_947044405.1 Leptodactylus fallax
GGTCACGGTTATTGGAAAGCCACCACCCATCGGCCTACTCAAACAGCTTTCCAGCGGCTGATCCGGACATGTGGCTTACAGAAAAGTTCAGATGCACAGCGTCCTCTGGCTCGAATTTCAGTTCCTTTGCATACAAAAGTTACACTGCCACCCAGTCGGGAGACAATAGTGTCCATGCCCGTAGGCACCTGTCGGAAACTAGAGGGCATAGCTGTGTTGGTAGAACCACTGCAGGCAGCCGAAGGAGGTGTTGATCCGCTAGTGGCCCGTTCCTTGGCAATAGTTCGCAATGGAAGAGTACCACTTCGATGTGTAAACACTCAGGACCAGAGTGTGGACCTGACCCCAGGGAGGCTGCTGGCTAACATCTATGTGACTCCGGAGGAAGTAAGGAAAGTAACTCCAATGCAGCTGAAGCCGACTGAAAGGGATGAGTGGACCGTAACTGTGTCCATGGGAGAAGATGAGGAACCCACCTCTGAATGGAATGGCTGTGCAATATGGCCACAAAAGACAAGGAAGGCGGCATTCATCTTGCCCATGGGACTATACGAATTTAACCGGATGCCCTTCGGGTTGACAAATGCACCCGGAGCGTTTCAGCGGTTGATGGAGAAATGTCTGTGACCCCAGCTTTGAGTTCTCTCATCTACTTGGATGACATTATAGTGTATTCTGCGACCTTTGAAGACCATCTCCACCAGTTGGGGCAAGTATTTCGGGTACTGAGGCACATGGGCTCAAAATTGAAACCCAGTAAATGAAGTTGTTCCAATCTGAAATTGATTACTTGGGTCACCGCGTATCAGGAGAAGGGGTGAGACCACCATCAGAAGACAAGATAGCGGCTGTTCAAGATTGGCCGATACCGACTACCCTGCGAAGTGGGGGCGTTCCTTGGAGTAGCCGGTTACTATCGACGGTTTTATTAAGGATTTCGCCAAGGTAGCAGCACCACTTAATGCTCTCCTACGAGGCACATCCGGTGGTCAAAGAACCGGTCCGTGAAGTGGGGACCTGAACAGGAACAAGCCTTCCAGGCATTGAAGGATGCACTGACAACAGCCCCAATCTTGGCATATGCTGATTACCCTTGCCGTTCCAGCTATATACAGATGCAAGCCTGTATGGTCTTGGAGCAGTGCTTTCCCAGCTTCAGATGGCCAAGAGGGTCATAGCGTACGGCAGCCGGTCTTTGAGAGATTCTGAAAGAAACCCCGAGAATTATAGTTCATTTAAATTGGAGCTGTTGGCACTGGTATGGGCCTGACGAGAAAATTCTCTGAATATTTGACCGGTGCTGAATTTTAGTACTGACTGACAACAACCCACTAGCTCACCTGGAAAATGCCAGAAGCTCAGGGCGTTAGAGCAGAGGTGGATAACCCGAATGTCATTCAATTACCGCATTAAGTATCGGTCCAAGACAGGGAACCAGAATGCTGACGGACTTTCTAGGGTAACTGCCCAGACCCCCACAGAAGACGTGGATCATGAGTTGGAGCATGTGGAGGTGCCCGATTTCAGCAGATTTTCACAGGCCTTGACCGCCACTAATCAGTTTGAGATGGAGAGGACTGAAATGGCTCCTTTCTTTGGTCCCTCACGACAGGAATGGGCACAGATACAACAGACCCATGAGGGGCTGGCGCAGATGATCAAGTGTGTTGAGAAGGCCAAGCCCTGTAGAGAGGAAAGAGAACGACTGACACGTGAGATATTATCTGTTTTGAGTCAGTGGGAAAAGTTGGAGATGAAAAATGGAGTGCTATGCCGAAAGGTCTATTTACCTTCTGAGATCGACATTCGATACCAAATTGCGGTGCCTAGTGAACTGGCTCGCCTTCCTTGGCAGTTGAGGCTCATAATAGGAATGGACATTTTGGTCATGAGAGGGCCTTTCGTTGGTTACAGCGACTGATTTACTGCCCTGGTCTTCGTCAAATGGTCGAAGAAGTATGCCGCAGCTGTCGAACTTGTGAGATCCATAAGGCAATAGAACAGAGAGCTCCCCCTGCAAACCATCGTGACCCAGGAACCTTTAGAAATCGTCATGATAGACTATCTAATGGTGGGCCCATCAATAGCGGACACCAGTATTGCCTCGTAATGGTGGATCACTTCACCAAATTTGCGGTGGTAGCCACCACCTAAAACCAGACAGCTGAGTCAGCAGCTCGTGCTCTGTGCCAAGATTTCATTCGAGTATATGGGTGCCCCCAACGCATCCACTCCGACCAGGGCGCCTGCTTTGGGGACACGTAATGAAAAAGTTCAACGTATCTACGGGATAAAAAGTCGCCCTCCAATCCCAACCACCCTCAGGGAAATGGGGCCTGTGAAAGATTCAACAGAACTCTGCTACAGATGCTGCGGACTCTGGAGGAAGACAAGAGGTTACAGTGGCCTCAGTTCTTGTCTGAAATAGTGTGGGCCTATAACAATCAGGTCCATTCTACAACGGGGTACTCTCCTTATACACTTCTCTTTGGGCGGTCTGGGCGAAGTATAGGAGAATTACAGTTGAATGATGTGGATGGGTTCCCTCCGAGGGATCAACCTCTTGGGTGCGGGCGCATCGGCAGAGACTTGAGCCGATCCATCGATTGGTGCGACTGCGCCACCAGAACATCCCCATCCTGATAAGACCCCAGTGCAAGAAGCACCATTGCAACCAGGCGACCTGGTGCTAGTTCGTGTCAAGAAACCCCAAGGGAAATTGGAAAGCAGATGGGAGGCTTTGCCGTATCGTGTTGTTGGCCGCAAGTATGCAAATGGGCCAGTGTACCAGTCCAGAAAAAGGAACTGATTGTGTTCGAGTACTTCACCGAAATATTTTGCGCCTGTGTCATTCTGAAGGGACAAATCACGATGGGCCTGCCAATGTGAATGAGCTCCCACAGTCAGAGAATGGAGGTGCGGAATGGGCCTCCCGGCGAGGAGGATGATTGTTAGCCGATCCCTGCTCCTGGGGATGTTCCAGCTGTGACTACTGTATCTCCGGCCTGTGCCCCCTCTGGTGCGGAATCCGCTGGTCCTTCTCAGCCCATAGCTGCAGCACCCCATAATATACCACCGGTCCTCAGACGGACCACTAGGCCAAATGCTGGTATTCCCCCTATTCGGTGTACGCAGATGTTTTGCCTGCCATACATCGGTATACTACCACCCTGTGCATAAAGAGAGTACAACCCTCTGGATATACAGTCATAGGCAGGGACTGCCAATCTTAAAGTGGGGGGGAATATACAAGAGACAGCCAATGTTGTCTTAAGCTTCATTTGTCTGTATAAACTGTTAATGTTGAATGTATTTCTGTGATTCTGTTCCTTTAAGACAGCAGCCATTGTAATTGTGACATGATGCTGGAGTGAGACCCCCCTTTATGTCAGCCTGCCTCTGCCAGACGTGAACTCCTACATGCATCTCCTCTTATTACATTATACATCTACAGTGGGGGAAAAAAGTATTTAGTCAGCCACCAATTGGGCAAGTTCTCCCACTTAAAAAGATGAGAGAGGCCTGTAATTGACATCATAGGTAGACCTCAACTATGAGAGACAAAATGAGAAAACAAATCCAGAAAATCACATTGTCTGATTTTTAAAGAATTTATTTGCAGATTATGGTGGAAAATAAGTATTTGGTCAATAACAAAAGTTCACCTCAATACTTTGTTATATATCTTTTGTTGGCAATGACAGAGGTCAAATGTTTTCTGTAAGTCTTCACAAGGTTGGCACACACTGCTGTTGGCCCATTCCTCCATGCAGATCTCCTCTAGAGCAGGGATGTTTTGGGGCTGTCGCTGGGCAACACGGACTTTCAACTCCCTCCAAAGGTTTTCTATGGGGCTGAGATCTGGAGACTGCCTAGGCTACTCCAGGACCTTGAAATGCTTCTTACGAAGCCACTCCTTCGTTGCTCTGGCGGTGTGCTTGTGATCATTGTCACGCTGAAAGACCCAGCCACGTTTCATCTTCAATGCCCTTGCTGATGGAAGGAGGTTTGCACTCAAAATCTCACAATACATGGCCCCATTCATTCTGTCATGTACACTGAGCGGTCGTCCTGGTCCCTTTGCAGAGAAACAGCCCCAAAGCCCCATGCTTCACAGTAGGTATGGTGTTCTTTGGATGCAACTCAGCATTCATTCTCCTCCAAACACGACGAGTTGTGTTTCTACCAAACAGTTCTACTTTGGTTTCATCTGACCATATGACATTTTCCCAATACTCTTCTGGAACATCCAAATGCTCTCTAGCAAACTTCAGATGGGCCCGGATATGTACTGGCTTAAGCAGGGGGACACGTCTGGACACTGCAGGATCTGAGTCCCTGGCAGCATAGTGTGTTACTGATGGTAGCCTTTGTTACGTTAGTCCCAGCTTTCTGCAGGTCATTCACTAGGTCCCCCCGTGTAGTTCTGGGATTTTTGCTCACCGTTTTTGTGATCATTTTGACCCCACGGGGTGAGATCTTGCGTGGAGCCCCTGATCAAGGGAGATTATCAGTGGTCTTGTATGTCTTCCATTTTCTAATTATTGCTCTCACAACTGATTTCTTCACACCAAGCTGCTTGCCTATTGCAGATTCAGTCTTCCCAGCCTGGTGCAGGTCTACAATTTTGTTTCTGGTGTCCTTCCACAGCTCTTTGGTCTTCACCATAGTGGAGTTTGGAGTGTGACTATTTGAGGTTGTGGACAGGTGTCTTTTATACGGATAACAATTTCAAACAGGTGCCATTACTACAGGTAATGAGTGGAGGACAGAGGAGCCTCTTAAAGAAGAAGTTACAGGTCTGTGAGAGCCAGAAATCTCGCTTGTTTGTAGGTGACCAAATACTTATTTTCTACCATAATTTGCAAATAAATTCTTTAAAAAAATCAGACAATGTGATTTTCTGGATTTGTTTTCTCATTTTGTCTCTCATAGTTGAGGTCTACCTACAGTATGATGTCAATTACAGGCCTCTCTCATCTTTTTAAGTGGGAGAACTTTCACAATTAGTGACTGACTAAATACTTTTTTTCCCCACTGTATACGATACCTCTAACTGCTTACTAGAAACCTAAGTGTGAATTTATATTAAAAGCCAGTAAGGACATTTGCTTTTTCCCCCACACAGTGTTGCCTTCTGTTCCATGACCTGTGTATTTTAACTGAGAAGAACCAGGGATTTTTCTTGGAAGCTGTAAGTTGTGCAGAAGTAAAATGTCACTTACAGTGCTGGCCAAAAGTATTGGCACCCCTGCAATTCTGTCAGATAATACTCAATTTCTTCCCGAAAATGATTGCAATCACAAATGCTTTGGTAATAATATCTTCATTTATTTTGCTTGCAATGAAAAAACACAAAAGAGAAGGAAAAAAAAAGTCAAATCATTGATCATTTTACACAAAACTCCAAAAATGGGCCGAACAAAAGTATTGGCACCCTCAGCCTAATACTTGGTAGCACAACCTTTAGACAAAATAACTGCGAACAACCGCTTCCGGTAACCATCAGTGAGTTTCTTACAATGGTCTGCTGGAATTTTAGACAATTCTTCTTTGGCAAATTTCTCCAGGTCCCTGAGATTTGAAGGGTGCCTTCTACAAACTGTCATTTTGAGATCTCTCCACAGGTGTTCTATGGGATTCAGGTCTGGACTCATTGCTGGCCACTTTAGAAGTCTCCAGTGCTTTCTCTCAAACCATTTTCTAGTGCTTTTTGAAGTGTGTTTTGGGTCATTGTCCTGCTGGAAGACCCATGACCTCTGAGGGAGACCCAGCTTTCTCACACTGGGCCCTACATTATGCTGCAAAATTTGTTGATAGTCTTCAGACTTCATAATGCGATGCACACGGTCAAGCAGTCCAGTGCCAGAGGCAGCAAAGCAACCCCAAAACATCAGGGAACCTCCGCCATGTTTGACTGTAGGGACCGTGTTCTTTTCTTTGAAGGCCTCTTTTTTTTTTCCTGTAAACTCTATGTTGATGCCTTTTCCCAAAAAGATCTACTTTTGTCTCATCTGACCAGAGAACATTCTTCCAAAAAGTTTTTGGCTTTCTCAGGTAAGTTTTGGCAAACTCCAGCCTGGCTTTTTTATGTCTCTGGGTCAGAAGTGGGGTCTTCCTGGGTATCTTATCATAGAGTCCCTTTTCATTCAGACGCCGACGGATAGTACGGGTTGACACTGCTGTACCCTCGGACTGCAGGGCAGCTAGAACTTGTTTGGATGTTAGTCGAGGTTCTTTAGCCACCATCCGCACAATCTTTTGTTGAAATCTCTCAATTTTTCTTTTCGTCCACATCTAGGGAGGTTAGCCACAGTGCCATGGGCTTTAAAATTCTTGATGACACTGCGCACGGTAGACACAGGAACATTCAGGTCTTTGGAGATGGACTTGTAGCCTTGAGATTGCTCATGCTTCCTCACAATTTTGCTTCTCAAGTCCTCAGACAGTTCTTTGGTCTTCTTTCTTTTCTCCATGCTCAATGTGGTACACACAAGGACACAGGACAGAGGTTGAGTCAACTTTAATCCATTTCAACTGGCTGCAAGTGTGATTTAGTTATTGCCACCACCTGTTATGTGCCACAGGTAAGTAACAGGTGCTGTTAATTACACAAATTAGAGAAGCATTACATGATTTTTCAAAGGGTGCCAATACTTTTGTCCACCCCCTTTTTTATGTTTGGTGTGGAATTATAACCCAATTTGGCTTTTTGACAATTCTTTTTGTGGTTTTCCATTGACGACAAATTAAATGAAGATATTATTACCAAAGCATTTGTGATTGCAATCATTTTCTGGAAGAAATTGAATATTATCTGACAGAATTGCAGGGGTGCCAATACTTTTGGCCAGCACTGTATAACTGATACCTGATGATAGCTAATGTCACATGTAAAGCAGAATTCACTGTTTATTTTCACAAGGGAATAGTATAAAGGCATAAACATTAATTTACAGGTAATGCCATGTAAGGAAATGCATTCTCAATTGTCTCACTGCTTTCATGTGTTTTCAAGCTAATTGTCCATAGTATCAGGGAAGGTGAAGATGGGTACAGCTGCTCTGTTGTCTCACTGCATTAAAGGGACTATCCAAGAACTCCATTTTGATGGCCTATCCTTAGGATAGACCATCAATATAAAGTTGGTTGGGTTCCAACGACCAGTATCTGCACAGTGTATGGAGACAGAAGCAGACTTTCATTGTGTAGCTATTGTGTCACACTATTGCAGCTCATCTCCTAGTCACTGCAGTAGCATGACACATCTACTACACATTATCCTGAACCACCTGCTTCTGGCTCAGTACACTGTGCAGGTATTAGCTGATCAGTGGGGTGCCAGGAATAGGACCTCTGCTATTTCATTCTCTTTTATTTCCTCAACAGTAATGTTTTATCTCTCCCTCCTGAGCTTAGGCCATGTGAACAATAGATTTGAGTAAATTATTAAAATTATTTTTCAGTTTAGGTATTATGTTCTATGTACAGTGGGGATAAAAAGTATTTAGTCAGCCACCAATTTTGCAAGTTCTCCCACTTAAAAAGATGAGAGAGGCCTGTAATTGACATCATAGGTAGACCTCAACTATGAGAGAAAAAATGAGAAAGCATATCTAGAAAATCACATTGTCTGATTTTTAAAGAATTTATTTGCAAATTATGGTGGAAAATAAATATTTGGTCAATAACAAAAGTAAATCTCAATACTTTGTTATATATCCTTTGTTGGCAATGACAGAGGTCAAACATTTTCTGTAAGCCTTCATAAGGTTGTGTGAGTGTGTGGCTGTGGAATCCAGGAGGCTGCCGTCTTTGAGGCTAAATTCACCCAAACTATCACATATGGAGGAGGATGTGGGCATAAAGAGATCCATGCAAGTCCTGGAAGACAAGTGGTTGGTGACTGCAGTACTGCTAAGTGTGCATTGTGGCCTACAGCTGGAAGAAATCTGTGATTTCAACTGAAAAACCCAGGAGGGGTGAGTAGAACTGCAAAATAGCAAATTGTGTGCAAAAACTGGTGAAAGTAAAACTCTGGAAAAGGAATCCAGGGAATGGACTTTGTGTATACTGTGGCACAGAAGTCTGTAAAGTGCTTGCTGATGGCAACAAAGTAAGCAATGTGTGTAGAAGCTGGATATTGCAAACAGTCTATGTGAAAGGCTATGGTGCCATGTTGGTGTTTTCTGTAGTGCCACATAAGTTAACTGTTTGGTGAATACATGTGACTGCAGAAGATAGTAAAAAGTTGCTGCCGGTTGAACCCAAGGTTTCTGTGAAATATTGTGTAATCTTGTTATTAAACCATGGGCAAGAAAAAGAAAATTTCAGTTTGTAAGAAATCAGAAAAGCTGTGCACAAGTGTGTCTCTGTAGCAGTCTCAAGGCAGAGAGACACAAAACCTGGAACAGAGCATGTGGAGTGCAAGTAAAGATAATGGGTTGCATGAGAGTGACTTAGTTTTTCTGACGCACCTCTGTTCTATGATTGAATATGTCCCTGCTGACTGTATGACTCATACTGAAGTGTATGAAAGCACCAAAGAAGAAAATATTATGGTGCAGAAGCTTCAAGATGAGATTAAAACCATCAGGTTCATTTATGAGGATGAAATATCTGATTGGAAATGGCAACTTGAGGTATCAGAAAAAGAGAACCTTAAGTTAAAGAAAGAGCTTGACTCTATGAAGAGTTCATATCCTAGTCATTGTGAAAATGTGGTGCTGGGTTTGCCTGGAATGGACTGTGTCACTAAGAGGGAGTTTGCTGAAATGAAATGTGCTCTATCTAATAAAGTTATACAGGGTGTAGAGCAAAAGCAAATGCTTGAGAAGCAATTGCAGGATTTAAAGGAGCAGCATGTCCATGACTCAATTGCCAAAGAGAGTGTCCTTGAAAAATTAAGAGATGACCTTGAAACTGAATTTTTGCAGTGTCAGTCAGAATGTTTGGATGACCAAGTCAGGAAGTGTGAAAAACTTTCAGCTGCATTAACTGATAAAGAAAATTAACTTTTAGAGCTGAGGAAGTATGTGTCTGACCTAGAGAGTGATTTAGAATCTGTGGTGCAGACATTGCAGTCAGAGCAAAACTTACATGAACTAAAGCAGGTTCGCCTAAACAATGAAGTGAAGAAATGGTAGAGCAGAGCTGGAGTTCTGGAACAATGAGAAATGGAACTCAAAGCTACAATAAGTAGCCTGGAGAGGGCGCTGTCAGGATCTTGTGAAGATAATGAGAAATTGTCTGTTTTGGTGCAAAATAAAGACAAAGAATTGGTGGAGATGTCGTCTGTCCATGCTCAGAATTTACTAACTTTACAGGAGAGTCACAAAGAAGTTGAGAAAAACCTGGAATCTGTGCAGATATTGTGTGAGGACAAAGCCAATGCTTATGACAAGCTTGAAAAGGCCAAGAGAGAATTAGAGCTCCAGATAGAAGACATGAGGATTCAGTCTGAGGAAAACGTGTAATTTATCTGCTCAGATTATAGATCTAAAAATGCTTATTGCTAAACTGAAGGTGCAAGTGGACAAACAGGAGGAAGTTGCACGCATCAAGGAACATCTGGAGTTTCAGATGGATCAAGTGAAGCGCGTTGGAAGAGCACACTTTTAAGATCAAACAGTTAAAAACTGAAGTTGAATCTAAAAGAGAAGAATTGGATCGATTGCAGCAGTCTTTATCCAATACTGAACAGTCGGCATCTGCACTATCTTCAAAGCTGGCAGCACTAGAAGCTGAGAAGGACTCGTTGCAGAGCCTTTTAACCTCTAAAGAGTCAGAGCTGTTATCCATGAAACACGTGACTCAAGAGACAGAGTCTTTATTCAACCAAGAGCAAGATAAGAGAGCCACTGAGATACGGGACTTGAAGGAAAGACTTGACAAAAAATCTGCAGATGAGCAGAAGCTTTGTCAGAAGATGTTGGAGGATCAATTCAATATAATTCAGGGAACAGTGGGGGAAGCAGAAAATATCATCCAGGATGCAGTTGCTAAACTTGATGATCCTCTACATATCCGCTGCACTAGTTCACCAGATTACCTGGTAAACCGAGCAAAAGTTGCTATAGATTCATTAACCTCCCTCTCGAATGAGCACTCCCAATACATACAGAATATGACAGATGCCTTTGACTTAGTTGGAGCACTGTCACAGTTTGCACACTTAACAGTAAATACAACTGTAAATGGCAGTGCAACATCTCACTTGGCACCACCAGACCATGGAGATCGTATTGTAGATAACTGCAGGGAATGTGGAAACCAGAGTTTACAGTATCTGAATGAGCTGAAGGATAAGCAGTCTTTGATGGATGCTGACCTGACAAATGTTAGAAGAACACTGCAGAATATCCTAGGACTTGGAGAAGAGTTGAGGCCTAAGAGCTTGGATGTCAAGCAGGAAGAACTAGGAGACATGGTGGATAAAGAAATGGCATCTACAACTGCTGCCATAGAAGATGTAGTGCGAAGGATTGAGGAAGATCTGCAAGTTGCACTAATAAAAACTGAGATGGAGGCTGTGCAGAAAGAAAGTTCTGGAGCTGGAATCAGAGATTTGTGCACTACAGAAGGCGTTAGAATTGGAGAAAGCTGCCAGCATAGCGGTAGAGGAAGCAGGGCCATTAAGTCAGACAGACATGAGTGACCTGTGCAGTGATGGTGATGGCAAAGATCAAAAGGATAAGAAACGTGGTGGGAAAAAACCACGTGAAGATCATGGCCGTGGCTACTTCGAGTGTATTGAAGAAAATAAATACAACAGGTCTAAGTCCCCACAGCCACCGGTGGAAGAGGAAGATGAAAAACTGGATGAAACTAATGTTCTTCTTGACACTTATATTTGTGATCTTCACTTCAAAATTTCACGGGATCGTCTGAGCGCCACTTCTCTCACCATGGAGAGTTTTGCCTTCCTGTGGGCAGGTGGAAGAGCCACATATGGTGTCTAGAATGTGTGACAATTTGGGGAATTAAACTCAAAATTGCGGCAGACTCCTGGTCCGGACAGCGGTGGTTCGTGGTACTGGGCGCCGGAAAGATAGCTTTCAGACGGTCCAAGTGTAAATAAAAGTGGCTTTATTCAGCTTAACTGCAACACAGCAAAACAACAAAAAAACCTATGCCACAGTTAGGGCCTAACTCCCTCCTTGAGCCCCTAACTGTCCTGACTATTGCTCAGCTCCAGCAACAGTCCTCTGTGGACGCCAGCCCTCTGGGACAGAGCCTATCTCTCTGTCCTAGCTGGTCCACTCCTGTGGACGCCAGCCCTCTGGGACAGAGCCTCTCTCTCTGTCCTAGCTGGTCCACCCCTGTAGACGCCAGCCCTTTTGGGACAGAGCCTCTCTCTCTGTCCTAGCTGGTCCACCACTTTCCTGCTTCCTGCAGGATGCTCCAGCCCCTCTGGAGTTACATGCCACCACCCAAAGGCGTGGCTGAGAGCCTTTTCTGGCCTGGCCTGGGTCGCTCAACAGCGCCCTCTGGCTCACATACTTACATACCCTCCCCCTCAGCTCACTACCCATGGGGTGAGCTACAATGGGACGAGACATCCTATGATGAAGTCCCTCTTCAACTCTGCATGCCTGTCCAGTGTCTCTCCAGAAGTCCCAATCTGGCGGTCTCTTCTTCCAGATTCCGGTTACTCGACATTTCCGGTTTCTCCTCACTTTAACTGCTACGCCAAGATCCTGGCCCTTCTGTGCAAAGGCAAGTTTTACTTCATCATCTTCACAATTCGCCATACAGGGGATCACATCATTTTCATCACATTTCTCGCCATAGTCTTCAGCCATCCCATTGCATGACTTTGATCCCTTTAGTGAATAGCCGTAAAGATCTTCATCTTCACCTATCAGAAATTCACAGGAGTTCAGAGACCAACTAACATGTACTTCATGCACATCAATGTCTTTAGAGTATAACTGTATCACGGGAACTTTTTCCGTAACCTTCATCTCAAAGCAAACTTTGCCATCACCATCAAGACTTAGAAGTTTAGGAGACATAGGCTGCTTGCTCTCCTCTTTGTTTGAGATACACAATCTCTGTACTGCAATATCTTCTCCTTCTGCACGAGGGCCATACCGTACACCCTCACATAATAGCTCACGCTGAATTACATTTTCTGGCATGTCTTTAACAACTGTCACATCATTGGACAGGTCACTCATGTCTGTCTGACTTAATGATTCTCCTTTCTCTGCCTCTATGCTGGCAGCTTTTTCTAATTCTAACGCCTTCTGTAGCGCACAAATCTCTGATTCCAGCTCCAGAACTTTCTTCACTGCGACATTTTTCTGTGCCGCTTCCATCTCAGTCTTTACTAGTGCACCTTGCAGCTTTATTTCTGACTCGCGCTTCACTTGATCCATCTGAAACTCCAGCTGTTTCTTGATGCGTGCAATTTCCTCCTGCTGGTTCACTTGCACCTTTAGTTTAGCAACAAGCATTTTTAGATCTACAATCTCAGCAGATAAATTAGACAGGTTTCCCTCAAACTGAATCTTCATGTCTTCTATCTGGAGGTCCAATTCTCTCTTGGCCTTTTCCAGCTTGTCATAAGTATTAGCTTTGTTCTCATATAATATCTGCACAGATTCCAGGTTTTTCTCAACTTCATCCTTGGAGCTAACCAAATCCTCCATTTCAGTGCGCATTTGCTTGTTGAGCCTCTCTAACTCGGCCTTCAATTCCAGGGCCTCTGCTTCAGCACGGTCACGTTCTTCTGCATATCTAGCAGAAAGAGTCTTCTCTTCACCAAGCAGCTGATCGAACTTTTTCTGCTTCCTTTCCAAATTTGACACCATCCGACGTTGATGATCAAGATCTACACCTATATCTTCTAGTCTAGTTCCTGCTGCAGTCTAATTTTCGTCTTCTCAAGTTTGTCATAAGCAGCAACCTTCTCCTCAAACCGTTGATTTGTAACTTCTAGCTCCTTTTGCAACCTTTCCTTTAGTTCTTCAACAGAGTCCAAGGATCCAATACTATCTTCCATTTTTTCTTCAGATCAGGCGCCTGAGCCTGTAGTGTTGAAATCTGCTTTGTCAAATCTCTTTTTGCTTTCTCCTCTTCCTCTAGTTGCTCAAGGAAACCATTTTTCTCATCTTCCATTTGTTTTAGTTTTGTACTAAGGTCAAGCTTCTGACGGGTTTCTTCTTGCAAAAGTTCCTGAGTGTCCTGAAGCTGAGATTCTAGTGTAGAAAAATCTTTGGAAAGTTTGATAAACTTGCTGTCTGCTTGGGAAAGAAGCCCTGTGACATTATTCAATTCCACCTGCAGTCTATTTGCCTTGCCTAGTAGTTCTGCTTGAAACCTGTCCCCTTCTGTGACTTTTAGTTGCATCACTTGAAGTTGAGTCTCTACTTTTTTATGACTCTCCTGTAAGGCTTGCACTTTCTGAGCATGGACAGACGACATTTCCATCAAATCTTTGTCTTTATTTTGCACCAAAACAGACAACTTCTCATTATCTTCACAAGATCCTGAAAGCGCCCTCTCCAGGCTACATATTCTAGCTTTGAGTTCACTTTCTCTTTGTTCCAGAACTCCAGCTTTACTTCGCCATTCGTGGATTTCACCATTTAGGCAAACCTGATGCAAGTTTTGCTCTGACTGCAATGTCTCCACCACAGATTCTAAATCACTCTCTCGGTCAGACACATACTTCCTCAGCTCGGCAATTTCATTTTCTTTGTCAGATAAGGCAACCGAAAGTTTGTCACACATCCTGACTTTGTTATCCAGACATTCTGATTGACTCTGCAAAAATTCACTTCTCTCACGTTTAGCAGTTTCAAGGTCATCTCTTAATTTTTCAATGACACTCTCTTTGGCAATGGAGTCTTGAACATGCTGCTCCTTTAAATCCTGAAATTGCTTCTCAAGCACTTGCTTTTGCTCTACACTCTGTATAACTTCCTTAGACAGAGCACATTTCATTTCTGCAAACTCCTTCTTAGTGACACAGTCCATTCCAGGCAAACCCAGTACCACATTTTCACAATGACTAGGATATGACCTCTTCATATAGTCAAGCTCTGCCTTCAACTTAAGGTTCTCTCTTTCTGATACCAAAAGTTGCCATTTCCAATCAGATATTTCATTCTCATACATGAACCTGATGGTTTTATTCTCATCTTGAAGCTGCTGCACCATAATATTTTCATCTTTGGCGCTTTCATGCACTCCATTATGAGACACACACTCAGCAGGGACATATTCCATCATAGAACAGAGGTGCTTTAGAAAAATTGAGTCACCATCATGCAACCCTTTATCTTTACTTGCACTCAACATGATCTGTTCCGGGTTTTGTATCTCTCTGCATTCAGACTGCTGCACTAATAAACCTGTGCATAACTTCTCTGCTTTTTTACAAGCTGAAATTCTCTTTTTCTTGCCCATGGTTTACTAACAAAATTACACAATATTCCACAGCAACCTTGGGTTCAACCGGCAGCAACTTTTTACTTGCTATCTTCTGCAGTCACCTGTATTCAAACAGTTAACTTATGTGGCACTACAACAACCAGCATTTTCTTCTGTCTTCCACAGAAAACACCAACATGGCACCATAGCCTTTCACATAGACTGTTTATGTGGCACTACAACAACCAGCATTTTCTTCTGTCTTCCACAGAAAACATCAACATGGCACCATAGCCTTTCACATAGACTGTTTGCAATATCCATCTTCTATACACATTGCATACTTTCTTGCCATCAGCAAACATTTCACAGACTTCTGTGCCACAGTATACACAAAGTCCATTCCCTGGATTCCTCTTCCAGAGTTTTACTTTCACCAGTTTTTTGCACACACGCTGCTATGTTGCAATTCACTCACCCCATTCTGGGCTTCTCAGTTGAAATCACCGATTTCTTCCAGCTGTAGACCACAATGCACTCTTAGCAGTACTGCAGTCACCAATCACTCAAAATGGCGTCTACAACTGCTGCCATAGAAGATGCAGTGCGAAGGATTGAGGAAGATCTGCAAGTTGCACTAATAAAAACTGAGATGGAGGCTGTGCAGAAAGAAAGTTCTGGAGCTGGAATCAGAGATTTGTGCACTACAGAAGGCGTTAGAATTGGAGAAAGCTGCCAGCATAGCGGTAGAGGAAGCAGGGCCATTAAGTCAGACAGACATGAGTGACCTGTGCAGTGATGGTGACGGCAAAGATCAAAAGGATAAGAAACGTGGTGGGAAAAAACCACGTGAAGATCATGGCCGTGGCTACTTCGAGTGTATTGAAGAAAATAAATACAACAGGTCTAAGTCCCCACAGCCACCGGTGGAAGAGGAAGATGAAAAACTGGATGAAACTAATGTTCTTCTTGACACTTATATTTGTGATCTTCACTTCAAAATTTCACGGGATCGTCTGAGCGCCACTTCTCTCACCATGGAGAGTTTTGCCTTCCTGTGGACAGGTGGAAGAGCCACATATGGTGTCTAGAATGTGTGACAATTTGGGGAATTAAACTCAAAATTGCGGCAGACTCCTGGTCCGGACAGCGGTGGTTCGTGGTACTGGGCGCCGGAAAGATAGCTTTCAGACGGTCCAAGTGTAAATAAAAGTGGCTTTATTCAGCTTAACTGCAACACAGCAAAACAACAAAAAAACCTATGCCACAGTTAGGGCCTAACTCCCTCCTTGAGCCCCTAACTGTCCTGACTATTGCTCAGCTCCAGCAACAGTCCTCTGTGGACGCCAGCCCTCTGGGACAGAGCCTCTCTCTCTGTCCTAGCTGGTCCACCCCTGTAGACGCCAGCCCTTTTGGGACAGAGCCTCTCTCTCTGTCCTAGCTGGTCCACCACTTTCCTGCTTCCTGCAGGATGCTCCAGCCCCTCTGGAGTTACGTGCCACCACCCAAAGGCGTGGCTGAGAGCCTTTTCTGGCCTGGCCTGGGTCGCTCAACAGCGCCCTCTGGCTCACATACTTACAAATGGCAAAGTTTGCTTTGAGATGAAGGTTACAGAAAAGGTACCCGTGAAACAGTTATACTCTAAAGACATTGATATGCATGAAGTACGTGTTAGTTGGTCTCTGAGCTCCTGTGGATTCATGATAGGTGAAGATGAAAATTTTTACGGCTATTCACTAAAGGGATCAAAATCATGCAATGGGGTGGCTGAAGACTATGGTGAGAAATGTGATGAAAATGATGTGATCCCCTGTATGGCAAATTTTGAAGGTGATGAAGTAGAACTTGCCTTTGCACAGAATGACCAGGATCTTGGCGTAGTATGTAAAGTGCTGAAAAAACGGAAATCTCGACTGACTGGAATTTGGAAAAAGAGACCTCCAGTTTGGGACATATGGACAATCACAGGACAAGTTTATCTGATTAAAGAGGGACGTCGACATAGTATGTCTTGTCCCATTGTCACTCACCCCATGGGTAGTGAGCTGAGGGGGAGGGTATGTGAGTTTGTGAACCTAGAGGGCGCTAGTGAGCGACCCAAAATCAGGATTGGAAAGCTCCTCAGCCACACCCATGGGGGGGCACCAACTCCAGACGGAGTGTGCGCAGCAGGAGAGAGTGCTGTGGAGACCTGCAGGAAGCAGGTAGTCGGGGAACCAGTTGGAGACAGACAAGGCGGTCTGTCCCAAGAGGACTGGGGTCCTGAAAGGACTGACTGAGCCAGGCTATTTGTTATTTTTTGTTCATGTTCCATTAGTAAGTTGAATAAAGCTATTTTACTTTGGATTAACACCGCCTGAATTCTGCTTCTTCAGCACCCAGTACCACCAACACCACTGTGGAATCCAGGAGGCTGCCGCTTTTGAGGCTAAATCCCCCCAAACTGTCACAGTTGGCACACACTGTTGCTGGTATGTTGGCCCATTCCTACATGCAGATCTCCTCTAGAGCAGTGATGTTTTGGGGCTGTTGCTGGGCAACACAGACTTTCAACTCCCTCCAAAGGTTTTCTATGGGGTTGAGATCTGGAGACTAGCTAGGCCACTCCAGGACCTTGAAATGCTTCTTACGAAGCCACTCCTTCGTTGCCCTGGTGGTGTGCTTGGGATCATTGTCATGCTGAAAAACCCAGCCAAGTTTCATCTTCAATGCCCTTGCTGATGGAAGGAGGTTTGCACTCAAAATCTCATAATACATGGCCCCATTCATTCTTTCATGTACACGGATCAGTTGTCCTGGTCTCTTTGCAGAGAAACAGCCCCAAAGCATGATGTTGCCACCCCCATGCTTCACAGTAGGTATGGTGTTCTTTGGATGCAACTCAGCATTCACTCTCCTCCAAACATGACGAGTTGTGTTTCTACCAAACAGGATGAACGTATTCGGGCCTACACTGAAGGTAACCAGGTCCCTGTCACATCTCCCTGTAACACCACTATCCCCAGCATCCTTATCTGGGAGTGGCACGAGAGGAGGAGTAGTTGGAGAACTTTGCCATAGAGCCTGTAACATCCCTGGGCAACCTCCTATAACCAAGGTTGGGAGATTGGACATTGTGGTACTACTACCCCCATTTTGGAAGCTGCCGTTGTACCTGTTTCCAGTTGCTGCAATAAAGCTGTTACTCTGTTCAACTTCAACCACTGGCTTCCTGAGTCGTGCCTGCATAACCATCAGGGCCCTTCTGAACACCATCACACCGGCTCCCAGGTCCCCTCTCCAACTGGAAGTGCCCCAGGAGAAACTACTACTACCACCACCATCCAGGTAGTGCTGCAGGTTCCCCCTTGACGGTGTCCGGCCCAGGATCGGGGCTGGAGTGCTTGGTTGAGTGGGCTTGGCCTAGCAGGTGGCACATCATTCGCCACTACTACTCCCATCCTCCAGTCTCCTCCATCTGGGTTGCAGCATAATTACATTGCACGGTCACTATAAAACAAATACTGTGCAATGTAAATAGCAAAGGGGTCAGGGTGCTCACAAAAGCACCATGGTCTCTTTAAACAGCTGATCAGCAGGGGCCCTGGGTGTTGGACCCCCACTGATTTCTTAGATCTCTTAGACTGTTACAACCCCTGCAGATCAGCTGTTTTACAGAGCTCACAGCATTGTTTACATGCCTGTGTTGTGATGCTCACTCACTGTATTCTTGATAACTGTAATTGTGGGTACTATAGTTACAGAAAGGGAGACAAAATGCGTGGTGCCGTGGTGAATTTAGCCCCACCTGCTTCCACTTTGACTCCACCCATCCCTATTAATTTCCCTTTGTGCCCCCATACAATATAACGCCTCTAAAGTCACCCTAACATGATATGTCCCAGCATTATAATGTCCCGTCCAGTTACCCTCACAGCATAATGCCCCTCCAGTTGCCCTCACAGTATAAAGTCCCAATCTAGCTGCCCCAACAGTATAATGTCTCCCTACAGCTTCCCCCAAAGTTTAATATCCCCCTCCAGCTACGCCCACAGTTTAATTTCCCCCTCCAGTTGACCCCAGTTTAATTTCCCCCTCCAGTTGTATCCAGTTTAATGCCCCCCTCCAGTTGCCCCCAGTTAATGTCCCCCTCCAACTGTACCCAGTTTAATGTCCCCCTCCAGCTGCCCCACAGTTTTTTCCCCTCCAGCTAGCTAGCCAGATTAATATCCCTCTCCAGGTAACAAACAAACATTAAAAACACAATAATACTCACCTCTCCTTGCTCCTGTGCTGATTTGTCAGCGGTCTCTGTTCCAGAGTCTTCAGAAGCTGCAGGTGGAATCTAAGAGACGGGGCCGAATGGTGACACAGGGGAGTGGATGACTCCCTACTTCACCACTGTACTCGACTCCAGAGGAAGCAGATTAGTTGAAACCGGGACATACTTCCCACTGCCTGGGACAATGGGACAGGACCCGGAATCCTGGACTGTCCCACTGAATCTGGGATGGTTGCGAGGTATGTAGTTGTATCCCTTTCAAGTATTCAAGATACTGCTGCAGTACCCATAACTGTCACTATCAAGATATGCTGTAGGGAGGTTGATGGTTGCACCAGTGCCCACAAGACTTTAGTTACGCCACTGGCTATATTATTGTGGAAAATGGCTGGTCGGTAAGTCCATGGAAGGGACTTATTCACATGACAGTATGATAGCATGATAGTGTGACAATGGCTATGTGATGGCCATTTTAAAAACTATGAATGTCTATGGGTTTATTTACAAGGCTGTATCTATGTCTGTTTTGTTGGACAAAGATAAAGCATGTAATTTTTTGACAGTTGTGAAAATCGCCAGAAATAGGACATGACCTATTTTTTGATGGTCCATTAAAATAATCATCAGAATAGACCCATTCTCTTGTGAGTTTAATGCGACTCTGTGATGGTTGTTAATATCATGTGAATAGGGCTTTAGGCCTCATGTACACTGCTATATAACGGATTTGTACAAGCACCAAGATCTAACACCGATAGAAGTATTCGGTCCCAAACTGTATCTCTATATGCCCCTGATTTCATAATGAGGCATGCTCCATTACATGTCATATTATGGAAATACTGTATTATCTCCTAGAAGCATTGTTTCTACTCCTGTTGCGTGACCAAAGATCACTGTAAAAGTTTGCATTGCTAAATATATTTTCTCTTCTAAAAGAAGCATCTAAGAAACTGCTAAAGCCTTGAACTGAAATCCTTCATGCATCATGGGATAGGCAATACTTCCTTTTAGAGAAAAATGCATGACTATACAGTGGGGAAAAAAAAGTATTTAGTCGGCCACCAATTGTGCAAGTTCTCCCACTTAAAAAGATGAGAGAGGCCTGTAATTGACATCATAGGTAGACCCTCTTAAACTTTCTAGCTGCAATATATGAAATTGAGTCTCATTTATCTCTTATCTCATATATATATATATATATATATATATATATATATATATAAATGAGTTCCTGTCTGTCTGTCTGTCTGTTCTTTATGCGCGACCAAACGACTGGACCGATCCTCACCAAATTTGGCACACATGTACATCAGGAATATTATAGACTGGGTCTCAGCTCTCTTGGACGTACCGTTCCTGAGATACAGTATTCCCAAAAAATGACCAGTATTAGTCTATACAAGCCTGCAAGTCTTTCACTCATATTCCAACTGCCATACACACGGTCACATGTCCCTTATCAGCCAATAAGAGCTTTCAGGTGCTTACTCTCCTCAGGCACACAGGTTTCCATAGCAACCAAGCTATGTATGACCTGGATTAGTCAATAGCAGTTCAAAGGACCTTAAATATTCAGTCATATCACGTGTATCAGCCAATATAAGTTCACATTTAATTTACCAGGTTTCCATAACAACACAGCCATAAATAGACGGTACCTATACTGGACTCAGTGGTGTGACTAGCAATGGCAGGGCCTCAAGGCGAACATTTGACATGGGACCCCCCCGGCAACCCCCCCCCCCCGCACAAACTGCATTCCTGCACACACTATTATGCCCCATAGTGGCCCCTGCATACACTATTAGGCCTCATAGTGGCCCTTGCACACAGTATTCTGCCCCATAGCGGCCCCTGCACACAGTATCATAGTGGCTCCTTCATATAGTATTATGCGCACTTCCCGCTACTTCTTCAATGTTGGACCAGATGTCACGTGAGCCAGGCATGTATCGCAACGCATAATGCCGTCTGACTGGCCCACTGACATCTGGGACGCCACCAGGGAGGCCCGACGCTTGCTGAAAAGACCCCAGAGTATAATGATAGCAGTGTTTGTGGGGTTCACGGCCCACAGGCCTTACTTACCAATCCCCGCTTCTGCTCACAGCCGCCTCTGCAGAAGGTGAAGTGCAGGCGGGTGTGAGCAGGAGTGGGGATCGGTAAGTAAATAGGGCCCATTACCTGCTGGTGTTAAAAAAAAAAAAACATCAGAGGCCCGCCGGGTCCCCTAATGTCCCGGGCCCTGTGGCAGCCGTTACTACTGCTACTCCGGTATTTACGCCACTGACTGGACTGCCATACTAGATTTCAGCATTCTTATAAATTGAAACGTTTTTAAACTACTCATGTCCCCTGCAGCAAAACGCATGGCTGCTGCTCGAGCTAATGAAAACTCTCAGCAGACCCAAGCCTGTCTCCAATCTGATAAGGTATGTTACAGACAACAGCGAGCTGCTGAAACTCCCCAGCAGATCCAAGCCCGTCTCCAATCTGACAAAGCATTGTCAGCCACATGCACACAGCTGCACTTCAGGTTTCAATAACAACCCAGCCATTTTTCTTCACTGCTGTAGGTCAGCTTTAAAGGGCCAGGGCGCTGTGGATGACACTGTTACACAAGGTCACATACACACAGCTTTACTCCAGGTTTTCCATAACAACCAATCGCAGGTTTTTCACTAATATCCAAACTGAGATGCACATGATCACATGACACTTATGGACCAATGGAAAATCGCAGGTTCAGTCTTGACATACACACAGCTTTACACCAGGTTTCCATAGCAACCAAGCTATTTATGACCTGTATGAGTCAATAGTGGTTCACAGGTCCTTAAATATTCAGTCATATGACGTGCATCAGCCAATATAAGTTCACATTTCATTTACCAGGTTTCCATAGCAACACAGCCATAAATAGACTGTACCTATACTGAACTGACATACTGGATGTCAAGTGCAAAACTGGCCAATTCTTATGGGGTCACTACACAAACAAAAAATGAAATATACTCGTGCGAAGCCGGGTCCTTCCTCTAGTATCTTATAGATTTTTGTATACAGCTTTTTCCTAATGTAACAAAGACTACCGTCAGTAACACACTACGCCGCCAGGGACTCAGATTAGCAGTGCCAGATGTATCCCCCTGCTTAAGCCAGTACATATCTGGGCCCATCTGAAGTTTGCTAAAGAGCATTTGGATGTTCCAGAAGAGTATTGGGGAATGTCATATGGTCAGAAGAAACCAAAGTAGAACTGTCAGGGTCCTCTCCTGCTGCTCCTGGCACAGAATGCAAAATGTTCAATAGTCCTGACAGCAATACTCCCTTTCTCAGGGCTGTCTCTAGATGAGCCTGGGGCAAATAATAATCCTCCTAGAGGCTGTGTCGGTGACCGATGAGATCCAGTCCAGGTGCTGGCTGCAGGGATACTCTGCACACTGTCACTGCACTGAACCGAACTCTAGACTGAGGCTCAATGGACACCCAGAAGACCTAGGTCTCCTACAACCCCGCCCAGAGGTCTGTGATTGGCCAGGGCTGAACCAAGGGAAAAGGTTTGAAACACTGGGGGGAAACAACAGGAAAGCTGCAAACAGTGTATATACAGTGAACACAGAGGACAGGACATACCAACACAACCCAGAGGCACAAAAGACAAACACTTAAAGCAGTAGCACTCTGGGATGCTGCAATTACAGCCTGTAATAACATTGCACAGCTGCTATAAACAGGTGATGGAAATAGTGAAGTGGCCCCACACAGTATAATATGCTCCCCAGAGCCCCCATAGTATAATGCTCCACAGTGACCCCCATGCAGTATAATGCTCCACAATGGCACAACATAGTATAATGCTCGACTGTGACCCCACTCAGTATAATGCGCCCCAGTGACCCCCAGTATAATATGCTCCCAACAGTGGCCCCATACAGTATAGTGTGAGAAGGAGCACAGAAGTCTTTCCTCCCTGCTGTGGTTAGGCTGTACAACCAACACCGACCTAAGCGGAGATCAGGCCATACAGAGAACTGAAATATCTTTCTGTTGTGATACCCCTCTGCTATTTTTTACCTGTACCTTTCTATCTGTCTGTCTACTATCATTGGAATACCTCTTTACCTTGGAACGTTTTTGTATATATTGTATTTGTATTGTTTGTCTTTGCTGCTGTAACACACTGAATTTCCCCATGGTGGGACTATTAAAGGATGATGATGATGATGATGATTATTATTATTATTATTATATTCTTCACAATGGCCCCACACAGTATAATGCTCCACAGTGACCCCACATAGCATAATATGCTCCACAATGGCTCCTCAAAGTATAATATGATCTACAATTGTCCCCACACAGTATATTGTTCCACAGTATATTGTCCCCACACAGTAAAATATGCTTCCTAGAGCCCCCAGTATAATATGCTCTTGAAGCTTGAGCAGCTTTAGGAGAACCCCACAAAATGTGTTTTGATGAATATTTGTGAGGTCAACCCTCTGGTTCGCTTCAGTGCTATTATTATCCACTGGGGTCTAATCAAACTCCAGAGTATAATAAGTAGAGGCCCAGGTGAAGTGAGTAAAAATAACAAACATTTATACTTACCTTGCCTCACCTCTGCTGAGCATCCTCACTCCATCTGACTCTCTCCAGCTTCCTTTTCAGGCCTCTCCTGCTTGCGACTGACATCACTCACCCCAGGGGTCTGGGATTGGGCCTCAACGGTCATGTGCAGTGCGCTGACCTCAATCACAACTCCCAGTGGTGAGTCTCAAAGAGCACACTGGGGACCATCATAAGCCCGAGAGAGGTGAGTATAAGTGTTTGTTATTTTAATTCATCCCCCCCCTGGGCAGGCTTCTATTGGAAGGGGGCCTGGCGGCAAGTATATATATCACATAATGCCATGCCCCTTTAAATTAATGGCGCTGTCCACAAGCAGCAGAGATGAGTGACAATCTCTGTTGCCTAAGATGTATAGCAGTCGGGAACACCTTAGCATACATTCACATGACCAAGATGCAAAACCTCAATGATAAAAAAATATTTTTCACGGCCGTTTTGCTCCTGAGGGGCAGCTGTTTTCACAGATCACTCATACATTTGAGTGTATGGAGTGATCCGTGAAAACAGACAAAAATAGAGCATGACCTACAGTACAGACCAAAAGTTTGGACACACGTTCTCATTCCAAGAGTTTTCTGTATTTTCATGACTATAAAAATTGTAGATTCACACTAAAGGCATCAAAACTATGAATTAACACATGTGGAATTATATACTTAACAAAAAAGTGGAAAACAACTGAAAATATGTCTTATATTCTAGGTTCTTCAAAGTAGCCACCTTTTGCTTTGATTACTGCTTTGCACACTCTTGGCATTCTCTTGATGAGCTTCAAGAGGTAGTCACCTGAAATGGTCTTCCAACAGTCTTGAAGGAGTTCCCAGAGATGCTTAGCACTTGTTGGCCCTTTTGCCTTCACTCTGCGGTCCAGCTCATCCCAATCCATCTCGATTGGGTTCAGGTCTGGTGACTGTGGAGGCCAGGTCATCTGGCGTAGCACCCCATCACTCTCATTCTTGGTCAAATAGCCCTTACACAGTCCGGAGGTGTGTTTGGGGTCATTGTCCTGTTGAAAAATAAATGATGGTCCAAATAACGCAAACCGGATGGAATAGCATGCCGCTGCAAGATGCTGTGGTAACCATGCTGGTTCAGTATTCCTTCAATTTAGAATAAATCCCCAACAGTGTCACCAGCAAAGCACGCCCACACCATCACACCTCCTCCTCCATGCTTCACGGTGGGAACCAGCCATGTAGAGTCCATTCGTTCACCTTTTCTGCGTCGCACAAAGACACGGTGGTTGGAACCAAAGATCTCAAATTTGGACTCATCAGACCAAAGCACAGATTTCCACAGGTCTAATGTCCATTCCTTGTGTTCTTTAGCCCAAACAAGTCTCTTCTGCTTGGTGCCTGTCCTTAGCAGTGGTTTCCTAGCAGCTATTTTACCATGAAGGCCTGCTGCACACAGTCTCCTCTTAACAGTTGTTGTAGAGATGTGTCTGCTGCTAGAACTCTGTGTGGCATTGACCTGGTCTCTAATCTGAGCTGCTGTTAACCTGCGATTTCTGAGGCTGGTGACTCGGATGAACTTATCCTCCGCAGCAGAGGTGACTCTTGGTCTTCCTTTCCTGGGGCGGTCCTCATGGGAACCAGTTTCTTTGTAGCGCTTGATGATTTTGGCCACTGCACTTGGGGACACTTTCAAAGTTTTCCCAATTTTTCGGACTGACTGACCTTCATTTCTTAAAGTAATGATGGCCACTCGTTTTTCATTACTTAGCTGCTTTTTTCTTGCCATAATACAAATTCTAACACTCCATTCAGTAGGACTATCAGCTGTGTATCCACCTGACTTCTGAACAACACAACTGATGGCCCCAACCCCATTTATAAGGCAAGAAATCCCACTTATTAAAGCTGACAGGGCACACCTGTAAAGTGAAAACCATTTCAGGTGACTACCTCTTGAAGCTCATCAAGAGAATGCCAAGAGTGTGCAAAGCAGTAATCAAAGCAAAAGGTGGCTACTTTGAAGAACGTAGAATATAAGACATATTTTCAGTTGTTTCACACTTTTTTGTTAAGTATATAATCCCACATGTGTTAATTCATAGTTTTGATGCCTTCAGTGTGAATCTACAATTTTTATAGTCATGAAAATACAGAAAACTCTTGGAATGAGAAGGTGTGTCCAAACTTTTGGTCTGTACTGTATATTTTGATGGTCCATTACAATGGCATGGTAAAATATTGGTCATGTGAATAGCACCCATTCACAGACAGTAAAATTAATGCGACTGTGTGACGGCCAATTTTCACTACGATGTGAATGTAGGCTTAGGGCAGCAGCACATGACCGTGTTTCACCTGTGAAACACGGTCTGTGTGTTAGCCAGATTTACCGTCTTGAACTTCGTGCTGGGAGTGGGACTCCTAGCATCTTAGTTATCTATGATGCTAAGAGTCCCTGCCCCCTAGCAATATGCTGTCCTGTACTGTAATTGGTACAAGACAGTATGTCACTGGGAGACAGGAACTCCTAGCATAGGTAACTGTACTGCTAGAAGTCCTGCCCCCACCACCAAGTTCAAGCCAGTAAATCTGGCTAACACACGGACCGTGTTTCACGGGTGAAACACAGTCGTGTGCTGTTGCCCTTAGTGTGCAGCATGTGAGCATTGCCTAAGCTTCATACATGTGGAATTTACATCCTGCAACCAGTGAGATTAGGAGTGCTCACTACTAAGATTACGGCTAAGAACATGCACAGCTAATTAGTTAAATGCTTTGTATAGGACCAAGTGCACTTTTTGGATTTCAGATTATGATCTCTTGTTTTTCAAGTATTGCGCCCCACCTGTTACAGATCTGCTGCTTGTAAGTAGATTGTGGCACATTAATATTTATTAATGTGAAATGTACATGACTTAAGCTTGCATTAAATCCTGTTCTTAAACACATTCCCCTCTGTTTGTTGCTTGCCAAATCTTTTGTTTTTGCTCTGAGTCTGTTGAAATAGCATTGAAATGTGCATTTCTCTCAGCTAAAGAATGAGCTGATCAGGAACACCTGGTATCTGCTGTTCATAAACAAAAAACTATCCTAAGATCCTAAGTATCGCTACACTCTGCCTTGTGGCAAAACCACAATCAATAGGGAATGTTAACCTGATTTGCAAAGTCTAACTGCAAATGACATATTTTTTTGTTGATCATATTCACATTTTTATAACATGTGGAGGTTTTGTTTTTTCATTTGTGAAAAAGGAAGGCACAATGGGGCAAATTTATTAAGACTTGCCTATTTTTAATAAAGGCCACAACGGGCGAAGAGTGCGGCTGATTTATGAAGAGGATCCAGCTCTGGCACACATTTAGAGCAAGAAAGGTTCTTGCTCCAAATATAATCCGTCTACACCAGAAAAACTAGCATAGAGAAATCGATTATTTCCCCCCCAGTATGTGCATTTATAGGCCTCACACAGTAGAAGAGATTGGATTGGAGTAGAAGTATTGTGTAAGGCTATAGCTGTTTATTATAGAAAAATTGACTTCATGGACTTTTGTCTAAACTATAGTACTTCACTGTGATATATCACTAAACCCTTATGTGATTATGCAAAACATATGAACACCTAATCTCCAAGATTGCAGTCACGTAGGCTATGTAAAACCAGCCATAAATGTAACAATCATCTTTAACAATCTGATCAATTATAAAATTATTAATCAATTCATGATGAGCCAGGTTCTCTACGGACTTTTGGGGTTCATCACCCTTGAACAACTATTATACTCAGGGGTTTCTTCATACCCCAAAGTACAATAAAAGGAGGCCCAGGAGAGGTCATAACAAACAGTCTTACTCACTTCTCCTGAGCTCCCTCAGTGTCCTCTTTGAGACTCCAGAATGACATCAACGGCTCCAGGGGACCGCTGAGGCCCAATTGCACATTGGGTGCGCCAACATCATGACTCTTGCATCTAAGTTCAACCAGAAACAAACTGCCACGTAAACCCACAAATATTCTTCTAAACTAATCTTGCGTGGTTTGCCCAACACCATTGTTAACTATACTCGCTTTGTCTTTGGTACATAAAATGCAGGTTCTGAAAAAGAGATGACAGCAGTTTCATCTGTATACTTAGTGTTTAAACATAACTTTTACTGACAGTCAGTTCTGTTAGTGATAACTCTTTTAAGGGTCTTCTTGAGCAAGAGTTTAAAGTTTTTTCATTAATTACATAGCAACTGCTGTTCTAACAACTGCAGCTGCTGTTTCCATCTGCGCTAATGTGAAAAATATCTCCAATATTTAAGTTTTTTTTCTGCTTTGCTCACATAATAGACAGTGTGGTGGTAATCTAAGAAAATATTCTATAAGCAGTTTTTTGTTGCTGCCCAAATGCTTATATATACCACCAGTAGTCGCAGTGTTGTCATACTTCCTAAGAATACTTTTTTGAAAGTAGTGAACCACAAATAATTTTTTGTACGTTACCAAGTGACAAATCAATGGCATGGTTTAAGATTTGCAAGCAGATAACTAGCCATGGATGTCACAGCCAGCAAGGACTTATAGCAAAACAATACAGCGGAGCAGCAGGATCTTGCTGGGAAGCACCAGAGCATCAGTGACAAATGAGTATGTTTTTTTAAAAAAAAAAAAAATTTAATTTATCCTGAATAACCCCTTTTAATTCTCACCTGGTCTAGTTACTGGAGGTTAAGTCAGTGCTGTGCCACAGTGGAATCCACTGCATTTCGATAACTGATGGCAGTCTCAATGGAGAATACCTAGCTGCCACTATTTCTTGAGAAAAGTTATCCTTGCTTGATGTCACCATGTGGGCCTCTCCTTGTAAATGTCTATGTAGGGAAAGGTGCAAGCCACCTTTAAATTGTGGAGCAGCATGTATGGGCACTTGGACAGAGACAACACATAGCTATCATGTCCCTCTCAATCAATGTTTTGAGTGTCAGAAGCCACAGTCTAGAAACGCAGCAAGGCCTGGAGCTTTCTAGTACTACTACTGACATCACCTCATGGGTGTACGGCAGGCACAATTTTAACACCAGATGGGACCCTTTTTCCAGTACAGTGCAGGGTTACCGTTTTTCACTGAAAAGACACAGTAGTATACAGAGACTTATTTTTCAGGAGATTCTCCATGGGATGAAAAGCAAAATAACTTATACTAGCCAAATAACAAAGTTAATTAGCATCTTCCCATAGAGCATTGTCTGAAAAAAGTTTCCATACACCACAGTGAGAAACAGTACCACCTTGAGCTGCATCTAGGGCATGTCTACCTGCCATCCAGTAACTGTGCACTGATGAGGATTAAGAGCCTTATAACAGCTTCTACAGATGGGTGTCTCTGGTTTGGCTGATATGAGTTAATATCCATACCTGTATGTCTTTAAATTTTCTCTGTGGTTAGAAGCAAAAAATAGTATCATGCCATTTACGTTACATTCTCAACATGATCTTGTTTTACAAGGTAGTAAAGTTAATAATTCCCACCATTCTTTGGGGGAATCACACAGATTAGTTTAAGCACTCTCTACTCTACTACCTATTTCTTAGGGCGGGGTCACACTTACGCCGGCACTCAGTCCGCCACGATTCCGACCTAAATGTCGGAAAACTGGATAGGGGAAGTTTTGCAACGCTTTGCTTAAAATCCCATTCATTTCTATGAGTTTTTAAAGTAGTGCACAGGTGTGAGTTTACACCCTCTGCGCCGTTAAACCGTTTTTTTTCATTAGAAACAAAGTCAAATATGCAGGACTTTGTGTCCGACGAAAAAAAAACTGGCTTCGCGGCGCAGAGGGTGTAAGCGCCCACCCGCACATTGCTTTAAAAACCCATAGAAGTGAATGGGTTTTTAAGCAAAGCGTCACAAACCTTTCCCTATCCAGTTTTCCGACATTTAGGTCGGATTCGCAGTGGATGGAGTGCCGTCACAAGTGTGAACCCACCCTTATATGTGCAATAAACAACCAAGCTTTACTTCTTATTTGTTGTGGAGCTTTCACCATCTTTTTCTTCTCTGGGTCTTAAATGTTGACATGTCTGTCTAGGTTTTACATCAGTTGAAAAGTTTTACTTCATGTTCACAAACAAATGGGAGCTAGTGTTCAAATCAAAATGGGCACTCATTTTAGTGGAGAAATTGGTTTTAGTCAGCTGGAGCTTCATTCAGCAGTAGACACAGAATACACATGGACCTGCAGTCAGGGCTGCATTTACAGCTCATGCTTCCCTAGGCACCAAGACTGAATATACCTCCATTAGAGGTCCATTTATACTCATGATCTTCTCATTCTTCAGCAGATCTAATGATAATTGGTAAATGTTAAAGGAGTTATCGAGTTTAAAAATTAATGGCTTATCATTAGGAAAAACCATCAATATTAGATCTGTGGGGACCGACACCCTAAAAATAAGCCATCAATAGTAAAAATTGGATAACCCCTTTAAGCTAAAGCCTCACGTGTAAAACGCAGCAACGTTTTTGTTGCAGATTTTGCTGCAGTTTTTTGAGCCAAAGTCAGGAATGGATTTAACAGAAGGGAAATGTCTAAAACTTTTTGTTATATTTTCCATTCCTTTTCAAGCCACTCCTGACCTTGGCTCAAAAACTGCAGCAAAATCTGCAACAAAAAAAGCTGCATCTGCAACGTGGGGCCCTTGTCTTATGCTGGGTTCACACTTTTGCTGCATCCAATAACTCCATGGCAAATTGGATGTGCTTTCATTGTGAACTAGCAAGGTTTTTGCCTGCGTGGTTTATACATGTTTTACCTCTGAAAAGAGAAGAAGTACACAGAAGTATTACAATTCATGGTAAAATGTGTGTTTGCTGCACAGTAATTGACAATTGGACATACTATGTGTGAATTCAGCCTTAAAGGGGTATTCTTATCACTGACAGTGAATATGTTATAAATGGCTTATTGATGCATGTCCCACTTAGAGATAGGCGAACTGCTTCAGCCGAGTTCGACCCAAATATCCCACATTGGTCAGTGCCAAGTGAGGAGAATAAAATGCATTGAGATTGTTTACTCTGTTCTGATTGGTGGAGTAGCTTCAATCAAAGCAAAGCAAACAAAACTGCATACTTTCTATCCTCCAGATTTGGTAGCATTGACATCAGACAGCAGGAGAGAGAGCGTAGGAGAGAGAGCACTTGAGAGCCACCCACACCCCTGAGATAGAAAAAAACAGCAGTTTACCAGCATAAATGATACCTTAAATCTATGCTATTTCAGTGCAGGCACACGGCCTGGCAGAGAGTGCTCATGATTTATGAAGAGGTGTGCGCCTTCTTAGAAATGAGGCACACTCTCTCCGCTGGTGCAGGGGATATGAAGACTAATATTGAAAATGCCAGTCTTAATCAATCTGCTCCTATGTATTTTGTCAGATTGTTAATGGGATTGTCTGAGATAAATTGATCTTTGTAATCTAAGCACTCCAGCTCTCCAGCTCTATTGTGCAGGCATGGGTGCAGGGGATGAGTTAGTTAGGAAGGGCTAGTAGTGGGCGGGCTAGCTAGGGAAACGGGGGGGGTGAGTGAGAGAGGGAGGAGGAGGGAGTCAGCTCTGAGGTAAGCCCAAGGCATCATGGTAGTTGTAGGAAAAGAAAACAGGAAGATACCCATGTAAACAAATGCAGAAAATGCCAGGAACTCCCAGAGAAACCCAGAAATCACTCAAAACACTGCTGAAGGTATTTGGGTGCACTGATTAACCTATTAATAGCACTAACTGACCTTTTTTGAAAAACCCCTTTTTTGCCCAGAAAACCCATTTAATAATGACTGCTTTATATTTATGGAAGGACTACTACTTGTTTAGTTGTCCATTGATAGGACATTCTCCAATGTCAATAGAAAAAGACAAATAAGTTTGGCCCAGTTTAAGATCAATTCAGTCCTGATTTATGTGGTGAAACAATAAAACAACTATAGAATATAGGACTCTTTTAGTACAAGTATGTTATTATTAATTCATAACTGAATAGAAACCCATTGTTGGTTGGTACATTAGCTTTATGTAACAGCAGTTACATAGTAAAGGGCCCATGCAAATATGCATATCAATCCACAAAACTTCGCCAACAGTATCTAAGTTACTGAATAGATAAGCCTCACTGATACACTGAGTAAGCAACACATAATGAAACCTGTGCAGCTTCATGGAGTTGGCTAATTTCTGTCTTGTTTTCTGGATGTTTTTAGAATCAGAGGGAGATAGATGACAAAACTGTGTGTTCAGTGCCGGAATGTGCACAGCAAGCACAGAATACACAGTGTCCTGGTCATACAATGCATACAATACACAGAACGTACATCCCTGGGACTTTGTTCGGATCTCATTCCCATGGACATTTCTTACATCAATGCTGATTAACAAGTGCAAAACATAATGTTACGTAATGGAACTGACTCAATTGTCCTTTTCCAATTTCTAAGAATACAAAGTATTCAAGTGCTCGTAGAAGCCAACATTTTTCTCTTGCATGCAGCTAGAACCTCCCTACTCGAAGCACGTCAGACTTAGCTTCTTCGTGCTATGCCAGCTTGCCCTGGGCACAACAACTCTTGGCTTGCTTTGGATCTGTCTAGAGCTGGCAGGCTTTGTGTAACAAGTGCAGTCTGAAACCTCTGAGAAACAGTGAAATTCCAATTCACCTTTTCACCCTGACCAGGCAGCTTATTCAGAGAAGGGGCTTGAGAGTCTCATCCTTTACTTGGTGACCAGTTCTACATGGTTTTATGACCTCAGACAAATCTTTATACTTAGGACCTTTTGTAGGGAACACTGTGCCTTAATTATAAGGTTGGTGAGGTTAAGTGATTACTTTAGAAAAATGAGTATGATGATATGAAATCACTTTCTGCATGGTGATGTGGTTGTATTCCTTTTTTGGACAGATTCTTATAGGGGTTTTCCAGGATTTTTTAATTGATGACTTATACTTTGGATGGGTCATCCATTGAAGATGTGTGCTGGTCCGACACCCCAAATGATGAGCTGTTTGAAACGGGAGCGGCCGTGTGACATCACATTCATTGGTCACATAGCCTGATTGCAGCTCAATCACACTTAAGTCAATGGGCTGAACTGCAGTGCCAAACAGAACCACTGTACAAATGTACGGCCCTTGCTTGGTTAGTACTGAAGATGATCCAGATGTCAGATCCTGATAATCTTCAATTTATGACCCTTCCTGAAAAGTGGAAAGCAGGATGGGAAATGGACAAAGTGGTGCCTTTTTGGCGCGAACGGACATGCACCAAAAATATGGCACTTTTGAGCAACAAAGTTTCCCCCCATTATATGCTATTACATGGAGCAAAAATTACTATACCCTATACGTACGGGGATAAGCTAACCACATGCGCATTAAGTGCCGGTCATGTGATGTCAAGTAACGTCATTGGTGATGTTTTTGGCTTCTCATTGGAAAGATAAATTGTCAGCTAACTTAGATAGTTTTTTATTGGATGTGGTGATAATTGACTACAGGGAAGGTTATAAAAAAACTCCGCTATCTATCTATTGTGTCCAGTCTTGTCCCAACCCCTGCCCCTGAAGACACTGATCATACAGTGGATGGGATTCGCTAGCATCCCATCCACTTTGCAGGAACTGTAAAACACTGCGGTTTTTGCCTCAGCGTTTTCGCCACATGGGGCCCCAGCCTTAGGGAAGGCGTAGATTTCTCATCACCAATTTCTGGGTTTTTAACACGTCAAACTTAGGGTCTAATCTGAACTTTTACTGATTAGATAACTAAAAGTTACGGTTTAGGTTGTACAGCCACAATAGGTGCTATATAAGGGGCAATTTGTTGATAAGAGGCAAAATGAGTTTGTAACTAGTCTATTACATAGAGAGTGCACTGCTTGTTTGGATGTCCATTGTCTCTTTGCTGGATTGTTTACACAGTGCCAGCATCCCCACTAAGTAGCTTCTTTAAGGGAAAAACCGCTGCAGCATTTCATTTTTTTTCTGTAGCGCTTTTCACAGAAAAACAAAGAGAAAACCTCTGCAGACTTTCTGCCTTCATTATACCTATAGGGAAACCGCCAGCGATTTCCTATAATTGACTGGCTGTGATTTCCAAAACCGCAACAGTTTTGGAAATCGTAGCATCTCCACTGCACATATTTTTTCTCAATGTGTGGATAGGATTTACTAGAATACCATCCACTTTGAAGAGACTGTAAAACGCTGCGTTTCCACCACAGCCAAACAGTGGCGTTTATGCCATGTGTGGCCCCGGCCTTAGGTTATGGTAGAATAGAGTATGTATTAGTGAGAGATTTCCTTTTATTATTATATACTGGTATATTGGGAGAGCAATGTATTATATTCATTTAACAAATTATGTCATTGTATGACCTTTAGTTCTGAGACAATGCTTGTTAAATGAACAGGTATTTGCATTATAACAGGTAAAACATGGTGCCTGCAATCCAAGTAAGTGGTAAATTAAGACTTTTAACATCTAGATGGAGGTCACATTAGTTAGGGCCAGTGGAATTGTGGGCAGGTTCTGTGTAGGTTTGGACATAGACTAAACTATGGATCAGTATATCTGTCTGACTGATAACTAACCTACTCCACACAGAGTGGCCTAGTCAGCCGCCTATTCTCCCAGCTCAATTATCCGTGGCTAATTGCCTCTTTCCCACATCTACAGCAGACAGCAGCTGCCTACACCCCTCCTTTTCTGCAAAAGGGTTTTGCCATGAGCTATTGTTTTGGGAAGACGGCTCCACTTCCAGAACACCTTGGCATGGTTGCTGTAGACTAACTTGCTGTACATGGGAGGAGAGGGCAAGTGGGCACTTAATAAATTGTATATTACTTTGTAGTGTTATCTTTTAATGGGATCTGGAGCATTTACTAGAAAAGGTCAAAGTTCTGGGTGCTTAAAGGTATGTTCACACAGAGGTTTTTTGCAGGTGGATTTTGAGGCGAAGTCCAACTCAAAATCTTTCTCAAAAAACGTCTCCCAACTCGCCTATTCATTTCAGTGGGAGTCAAGAGCAGATTTTTTTTTCTAGCAGATTTTTCTGCTAGAGTAAAAATGTAGCATCATGACCTTCAGGCAAATTGCGCTTTGCACACCCCCATTAAAATGAACGGAAACAGAAAAATACTGCTAACATTTTTTGGAGAATTTTTTGCAAAAACCGCTAGCATTTTTTTTCTGCCTCCCATTAATTTCAATGGGATTTGCAAGGCAGAATCCAGCTGAAGATAAATACTGAAGCTTATTTTTTCCTCTAGCACAAAAAATAAGTTAGTTAGAGGATATAATCTGACTGACTCCCATTGAAATGAATGGGAGAATTAGTTGCCTACAAAAAAACTCTGTGAGAAGTTACCCTCAGGCTTCTCTGGGATTTAATGTAAAGTGGGTCAGGTGGGTCCCCCTTATCCCCAGGACACTGAACATGACAGTGAGGTGCTACATATTACTATAGAATGATCTCATAAGTCTATTGCAATCTAGGTCATAACTCAATGGAGCCGTATGTACAAATTTAGATTTTTTTTTTTGTTTTCTTTGTTTTGAATAATTTCCTTTCCAGAGATTATTAAAATTATTTTCAGAGTAATAAAATTTGTTATTGTGCAATTGTCTCTGTGTTGTGTCCATGTCTTGTTTGTTTTAGCATTTTTGGTTGTTGCTATTTTAGGCTGTGGTCTTTGGGGACCTGATCATACTCTAAATCTCAGCACATGTTTTATTATAGTTGACCTTTGTGTCCATCTTCACATAGTGTGTGGGAGTCTCATGTTTTTAAAAGTATAGCAAAAGAGCAGCCAATATTTGTTCCCAGTAAAGCTTCAGTAGTAAACAGAGACATTCTGTTATGATAAGAAGACTGTTCTTTTTGTGACTGTTTGCTGTCAGGAGTCTTTTATTCATGCCCTGTTTTCAGTTACTTCCAACTATTTATAATGTTTTGAGTAGTGCAGTATGCAGAGGTAGAGTCTGTGCACCAGCAGCCGCAGATTTGGATGCACTCTCGAGTAGCAAATCTCATGTAGTTTCACTCTGCTCTGTATAGTCTCTGTTCCATAGTTTCTGCTATGTTCCTGTACCAACAAAGTAGTAGTATTATGTCCTTAAGAAACACTGACTTTCCTGGAGAAGCCTCTCCCAGCTATACAGTATTAATTCCTGCACAGCAGCAAATGAGATAGCAGAGAGCAGCAACCAAGTACCTCAAATGTGTTAGTAAGCAAAAATCATAGTTTGTGCCAGGACCCTGTGCCCTATATTATGAACTAGGGTCAGGCAATTGATCAAATTAATTTTATTATTTTGCCATTTCAAAGATGGACAATTCAGATTTTCATTAGAATTGTTAAATTGCTGTTAGCCCCATCCAACAGTTTCTTCATTATAGTCAATAGCCAAGTGGTAGGACGAGGAAGCCTACATCAAATATGTCTGACTCCTCACAGTGTCAGTTCACTGAACTTTTTTCAACTTCTTTAAGCTAGAACGAGGAAATTGAGTATTGCCCATAAGCTTGAATAAAATCAAGATTTTATTTTTAGGTAAAAATGCCCACCCCAGTTATGAACTGATATATATACACATTAATAGATAGATAGATAGATAGATAGATAGATAGATAGCTAATGGGACTCCATGGGAATGTCAAGATTGCCCTCTCCCTTTACAATAATCTGTACTGTAGTATTGGCAAACATACAAGGACCTCTTTGGATGGAAAGTACTGTAGTGTTCTATATCCAATCGTGTGTTCAATGCAGAACTTTTATCACAGGTCCACACAGATAAACACCACATTGTTTTTTCCCTCCTCAAAAAGAATCAGCATTCAAGTGCCTCCTCGGTCCCTGGGCCCTATAAAAGCCACTGTATATGCATAATATCCATTACATGTATGTATAGATGTCTTCATTAATTCTTATATACACTCATTGTCAAAAAACATAATGCACCAAGGAGTTGTAGGAATGGAATGAAGCTTTATGTGCGCACATAATGATTATGAGGATGAAAGGAGACTCTAGTACCCTGTTGGACCACCTCTAGCCTGGATACAAGATAACATACCGTGTGGGAATACAGGCATATAGGTTCCATATGGTTTCCAGCTGGGCGTATAGATGCTGCACACTCGTAGATTGCCAAAGATGATATCCCAGCTGGTCCCATAAATGCTCTAATGGTGATAAATCTGGCGATCGGGCAGGCAATGGAAGTATTGCAATTTGGCAGAGACATTCTGGGGAAACCCTTGCTATATGTGGATGAGTATTATCCTGCTAGTGACAGGTGGAAGCCATGCCTAGTCAAAACGTGGCCCCAGGATCTCCTCCACATATTGCTGAGCTGCTAATGAGAAATAGCCTGGAATTAATCAGTGTGTCACTCACTTATTAGTGATGTCTCCTGTGACCCCAGAACTGAGGGCAGTTATGACTGCATCCAGGTACATAGTGTGTCACCTCTTCAGTAATGAGAAATAGCCTGGAATTAATCAGTGTGTCACTCACTTATTAGTGATGTCTCCTGTGACCCCAGAACTGAGGGCAGTTATGACTGCATCAAGGTACATAGTGTGTCACCTCTTCAGTAATGAGAAATAGCCTGGAATTAATCAGTGTGTCACTCACTTATTAGTGATGTCTCCTGTGACCCCAGAACTGAGGGCAGTTATGACTGCATCCAGGTACATAGTGTGTCACCTCTTCAGTAATGAGAAATAGCCTGGAATTAATCAGTGTGTCACTCACTTATTAGTGATGTCTCCTGTGACCCCAGAAATGAGGGCAGTTATGACTGCATCCAAGTACATAGTGTGTCACCTCTTCAGTAATGAGAAATAGCCTGGAATTAATCAGTGTGTCACTCACTTATTAGTGATGTCTCCTGTGACCCCAGAACTGAGTGCAGTTATAACTACATCCAGGTACATAGTGTGTCACCCCCTCAGTAATGAGAAATAGCCTGGAATTAATCAATGTGTCACTCACTTATTAGTGACATCATCTGTGACCCCAGAACTGACTGCAGTTATAGTTACATCCAGGTACATAGTGTGTCACGCCCTCAGTAATGAGAAATTGCCTGGAATTAATCAGTGTTCACTTACTTATGGGGGAAAGCACCTGTGGCCCCACAATTGATTGAAGTTATAACTTTGATATAATAATAATTTTATTTATATAGTGGTAACATATTCCACAGCAATTTACAAATCAGAGGACACATGAACAGATAATATTAGACATTACAATGTAACAAAAAATTTAACATGCTCTCAAGAGCTTGCAATCTATGAAGAAACATGGGATCACAAAAGGTCAGAGGGATTGTTTTGTACAATGGCCCAGCCATCTTTTAGATTCAAAGATATTTATTGAATTTTTGCGATAACAGAAAACATTGCAAAAGTAAAATAATGTAGGCATAATTCAGGAACAGGTACAAGTGTGTAAAAGAATGCAAATGTATATAAAAGATACAGGGTACAACATTATACTACTATCAAAGATACAGTTATACATCCAAAATCAGCAAAAACATAACATAAAGTGGGTAACAAGGAGATATTAAAAACTCAACAACCAACCTGGATAAGGAAAGAGAGGGGGTAAATAGGGCTTACTGTGCATATGGACAGTGAGAAGTAATCTCCAGGGAGTCACCTGAGGGAGGGTGGCAGAAGAAGGCACTCAATCCAGTTACATGGTTAGAGCTGGAAACAATATGGAGACCTGGGATGTTAGACCTTTGTCCAATCTTTCTAAATAACATGTATAACTAATTATTTTTAGTTTTTCTGTAATATATGTAGGTAATGTGACCTACATATATTAAATTTATTGACTTTCCTCTGACGTCCCGGGGTGTTGGTCTAAGGGATATCCGCATCCCTGGAAGGATGTTACTGGAAAGAAGCCCCCCCCCTCAGCTCAGAAGCCCACCCAACCCCATTATACTTACCTGTTCCTCCTGTGGATATCCGGATCCCGGGACGTCATCGCTGGAATGCCACATTTTCATTACATGTGCTTGCCATCCATGCATGCGCAATACAGTGGATGGCCGCCACATGTCGCAAACAGGTGAGAGGTGATATTGGCCGCTGATGACGTCCCGGGTCGGGACGAGAAAGGAAGGTAAGTGTAATGGGTCTGGGGGGCGGGTCAAAGAGGAGATGCCGTCCGGTACACGTCACAAAGAGTTTGTGCCAGCCGGCATCTCCAAAGAGTCATGTAGCTCCGTATAATATGGACTGTGAATGCGCAATCCTTGTTATACTGTGCTTGCAGGGGTGAACCTAGCGTCTTTGCTGCCTGAGGCGGACTCTAGAAAGGTGCCCCCCCAAAAAAAAATTGAGTTTACATGCTACTAGCTTCACACGCTGCTATTGTCGCACATTATACACAATACACAAAGTGATAAAACAGTTTTTAAGAATTCTTCTTACTATATTACTTCAGTATCAGAGATCAACAACACGGCATTAACAATGAAAATAAACATATCTGCTTAGTGGATGGACGAGCCCACGTGGCCCACATTCTCTTTAATAGGAGCGCTGCAGATAGTTGAGTACTGTACTTCGGCTATCTTTGGCACTCCCATTGAAATGAATAAGAGCGTGGGTTCGTCCATCCACCAAGCGACACGCTTATATTCAGCCTGGCATGCGGCCAAGCTGAATTCCCACCCAGTGGGGGGGAAAAACCCAATTTTCAGGCCCAGTGGGGGTCTCAGCAGACAGACCCCCATCAATCAGGTATTTATCCTCCTATCATTTAGGTGAATACAGGACAGTAACATTTTGTGACTTACAGGTGACGTCTCTGACTAATCGTTCACATTTCCCTTCTCTTCACTATGGACCGCCATAACCACTTCTTCCAGCTGTGACTTGTCTCTGCAAAGTTTGAAACACAGACATCTTTGGCTCCTCACTTTTCCAGGCATCCAACCCACATTGTCCTCACCTACACAAAGCCCCCATCCTGCTGCTATCCCAATTATAAAATATATGATATAACCCCCCCATAATGAATAATACTCCCAAGTGCATCTTTATATTAATTATGTCCGTTTGTACCCTGTTTAAATAGTGCCACATATTAATATTGCCCCAGGTGTTTCCTAATTAAAAGGTTTTCCAGGTCACAGAGGCATAGCATGTCCAAGTGGGCCCCCAACTTGGACATGTTCATATACCGACACTATGAGTATACGATGAGTGTATAGTGGTATATAGCGGCTCTACACAGGGCTCTGCAGACGATTTAGGTGAATACAGGGCAGTAACATTTAGTGACTTACCAGTGACGTCTCTGACTAATCGTTCACATTCCCCATCTTTTATCTGGACAGCCACGACCACTTCTTCCAGTCTCTGTAACGTTTGCAACACAGACATCTTTGGCTCCTTACTTTTCCAGGCACCTGACCCACATTGTCCTCACCTGCACAAAGCCCCCATCCTGCTGCTACCCCCAATTCTAAAATATATAATATACCCCCACATAATGAATAATACCCCCAAGTGCATCTTTAAATTAATAACTTCCCTGTGCACCCCCTTTAAATAGTTCCCCTTATTAATAATGCCCCAGGTGTTTCCTAAATTAAAAAGAAAAAAAAAAAACACACACAAGGGAAAAAAAATTATTTCCGTTGCGGTTTTGGAAATCGCAGCATGTCAGTTATACCTATGGAAACACTGGCGGTTTCCATATAGGTGTATTGAAAACAGAAAGTCCACAGAGGAAACCTCTGCAGACCTTCTGTGAAAAGCGCTGTGGGAAAAACCACAATGTTACCGCCATGGTTTTTCCTGCAGCCCGCTACGTGGGGCCTTAGTCTTAATAAAGCCCAAGTGCCACTTTCATTAAATTAATTGACCCTCATATTATGCCCCTGATTCCCCCTGACATAAATACTGCACCTCTAATGACCCCTTATATCAATGACCACCCCCTTATGTTCATAATGTGCCCTAATATAAATGATGCCCCCTAATGGCTCCTTATATAAATAACCTCCCCCCCTTGTATTCATAATACCCCGTAATAACCCTTATATAAATGACCCCCCATCGTCATAATGCCCCCTCCCTTTATAGTTATAATTCCCCCTCCTATCCACCCCTTATACTATTAACATACCCACCCGCTAAAAAAAAAAAGAAAAAGTCAGTCACCTGCGATGCTGATGAATGGAGCTGCCGCTTCCTCCCTGTCCACGCACAGGACGTCTGTGTCTGAGCGCAGGCGGTGCGATGTTGTGACGTCATCGCGCCGCCTGTGTGAGAAGCAGACGTCTTCTGTCTGTGGTCTCGGGGACTTGTAAACCGCAAGCCTCATGTAGCTTGTGGTTTACAATACTGTGAAGTTGCAGGATACATTTTAACTAGATTGGTGTCTGCAGACACCGATCCAGTTAGAAATAAAGGATTTATTAATGGCGGCCCCGGGGTGGGCCCCAAAAAGTCAGTGGGCCCGGGGCAGCCGCCCCCCTCCCCCCCCCCCCCCGCTAGCTATGCCTCTGCTAGGTCATTAATAAAAAAATCAATTGGGATCAAAAACCTGGCACCCCCACTGATCAGCTGTTTGAATAAACCGTGATATCTGTGTACGTACCGTAACCGCTTCTCTGTTTACATAGTGTCATTCATCTCATAGCGGCCATGAAATGTAACTACAGCCTCTTACTATACACGTCTATGTGACAAGACTGTAATTAAATCACACAGTCACTATAAACAGACATCGTGTGACATAAACAGGCGCCATGGCCCCTTCATACAGCTGATCAGAGGGGGAGGGGGGGTCCACTGATCTCTTATTGATGGTCTGTCCTAAGAATAGATCATCAATAAAAATGAGCTGGAAAGCCCTTTAAATAAAGCCCAAGTGCCACCTTAAAGGGGTTGTCCAGGATAACCATTTTTTTAATATGAGGCTGGAGAAGGTTCTTCAGTGCCTTCCAGTATGTTCCAGTCCTGCTGCTCTGGTGTTTTCTTCCAGCAGAAGTCCCCACAGCACTGCGACGTCCCGTGTCAGCGGACCCTGCACACGGTATTATGGCCCACAGCAGCGTGGTATTACATGGTATTATGGCCCACAGCAGCCCCTGCACGCAATACGACACTGTATTATGGCCCACAGCGGCCCCTGCACGCGGTATTATGGCCCACAGTGGCCCCTGCACATGGTATTATGTCCCATAGTGGCCCTTGCATACGGTATTATGCCCCACAGTGGCCCTTGCACACGGTATTATGCCCCATGGTGGCCTCTGCACATGTTGTCCCCTAATGAGCACTTATATAAATGACCACCCCCTATATATATATATATATATATATATATATATATAATGCTCCCTAATGGCCCCTTATATAAATACCCCCCCTTGTATTAATAATGCCCTTATATAAATAACACTTCTTAAGTTCACTGCTCCACAGTGGACCCTGCACACTGTATTATGCCCAACAGTGGCCCCTGCACACGGTATTTTGCCCCATAGTGGCCCCTGCACACAGTATTATGCCCCATAGTGTCCCATCCATGAACTATCTTTTCAGACCCCGGAGTATAATGATCAGAGACCCAGGGGAGGTGACAAACCAGTGTTACTTACCTATCCTGGGCTCTGGCGCACTCCCTGGAGCTTTCAGCCCTCTTCAATGGCACAGATGTCACGTGGGACAGGCCAGCATTGCGATGCATAATGACGCTGGCCTGGCCCACGTGACGTCTAGGACGTCACCAAAGAGGCCCGAAGACTGCTGGGAGTCACACCAGATCACAGGAGAGGTGAGTAACATTGGTTTTTATGTTTGTCACCTCCCCTGGGCCTCCGATCATTATGAAAAGATCCCAGAGTATAATAATAGTAGTATTTGTTGGGGTTCGCAGACCCGCGGCTGCACTTACCGATCCCTGCTCCTGCTCACAGCCGCGTCCCATAGCAGAAGGGGAAGCAGAGATGGCCATGAGTAGGACCGGGGATAGCTAAGCAAATAGAGCCCGGTACCTGCTGGGGTTACTCCAGCAGGTAATGGCCTATTAAAAAAGAAAAGTTATAATCACCTACCTGTGACCCCTTGATGGAGCCGGCGCCTACTCTTCTTGACCCACGCATGGGACGTCTGCGTCTCAGCACAGGAGGTGCGATGACGTCATACCATCGCTGCCTGCACCGAGATGCAGACGTCTCCTAAGCCAGCCCAGGACAGGTCCAGCTCAGCATTTTTTTTTGTCTTTTTTAAAGCAGCCTGTCTTGGGCTGGTTTAGATTAAATAAATTGTAAAAATGCCGCCCCTCCAAGCAGTGACGGATAGTGCCGCCTGGGGCGGCCACCTCACTTCGCTTCATTAGAGGTGCGCCCCTGTGTGCTTGGGCCACTTTGGAGCATATGGTACTGTGAGGGGGCCACTGTGGAGCATTATCCTGTGCAGGGGCCAATGTGGAGCATATTATACTGTGCAGGGTCAACTGTGGAGCATTATACTGTGCAGGGGCCAATGTGGAGCATTATACTGTGCAGGGGCCACTGTGGAGCATACTATACCATGCAGGGGTCACTGTGGAGCATTATACCATGCAGGGTCCACTGTGGAGCATATTATACCGTGCAGGGGTCACTGTGGAGCATTATCCTGTGCAGGGGCCAATGTGGAGCATATTATACTGTGCAGGGGCCAATGTAGAGCATTATACTGTGCAGGGGCCACTGTGGAGCATTATACCGTGCAGGGGCCACTGTGGAGCATTATACCATGCAGGGGCCACTGTGGAGCATTATACCATGCAGGAGCCACTGTGGAGCATTATACTGTGTGGAGGCCACTGTGAAGCATTATAATGTGCGGGGCCCACTGTTGAGCATTATACTGTGCAGGGGTCACTGTAGAGCATACTATACCATGCAGGGGTCACTGTGGAGCATTATACCATGCAGAGTCCACTGTGGAGCATTATACCATGCAGGGTCCACTGTGGAGCATATTATACCGTGCAGGGGTCACTGTGGAGCATTATCCTGTGCAGGGGCCAATGTGGAGCATATTATACTGTGCAGGGGCCAATGTAGAGCATTATACTGTGCAGGGACCAATGTGGAGCATTATACTGTGCAGGGGCCACTGTGGAGCATTATACCATGCAGGGGCCACTGTGGAGCATTATACCATGCAGGGGCCACTGTGGAGCATTATACCATGCAGGGGCCACTGTGGAGCATTATACTGTGTGGAGGCCACTGTGAAGCATTATAATGTGCGGGGCCCACTGTTGAGCATTATACTGTACAGGGGCCACTGTAGAGCATTATTCTGTGCAGGGACAATGTGGAGTATATTATACTTTGCAGGGGCCACTGTGGATCATTATACTGTGCAGGGGCCAATGTGGAGCATAATACTAAGCACGGGCCACTGTGGAGCATACTATATCATGCAGGGGCCCCTGTGGAGCATTATACAGAGTGGGGGCCACTGTTCAGCATTATACTGTGCGGGGGCCACTGTGGAGAATATTATACTGTGCGGAACCAATGTGGAGCGTATTATACTGTTTATGCATGTGTGCATATTTTTATATATGTACATACTGTGACAATTTGGGGGGGATTAGTCTCAAATGGCGGCAGACTCCTGGTCCCGACAGCAGTGGTTCGTGGTACTGGGCGCCAGAGAGACAGCGTTCAGACGGTGCCAATTTAAAACAAAATGGCTTTTTATTCAGCTTAAGTGCAACATAACAAAACAAAAAAACAGCCTGGGCCACAGTTAGGGCACTAACTGACTCCTTGACCCCTATGTAGCCTGACTAATGCTCAGCTCAAGAAAAAGTCCCCGTGGACATCAGCCCTCCTGGGACAGACCACCTCTCTGTCGTTGGCTGGTTCCACGATTTCCTGCTTCCTGCAGGTTACTCCAGCCTTCTGGAGTTACGCCCCCACCCAAAGGTGTGGCTGAGGGCCTTTTCAGGGCTGTCCTTGGGTCACTCCCTAGCGCCCTCTGGGTTCACATACTCGCAATACATATATATATTTATTAACAGATACCATAAAAAAGCATGAAGAATTGATTCTCCTGAAGTTTTATCTGTGTGACTGTAATGATGATATACGTAGGTGATTATAATATTACAGCCAAAGGAGAAGGATATTGATGAGTGAGAACTAGGAGTCTAAAGATGGCTGCTGAGGGTGTAGTGGGCTGGCTAGCTAGGGAAACAGGGAGAGGGTGTGAGTGAGAAGGGGAGGTGGAGGGAGTAAGAGAGGGAGGGAACTGGTGTGAGTCATCTCTGAATGAAGCCCAGTGCATAATGGTAGGAAAACAGGATGTTGAGCATGCAAACAAATGCAGAAGATACCAGGAGCTCACATAGAACCCCAGAAATCACTCAAAACACTGCTAAATGTATTTGGGTGCACTTATTAACCTATTAATAGCTCTAACAGACCTTTTTTGAAAAGTAATTTTTTGCCCGGAAAACCCCTTTAAGATTGAGAAGGAATATGGGGGCCAGAAATGGAAAAGACTGTCCAAATAGCCGTTGCGTCATTCTATGAACAGCCAGCCAAAAGTGTTGAACATGAAGACAGGACCACCACATGTGGAGGGTAGTGCCTAAGGCATTAAAACCCCTAAAACAGAGGGGTGAGATTGTGGGGAAAAAAGTTATGGAGTTGGTGGGGGACCAAATAGGTCCTATGAAAGACTTTTAAAGAGGATTCCATAAGGGTGACCTGCCAACTGCCTTTGCTAATGGACGTACAACAGTCAACCTATTGGGCTGAGGTCAGGGTAGTATCAAGGTCTCGCTCCCAGGCCTTCATAAAGTCAAGCTTACTGTCAGGGGGTGGAGTGTTAAGCAAACCATATATGAAAGAGAGGGAGCCTCTTTCTGCAGTTCTAAACAAGCTGGCACTAGTGAATATATAGATATTAAGTGCATGGAATGCAGGGTAACTTCTTGAACGGATGGGTCAGGTTCTTTGGAATAGAACAGAAAAGATAGCTTAGGATAGGAAACGTTTGAAATGTAGAACAGGTTGTGTGATAAGTCTGCCTAAAAAGATGTGTTTTTAGGGGACGTTTCAAACTGCTGAACTTGGGTATTGATCCGATTGTCTGAGGTAGAGCATTCCAGAGCACTGATGCAGTTTAAGAAAAGTCTTGCAGACAGGAATGGGATGTTCGGATAGTGGTGGTAGGCAGCTGTGGCAACATTTGTGGAAGTGCGACAGATCATAATATAATGGACCAGGCTGCAGTACATATCTAGCTGTGTGGTGGCAGTGAAGGTAGGCAGCTGTGGCAACATGTGTGGCAGTGCAGCAGGGCATAATATGATTGACCAGGCCGCAGGACATGTCTGGCTGAGTGGTGGCAGCGGTGGTAGGCAGCTGTGGCAGCAAGTGTGGAAGTGCAAGCAGGGCATAATATGATGGACCAGGCCACTGGACATGTCTGCCTGAAGAAAGTGATGGTAGCGCAGGCTAGACTGCATATTGGGTGAACACACCAAAACAATTGTTAGATTAGTGGAGGCTGTAATGCTGTGTATACAGTATATGCCCACTTGCGCAGCAAAAAAAAAAAAAACCCTTAAGCAATGAATATTTTTTTTCAGATTAACAATACTCCATGACACTGTGTACAATATTTGTTGACCAGAGCAAAAAATAAGCCCATGGATTTACAAGAGCTTTTTTTTAAGATTAGCACAGGCTAGACTGTATATTGGGTGAACAACAAAAAAACGCTTATTTATAGCAGAGTTCTTTTTTTTTCAGATTTGCACAGGTAGAATCAGCACTTTGCTGTTAGAACAGCAGAATGTATTTCATAAAAAATGTAAACTTTTGCCCAAAAAAGTCCTTAATAAAACATTTCACTAACAGGATTGTCCTGACAGTAAAAGTATGTTTAAAGAATGTGTATATAGATGAAACTGCTCTATTGCACAACAGACAGAAAGAATTAGCTTATTGTCAATTAAATGGCTAACTGTCCTGTTTGTGTAAGCAGCAGCAGCAAAGGTTTTCCCTCACACATATGATCCTGTCCAATCTTTATTGATTTCTAGCACTAATCTGCCTGTGTAATTGCTTGATTATGACTAAGTTTTCCTAGTCCTCCAACTGCTTCTTGAACTCCTATTGCTTTTTCAGAACTTTGCTTTCTATGATGTAGTGAGATGGATGATAGATGTATTTGTATGCCCACCATTACAGCAACTGAAGGCTGATCACGAGTGTACAACCTTATATACTCCATATGACATCAGCATGGTGCTAGAACATCAAGGTCAATAAATGGTCTGCCTTTGCACCGCCTTATCTGCGATGTTCCAATTTGGTGGAACTCCACCTTAAACATGCTTACATCCAGGTCAGGGTAATTATGTTAGAGGAACTGGGACTCCTAGACTGGAAGAAGAGGATGAAAAGGAAGACTCTCCCTTGGATGCAGAATGGGCCCTTGATATGTGACAGGTACAGCCAGGGAAGGAGGCTGACCCTTATTTGTTTCAAGATAATGATGATGACCATCATGCTGGCCAAGAACACCAACTATGGCAGGCCCTTGAGTCTGCGCATATACTGTCAGGCAAGGCAGGCAGTATTCTCTGCTGCTTACACATCGACAAGCGTATTATTAACATCAAGCAAAGGGATGAATACTGGTTGGCAGTGCTCTAAAACCCTTGCTAAAAAGACAAAATAGGTGAATTCTTCCTTGCTTCCCAAAAGGAAGAAAAATTTTAATATTATCCGGATAGTCTGTATATCCAGCTTGCTGCAACATTTAAGACCACCTTCAACTGCCAGTGGCTTGCATAACCAGGTGGCCTCTACCCGCTCACAGTCCACCTCACTCAGCCAGCGCTCCACCTCCTCTGCCAGTGCAATAAGTGTCAGGAGGAGAAATAGCATCAGCAACCAGGCCCAGTACAGTATCTGGAAGATGATGAACCAGAAATTTTTCAGCTCTAAGCGCCAACTGAAGCCATAACAGGCAACTGACACCCACAGGCTGCAGCAGCAGGAACAGTCATACCAAGAGTACACCTATGGTCATAGAATTCTGACCCCATGGAATTCTGAGCCAATAGGTTAAAGCAGTGGAAGATGCTAGCCCAGTTTTCAATGGAAGTTTGTTCTTGTGTTATCTCAAGTGTTATAGCCAAGAGGGTGGTCAGTGCTGCCAGTGGTGTCATAACACCTAAAAGAATGAAACTGTCCACAGGTAGCATGGAAAAAAATGACTTTTATCAAAATGAATCAGGCAATATTAGTGTCACAGAGTCTTCCATTTACTGTACTGCTACTGTTGCTGGCTGCTCCTAAACAGCTCCCACCACTGCCAACACTCAGACAGACATGTCCTGCAGCCTGGTCCATCATATTATGCCCTGCTGCACTGCCACACATGTTGCCAGTGCCACAGCTACCACCACTGCCACTACTCAGCCAGACATGTCCTGTGGCCTGGTCCACAATCACATTCCACTATAGCACACTGCTGATGCCACCCTGTTGGTATTAAAATATATATATATATATATATATATATATATATATATATATATATATATTTGATTTCAGATCTGCTCCCATAAAGGGATAACTTTTTTTTTTAAAGCCAATTCTTCATCACTTCTCAACTTGGCTCACAGCCACAACTTTGTCTCCCAAAATACAATATACCCCTGTAGCACTTACAAGCCATCAAAACAGGCTAAATTTCTACTAAACCATTATTTTTTGTAATATAAAAGCCACGTGTGTCTAAAAAACCACGGACAAGCACCTTTTCCCCCAAATAAGGGTAATTTTTGGAGTATTTTAAATGTTAAAATGCGTAAAAGCAAATGTCAGCGCATTGTATGGTTAAACTCGGAGTTGTATCCACTGTTTAGCATTCGTTTTTCTATAGACAAACATGTCACTTTGATATAACTTCTGTTGTGTTTGACTTAGCCAGAAATTAGATAGATAGGGTTCTAGGAGCCCTAAGAGTGTTTTTGTAAATCGAGCAAGTCAATTACACCTATAGAAACGCTGGCGTTTTCTGTATAGGTATAATAGAAGCAGAAAGTCCGCAGAGGAAAACTCTGAGGACTTTCTGTGAAAAACGTTGCAGAAAAAAAAACGTAATGCATTTTCGCAGCATTCTTTGGCTGCGGCTCTCTACATAGTGCCGTAGCCAAAAAATGCGGCGCTTTTCATTTACTGCGAATCCCATCCATACATCTACAGGAAACCTCTGCAGACTTTCTATGAAAAGTGCTGCAGGAAAAACCGCAATGCATTTCTGCTGCAGTTTTTCCCGCAGCAATTTTTTGCTGGAGCCTGATACGTGGGGTTTAGCCTAAGGCCAGGGCCCAACGTGACATAAATGCCGTGGAAAAAAACGCAGCATTTTTCAGTCACTGCAAAGTGGATGGGATTCTAATGGGGCCTTAGCCTAAAGCAGCTTTCTGCAACATAGGGCCTTAGTCTTAATGAGGTTTCATTAGCAGCCAGCTGGGAAGGCGGAGTAAATTAGATGGGAAGACTTCTCACATTGTTCTACTCTCTGGTGAAGAAACTAGCTGTTCTAAAGACCTGTAGAGCCACTGCTACAAGGTATATTTTCTTTACCCTGTATATTTTGGGATACTGGATAGTAGGACCAGGACCTTGTAGCTGGGGAACATGTTTGTTAGAAAGTAGCCAGAAAGGAGACCCAGGGTTTGTTTTGGATGCTGGGTTAACTGTTGTGCCTTATACTGTATACTACCACTACTTGCGGTGAAGAAGTAAAGCTATTTGCGGGCGGTGTTGAAACATTGTGTTGTAGTGAGATTTCTTGGAGTGACAACCATATTATGCTGGAGATAGTGGGGGTTAGTCAGCTCATGGGATCACCAGGTCGGCACATTAGTCACTGAAATATTAACAAACGCCAAAATTCTATATGCCATTACTGACCTGTCAGACTGAGTACATTTTCTCCTGCAGAATAGTTAGTACAGCTCACTGTTCACAGTGGCCCAGATTTACCATTAGTTACACCAGTGATTCCCAACAGGGTTGCCTTGGACACTAGCCAGGGGGCTGCAACTCAATAGTTGGGAAGATGACCGCATGCCTTCATGCAATATTATCGGCATCCTTAGAAAGTTTTGTTTTTTCTGTCTTCAGGGGTGCCCTAAGCCTGAAAAAGTTGGGGAAACACTGAGTTGGACAATGTAAACTTAAAGGGGTATTCCCATGACCATAACCATTTTTACATTTGTAGATAATTAAAAGTTAAACATTTTTGCAAATATAGGTAATTAAACATTTTGCAGAGTTTTAAAGATTTTCTCTAAATATCTTGTGGTCACGCGTTGTTCTATTGATCGGTTGCCAGTGGATACGACCATGAATGCTAAGGTCAGAAAGATAGCTATGATTTGCCTTATTGTGGCCGGGATGTCTTCTGATACATGTAGTGTCCCTGCTTGATAAACTAGCTACAATAAGAAAATCATGGCTGCGTACCAGACCATAGAAAGTTTCTGTGTATGTGGTCGTATCCATTGGCAACTGATTAAGACAGACTGTCACCGCTAACATAGTTAGAGAAAATCTTTAAAACGCTGCAGAATTTTTAGCTACTTAAACTTACAAAAATCTTTAATTTTGTATTATCTACAAATATAAATATTATGTTCATGGGAATATCCCTGTAACCCCTTCCCGCTGCAGAAATTTTTTGATTTTCATTTTTGACTTCCCAAATTCCAAGCCCCATAATTTTTTTTTATTTATTTTGCTGTATGAGGGCTTAATGTTTGTGGCACAAACTATACTTCATAATGGTACCATTTAATATTTCATATGATGTACTGGCAAGCTAGAAATAAAATTCAAAATGAGGTGTCATTGGAGAAAAACTGCATTTGCATGACTTTCTTACATGCTTTGTTTTTGCATTCACTATGCAGCCAAAATGACACATCACCTGTATTCTATGAGTCGGTACGATTCCGGGGGATGCCAAACCTCTATAGTTGTGTTTTGGTTTTTTTGCAGGGCCAGATGTACTTAATGTTCTTAATGTGATTATTAGGCGTCTTGATTCCAAAGTACCAGTACTTCTGTTGCATAGAGCAGCCTGTAATGGAATACTTACAATGACAAGCCTTGGAGCCTTCAATAGGATCTCACTCCCGGGGCTGGCAATCCACAGGAAACTGGTTCCTCGGTTAGCTTTGACCAAGGCGCCGGGGAGTGATTAATGATCACCAGAGACCTGGCAGCTATGGTGGCCACTCAGGTCCTGAGTGTCTGCCACACTTATACACCTGACATCCACCTTATTATTATGGTGGATGTTGGGAATTGGTTAAACAATCAGTCTGAAAATATGCCAGATTTATCACAATGACTGATGCTGGATGATAAATGGGGGGGGGGGGGGATGATATCTTTACACTGTCTAGTCTAACTCTATACCACCTTTTAGTTGGCTTACTTTGAGCCAGAATTACAACACAATCTTGGTGCATTTAAGCCAAGCCTCCAAACTTGAAGCACCACATATGTCCAAAGATCCACAATGTTTAAGCCAGTGTCTAGTTGTAACTACAATCTGGGCAAGTGATTCAGCAGAATGAGTACAGCTCTGACATATATGTGATGGAAATCAGGATCAGTACAGGTAAATTATGTACAGCAGGGGTCAGCAACCTTTTTTGTATGGTGTGCCGATATTTCTAATCAAATCAAAGACTAAGTAGTCAGAGTGCCATGCAATAATTGTAAAGATGTCAATCTTCATATAAGTCATAAACTACAAACTGTATCGGCAACCAATTAATTAGTTGATTAAACTAAGTCTGATCCTTCTCTTGTGGATTGGCTGCATGAACAGAAGACTCGCAGTGGGCTCATACATTTGCATAGCCCAATGTTTATGTTGACCAAATTCATACAAACTTTCCAGCCTTGTTTAAATGAATGCCCACTTTTGCATGTTTCCATATTATGCTTTTACACTTCAAGGTAGAAAAACAATTGCTGCCCTCTGTGCAGGCTAGCTCATGGCCAGCCACAATGTCACACCTCAATCTTCCCACCTTAGTACCGCCTCTGCTGTAGCATCACAGCTGAGAGAGCCCTGTGCAAAGTAGATATATCTGAAGTGCTGACTTCAGCACAAGTGCCGGAGGTTGCTGACCCCTGATGTACACAGTGAGTGCAGCTCTGTAATATGTAATACAGGTCGTAACTCATGATTAGTACAGAAAAAGTAGTATATGTGCACAGAGGCCTACATGTTTTGTGTTAAAAAAAAAAAAAAAGCACCGCCTTTTTGGAAAAGGGGCATGGTCAAGGCGTGAAAGGGGCCAGGCCCATGGTACCTCCAGACTTTCCAGAAATCTGGTGTAGATGATAAAGAAAATGTACTCTAGCAATATATGAGGCGCATCCTCCACCGACTGGGTCTATAAAGACTGGTGTTAGAAATGCCAGTCTTCATAAATCTGCCCTAGTGACACCACCAGCAGAATGAGTGCAGATCTGGAGTGACTCAACTTTTATGAAGATGATATATAACAATTAACTGTAGAATTGTGATCAGAGGTGAAAGAGGCATTATGTCACATGGAGTACCGATGAGCCATGCATAATATTTACTTTCACTCTGGGAGTGAATAATGGAGAGTACAAGACACAAATCACTATGGGATAAGTAAAGTGTTTACAGTGTTATGCAGCTTGTTATATGTATTCTTCCTAAGAGATGTGCTTGTATGGTTTTAGTGAGGCTCGTAGTACTATGACACATGACAATACTATCAGCTTTCTCCTTCTCTGTAATTCTAGTTCCTGGTTGCAAACTAGATACCATTAATCCCCATGTGTTTGGTTGAGAGAATGCATTGTGGCTACTCTGCAACATAAACAAGTGTCCCTCTTGCTGGAAGTGTGCCAGCTTGTGTTTGTGTGTATTGCATACAAAGCCCCTTCACTATTATCTCTGCTTGTTGTAAACAGATTGATTGACTTGACTTTGAGGCTGAATGTTAGTAAATATTCTCCTTGACCAGCATGGGGCAGACTGGGCAAAGCCTACTATACTAGAAAGGATAGAAGGCATGTCATCTATAGGGTTTGCTTGGAGCCAGAAGACAAGCTGGCCCTACAGGAGGTTCTTGCAAAGAAGAGATGAAAGTGAGCTACCAGTTAATCTTGGATGACCTATTTCCGACTTACTCAGCATGTCTGCCATTCTTGCTTGGCTAGGGAGGATTATCTGGACACAGATGGCATTTGTGCTAAAATTTCCTGATGATTCGCATTGCCTTCCATCTTACAGTGTAGACTTTTGTGACTTATTGTGTTATGAAACTTTTGTAAGTCATATATATTTTGTCTTAATGCTGATCTGTGAGCTTAAAATGCTGCACTATGTAACATACAGCATATGACAGCTACAGGTACTGTATTCCCTTAAAGTGGTTGTCCAGGCAAAAATGGACAACCCTTTTAACCTTTAAATCAGCCGGGGCAAAAAAAAAAAAATGCATACTCGCCTGTCCTCGATGCTCCGGGGTCCTCCTGACACATCCCAATGGTGGCTTCTCCCAAGTCTCTTCCGGAGTTCCGCTTATTAGGCCTCAGCAGGCCTAAGGAAGAGGACCAATGATGTCACAGGTAGTGACTAGAGATGAGCGAATCGAAGCTGATGATGAATTGGAATTCAATCCGAATTTCAGGAAATATTTGATAAGCATCAAATCCGGATTTCTACACGCTTCGTGGTAACGAATTGCATTTTGTTCAAAATGGCTGCTGTACATTTTAGGACATAGGGCATGAAACTCTGGGAACGCGGGATCACCCACCATGTCATGCGTACAGCCAATTAGCAGCCAACCCTGTGATGTCACAAACCTTTAACCCCTTCGTGAGTGCCCCCGGCATGTTTGATCACTGCATCCAAGGTGTTTAAACCCCCGATCGGTTATGGAGCAGAGTGTTAGCTGTAACTGACAGCTAACACCCTGCTCCATAACCGATTGGGGGTTTTAACACCTTGTTTGCCGCAGTCAAACAAGAACGCGGCATCCAAGGGGTTCCGCCATTTTGCTGCCCACCCTGCTTCTTTGCAGACAGGAAATGGCTGTTTATTCGCCACGATTTAATTCAGATCGAATAGAATCGTATCGGAAAATTAAGCGAAGTTGCCGAACTTAATTTTTGAAAGCTTCGCTCATCTCTAGTAGTGACATTGCATGCCGTTCACAGATTGGCCTTAGCGGTCACGTGACCGCTGAGGCCAATCAGCAGTTTCAGCGGAACTCCAGGAGAGGTGTGTTTTTTTTTTTTTTTTTTTTTTTTTTTTTTTTTCAGCAGCAGTTTACGCGCAAAAACTGGCTGCGGCAGGAAGGGAACATATAAGCTGTGCAAGCGTATATCAAAGTACACCCCAGATTTAGAAGTTGTGAGGGAAAAGACACCAGAAGTGACATCCCCCCTCCCCCCACCAATCATAGGATCTACTGGAATAGTATGCATGGCGCACTCCGCATGGCCTACATATTCACTTTTCAACTTTTTAGTACCCAGAATAACCCACTTAATGCTTTAGGAGTGCATTCTGATAACACAAAGTGGGCACAACATGTTGGGTACTGAAATGGCATACACTTTCTTTTTAAAAAAAAAAAAAAAAAAAAAAACTTACACTTTGTACATTCATGCTAAGGAAGCACTCTTGGCTTCAAAGTGATAATATTCCTTGAGGGGTGTAGTTTCTAAAATGGCATCACTTTTGTGGGGTCTCCATTGTACTAGTACTTTTAGGAGCTCTACAAGTATGACATGGCACCCGAAAACTACAACTATGGTGTGGTTTTCTTTCTTCTTTAACCTCTTGTAAAATTGAAAAATTTGGGCTAAATGGATGGTTTATTGGAGAAAATAAAGTAATTTTTAATATTTCCATCCCAATGCTAATAAAATCTGTGAAACAGCTGTGAGGTCAAAATGCTCACCATACTACTTGATAAATTCCTTGAGGGGTATAGTCTGCAAAATGGGGTCACTTTTTTGGGGAGTTTTCCATTGTACTGGTACTTTAGGGGCTTTGCAAATGTGACATGGCACCTGAAAACTATTCCAGCAAAATCTGCTCTCCAAAAGCCAAATAGCGCTCTTCATTCTGAGCCCCACCATGTACCCATACACATATGGGGTATTGCCGTGTTCATGAGCAATTGCTTTACCAGCTGTGGATTGCTTTTTCTCTTTTAACCCCTTGTGTAAATGAAAACTTTAGGAATAAAGTGACATTTTAGTAATTGTTTATTTACACATCCCAATGTTAATAAAATCTGTGAAACAGCTGTGGGGTCAAAATGCTCCCTATACCCTTTGATCAATTCCTTGAGGAGTGTAGTTTCCAAAATGGGGTTACTTTTGGAGGGTTCCCATTGTATTGGTACTCCAGGGGCTTTATAATTGAGACATGGCACCTGAAAAAACTATTCCAGCAAAATCTGCTTTTCAAACGCCCAGTGTCACTCCTTCCCTTTCACGCGCTGCCATGTGCCTAAGCATCAGTTTAGGTAGGAATGTGGTGTAGCACGTGTTTGGATATATTTTTTCAGGCGTGAGAAAGTAGAGTCCCAACCCGTCAGTATCGTAATTATAGGGACTTCAGACTCCAAATGAGGTTATGTATCACTTGTTTTATTTCTCACCCATCCGGTGTTCAAGTAACAGACACATTCATAGAGATATCCAAACAACGTAAACAATAGAGACTTGTAAACGTTTTCGGCCTAAATATGGCCTTTTTCAGACTCCAATAGGAGGGGGACAGAAAACTGGTCCGACGACCAAAAAAGGGTTAATAAACCTGGGTATGTAGCTATATGATAGCGGGGTTCTGCATAGCTACTTTCTTGTGTCTGTTACTTGAACACCGGATCGGTGATAAATAAAACAAGTGATACATAACCTCATTTGGAGTCTGAAGTCCCTAAAATTATAAACATCAGTTTCCACCCACATGTGGGGGATTTCTGTGCTCGGGAGAAATTGCATAACTAACTGTGAGAAACATATATACACAGTGGGGAAAAAAAGTATTTAGTAAGCCACCAATTGTGCAAGTTCTCCCACTTAAAAAGATGAGGCCTGTAATTGACATCATAGGTAGACCTCAACTATGAGAGACAAAATGAGAAAACATATCCAGAAAATCACATTGTCTGATTTTTAAAGAATTTATTTGCAAATTATGGTGGAAAATAAGTATTTGGTCAATAACAAAAGTTCATCTCGATACTTTGTTATATATCTTTTGTTGGCAATGACGGAGGTCAAGCGTTTTCTGTAAGTCTTCACAAGGTTGGCACACACTGTTGCAGTATGTTGGCCCATTCCTCCATGCAGATCTCCTCTAGAGCAGTGATGTTTTGGGGCTGTCTCTGGGCAACACGGACTTTCAACTCCCTCCAAAGGTTTTCTATGGGGTTGAGATCTGGAGACTGGCTAGGCCACTCCAGGACCTTGAAATGCTTCTTACGAAGCCACTCCTTCGTTGCCCTGGCGGTGTGCTTGGGATCATTGTCATGCTGAAAGACCCAGCCGCGTTTCATCTTCAATGCCCTTGCTGTTGGAAGGTGGTTTGCACTCAAAATCTCACGATACATGGCCCCATTCATTCTTTTATGTACTCGGATCAGTCGTCCTGGTCCCTTTGCAGACAAACAGCCCCAAAGCATGATGTTACCACCCCCATGCTTCACAGTAGGTATGGTGTTCTTTGGATGCAACTTAGCATTCACTCTCCTCCAAACACGACGAGTTGTGTTTCTACCAAACAGTTCTACTTTGGTTTCATCTGACCATATGACATTCTCCCAATACTCTTCTGGAACATCCAAATGCTCTCTAGCAAGCTTCAGACGGGCCCGGATATGTAGTGACTTAAGCAGGGGGACACGTCTGGTACTGCAGGATCTGAGTCCCTAGTGTGTTACTGAGGGTAGCCTTTGTTACGTTAGTCCCAGCTTTCTGCAAGTCATTCACTAGGTTCCCCCGTGTGGTTCTGGGATTTTTGCTCACCGTACTTGTGATCATTTTGACCCCACAGGGTAAGATCTTGCGTGGAGCCCCTGATCGAGGGAGATTATCAGTGGTCTTGTATGTCTTCCATTTTCTAATTATTGCTCCCACAGTTGATTTCTTCACACCAAGCTGCTTGCCTATTGCAGATTCAGTCTTCCCAGCCTGGTGCAGGTCTACAATTTTGTTTCTGGTGACCTTCCACAGCTCTTTGGTCTTCACCATAGTGGAGTTTGGAGTGTGACTGTTTGAGGTGGTGGACAGGTGTCTTTTATGCTGATAACAATGTCAAACAGGTGCCATTACTACAGGTAATGAGTGGAGGACAGAGGAGCCTCTTAAAGAAGAAGTTACAGGTCTGTGAGAGCCAGAAATCTTGCTTGTTTGTAGGTGACCAAATACTTATTTTCCACCATAATTTGCAAATAAAGTATTTAAAAATCCGACAATGTGATTTTCTAGATATGTTTTCTCATTTTGTCTCATAGTTGAGGTCTACCTATGATGTCAATTACAGGCCTCTCTCATCTTTTTAAGTGGGAGAACTTGCACAATTGGTGGCTGACTAAATACTTTTTTTTTTTTTTTTTCCCCACTGTATATGAGTTTTTATAAGACCTTCTGCAGGTCTGCTATCCTGTACTCAAATGATGGTGTGGGTATGGTACAGTAAGCCCACGACTGGGCAGGGCCATACACCATCATAGATCACTAGTATGCAGTGCTTTTGGTTCAGCCGAGCTATGGGTGGTTCAGTGTATATATAGCCATCACACAGATCTTGTTCCGGGGAAACACATGTGGCTTTCTAAATTGACTCAAAACCAGAGAATGAACTTGTATGATGAGCTAGTCAATTCACTGACAGCAAGCAGAAATGGTGAGTAAAGCAGGGTTCACATTACTGTTGGATTCCGTTATGAAGGTGTCCGTTAACAAAAATAAAACGGACACCTATCATAACAGACATTAACGGACACTAACTGATGCTAATGTGTCTGTTTTTTTTTTTTTTTTTTTTTTAACGGATCCAATTAATGGATCCGTTAAAAAAAAGGACATATCATCAGTTAGTGTCCGTTTTTTAACTGTCCGCTTTTTTTTTTGTTTTTGCTTTCTGAGCATGCACAGAAAAAAAAAACCGGTCAAAATAACGGACAGTAACTGATAGTCATCAGTTACTGTCAGTTAAAGTCTGTTACCCATAGACGTCAATGTTAAAAAAAAATAACGGACACTTGCTGTCTGTCAAGAATCTGTTTTTCCAAACAAAGTTCTGCATGTAGGATTTTTTGTCCGGAAAAAAAAAATGGACTTCTGACGGATTGGGTGTAAACGGACACTGACGGACACAATATAAAAACCCATTGAAATGAATGGAAATTTTAACGGAATTCTGACGGTTCAGCTAGTGTCCGATGCTAAAATCTTGTAACGGACAATAGCAATGGACACTATTGACGGTCACCAACGGTAGTGTGAACGCCCCCTAATTTAACTGAATCAGAAAATGGGGAGTTTAAGACCAGTGTTTTATATGCCAGATCTTAATCTGGGATCCACTGGTATTAGATATACCATGATTATAGACCTCTCAATAATTGTGAAACATCTTGTGAATTCCATGCACCAGTGTAAGAGACAGCCAATGTTGTCTTAAGCTTCATTTGTCTGTATAAACTGTTAATGTTGAATGTATTTCTGTGATTCTGTTCCTTTAAGACAGCAGCCATTGTAATTGTGACATGATGCTGGAGTGAGACCCCCCCCCCCCCTTTTATGTCAGCCTGCCTGTTCTGCAGACAGAGTGTGAGCAGAGAAGCAGGAAGTGACGAGACAGAGAGCAGCAGCCATCTTGGCAAGTGTTGTATTGAACTGGTGTGGAGATTTTTCTGTACAGCTAAGCTGTATCTTGGTCCAGAGACAAACAGAGTGTAAAGAGACAACAGGACTAGTGAGTCCACGTGAAAGGAACTGTGCTCAGTGGCTGATCAGTGAGACTGACATTGTGACTGTGTATATGGATACCACAGATAGAGACTCGCAGTGCTGTTGATGTACTGGACGGCACCTGCTAAATCCCGGCTTACATCCCAGCTCAGTGTATGGATTCTGCAGGACTGTCAGTGTGCTGAGTGGAATCTGCTGTTGGATTACATTGCATTCAGTTGGTTTCCCTGTCTGTTAAAGAGGACTTCATTTCTCCCAAGATCCTGATAACCGTGAGGAGAGGACGTTTCACTATAAAAGAAAGGACCGACTTTGGGCCCCACCGCGCGCTTCTACGGACTGTAAGCGGTCCACCTGGACCACTGGGGAAAAGGGGGTGCACCCAAATGTGAAGTCAGGGTCAGTTAGGGATAGTTTTGAGTATATTGTTCATTCAGTGTCCATACTGCAGAAGTGGACAGAGTAAAAGTAGAAACCATTGCAGAATTTGCCTTGAAATTGTTCATGCTATATTGTATATTTTGCTTGTCTTTAGCCCTGTCATTTTACCTTTAACTAGCCTTTATTAACTTATAGTAAATATATATTTTTTTTTCTTGAACTACCGCGTGTGCGTTCATTTCTGGTTGCGGAGTCCAAACCACCTGCCTTGCTCTCGGTTCACAAATTGGCGTAGTCGGCAGGATCCGCTTACCAGAATGGACGGTGACGCACCCGTTCGGGAGAATGGTGCTGGAGGAAGAATGCCAGCAGGGGCTATAATGAGTCAGTTAGCTAAATTTGATGGCAATAATATGTCAGTGAGTATGTGGGTGGAACAGATACGAATGATACAGCGAATGTACCAGACCGCACCAGAAGTACTAGTAGAGCTAGCAATATTGACATTACAAGGGGATGCTAAGACCACAGTGATACTGAGGCCATTTGAACAAAGGCAGACATTTGAGCAAGTAGTCCAGATTCTAGAAACCATCTATGGAGAAACTGCATTGCTGGGGTCTCTGCAGGCTCGGTTCTTCCAGAGGGTACAACAGGAGAATGAAAGCCTTCCCCAATATGCAAATGCCCTACAAGAACTGCTCCGAGATATTCAAAGGAAGGAAAGAGGGGGCTCGCCAGCCTTCTGTAACCCTGATCGGACTCTCCGTGACCAGTTTGTCCTGGGGATACGTGACGGCAGTTTAACTGTGACTATGCAGGATTTTATACGACGAGAGACTGATGCTAAATTCCATGATGTACAGGTAGAGGCCATCTCCCGTGCCAATAGTATGGTCCCGAGGCCGCAGACCGCAGTTGGAGTTACTTTGTCACAGGGGGCTAGTTCTGGCTCAGAGACAGTAGAAAAAGGGACGGTTAAAGAAATTCTCACAGTAATGCAGAAACTGCAAGAACAAATGGAACACTTGCACACTCGTTGTGATGAGCAGTCTATGAAAATTGCAGACTTCCAGAAGACTGGAGATGAAAGGGTGAGCCATCCACACCCAGCAAGTCAGAATCACCCACCACCCCGCTGGAGGGGTGAGGATAGGACCTACCGAAGGGGTCCAAATCATTTAGTGCAGTGCTCAGGAGAAATCGAAGGGGCTTACCGAAGGGGCCCAAACAGATGGCCAGAACGACGGGGGATACGCTGCTGGGAGTGTGGACGGATGGGCCACGTTGCTGCTAGATGTCCAGAGCAGCGACAAACTTATGAGAGACCGCCGTTAAACTGAAGTCCCCTGCTGCTGAAGGGCGTGTAGTAGGGGAGACTGACAAGGAGACTATGTGGGGAGAATGCCCTGATGACCTGATCGCTGCAAGTCCTGTCATACAGGTGGAAATGGAGGGTATTCCGGTTACCGGGATGATTGACACGGGTTCCCAAGTAACGACCTTGAGTAGAGACTGTTATGAACGGTACTTCCGGCAACATGTGAAATATGATCCCCATACATTCGTACGAGTGGTCGCAGCTAACCAGTTACCAGTTCCGGTCGTGGGAGTGGCCTGGATGAATGTCCGGGTATGTGGCCAAGATCTAGGTAGGAAAGGCATTGTGGTGGTACAGGAGTCACATGAAGTAAAGGTCCCTGTCATTTTGGGGATGAATGTGTTAAAAGAATTAGATCAGATCCTCTTTGAAAAGAAAGGTCACGGTTATTGGAAAGAAACCACCACCCATCGGCCTACTCAAACAGCTTTCCAGCGGCTGATCCGGACATGTGGCTTACAGAAAAGTTCAGATGCACAGCGTCCTCTGGCTCGAATTTCAGTTCCTTTGCATACAAAAGTTACACTGCCACCCAGTCGGGAGACAATAGTGTCCATGCCCGTAGGCACCTGTCGGAAACTAGAGGGCATAGCTGTGTTGGTAGAACCACTGCAGGCAGCCGAAGGAGGTGTTGATCCGCTAGTGGCCCGTTCCTTGGCAATAGTTCGCAATGGAAGAGTACCACTTCGATGTGTAAACACTCAGGACCAGAGTGTGGACCTGACCCCAGGGAGGCTGCTGGCTAACATCTATGTGACTCCGGAGGAAGTAAGGAAAGTAACTCCAATGCAGCTGAAGCCGACTGAAAGGGATGAGTGGACCGTAACTGTGTCCATGGGAGAAGATGAGGAACCCACCTCTGAATGGAATGGCTGTGCAATTCGAGAACAGATGAAGATGGATGTAAGTTCATGTTCTCTGGAATGGGTGCAGAAGGTAGATGAGCTGTTGTGGGAGAACCAAGCCACCTTTGCACGGTATGCTGAAGATTTTGGATGTACCACAGGGATCTACCATGAGATTCCCACAGGAGACACCCCTCCAATTAGAGAGCGCTACCGACAAATTCCTCCACAGTTGTATCAGGAAGTGAAAGAACTGTTAGCTAAGATGCTACAGGGTGGGATCATCCAAGAAAGCCAGAGTCCCTGGGCGGCTCCTGTGGTGTTAGTAAGAAAAAAAGATGGGTCCATCCGATTTTGCGTAGACTATCGGAAGTTAAACGCTTGCACCGTACGAGATTCCTACCCCTTGCCACGGATTGAGGAGTCCCTCTCAGCGCTAGGGAGAGCCCGGTACTTCTCCTCACTAGATCTGGCTAGTGGGTATTGGCAGGTGCCGATGGCCACAAAAGACAAGGAGAAGACGGCATTCATCTTGCCCATGGGACTATACGAATTTAACCGGATGCCCTTCGGGTTGACAAATGCACCCGGAACGTTTCAGCGGTTGATGGAGAAATGTCTCGGTGACTTCAACTTTGAGTTCACTCTCATCTACTTGGATGACATTATAGTGTATTCTGCGACCTTTGAAGACCATCTCCACCAGTTGGGGCAAGTATTTCGAAGATTGCGGGAACATGGGCTCAAATTGAAACCCAGTAAATGTCGGTTGTTCCAATCTGAAATTGATTACTTGGGTCACCGCGTATCAGGAGAAGGGGTGAGACCATCAAGAGACAAGATAGCGGCTGTTCAAGATTGGCCAATACCGACTACCCTGCGAGAAGTGAGGGCGTTCCTTGGAGTAGCCGGTTACTATCGACGGTTTATTAAGGATTTCGCCAAGGTAGCAGCACCACTTAATGCTCTCCTACGAGGCACATCCGGTGGTCCAAAGAACCGGTCCGTGAAGTGGGGACCTGAACAGGAACAAGCCTTCCAGGCATTGAAGGATGCACTGACAACAGCCCCAATCTTGGCATATGCTGATTACCACTTGCCGTTCCAGCTATATACAGATGCAAGCCTGTATGGTCTTGGAGCAGTGCTTTCCCAGCTTCAGGATGGCCAGGAGAGGGTCATAGCGTACGGCAGCCGGTCTTTGAGAGATTCTGAAAGAAACCCCGAGAATTATAGTTCATTTAAATTGGAGCTGTTGGCACTGGTATGGGCCATGACCGAGAAATTCTCTGAATATTTGACCGGTGCTGAAGTTTTAGTACTGACTGACAACAACCCACTAGCTCACCTGGAAAATGCCACGCTCGGGGCGTTAGAGCAGAGGTGGATAGCCCGAATGTCTACATTCAATTACCGCATTAAGTATCGGTCCAAGACAGAGAACCAGAATGCTGACGGACTTTCTAGGGTAACTGCCCAGACCCCCACAGAAGACGTGGATCATGAGTTGGAGCATGTGGAGGTGCCCGATTTCAGCAGATTTTCACAGGCCTTGACCGCCACTAATCAGTTTGAGATGGAGGGGACTGAAATGGCTCCTTTCTTTGGTCCCTCACGACAGGAATGGGCACAGATACAACAGACCCATGAGGGGCTGGCGCAGATGATCAAGTGTGTTGAGAAAGGCCAGAAGCCCTGTAGAGAGGAAAGAGAACGACTGACACGTGAGATATTATCTGTTTTGAGTCAGTGGGAAAAGTTGGAGATGAAAAATGGAGTGCTATGCCGAAAGGTCTATTTATCTTCTGAGATCGACATTCGATACCAAATTGTGGTGCCTAGTGAACTGGCTCGCTCCTTGGCAGTTGAGGCTCATAATAAGAATGGACATTTTGGTCATGAGAAGACCTTTCGTTGGTTACAGCGACTGATTTACTGCCCTGGTCTTCGTCAAATGGTCGAAGAAGTATGCCGCAGCTGTCGAACTTGTGAGATCCATAAGGCAATAGAACAGAGAGCTCCCCTGCAAACCATCGTGACCCAGGAATCTTTAGAAATCGTCATGATAGACTATCTAATGGTGGGCCCATCCAATAGCGGACACCAGTATTGCCTCGTAATGGTGGATCACTTCACCAAATTTGCGGTGGTAACCGCCACCAAGGACCAGACAGCTGAGTCAGCAGCTCGTGCTCTGTGCCAAGATTTCATTCGAGTATATGGGTGCCCCCAACGCATCCACTCCGACCAGGGCGCCTGCTTTGAGGGACACGTAATGAAAGAAGTTCAACGTATCTACGGGATAAAGAAGTCGCACACGACTCCATACCACCCTCAGGGAAATGGGGCCTGTGAAAGATTCAACAGAACTCTGCTACAGATGCTGCGGACTCTGGAGGAAGACAAGAAGTTACAGTGGCCTCAGTTCTTGTCTGAAATGGTGTGGGCCTATAACAATCAGGTCCATTCTACAACGGGGTACTCTCCTTATACACTTCTCTTTGGGCGGTCTGGGCGAAGTATAGGAGAATTACAGTTGAATGATGTGGATGGGTTCCCTCCGAGGGATCCAACCTCTTGGGTGCGGGCGCATCGGCAGAGACTTGAGACGATCCATCGATTGGTGCGGCAGCGCCTGCAAGAACATCCCCATCCTGATAAGACCCCAGTGCAAGAAGCACCATTGCAACCAGGCGACCTGGTGCTAGTTCGTGTCAAGAAACCCCAAGGGAAATTGGAAAGCAGATGGGAGGCTTTGCCGTATCGTGTTGTTGGCCGCAAGTATGCGAATGGGCCAGTGTACCAGGTCCAGAAAGAAGGAACTGATTGTGTTCGAGTACTTCACCGAAATATGTTGCGCCTGTGTCATTCTGAAGGGACAAATCACGATGGGCCTGCCAATGTGAATGAGCTCCCACAGTCAGAGAATGGAGGTGCGGAATGGGCCTCCGACGAGGAGGATGATTGTTGGCCGATCCCTGCTCCTGGGGATGTTCCACCTGTGACTACTGTATCTCCGGCCTGTGCCCCCGCTGGTGCGGAATCCGCTGGTCCTTCTCAGCCCATAGCTGCAGCACCCCATAATATACCACCGGTCCTCAGACGGACCACTAGGCCAAATGCTGGTATTCCCCCTGTTCGGTATGCGCAGGATGAGTTTGTTTGGCCTGCCATACATCGGTATACTACCACCCTGTGCATAAAAGTACAACCCTCTGGATATACAGTCATAGGCAGGGACTGCCAATCTTAAAGTGGGGGGGAATATGTAAGAGACAGCCAATGTTGTCTTAAGCTTCATTTGTCTGTATAAACTGTTAATGTTGAATGTATTTCTGTGATTCTGTTCCTTTAAGACAGCAGCCATTGTAATTGTGACATGATGCTGGAGTGAGACCCCCCCCCCCTTTTATGTCAGCCTGCCTGTTCTGCAGACAGAGTGTGAGCAGAGAAGCAGGAAGTGACGAGACAGAGAGCAGCAGCCATCTTGGCAAGTGTTGTATTGAACTGGTGTGGAGATTTTTCTGTACAGCTAAGCTGTATCTTGGTCCAGAGACAAACAGAGTGTAAAGAGACAACAGGACTAGTGAGTCCACGTGAAAGGAACTGTGCTCAGTGGCTGATCAGTGAGACTGACATTGTGACTGTGTATATGGATACCACAGATAGAGACTCGCAGTGCTGTTGATGTACTGGACGGCACCTGCTAAATCCCGGCTTACATCCCAGCTCAGTGTATGGATTCTGCAGGACTGTCAGTGTGCTGAGTGGAATCTGCTGTTGGATTACATTGCATTCAGTTGGTTTCCCTGTCTGTTAAAGAGGACTTCATTTCTCCCAAGATCCTGATAACCGTGAGGAGAGGACGCTTCACTATAAAAGAAAGGACCGACTTTGGGCCCCACCGCGCGCTTCTACGGACTGTAAGCGGTCCACCTGGACCACTGGGGAAAAGGGGGTGCACCCAAATGTGAAGTCAGGGTCAGTTAGGGATAGTTTTGAGTATATTGTTCATTCAGTGTCCATACTGCAGAAGTGGACAGAGTAAAAGTAGAAACCATTGCAGAATTTGCCTTGAAATTGTTCATGCTATATTGTATATTTTGCTTGTCTTTAGCCCTGTCATTTTACCTTTAACTAGCCTTTATTAACTTATAGTAAATATATATTTTTTTTCTTGAACTACCGCGTGTGCGTTCATTTCTGGTTGCGGAGTCCAAACCACCTGCCTTGCTCTCGGTTCACACCAGAACTAAAATATGCTTCAGGCCGGGGCCCCACGTGGCAAAAACCCAGAGAATCCCATCCACACATTGCAGTAAAATACACACAGTGGACGCACAGCATGTCAATTATACCTACGGAAACACTGGCGGTTTCCCTATAGGTATAATGGAATCAGAAAGTCTGCAGACGAAACCTCTGTGGACTTTCTGTGAAAAGCGCTGGTATTTGCTACCAATATGAACCACCATGTTAGTTTGCAACATATGATTGCTACATAGTGTTTTTCTTGCCTGCCTATTGTAGTGCAGCAGAAATATTATGTAAGCGATTGAAGTAGGAGCTTGTTCCCTTTTATCTATTGTATAAATATGATAGTTTGCTAACTGGACAGCTAGCATGCATATTATTATTTCTATAAAGTTACTTGGCCTGTTTGAGGTAAGTCTCTTTACCAATAGCATGCTGTCATTTTGGTAAATAAGTAGAATCAGAATAGGCAGAAACTGGGGAAGAGACTGTAGTTGTAGTACAGCACTGGAAGGTTTTTTTGGCCAAATTTTCACTTAGCACGATAGCAGCAGCAGGGCATACCCAAATAATCCGAGACGGAGACACCGCTGTCTGGTGTAAAACAGGTTTATTTGAAAAAAAAAAAAAAAACAATAATAAAAAAATCTGCAAAAATAAATAACCCTTCGGTCAGGCACAAAAAGGAAAACAAAACTTCTGCTCGTCCGAGCTTCTAACTAAACAGAAATGAACCTAACTCTACATATGGCTTGCTTCAGCCACACAAACTACCAGGCACTACGATCACAACACAGGTCTCACCAGATAGTAGCTCTCCAGGACAGCCCCAGGCACCTCCTCTCACTCCCAGGATCTTCCCTGAACGGAAAATCCAGCATCCTCTTCAGGGCCAGAGATGAGCCCAGCTGACACACCTGGGCTGAGGTCTCGTCCCTAGCTGCACAGGAGCACCCCATCACCAGACATAGGTGAGGACCCTGGAGGAGATATAGCGTGACTCCAGGACCCTGTCTGTCACCTTTTCACAGGGTCCATACAGACATTTGCAAATTATTAAAAATGTACTATTTTTGTCAACATTTACATTGTGGACAAGCTCATTAAAGTGTATAGGCAGTTGTGGATCAGTTGCTATTTGATGCAGGGGAACTTCCTGTCTGTCACACTACCTGTAGGACACTGCATTGAACAGAGCTAGTCTGTACGGATTAGTGGACTATGTACACCTGTAGCAGGGGCATAACTACCGGGGTAGCAGCGGTAGCAGCTGCCACAGGGCCCGGGACATTACGGGGCCCCCGATGCATTTTTTTTTTTTTTTTTAATAGTCCGTTATCTGCTGGAGTAACCCCAGCAGGTAACGGGCCCTATATACTTACCGTTCCCCGAGGTCCCGCTCACTGCTGCCTGCGCTTCCGATTCTGCGGCTGTGAGCAGGATCGGTATGTGAGGCCGCGGCCCGAACACCACAATCTCTGCTATCATTATACTTCCGGAGTATAATAATCAGAGGCCCAGAGTTGGCGAGGGAACATAAAAAACAATGTACTTACCTGTCTGACGCTTCTCCAGGCTTTGGGCCTGTTTGGTGACGTCCCAGACGTCAGCCGACGTCATTTTGCGTCGCGACGCAGGCCCGCGTCACGTGACGCCGGCCTGGTCCAACATTGAAGAAGGCCGGAGTAGCGCACAGGCATGCACCGGAGCGAGGAACAGGTAAGCAACGTTGTTTTTTTCATGTTTGTATCCTCCCCTGGGTCTCCGATCATTATACTCTGGGGTCTGAAAACACCCCAGAGTATAATAATTGTTCATGGGGCATATAATAGTGTGTGCAGGGGCCACTATGGGACATGATACTGTGTGCAGGGGCCACTATGGGACATGATACTGTGTGCAGGGGCCACTATGGGACATGATATTGTGTGCAGGGGCCACTATGGGACATGATAGTGTGCGCAGGAATGTGTTTTTTTTTTGGGGGGGGGGGGGGTTGGAGGGGGCGGTCCGGGGGGAGGGGTTGGGGGCGGCGGTTCGGGGGGGGGGCCCATGTCAAATGTTCGCCTTGGGGCCCAGCCATTCCTAGTTACGCCACTGACCTGTAGCATAATAGCATCATACCCCATGACATTAGGGAACTCCTTATCATCCTAGTGCAGGTTTGTGGTCCTCCCACTGTATATGTCACCCCCCCCCCCCCCCATGTTGCCCTCACAGTATACATTACCGCCTTGTGGTCCACACAGCATGTGTCCCTGTGATGTAGCCATTTTCCCTTTCTGTACTTTGTAACCCCGCATGTCCTTCAAACGTTTTATTTGTGGCTCCCACAATATAATTATCCCCTGTTTGTTTTATTTCAAGGACTTTCCTGTCATTTGGGATAAGCAGTCAAATAACTATTGCAAGAGAGTGGCAAAAGAACGTGCCTGGGAGGAGGCCATAAATGAGCTCCATCCCCAGAAATGGTATGAAGATCCAAGGACCACCAGAAAAAACTTAGGTAAGTGCCTAATGTGGTGTGTGTATGTTGTGTGTGGTTTTTTTTTTTTTTTTTGTTTGTTTTTTTTTTTGTTTTTTGTTTTTTTGGCCTTTAGCAGCCATGTAGTTTGCATTTTTTTTTTTTTGTTACACTCGGGCTGTCATTGATGCCCAGGTCCTGGCACATCTCAACAAGAGATGTAACTAGAGCCCAGAGGAGTTCTTATGGCTAGGCTGTGGAGGAACACTTTAAAAAGTTGTCTATGGCTAAAAGGATCTGCTGCCAGTTGGCCATTTCAGGGTTGTTGGAGGTGTTCTCATCTGGCATGGACACCAGGGAGCTCTACCACTCCAGCGAGCAGCGGTGGCTGAGGCTAGATTGTTTGTTGCACCTCCTGGGCCACCAAGTGCTACAGCTTCTTCTCTTGGGTCACCCACCACCTTCATTTGCTCCACAGTATAGCTAATCTTAGCAGCCTTTATATCCTTCGGTACCTACACTATACTCTACTCTTCTTTTCCTCTGGGTCATCCTATTCAGGGCAGCAATATGGTGCCTACATGCACTATGTTTGTGGACAGCTACCTGTGAGGATACTTATAGAGGTCCATCCTATGCTACAGGCCCTTTCACCTGCGATTTGACTGATGATTAGTTTTGTTTGGTGACTACCTCTGTTTTATATGTTTTGTTGCTACTATTTCACATTATATTCCATGTATATTTTTTGGGACATAGTTATTGTGGTATGTGTTTTGTTTTTTGTTTTTTTATACACATATCACCTTAATCAAAATTATTTAAAAAAACAAAACTTAAAGTAAACAAAAAAAAAAATATTTTGATGGTTTCAGGACGTCAAAGGGATTTATAACAAACACAGTATGAGGTATGTGTTTGTATTTCTGCATGCAAAACCTTTTGTTTACAGAAAGTGTGTAGGGTTAAATACATGCAAATCACATTCCAAAAAAAAATATTTTGACAGGTTCAAAATGGTAAGAATGTGTGTATATCTCTATATATCTCTATATATCTCTATATATCTCTATATATCTCTATATATCTCTATATATCTCTATATATCTCTATTTCTCTATATATCTCTATATATCTCTTATTTATTAAAAAATACTTAAATAGAAATACTTAAGCTCATAACCCATGTTAAGGGTCGTCATTCTCTTGAGTCCCTAAAATGAACTCCAACAGGAACAACTACACTAAACTGAAAGGGGGAGAGTCTATGATTGCTCCAACCCATTTTTCACTGAAGCCACGTTGGCATAGCCTTTATAAAGGCTATTATACTCCTACACTTTTTTATTTTTTTTTTTTCTTTCTTCTTGTGTTCGCCGCCATTTTTAAATTATTACATTTTTATTCCTTCATGCAAATGATGCTCAGGGAGCACAGGGGGTGTTCACCCTGTGTGTCGAGCACAGTATCGTCATCCCCGTAACGCTGCTCTGGTGACACTTACTCATGCCCTCTGGTTCTTCAAGACGTCCTCTTCGCTGCATAAGCAGCCGACGCTCTATTTATTGAAAAAAAAAAAAACAAAACAAAACCATGAATTACATCTATCTGCCAAGGGACTTTCATGCATAGTGTGGTCCAGAGGGATATCAGACATTGGCTCCAGATGCTGCAGCTCAGAGTCAAGCATAATATCATGAATCTTCACAAAGTTGTGTAGGATTACACTGGTTTGAATAACCAATGTCACGTTATAAGGACTCAACTGAAGAGGGTTTTGAAACCCCCACCACTTTCTGCATAGAATCCCAAAGACTCACACAATATACTTACAGTAAGGCGGTAGTTAAAGACACACTTCCAATCATCTAAACCAGGGGTCCCCAACCACCGGTCCGTGGACCGGGCCATTGGGGGTCTTTTTGCTGGTCCGGGGATCGGCGGGCTGGCCTCAGTAAACGCGGCTCCCGGAACATTATGTGGGGCGGGTCGACGATCTGGCCACATTGTTGTGGCTCTTAGTATAGCTAATGGTGGTGACCTGATCTACAGTGCTGTACACTAAGGTGCCGCCAGCACGCCCCGGTCTACAGCGCTGTTTCGTGATACCCCCCCCCCCCCCCACGCCAAGGCCGTGCAGAAGACAAGGTTGGTGCGAAAGTCCAAAACTTTCATCATCAACAATGATGAATGGTGCTGGAGGTCCAGATGAACTAGGCAGCTGTCTAGGTTCAGGAAGGGGAAGCTGATTGGTCCGAATCCGTTCACCCATTCTGGAAGATGCCAGCATTAGCTGAACTTCGTAAGGTTCCTATAGCTATAATTTATAAAATGGTAGTTGCAGTCAGCCAAGGCCAACAACACCATTGAGAAAAAACAGTTTATAATTGAAATATAGGAACCCTGAGTGAGGCGGCTTCCTCACACGAATGTGCTTACCATCCAGCGCACCCACACAGTTGGGAAACTGTGCCAAGTTGCAGAATCCTGCAGCAATCTGAAGCCAGTCTTATGCCTTGGGCTCTGGCACTACAGATTCTCTCAGATGCTGCCAAATCACTTCACAGGTCGTGAAGCAGCAAGGCATACGAGTGCAGCAAGGCATAAGAGTTCCCAGTAGCCAGGAATCTGTGATTTTGAAACCAAACAAACTAAAGCATTAGAAAGGTTGAAAGGGTAAAACAAGGGTCTAATGGAATCGACAGGATGGCCTAAGATACAGGTCCAAGAGCAGACGATCAAAAGTCAGGATGATCATGCATCAGTAGCTGTGGAATTTGTCTTGGTGCTGCTGCTGACCGTTCCTGAGCCGTTGAGGTATAATAGGGTAAACCAAATACCTCCTCCTCTGTTCCTCTTCCAGGATAGCAGACTGCTGTCCAAATCACTGAGACACAAGCCAGTCCAGGAGAGCATGATCCACACAAGAGAAAGTAATATTTGCTGAGAAACACCAAAAACCTGTATGTGATTAGCAAAGGAATCCAACACACCTGTCAAACAATCACAAATGCTCCAAGAAATAGGTCATTTGATAATCCAGACTATTTCAGAGAGTTGGGACTAGCAAATGAAATCAAATCCACAAATATGAAAGGCTATGGATGTGCTACAAATCGTAATTTTGGACAGTGCACCACGGATGCAGATGACGTACTGAACTATGGAATGCAAATGTGGATTAGTTTATCCGCAAATTGAGGACAGTATTTTTGATAGACATGAGAAGGAGGCCTAACAGTCTATTTATTAAGAAACTCATTTTATAATGAACCTTTTCTATTGGTACACACACACTCCCTTTTTGTTTTTGTGCATTGGTTTTTATTAGGTAATTATGCAATTGTTTATTAATGACTGACAGGTTGTAAAACTGTTTGCACCTGCCTGAGGCTCCTTTAATAAAGTATTACCTGCTACTTCCTTAAAATCAATGCTCCCATTATGACAACCACAGTAAACTCACATGAGCCAGCTATAGTAAGGAATGTTCTCTGACCGACCATGCCCTCTGCTGCTCTTCTGAAACTGAGGTTTGCCATATTTTGGGACTCATTTTAGGACAGTAGGCAGATATGCCTCATGACACAAGCTGAAGAGACTTTGGGATCACCCACATGTGTGCTCAGTGCCTCTCCTGGCATGGTAATGCCAACATGTAAACATTGCTCAATACCCAGTCATTACTGAGGAATGCTCTGCTATTGTGGAGCCTTCCCTGTCCTATTTTCAGTGAGATTAAGCAGTCAAAAAGAACAGTAGAGACAGCCACCCCCATGAGATTGTGTAAATGAGTAGATACCTGAGTCATGGGAGCCAATATCCAGATCCTGTATACATAGCCAGCCACCTTTCTACCCTAAGGCAAACACAGGACAAGTGTGTGCGTTACAGACCTGTCCTGTGATGTTCCATCCCTGTAATTATAGCTCTGTAACTACATTCTATAATAAAGGGAATGTCACCTATATATTTTTATGCGAATTAAAACTAGAAACTTTTTTTTTTTCTCTCTACTGTTTTAATACTGGCAGTCATATGCAGAGAACATTATACTGTGGGGGGGGGCCTCATTGAGGCAGAAATTTACTGGGGTGTTATATTGTAGTATACTGTAGTGTACATGGGGGCATGATACTGTGTTGGGCCACTAATGGGCCATTATACTGTGTGGGGGCACCAACCGTCATGGTTGGGAATGGGTGGAGCTAAAGTGGATATAGACGGGGCCAGAGGTGTGACTTAAAATACATAATTTGCCAAACCAGTGTGTGAAAACTGCAGGATTGTGCAATGTACAGAGCTGAAAATAACCAGTTGTGTTCAACCATCCTAAATTGAAACTCAAGTTTGCAGTAAAGGCAGAGGTGATCTACAGCAAATACCCCTTTCAAAGATAATTCCTCCCACGCACACAATTTATTAACTCATTTTCCCTAAGTAGCAGATGTTCATGCCTTGGTGGGTTTCACAACTTAAAGGGTTCATAAGACTTTATCAGTTGATATTTGCACATTGTAAAAATCTAAATGCAGACAGCGGTAAACTGAACTGCAATAGCACAGCATTGCCCTTACAGTGTATAGTGCTGTCTGCTTCTGGATCTGTAGACTGTGTACAAAGTGCGCTAAGTAGGAAAATCATCATGTGCAACTGCATCTAGTATAAAAGAGTACAGATGTCACACAGAGGGAGGGGTTTTTGTTTTTTTTTTTGTTTTTTTTAGCTTCATTAAAATTAGTCCTGAACTAATTTTCATTACAGACTGCCTAATTGCTCTGGAATTTTTTTAGTATTAGAATTAGACAAAATGTGGCCCTGGGCAAGATTAAAAGTGGGGCCCAAAATGCTGACATACCAATAACACCATCATATTCAGTCAATTCAGGAAGCAGTGCAGCATGTCCAGTGGCATTGCTAGGGTGTTTAAAAAAAATCAGGGGAGTGCAAAAAGATATGTAAATATTTATATAGTTATAAAAATAATACTGCTATACCCGACAATTACTGAATGTAATTAGTACCAATAATGCCTCTATATAAGACCCAGTTAGTACACTACCTCCACACCGTGACTACCTCTATTTAACACTACATATTGGCGCAAAGGCAATAGTAGTGCACTACAAAGCAAAAGTGTTACGTCATGTACCCTAAACATTAGTAATGCCCACAAATTTCCATCCTTATAAATATCAGATCAATTAAAATATTTACTAATACCCCCTTTTCCCCCAAATCCGTAACAACCCCCTTTTACCCATACACAATACAAATGACCACATTTGTAGCATCTTATTAGTTATTATAGTGCCCACTTGTATAATAGTCCCCCTTTATAATCAATAGTCCCCACTTATAAATACTAGTGTTCCATTATAACTAATAGGGTTCCCTTACAAATAATAAAAAGCTCTTATAAACAAAAGTTCCCCTTATAAATAATAGTTATTGCTTATAAATAGCCCCTCTTAAAAATAATAGTCCCCTCTTTTATAAGTCCCCTTATAAAAAAATAAAATAGTCCCCCTCACAAATAAGTTACCTCTTATAAATAAAATTTACTCCTTATACTAGCCCACACTTATAAGTGCCTCTTATCAGTAATAGTCCCCTCATATAATATTCTGCCCTTATAAGTGCCCCCTTATCTATAAAAGCCCCCCATTATAAATAAGTGCTGCCTTATTAGTCCCTCTTTATCAACAAGGGCCTTCTTTTTATCAGTAATATTTTTCCCTGCTTCATAACTAACAGTTCACCCTTAGAAATAGTGCCACCTTATAAATAGGTGTCGCCTTATCAATAAAAGTCCCCACTTATCAGTAATAGACCGCCTTTATAGTAATCTAACTACTGATGATCTGTCCTTATTTATGTTTCTCCTGCCTCATAACTAATAGTACACCCTTATAAGTAGTAGTAGTAATAATAGATCCCTTGGTCTTATAAATAATTGTCTCTGTTCATAAATAAGTGCCCCTTTTTTAATTTTTAAGAAATAACAAATCTTATACTCCTCTTACCAGAATCGCCTGATGAGAGTAGCTGCCAGTCTCCTCCTGCTATTGCACTCTGGTACAGGTCTGGCATGGGTGGTGTGTTGCTGTGATATCATTATGTCACTTCTGCCAAGACGCTGACAGCCTGTGAGTTACTCTTTGTCTTTATCTCCCGAAGTCAGAGCCAAGCTCTGATCACGGGAGTTAACCCCTGAGGATATGATGACCGGAGCATCTCAGATGTTTTACTATGTTATGTACCTGAACAAGCCCCCTCGTCATCCCCCCCCCCCCACGCATGCTGTGTTTTTGGGGGGGTGCCCGTGTTCTTATTCGGCAGCCTGGGGTCTGATCGGTAACCCAGGGGGTCCCCGCTGTTGCCCTACCACACACCTGCTTGATCCCGCCCATAATGGAGGCTGTGAACCTATGCATCTCCATAGACTCTCTACCTCATATACACTGTAATATGTGTGTATTGCGGTGTGTACCTTGTTGAACCAGCAATCAGATCACTGGTTCAGGTCCCCTATTGGGACAAAAAAAAAAAAAAAAAAGCTTAAACGTGGTAATAAAAAATCAAAGCCCCAAAAATCCTTTTTTTCCTATATAAAATGTTTTATATGTAAAAAATAAATAAGTAATGTTTTTTTTATCACCGTAAAAACCCAAACAATAAAACTAAAACATTTAACCTTGCGATAAATGACTTAAAAAAAAAAAACCAAAAAAAAAACAGGAAATAACTATTTGCCATCTTGCCTCACATTGTTTAATAAAAAGTGATCAAAAGGTCAGATGAAAACCGCAAAAAAGAAGCCCTCAACCAGAAAAATAAAAATTGTTATGCCTATCCGAAGATGGCGATTGAACAAATAATTGATTTTTCCCTAAATGGAATTTCATTCTGCACAATTAGTAATTCACAAAAACACACATAAATTAGATATCTACAGTGGTTTGCAAAAGTATTCATTGAACTTTTTCACATTTTGTCACCTTACAACCACAAACTTAAATGTATTTTACTGAGATTTTAAGTGATAGACCGACACAAAGTAGCAGATAATTGTGAAGTGGAAGAAAAATGATACATGATTTTCAAAATTTTAATCAAATAAAAATCTAAAAAGTATGACGTGCAAAAGTATTCAGTCCTCTTATATCAATGCTTTTATATAGCCACTTTTCACTGCAATAACAGCTGCAAGTCTTTTGGGGTATATCTAGTGGCGTAACTAGGAATGGCTGGGCCCCCAGGCGAACTTTTGACATTTTTAGGTTTGGACTTTAACTGGGCCATTCTAACACATGAATATTCTTTGATCTAAACCATTACACTGTAGCTCTGGCTGTATGTTTTAGGGTCATTGTCTTGCTGGAAGGTGAATCTTCTTTCCAGTCTGAAGTCTTTTGCAGCCTCCAACAGGTTTTCTTCCAGGATTGCCCTGTATCCATCTTCCTATCAACTCTGACCAGCTTCACTGTCCCTGCTGAAGAAAAGCATCCCCACAGCATGATGCTGCCACCACCATGTTTCACAGTGGGGATGGTATGTTCAGGGGGATGAGCTGTGTTACTTTTCTGCCACACACAGCGCTTTGCATTTAGGCCAAAAAGTTCACCTCCTTCCACATGTTTGTTGTCTCCTATATGGCTTGTGGCAAACTGCAAACGGCACTTCTTATGTCTGTCTTTCAACAATTGTTTTCTTCTTGTAACTCTTCCATAAAGGCCAAATTTGTGGAGATCACAACCTATAATTTGTCCTGTGGACCTATTCTTCCACCTGAGCTGTGAATTTCTTCAGCTCCTCCAGAGTGACCATGGGCCTCTTGGCTGCTTCTCTGACCTGTACTCTCCTCGCTCGATCTTTCAGTTTAGGTGGACGGCCATGTTTTGGTAGGTTTGGAGTTGTAGAATACTTTTCCATTTTTGGATTATGGATTAAACAGTGCTCATTGGGGTGCTCAAAGCTTGGGATGTTTTTATAACCTAACCCTGCTTTAAATTTCTCCACAACTTTATCTCTGACCGGTCTGAGTTCCTTGGTTTTCATGATGCTGTTTGTTTACTAGTGTTCTCTAACAAACCGCTGAGGCCTTCACAGAACAGGTATATTTATACTGAGACTAAATTACACACAGCTGGACTCTATTAACTGACTGTTGAAGGCAATTGATTGCACTGGATTTTACTTAGGGGTATCAGAGTACAGGGGGCTGAATACTTTTGCACGTCACACTTTTTTTCAGATTTTTTATTTGCTTCAAATTTTGAAAGCCATGTATCATTTTCCTTCCACTTCACAATGATATGCTACTTTGTTTGTCTATCACTTAAAATCTCAATAAAATACATTTAAGTTTGTGGTTTTAAGGTGTCAAAATGTGAAAAAGTTCGAGGATAAATACTTTTGCAAACCACTGTACGTAATCGTACCAACCCATAGAATAAAGGTAACATATTACTTATGCTGTACGGCAAAAAAATTAAATGTTAAAAAGCAATGCCAGATTTGATGTGTGGGGTTTTTTTTTTTTTAAAATCCCACCCAGAAAGTTAATAAACTTTTAGTCAATAAGTTATAGGCAGCTGCAAAAATCAAGACCTCATATGGCCACATCATCAAAAAAAAAATATATATATAGCTTGTACAACGTGTAGACAAACCCCCCCCCCCCAAAAAAAAAAAAAATCACATAATCACATAATCACAAAATCATTAGGGCAATACTGGCTGCGGCAAGAAGGAAATGTATAAGCTGTGCGAGCGTATATTAGGGTACACCCCAAATTTAGAGCTTACAAGGGAAAATAAACCGGCACTGACACCCCCACCCGTGTCATAGGAGCTATTGGGAATATAGTGTGGGATTTGGTGTTACCAATGTACTTTGCACAGCTTATATATTCACTTCTGGGAAACTAATGCCCACTATACCCCTTGATAAATTCTTTGAGGGGTGCAGTTTTCAAACTGGGGGTTACTTTCTGGTGGATTACAATTTACTGGTACCTCAGGGATTCTGCACACATGACATGGAGTCCAAAAACCAAACCATCTAAATCTGTGCTCTGAAAGGCAAACAGCACTTCTTCTCTGTCGAGGCAAACAGCTGTTCCCTGCTGTGTGCCTCAACAGTAATTTATGCCCACTTATGTGACATTGTTGTACCAGGGATACCCTACTTAACTATTATATGTGGGTACAAACTGCTGTTTGGGAACACATATATCATTATTACTCTCACGCACACAGTTTCATTCGATTTCCAACAACTCCTATATGTATTACTTTTTTTTTTCAGTGAGTGTGTTGTTTCCTCTTGTCATGTTAATGGAGTCCATCATTCCAAACCTCATTTGATAACATATTGCTCTAATTGGTTTGGACAGAAACCCTTCTTTTATTGAACTAAGGTCAAAAGCTGAGCAATTGCATTCTTTATAAATATAAGATTAAAGCAATAATACATGAACAAATCAATAGAAATCTTACAATATGCTATGTAAGGACGGTGTTATCTAGCCTATAATTCCCATCTACCTCCATGCAGACTATGTGTAAATATTCACGAACAAATGTTCAAACCAAAAAATCCTATCCATTAATAAAATAAAAAGTATACGGGGAGGAGGGTGTGAAAGATCCTCAGTGCGCCAACACCGCTTTGGCCCACACCTGAGACTTTCATAAAAACCACACTCACTGCCAGTGAGTGCTGGGTTCACCAGATAAATACAAGACAAGCTTTCTAAATTTTGTATATTTATTAACCCCTAGATGGGTCGGTATTAACATCTAACACATGCAGTTCAGAACAGATATGCAGATATATACAAGAATTAACAGTTACTAGTTACAATATACAGTACATAAAATAAAAAGGGAATAAAAGTGAAATAATTACTTTACCACACACATCCTTGATGTGGCTCTATAATCCAACCCTCACACATGGCATGTGGGGATAACCAGTGGAGGCTTCTAGCAGCAGCATCACAGCATTCCAGGCTGCATGCTCATCACAGTAAATCCCAGTAGTCTCATCACAGTAGTCTCTCTCACTGACCTCCTTACCTCATCTTTTATACCCTTGATTACACCACCCAGAATGAGGTCACCGGCGACGGCAAGTCTGATTGACTAACGCACTCAAGTCAAGATTCTTTGTAAGAAGATGGGATTAAGTGGAATGACACAATGCCTTCTATATGTTATCAACCAGGTCTGATCAACAGCCCAGGCCAAACAATACATGTGTATTTGATCACCCAGGGCTATGTAGGAATTCAATGGAGCCATTCTGGGATGAATACAAAGCCCTATTGTTACATTGTTGCCCCTACTGACAACATACACCTAGGATTAGAGCTACGCACATTATGAGTAAATGGAAGTAAGAGGGAGATACGATACCCAGAGATCAAAATACATCTTTGAGTTATAGCCATATTTAAGTAGAATCATCACAGAGGGGGATGCAGCTGCAGCTTCTCACTCTGTTTAAGAACAGATGCACAGTTTCTCTGACTGCACCACATCTATGATGCATCCACAGCTGCCTAAGGAAGGATTGTGATTTTCTGTCTTTGTATTGTGACTGAGCAGGAATCCTAGAGATCAGGCAATGATCACTTTTGAGTAGAAATGTCTGACATACTGGCATCAGCAAACAAACTGTTCTCACAAACCCTGCAAATGTTCCAGCATAGTGCTGATTTTAGATGAGATCCATTTATTTAGCTGATGAAGCCGTTTTCCTGCCATGTAGTAAACACTCTTCACCTTAAGAGCCATCACTATAAGAAGAACTGAATGTGTATTCGAGCCAGCCAAACAAATGTATGATTTAGCGCTTTATGGTTGCAAGAGGGATGAGCTCATCACAAAACTCCTAGCCAGTGCAAAGTTCATGCTCCCATCTGCTTTCCATCTCTGTCCTGTTGCCCTGGGCAGAATGCTCTAAAATTAAAGAGCTGGTGTCAAGTCTGCTGTAAATAAATCTACATCATTGTATGAAGGAACCGTAGACTTTGTTTCAGTTTCTCCCAGATCTCTGCTTGCTGTCAGAGAATGAAAACATTCATTATTTACATCCAGCAGGCCTAAAAAGCTCAGAGGCTGCTGGAACAGCTGATCTGTGTGAGGTCTGGGTGTCAGACCCTTATGGATCTCATACTGATGACCTATCCTCTTTAACCTTAATATACAGAACCCTAACATAAACATGGAAAACCAATATATCATTATAAACACTACCTCTATATTAAATCAAGAATCCTTCCCATCTGATCTTAAATTTGGTAGAAAATCACAAAACTTAACAAGAATTCTACAAGAAACAAATAATGTTATATATGCATATAGTATTAAAACAATTGTAAGGAACTTCATTTGTATGTTACATGTTGAAGTATTCCAGTTAGAGCAAAATTGGTGCCAGGGTTAAAAAATTACCTCTTGACAGGATCAAAAAATGAAGACCAACAGGTACTACAGGAATAGCAGAGGTGGGGGACTGGTGAGGTGAGTATAAGTACCTTTTATTTTTATAAACCATTTGCAGCCCATTGACACTAGCTTTTTTATGGCTAGAAAATGTTTTAAACCTGACTATCTGTAATGTAGAACTTTTCCCCTAGACAGATTGTACAGACTGGACCATTTTCTGAACATGTTCTTCGCTCTAGCTTTGGTAATCTAATGTGTGAAGGAACATAACCAGGAGCTTAGAAATGTTACACTCATCACGTTGTTTGACGTAGATAAACTGCTTTTTATGCAATAACAATTTTTTAAATACAATCCATAAATTTACCACTGCTAGGAGGTCTTTAAAAACCATGAAAGTCTTAGTTGTTCCTGATCTTACACCAGATCAGCATCAGTCATTAAGGTAACCTGTCTCTAGATGGAAAGGTCAAACTAATAAGAGGAGAAAATTAGTCACTTCTTCTCCTCTCTGCTGGTGTTGGGCAAGGCTGTCTCCTGTATCTACACTTATGTCATGGGACAAACACGTTAGTTCTTATACAATGACCATATCAAATATACTGTATAGTGTGTGTGAGGTTTTTTTTTTTTGTCCTGATTTTTACCTCCTTAATGTGAAAGCTTTTTAACAGCTGTTTTGTGAGATCTTTAAAGGGGTTTTCCAGGCAAAAAGTCTGTTGTTAACCTATTAATAGCACTAAGTACAACCAAATACCTTTAGCAATGTTTTGAGTGCTTTAAGGGTTTCTCCGGGAGCTCCTGGCATCTTCTGCATTTGTTTACATGGATATCTTCCTGTTCTGTTTTTCCTACAACTACCATGATGACTTGGGCTTCACTCAGAGCTGACTCACACCACCTCCCTTTCTCACTCCCTCCCCTCCCTGTTTCCCTAGATAGCCCTGCCCACTACTAGCCTTTCCTAACTAACTGAAACCCCCTCACCCCATCATACTTAATTGTCTATATGGGCCCAGTAGAAGTGACGTCATCGGAAAATGTGCCTGGGGAGTTCATGTGATCTAGGTAAAAAAAAATATAGATTTTATTTAACTTTTTTTTTTTTTTTTTTTACACTAAAAAAATTTGAAGATGGGCGGGGATTTGGTGTTTAGCTTAGATTTAGAAAGGTCAATTTATCCCGGACAACCCCTTTAAATTCAGTATAAAAGATGAAAAATCTTAATTTGCTCAAACCCTTTTTTAACCCATCTTAGTGAACAGCTTCATAATATTTTAGTAAGGCCACTGCTACACATCATTAACTTTTGATTAAATTCTCTTCTCACTCTTATAATGACATTTCTTTCCTGCTGTTTTGTTTGTGATTTATTTTAAACACACTATATAAGGGGTCAAATTTATGAATAATATACCACAAATAGAAAAAATAGCCATAATATAAGGATAGAGGAAAAAATTAAAAATATTTAAATAATTAAAACCCATGACATGTAACTATATCAATATCACTCATTATCCACAAATGTGGAGTACTGAATGAGGCTACCCTGGATTAGGAAAATAGGTAAAGATATGATATTATATTATAATCTCTTCCCCCATATACATACCCAGGATTATTAATTGTGAAAACCGCAGAACAATAATTTAAAGCTGCGGTACAATCAGATAAAGCGCTCGCAGCTAAAAATATCCTTGTCATATGAATAAAGGTAGTATAGGCAATATAATGATGAAATGGAGTTCAAGATAAAACGTATAACACTCCAATCACCAAAACCAAACCCTATCCAAAAAGATCTAAGGAAGTGAATGATCACTAATCCCACACCCGGGCATGATATATCAAATGCTTGATCAAAACCTCCCTTTCAAAAAAAGATGTAAATCTCCTCTCTCCCTCATCTCCCTACGTGTTTCCTGTAGCGAATAATCATTACACCAGGTTCATCAGGGGAGTTTCTATGACTAAATGGAGAATAAATTCAAAGATAGCAAAGATAATGTGGTAAAAACCACAGTTCCCGACACCCAGATGATAGGCGCCAATATTTCAAATTTTAAGCCGCGGATACAGCGCTTTTCTCAAATGCCCTCCATGACAGCACCACAGGAGGTTGTATCTCCTCCCACTATTAGGGACAGGAAAAGCACACAAGAGGTTAAATAGCCCTTCCTCTTCCTCCCTCTTCAGTGTTTTTTCCTGTCCCTATTAGTGGGCAGACAAGAGGTTTGGAGCATACTTACCCAGCAGAGTGGGGTCCAGTGCGGCTGTCCCTGTAGTTCTGCGCCGTCTCTCTGCGGAGACTCGGTGGGTCCATCTCCTCCTGCACCATCCGGGGACAGTGGAGATGAGTATCGCGGGCCTCGGTCCCTCTTCTGAGGCTCCCTGGCCTGTAGAGTCCCCTGCCTGTACTCAGAGCCGGCGTTCCCGGCTGGGATACACGCCAATGTCGCTTCCGGTCGTGGTGACGTCACTTCCGGTTGCGGAGAAAGACGCTAAAGGAGGGAGATTTGAAAACTTTAGCGTCCTGAACAGGTGCAGGTGGACCGGAAGCATTCCTATTCGTGGAATGGAGTACACTGGTCGTCGGTGGCTGGATTTAAAAAGCCTCCCAGACCAAGAGGCTTTCTCCTCAAGGTAGGACCATCTGTGTCTGTTTGTTATAATGCCTGGAGATGAGTCCTCTAGAGTGGTGTATGAGCCTAGCGTACCCCCAGCCCCAGTGAGTATTCTGGTAATGGGATGTTACATGGTATGATTAGGGGAGTTCTCATGTCCCTTTGTTATGTATTTATTTAGGAAAAAGAAGCTAAAGATGTCTTCTAAATCTAAGAAAGTGGCTGTATGTAAAAAATGTGCCATCTGTGAGAAAAAGCTTTCTTCCACGTACAAAAAATCTTTGTCTTGCATTGAAAAGATAATTAAAGAGGAACAGCCGTCTTTAATGGAGGAAATTAAAGGGATGGTTCGGCATGAGATCTAGTCCTCCCTAGCTTCTTTTTCCCATGCCTTTTCCTCTGCTGAGCCACAACCTGCGGCTAAAAAGAGGAAGCTAATTACTGATCCAGATTTGGATAATAGTGACGTTTACGTCCCATCTGTGTCCGAAGATTTCCTGGAATTACCTGGGCCTTCAGATGTTGAGGATAGAAGATATTACTTCTCATCTGCATTCACTCAGGAGCTTCTTGCTGCTGTTAGAAGCACCATGAATATAGAGGATGTTCAGGAGAAGCAAACTATTCAGGATGAAATGTTTGCAGGGCTCAGGCCAAAGAAAAAATTTGTTTTTCCCATTCATGAGAATTTAGAGGGCCTAATTCAGGATGAATGGTTAAATCCGGAGAAAAGACTGTTTCTGTCTCAAGAGATAAAGGACAGATTTCCCTTTGATGAATCTAAAATCAAAGGTTGGGCTGAAGTGCCAAAAATCGATATACAGGTGGCTAAAGTGGGGAAAAAGACGACGCTTCCTTTTGAAGACTCGTCGCAGCTTAAAGACCCGCTAGATAGGAAAGCTGACAGCCTCCTTAAAAAATCCTGGGAGTGCTCTTCAGCCCTGTTACAAGATAATATTGGGTCAACTTGTGTGGCAAGGTCTATGTATAGATGGCTAGACCAGCTTGAGATCCACCTTAGAGAAGGCACCTCAAGGGAAGATATCTTATCCTCCATTCTGCTGCTACAGAAGGCCACTGGCTTTCTTGCAGACGCCTCGGCAGAGTCAGTAAGGATTGCCTCCAGATCTGGAGTCCTCTCTAATACAACTCGCCGCGCATTATGGCTGAAAATGTGGGCCGGTGACCCAATTTCTAAACACAAGCTCTGTGCTATTCCCTTCCAGGGAGAGTGTGTTTTTGGTCCAGAATTAGATACGTTGCTTGAAAAGGCAACGGATAAAAAGAAGTCCCTTCCAGAGCCAAAACCTTCTAAAAGAAAACAGCCATTTCGTCCCTTTCAAGGATACAGATCTGAATTTAAATCCAAGGGTAAAACAGGCAGATGGAGCTACCCTACGGGAGGCAGGGGGAAGAATATCATCTTTAACCCCAATAAGCAATCCCGGGACAAACAATGACGCCAGGAGAATAGGGGGCAGGTTGTCCAGGTATGCCGTAAACTGGAAGGAAATAACATCCAACCTGTACATCCTAAATTCTATAACAAACGGCTTCAAAATAGAATTTTCGACCTATCCCCCCAGGAGAGTAGTGTTCACATCCATACCATCTCCTACGCTTCTCCTGGCATTGATGGAAGGTGTCCAGAAACTTCTGGACACGGAAGTAATTTGTCCTGTTCCCCCCTTAGAAAGAGGGGAGGGTCATTATTCCCGTTTGTTTATGGTAAAAAAAAACCAAGTGGGGCGTACAGAATAATAATAAATTTGAAGCCTCTAAACAAATACATAGTTTATCATCGCTTCAAGATGGAATCAGTAAGGTCCACAATTCCCCTGGTAGGGCAGGACATTTTATGGCCACCATCGACCTTCAGGATGCATATTATCACATTCCTATTCATCCTCTCTACCAAAAATTTTAAAGGTTTGCAGTCCAAAATGGGGGGGGGGGGGGGAGTCACTCCATTTTCAGTTTCGGGCTCTCCCCTTTGGAATATCATCAGCCCCAAGGCTGTTTACAAAGGTGATGGTGGAAGTAGTAGCTTTTCTAAGAAAACAAAATCTGATAGTGATTCCTTATCTAGACGACCTCTTAGTGGTAGCTCAGTCTTTTTCTCTTCTCCAGTATCACATTCAGATAGTATGTCAGACTTTACAAAAAATAGGATGGGTAATAAATTGGGGGAAATCCAATATAGTCCCAAAATATCGCAAGATTTTTCTAGGTATCCTGCTCGATTCCCATCTGCAGATGTCTTTTCTCCCTCCAGACAAGATAGTGGCTCTAAAGTCCAAGGTTGCTACCTTTCAAAGGAAGACAAAGGTATCTATAAGGGAGGCAATGTCTGTGCTGGGGTCTATGACCGCTTGTATTCCGGCAGTTCCCTGGGCTCAAGCTCATTCAAGAGTTCTTCAGTCCTTGATACTGTCAAGTTGGGACAAGAGTCAGCTGTCATTAGACAAGACGATCTATGTGTCTCACAGTGTAAAAGTCTCCCTACAATGGTGGAGGAAGGCCGCAAACTTACAGCAGGGAATTCCTTGGAACCCCTCTCCAGTAATTCAGATTACTACAGATGCAAGCAGATTGGGTTGGGGAGCAACCCTTTCTCAGAGATCATTTCAGGGGACCTGGCCTGCAGCTCTCCACAACCATTCCTCAAACTTTCTGGAGCTCAGGGCAGTTTGGGAAGCCCTAAAAGCAACCAGACCATTGATCAAAGACTCTGTCAGGATATTGTCAGACAACATGACAGCAGTAGCATTTCACTCTGGCATATGCCTTTCCTCCACTTCCTTTACTTCCACGGGTTCTGCAAAAGATTATCAAAGAGAATCTGAGGGTCATTCTAATAGCCCCAGTATGGCCCAAGAGAGCGTGGTTTGGGCTTCTAAACCATCTCAGAATGGCAGATCCATTGATACTCCCATTACTTCCAGACCTTCTACATCAAGGTTCAATATTTCATCCAGATCCTCAGAAACTCCGGTTAGCAGCCTGGCTTCTGAAATCTCCATTTTAAAATCAAGAGGACTGTCTGAATTGGTTATTCAAACCTTCCAGGCGGGAAGGAAGAAAGTTACCCATGCTATCTATAGTAAGGTGTGGAAGAAATTCCTTTTCTGGTGTGGCAGTAGTGTTCCTGATATCAACCAACCCAATATAGCAAAAATCTTAGATTTCTTGCAAGCAGGTCTGGATAAGGGTCTAAAACCTAGTACTTTGAAGGTACAAGTATCAGCCCTTAGCAGTTATTTTGATTCTGACTTAGCTAACCATCGCTGGGTTAAGAGATTTTTTTTTTTTTTTTAGTGGGGCCTGCAAGCTTTTCCCAGGGAGGAAGGTGTTACTTCCACAGTGGGATCTCAACATAGTCCTTAAGGGCCTGACACTGCATCCCTTTGAGCCAGTCGCTGAGGCTAATATAAAAGAACTGTCCTGGAAAGTGGCTTTTCTGGTTGCTATAACATCTGCCAGAAGAGTTAATGAAATTCAGGCTCTCTCTATCAGAGAACCTTTCCTAAAAATTTTAGAGGACAGAATAGTTTTTCGGCCAGACCCTACCTTTTTTTTTTCCAAAAGTAGTTTCAGATTTTCATATGTCTCAGGAGATCATTCTTTCTTTTTTTTGTCAAGATCCGTCTAATAGGAGGGAAGAATCGTTTCATAGCCTAGATGTCCGTAGAACTATCCTTTCTTATCTGAAAGCCTCTTCAGACTGGAGAAAGGATGAGAATCTTTTTATACAGTTTTGTGGCCCTAACAAGGGGAAGAAACTGTCAAGGAAATCCCTTGCCAGTTGGATTAAAAACGCAATTTGTAAGGCCTATCTGTGTCAGGGTTTATCTCCCCGAAACACCTTAAAGCTCATTCTACCAGAGCCATGTCTGTTTCTTGGGCTGAAAGGGCTGATGCCTCCTTAGACCAAATCTGTAGAGCCGCTACTTGGTCTTCAGTCCATACATTTACTAAACATTATAGATTGGACCTTTCTCGCAAGTCGGACCTCTCCTTTGGGAGGAAGGTCCTGCAGGCGATAGTCCCCCCCCCTCAGAGTAATTTTGCATGGTATAGCAAAGAGTACAGTGAGGCCATATGGAACAACCTCCTAATAAGGTACAACACTCCAAAACCATGCCTCTCCCCTATTAATAAAACTCTACACAGGTGATAGAACCTCTTGTAGAACAATCTGGCTTAGAATTTTATTTTTATTTTTTTTTTGTAGGAGGGATAGGTTGGATCAAAGTTTTTGAGCTGGTGCAAATTCCCATAAATTTGGTGTTATGTTTCATCTCACCATCAACTAAGCTATGGATACAGATTTTAGGGTCCACTAATAGCTTAATACCATATACCACTTGGATAAAAGAGAGAACAGATTTCCAGTAAGGCTGCATACACTACAGTAGGGGGGGACCTAGAATCCTCTTGAACCCCTATATAGTAGATCTGGTGTTATATAGGCTTTATGGACTAAAAGTTAAGAGCACCTCTGTTTCTCACTGTGACAGCAAGTATATCACTTCATTGCTCATCTGTAAATGGACTGACATCCACCTCCCACCTACTCCTAGCCGGCAAAGGATATTTATCCATGTTTTCAAAAAGGAGGAGGGAGATGAAGCCCCTGGTTGTGTCCTCACCTGCTAGCAAATCCAAAGGAAGGAATGTAGGAGTGTATGTTAAAAGTCATGGTATGAGTCTACACTGAGAGGGCATGTATGAGCTGTAGGTGTTGATAGAGGGTACTATGTGGGAGATCCAACAACTCAAAATTGTTCAAAACTCTTTAGCTGACCGTTCCAAAATATATTCTAGTGTATGTATGCCCTTATGAGCCCATATGTCAAAGCCCTTAAATTTAGTAAACTCTGCAAACAGAATTATATCAAAACAAAGCAAACCTATTGTAGCCCTCCATACCTAGCATTTTTTTTTGTTTTTTTTTCCCCTCTGTCCCATACTATGGAAAGCAGTTATATGGTTGGACACCCCCACTGGTTCCAAAATACCCCGCAGCCACCAACAGAAAATGTGGGACGTCCAAAATATGGCTCCATACACCACTTCCTGTAACGCCCAGTTTTTCCATCTGATTCAACCCCACCATTTTCTGCATTTGAGCCACTAGTGAGTATAGCCAGGGATTGGTTACTATCAAACTCTCCTCATCCTTACCCCATTGCAAATACTTCAATTTAATCCTAAGGTATTTTTTTTTTTTTCCAATACCAGGGATCCCATCCACCTTTTAAAAATAATGGAGCAGAACCCGCACTGGGGCATTGTTCAGTGTATGCAGTGATTAAGAAATGAACACAATCTTGATGATATTGCTTCAGAATTTCCCTAGGAGCTCATTAGCTCCAGGGGCTTTCATGTTAGGAATCTATCAAAGAGCCTCCTCAAATTATCCCAGTAGCAGGGGCTTTTAAAATTCTGCCTGCTATGGGATGGCTAAATTATTCATGACTGCATGATCCAAATTAATCCATCTTCTACTGTAGTACAGCAGCAAACTAAAGAATCATAGGAGAAGTAGAACAATGTTTTGTCAGATTTAATCAATTACAGCAGATAAATCATAGGAGTGATGAGAGAATATACAGTTGTGCTAAAAAGTTTACATACCCTGGCAGATTTTTTTGGCTTTTTTTCAGAGAATATGAATAACACAAACTTTTTCTCCACTCTTGGTTAGTGGTTGGTTGAAGCCATTTATTGTCAAACTTCTGTGTTTTTCTCTTTTTAAATCATAATGACAACCACAAACATGAAAATGACCATGTTCAAAAGTTCACATACCGCAGTTCTTAATACCGTGTATTGCCCCATCTAACATCAATGACAGCTTGAAGTCTTTTGTGGTAGTTGTGGATGAGGCTCTTTATTTTCTCAGATGGTAAAACTGCCCATTCTTCTTGGCAAAAAGTCTCCAGTTCCTGTAAATTCCTGGGCTGTCTTGCATGTACTGCTCGCTTGAGATCTCCCCAGAGTGGCTCAATGATATTGAGGTCAGGAGACTGAGATGGCCACTCCAGAACCTTCACTTTCTTCTGCTGTAGCCAATGACAGGTCGACTTGGCCTTGTGTTTTCGATAGTTGTCATGTTGGAACGTCCAAGTAGCTTCCTGGCTGATGAGTGCAAATTTTCCTCCAGTATTTGCTGATAACGTGTTGCATTCATCTTTCCTTCAACTTTGACCAAGTTTCCTGTGCCTTTGAAGCTCCCCCATCCCCACATCATCAGTGATCCACCTCCGTGCTTTACAGTAGGAATGGTGTTCCTTTCATCATAGGCCTACCTGACACCTCTCCAAATGTGTCGTTTATGGTTGTGGACAAAAAGTTCGTGGTTTTTTTTTTTTTCTCTCATCACTCCAAATTCCCTTGTTCCAGAAGTTTTGAGGCTTATCTTTGTGCTGTTGGCGTATGGAAGGCGAGATTTTGTGGCATTTGCGCAGTAATGACCTTCTTCTGGCAACTCTACCATGCAGCCCACTTTTCTTCAAGTGCCTCCTTATTGTGCATCTTGAAACAGCCACACCGATAGTTTTCATAGAGTCCTGTATTTCAGTTGTGTGGGATTTTCTTTGCATCCCGAACAATTTTCCGGGCAGTTGTGGCCACAATGTTGGTTGGTCTACTTGATCGTGGTTTGGTTTCTGGGCATGTTATCAGGCCAAAATCACCAGGGTATATGAACTTTTGAACAGGGTCATTTTGATGTTTTTGGTTGTTATTATGATTTAAAAAGAGAAAACACATAAGTTTGACGACATATGGCTTCAACAAACCACTAACCGTGAGAAGAGAAAAAGTTTTTGTGTTATCATTCATATTCTTTGAAAAAAAGGCCAAAAAATCTGCCGGGGTATGTATACTTTTTAGCACAACTGTATGTGTTTTGTGAGTGTATGATTACACCGATAGTTAACCCTTTCATTGCCGATAATCTAATTTTCTAAGTCTGTTTGTGGAGAGTCACAAATCAATCTGCTCTATTGCAGAGTGTCTTGCATTGTTTTTACTGACAGTCAGTCCTGTTATTGCAAAATCTTTTAAGGAGTTTGTGGGCAAGAGTTTATTTTTTATTTTATTTTTTTTCCCTTACATACAAACTGCAATTCTATAAGTGAAACACTGATTCTGCCTCTCCTAATCTGAAAAAAATCACTGTTTCTTAAAATTAATTTTTTTTTTTTTTTTTTATCTGACATGCATAGAAACTGCCGTTTCAACAACAAAACACTGATTCCGCCTGTGCTAATCTGAAAAATCTGTTTGACATACACACAGTGTCAAAATTCTTGCCATTGTCTGTAGTGTCAACCATATCTTCTTCTTTATCTTCACTGATACAGATTCCATTCTCTAGTCATATGGTATCTGCTGAGAGAGAGATCCCTCAGTCCAAGGTGGTGGTGGGGACTGTGGGCCCTTTCTCTGGCAAAAAAATGGATACAATACATCCTTCACAGAAAGGAAAACTCTGCGGACTTTCTGTTACTATTATAACTATATGGAAAATGCCACCGTTTCCATAGGTATAATTGACAGGCTGTGATTTGCAAACGCTCGTGTTTTTTTTTGTTTTGTTTTTTTAAATGGCAGCATTTCCACTACGAATGCAATGCTTGAATCCCATCCACTATGCAGGTACTGTAAAATGTGGCGTTGTCTTTAGTTCACCTCTGGTTGTTTATTGTATTGTGTTCCATGCATACATTAGTGTGTGTGTGTGTGTATATGTACGTGTGTGTGTGTGTGTGTGTGTTATATATATATATATATATATATATATATATATATATATATATATATATATATATATATATATATAATTTTATTTTTCTTTAATGGTGTCTTGTCTGTCCTGTTTGATATGTGGTTTCCATGTTCTGTGTGCATGCTTCTCAGTAGAGAGAAGTGAACACCTGTAATGTGACAAATTTGACTCAAATTTTCAAAAAGTTTTGTGTTTTAATTAAACAGAAACCTTTGAAATTCTTCTTGGGTGACCTAAAATGGTAACCACGACATTCATTATGCAGGTTAAAATGCTGAGGAGAAGGGACACGTGCTCTGTGACATTGGCTGACTTCTGGCATCACCTGACTGCCAATAATGAGGTGGAGATCTTAGTGCTGATGTGACATACAAAAAAATAGTTCTTTTTGAAGTAATAAAAAGATTCTCAAGCAATTGCTTCAATTTGCTAGTGGGAAAACTCCAACAGTGCAATAATACTACAGAATAATAGGAGGACAAGTGGAGCAAAGTTTAGTTAGATTTGATTAATTTTATGCTGATAGGAATAGAAATCACAGGAGAAGGAAGAGAGAAAATTTATGCACTGCACTGTTGTGTCAATGTGAATGCAGTTTGAACAGATCACCCTTTCTTTGCCAATATTCTCATTTCATTAAGTCCGTGGTTTTTTTTTGGTTTTTTTTTTTGTTTTTGTTTTGTTTTTTTTTTTGTAAAAAAAGAAAAACAAAATACACACACTTACTGTTATACTATTATATAAGCAGTGGAATAAAATGGCTAGAAAAAAACAAGGCTACTGTCACACCATCCACTGGCGCAAGTGCTAATGCTATCAATATAATGTGAGTGGCAACAGCAACACTACTTCTGGTCTTGGCAGCCCCTCCAGTAGCTGCAGTGGTGTTGCATGTCCTTTAAAATAAAGATGACATTTTTGAAAGCAGTGAAACTGTGTGTTCTTCCTCCTCTGTTGTAGCACATAATTTACCAAACTGTCTTTCTGCACTGTCAACCATGTCGTCTTTATCTTCACTGACAGATACCCTTCCCTAGTACTCATGTGGCATCTGCTGAGGGAGAAAGAAAGAGATTCTTTGTATCCCAAGACTTCCTCTTCTTCCTCTTCTTAATGAGGCAGTGTTTTTTTTTTTTTTTTTTTGGATATAGAGGAGGCAGAGGTGGAAGACATGCCTATTGGTGGTGGTGGAGGTAGTGGCAGGAGGTATGATATTGGGAGTCATGTGGGTAGGGGGAAATCTGGAGGAGAATCATGTGAGTATAGAGAAATCCCACTTCTGTGATGAGCCATAAAAACTGGGGAAGATGATCAAATTACTTAATTTGATAATTCTATTGCAGATAAGTGTGACAGGGTGGCATCAGAGGAAGAGTGTAGTGGCAGCTGAAATAGTAACAATTCCATCTGATGCGCAGCCCCAACGTAGAAAAAAAAAAAACCTTCCTGGACAGGTCTCATGTAAACAGACACGTTTCCAGTGCTGTTGGTGTAGGTAGCAGCAGCTACATGTGATCATCTCCTGTATGGGAATTTTTTTTTTTTCTATGTGTGGAAAGGTGAATACTACTGTTAACATGTGGAGCAGCAATTATGGGCAGGGACAATAATGTCTTTCATGACTCACTGGGTCAATGTTTTGAGTGGCCACTGTCCGAAATGCAGAAAGACCATGTGTTAGTACTGGCATCACCTTGTGACGACTGACATCAACACCAGGTAACAACTGCAGCATTAAAAAGTGGTCTTATAGGGAGGTGGTCTTCTCAAAGAAGATATTTAATATGGTAAACTTATTTTATATTTAATCACCTCCTCTGGGCCTCCGCTCATTATACTCTGTGGCCTGAAGAGACTCCCGAGTATAATAGTTCATAAATGACTGACTAACCTCAAATTTCAGGTTTGGCCAAACCTGAAATTTTTGGAAAATTCGTAATGAAATCCGTAGGGGCCACTGTGGGATACCATACTGTGTGAGGGGGCTACTATGGGACATTATATCAGACAAACTCTGGAGGGGTCTTAGGCAGGTGGCAGCCTAAAGTCTCTAGCACTTACTATATGGGGACCTGTAAAGGGGGCACTTACTGCATGGGGCCAATAAAGGGACAGTGTACTGTATACTATGTAAAACGGGCATTTACTGTGTGGAAGCAAGTAAAGGAGGCAGCAAACCTGTATTGGAGGGAATATACAGTGTGGAGGTTTTATACTGTGTGGGGCCAGAAAAGGGGACGTTATCATGTGGGGGGCCAGTAAATGAGGCAGTATACAGTGGGGAAAAATCATTTAGTTAGCCAGCAATTGTACAAGTTCTCCCACTTAAAAAGATGAGGCCTGTAATTGACATCATAGGTAGACCTCAACTATGAGAGACAAAATGAGAAAACAAATCCAGAAAATCACAGTGTCTGATTTTTAAAGAATTTATTTGCAAATTATGGTGGAAAATAAGTATTTGGTCACCTACAAACAAGCGAGATTTCTGGCTCACTGACCTGTAACTTCTTCAAGAGGCTCCTCTGTCCTCCACTCATTACCTGTAGTAATGGCACCTGTTTGAAATTGTTATCAGTATAAAAGACACCTTTCCACAACCTCAAACAGTCACACTACAAAATCCACTATGGTGAAGACCAAAGAGCTATGGAAGGACACCAGAAACAAAATTGTAGACCTGCACCAGGCTGGGAAGACTGAAATCTGCAATAGGCAAGCAGCTTGGTGTGAAGAAATCAACTGTGGGAGCAATAATTAGAAAATGGAAGACATACAAGACCACTGATAATCTCACTCGATCAGGGGCTCCACGCAAGATCTCACCCCGTGGGGGTCAAAATGATCACAAGTATGGTGAGCAAAAATCCCAGAACCACACGGGGGGACCTAGTGAATGACCTGCAGAAAGCTGGGGCTAACGGAACAAAGGCTACCATCAGAAACACACTATGCCACCAGAGACTCAGATCCTGCAGTGCCAGACGTGTCCCCCTGCTTAAGCCAGTACATATCCGGGCCCGTCTGAAGTTTGCTAGAGAGCATTTGGATGTTCCAGAAAAGTAATGGGAGAATGTCTTATGGTCAGATGAAACCAAAGTAGAACTGTTTGGTAGAGACACAACTCGTCATGTTTGGCGGAGAGGAGTGAATGCTGAGTTGCATCCAAAGAACACCATACCTACTCTGAAACCTGGGGGTGGCAACATCATGCTTTGGGGCTGTTTGTCTGCAAAGGGACCAGGACGACTGATCTGTGTACATGAAAGAATGAATGGGGCCATGTATTGTGAGATTTTGAGTGCAAACCTCCTTCCATCAGCAAGGGCATTGAAGATGAAACGTGGCTGGGTCTTTCAGCATGACAATGATCCCAAGCACACCGCCAGGGCAACGAAGGAGTGGCTTCGTAAGAAGCATTTCAAGGTCCTGGACAGACAATGTGATTTTCTGGATTTGTTTTCTCATTTTGTGTCTCATAGTTGAGGTCTACCTATGATGTCAATTACAGGCCTCTCTCATCTTTTTAAGTGGGAGAACTTGCACAATTGGTGGCTGACTAAATACATTTTTTTTTTTTTTCTTTCCCCCCACTGTACCGTGTGGGGGGCATTATATCATGTGGGGGGCTAGTAAATGGGGCATTATACCATATGGGTACTGGTAAAGAGGGCTTTATACCATGTGGACGCCAGTAAAGGGCCGTTATACTATATGGGAGCCAGGAAAAGGTTGTTTATACCATGTGGTAGCGAGGAAACCCCTGTCAAAAGTTTGCTATAGGGCCCAGTCTTTGCTAGTTACTCCCCTGACAATATGCGTATGAAAAAAAAACAAAAAAAAAAAAAAAACAGGCAAGCAGTTTCCCCAAAACAGACTAATTTTAGGAGCATTTTAAATACTAAAAACTGTAAAAGAAAATTACAGCACAGTGTACCGTTAAACTAGCAGTTTGTATCTATGGCTGGTACTGGAGCATCCGAATATGTATCGAGGCAAACTTACCACTTCTTGTCCTAGCGGGTCAGATATGGCGCCAAGCCAAGAAAGTGTCGGCCTATTCTGAGGTACCTGCTGAGATCCCGTTATGGCATAACCCTGGTCTGGCTGCACTATTTACCTTGCTGGAGGCTCAGTTGTGGTCGCGGTATTGTATATCTACCCTGGGCGATCTTTACACTTGGGGTTTTCAACACGTTTGATTCCATAGCCCCATCCCATAATATTCCTAGAACACAATTCTTCCGATATCTCCAGATCAGACACACACACTCTCCTCTCTCTTTCCCCAACAGCTGAGTAGGATCTCTCATTACCCTCTCATAGGTGTGCTCCATTCACAGGGGCCCAGAGGGTTGATCTCCAATATCTATGCACATTTGATTCAGGTCAAGGTGTCCTTGTCAGATGCTCCTGCCCTGGCGTACCAATATTGTGGCCCTCACGGATGAGACATTTCAGGAAGTTCTTGAGTCACCCCAATATGTGTCACCATCAGCTAATAATAAACTGATTTAAACTTACATTCTTCATCAATGCTACCTGACCCTTCCCATTTACATAAAATGGGTCGACTGCCTCATCCGAGATGTCTTAGATATCCTTGTCCGCAGTCGGACTTTTGGCACATGATTTGGGCATGCCCAGTTGTACACTGTTTTTGGAGGGAGTTTGTGGAAATCCTAAATATGCCGTTACCCCTAACCCCAGAAGTCTGTCTCTTTGGCATATTGGATGAGGAGACCTGGCTGCACCATATTAGTGTTTTTGAGGTAGTCCTTGTTCTACACTAGGAAGGCTATTGCGCTCAGGTGGATGGCTTCTAGACCTCCATCAGTCTCTATGTGGAAAAAGCTTGTAAATTCAGTTCTCCCATTCAACCAACTGATGTATAAGGGAAGAGGATGTCCTCAAAAGTTCCATAAGGTATGGGGACCATGGTGCAGCTCTTCCGTAGCTGAATACATCCAGCCAGGGGCGTAACTACCGGGGTAGCAGTGGTAGCGACTGCCACAGGGCCCGGAACATTACGGGGCACGGAGCCCTGTGGCAGTCGCTACCGCGAACCCCACAATCACTGCTATCGTTATACAACGATCGGGGGCCCAGGGGAGGTGAGCAAACATAAAAAACACTGTAACTCACTGCTCCGCAGGCTTCGGGCCTGTTTGGTGACGTCCCAGACATCAGCCGACGTCATTATGCGTCGCGACGCCGGCCTGGATAGCGCGAGATCCGGTCTGACATTGAAGATGGCCGAAGTAGCGCACGGGAGTGCACCGGAGCGAGGAAGGGGTAAGTTGCAGTGTTTTTCTATTTTCTATCCTCCCCTGGGTCTCTGATCATTATACTCTGGGGTCTGAAAAGACCCCAGAGTATAATAATCGTTCATGGGTGGTCCACTATGGGGCATAATACTGTGTGCAGGGGCCACTATGGGGCAAACTACTGTGTGCAGGGGCTACTATGGGGCAAACTACCGTGTGCAGGGGCCACTATGCGGCATAATACCGTGTGCAGGGGCCACTATGCGGCATAATACCGTGTGCAGGGGCCACTATGCGGCATAATACCGTGTGCAGGGGCCACTATGCGGCATAATACCGTGTGCAGGGGCCACTAGCGGCAGGTGCGGGGCCCATGCGGCATAATACCGTGTGCAGGGGCCACTATGCGGCATAATACCGTGTGCAGGGGCCACTATGCGGCATAATACCGTGTGCAGGGGCCACTATGCGGCATAATACCGTGTGCAGGGGCCACTATGCGGCATAATACCGTGTGCAGGGGCCACTATGCGGCATAATACCGTGTGCAGGGGCCACTATGCGGCATAATACCGTGTGCAGGGGCCACTATGCGGCATAATACCGTGTGCAGGGGCCACTATGCGGCATAATACCGGTGCAGGGGCCACTATGCGGCAAAACCGTGTGCAGGGGCCACTATGCGGCATAATACCGTGTGCAGGGGCCACTATGGGGCATAATAGTGTGCGCAGGAATGCGGTTTGTGTGGGGGCGGCGGTTTGGGGAGGTTGGGGGCGGCGGCTTGGGGGGGGGGGGGGGCCCGTGTCAAATGTTCGCCTTGGGGCCCAGCCATTCCTAGATACGCCACTGCATCCAGCCCTGGATTTGTTTAGTCCGTGAGGGAAGGAGAAATGCCAGAAGTACTCGTGACCTTTTTTTTTCCTTAGTGTACTGTATTAGTGCTATTACTTATTGACTGTCCACTACTTCCTGTGTGTGTTTATTTGGATGACTATCGGGATATGCCTTAATGTATATTCTTTCCTATTGTGCCTATTCTCTGCAGGCTTTTCTAGTATTGCTTATGTATTTCCAGGATTGTGGATTGGTGGTAGGAGGTGGTGTGGCGCTGTTTCCCTTTTTGTTTTTCTTTTACCCTGTTTGTTTTCCTTTGTGTTTTATGTCCGGGACTTTATTGCATTTGGTGATTTGTTGATTCTATACAATCTGTTTTCTGCATTTGCTTTTGTCCATGTGTCTGTTGTATAAGGGTGTTAGGTTGTGCACAGAGGGTTTGCGCTTACACCATCTGTGCCGCGAAGCCGTGTGTTTTTTTTTTTTTTTTTGTTTTGTTTTTTTACGTCGGATATGCAGGACTTTGTGTCCGACGAGAAAAAAAATGGCTTCATGGCGCAGAGGGTGTAAGCGCACACCTGTGCATTGCTTTAAAAACCCATTCAAGTGAATGGGTTTTTAAGCAAAGCATTGCAAACCTTTCCCTATCCATTTTTACGACATTTAGGTCAGATTCGCAGAGGACCGAGTGCCAGCGCAAGTGTGAACCCACCCTAACTTTCAATAAACTGAGTTTAAAAAAAAACCCAGCAGTTTGTATCCACTGCTTACCATCCATTTTCCCATAGATATACTGTACATGCCACTGTCACTTTGACACAACTTTGGCTGTGTTTGCCAAAGAGCTAGAAATAGGGTAGATAGTCATAGGAAAATTTAAACTGGGGGAGGTCCCAGCGCTTTCCATCTCGTGCTTGCTTCTTGGTGATTCCCCGCCTGGCATGACCTCTCTGGTGGCAGAATTGCAGGTGTTGATGAGCTTGGAGGCAGGGGAGTGTTATAGAAGCGATGCGGCCAGTAAAAGGACGATGGTAAGGTGCTAAAGAATCCCCTGCTGAAAGGACTCTACATGGATGGGTGAAGTAAAAGACAACTGTATGTCTAGTCTATCCCACGAGTGGAGGTGAAAATCACTTGAGCAGAAGAGCTTTGAGGCATATGCATGCTGTAGAAGCAATAATGGATATAAATATGATGGCGAGGCGCTGAGGCATTCCCTGCTGAAAAAGACTCGATAGGAAGTAAAAGGTCACCTGGTGCATTGAATGTAAATGTGTTTCTTTCATATATGGGCACATGTCCTACCTTACGAGCAGAAAGGAAGAGATGAAATGAAAAAAATTATTTAAATATAGTGCTGGGCCGTATCTATAGAGGGGGGTGTGTGTGTGTGTGTGTGTGTGTGTGTGTGTGTGTGTGTGTAATAAAAAAAAAAAAAAAAACAAAAAAAACTTTTATATATATTTTATATATAGCGGCAACTATGAGCTGTTGTTGAATACAGTTTCAAAAAATGCCGGTTATTAAACTTGCCCAGGGATTGTGACACTGACTTGACATAAAGTGGTAAACTGGAGTATGCTGGGGGAGGACTTGCTGAGTTGCATTAATGGAAGATGGAATAAGAGTATAAATTGAACACATTGGAGGTTTAAGTATTTTGCATCCATGAGTGAACAGTCTCGCTGTGACTTGTAAATTTGGGATGTTCAGGACTGGGCCTCATTATCCTAGAAGGGAAAGGATTCCATATTATTGGACTGGCTGAAATATAATGAATTAAGGAGTGGAGGGAATAGAGATAAATGTTACTTGTTATATTTTGCTATTAAGTTACCCAATGTGCAAAGTACGGTACTTTATCTGTATTTAAAGGTTGGTGATACCAACCAAAATACCAAGGTACTTGGAAGACAATAGAAAACCTGTTATCTATTCCTGGAGAAGTGAATAGTACATTGTACAATTATATATTGTTGTATACTGGTGGACTGAGAGTTTGATTTCCTATGAACTCGCCATTCAGGGACGCCCTCTTCTGTGCAAATGAATGCTCCTCATCTTTGCTGTGTCACCAGCAGCAAGTATCTTCAGCAAGATCCAAATCCACAGTACGCTTAGGAAGGAAGTAAAGATGGCCGCCAGAGCATTCACTGTATGCTCAGCCTGAAGCAGCCAAGCATACTGCACAGGTGCGGGATTTGGATCTTGCTGAAGATACTTGCTGCTGGTGACGCAGCAAAGAGGAGGAGCATTCATTTGCAAAGACGGGGGCGTCCCTGAACTCGAGGAGGCGACATGCAGATGATGACGCTGCTGTGCTCCCTGAGCTTAACCACTTCAGTACCTGGCCAATTTCTGGTCCATGACCAGACACATTTTGGAGTCCTTTTTTTTTTTTTTTTTTTTTTTTATGTGCGGTTTTGAGGGCTGTAACATTTTTAGCATATATGTATTATTCAACTATTTTCTGCGTCTTTTTTTCGGTGACCCATAGGGCTTTATTTTTATGTTTTTATTTTTGCATGTTTGTTTTTTGTTTTGTTTAATCTGGAAAAATATATTATTTATTTTGCTGCGTTTTTTTTTTACCCAAAGCCAGGAGTGGAATGATAGAAGGTAGCAGTATAACAGCTTTCTATATATTTCTCATTTCTTTTGTAGCCATGCTTGGCTTTGGCTCAAAAAACCGCAGCAATATCTGCAACAAAAAACGCTGCGTTTCCGCAACGTGGGGCCGTAGCCTAAAATAGTTTTTATTCTCCATTACGATTTTTATTTTGTATGGTGTCATCGGGGGTGGGGCTATAACTTTTAATAAGGGCGTGTTAGTGGCGTTTTATTTATTTATTTATTTTTTAATTGTCCCCATAACGTCATAATAGACCTTTGGGGACATCTGATCACACAGCGATTGGGAAGGCAGGGAAGGTAATAAACCTTCCCTGCCTTCTCTCTGGGAGCTCCGGCTGAAGTTACAGCCGGCTCCCAGTTTCTGCAGCTGCATTAATTCGTGCAGCTGCTGAATTCTTGTTGGACGTACTGGTACGTCCTTGCAGAACTAGACAACCACCTTCTGGACGTATATACTATATTGGCGGCCCGGAAGTGGTTAATTAGCATATCAGAAAAAAAAGGATTTAATTCAAAAATGGCTGTCAGAAAAAGAAGAAAGGTAGGACTGGACTTTCTAAAGGCTATTCGAACATGGACTGGCGGATAAATTTTAAAATTATTAGTAGGCATTATCCGGCTATGGTGTGTTTTAATTGAAACACTTTTGACACAAGATACAGTAGTTTCTCTCGGACTCAAGTGGATTGCATATCGGTATCATTCCACATACTCTAGGGGAGTTCATCAGGAGATTAAGTATAAACCAGAAGCAGAAATAATAGTCAGGGAAGGTATATCTATATTGTTTGTGAAATGTAAGTAAAGAGATGTTTTCTGGCTTTTTTTTTTTTTTTTTTTTTTTTTTTTTTTTACTACCCACCCCCTGATATTTTGGTTAAATTGTATCATTTTTCTACTGCATACTCTATAGTGCCAATATTTGTAATGAGAGACTTGAATGTAGTAGTAAATGAAACTCTAGACAGATGGAGAGAGCTGGATAAAGGTTAAAAGATACAGAAGGCCCCTAATGTAAAGTGGACGGAGGAATTTCAAAGGTACGATCAATGGAGATTTAGGAATCCAGATAAGACAATTGGGAATTTCCCGAATCAATTTAGTATTAGGAAATAAGCTGGATTTGGAATGGACTCAGGATATAATTTTTGGGGATAGGTGTATATCAGATCATAGTTTGATGTTGGTAAAATTGGAGAAGGAAAAGAGGGGGTTTAGATTTAATCCAGCTTGGTTATCCTTGTTTGAAGCACATAATAAAATATTGCCTGAAATGAACTGGTTCTTTAGAGAGAATGACATCTTGGGGTCATTGTTGATGGTTTGGGATCCTTCTAAGGCTTAATTAGATGCAAGAAAAAGTTCAAGGAGACTGAAAGTAAGTTGGAGGGAGGTTAGAAGATCAGAGAGGGTGTTTATATAAAACAAGAGTGGGGATACAAAGAAAGTTTGGATGCAAACTAATAAAGTGTTAGGGGACTATCTAAGAGATAAAAGTGTGAAACAGGGTTTGTTTAATAGAAGTAAAAATTATTGGTTAGGAGCTAGGCCTGAGAGAGTATTAGTTGTTACTCTGTTGGGACTTCACCAGGTTAACTATGTTGTATGTACAGTAGAAAAGATAAATTTGGTAAGATTATACAGGATATGGAAGGAGTATTTAAGGAATATCAAGATTCATATAGTACTAGGAACAAAAAAAAATCGGAATTTAATAGAATCCTGTATTCAATAGGTCTCCCAAAATGTACAGTACAAGAAAAGCATTGGTTAAATAGACCGATTTGAGTCTGTAGCAATAAGGAATGCAGTAATGAGTATTTCTATTGGTAACTCGGCTGGACAGGGTTGCCAATAGAGATATCGTGAGCATGAGGAGTGGAAAGTTAAGATTATACTGGGTTTATAGGTGTGCTAACTTTATTCCCCCATCCATGTATGAGGTGAATATAATGTTAGAATCCTATAGACCGATATCACTAATGAATATGGATGCTAAAATATTAGCTAAAGTTTTGGCTAATAGGTTGGTGAAAGTAAATCGCACTTTGGTCAGTTCGGATTAATGTGGGTTCATGCCTAATGGGTCTACGGAAGATAATATAACCAGACTTCATATTAAAACACAAATTGGGTGCCCTGGGGTGGCCACTCTGTGCTTTTTTTGGACGTTGTAAAAGCATTAGATAGCATGGAGTGGCCATACCTGTGGGAAATGGGGGTGGGGTGGGGGGGGGGGAAGAAGTATTAGGTGCAGCTGTACTCTCTTCTCCTTGCTCTTTGCCTTAGCAATAAAATAAGAGGCGTTTTGAACACTGGGAGGTTTGAGGTAAGGGGAAGAGAAGAGAAGATTTCATTGTATGAGGATGACCTTTTGATGTTTTTTTAGAGATACTAAAAAGGTACTCCTTTATCTCATGGAGATGGTAAAGGAGTTTGGGGATATCTCTGGTTTAGAGGTAAATTCGCATAAATCTAACACGTTGTTGGATCCTGACCGTTAATTTGAATGTAGATTCAGAAGTTTGTAGAGGATGAATACTGTAAATATCTAAGTATTAAATTAACTGTGGAGCCTAAGAGCTATGTAGATGTAAATGTTTGTCCATTGTTGAGGCTCATTACGAAAAAGTGAATGTCTGGAATAGGTTATCAATATCTATGGCAGGTAGAATAGGTTTATTTATTTAAGATAATAGTTCCCAAGCTTTTGTATATCCTGTGGAACATTCCAAGGGTGACACACAGTTTCATATTATTCATAGGTTATATTATAGTGGGTGCTAGGCATACATTTAGCTGTAGTAGGTGCGATATGGAAGGAATTGGTTTGGAACACGAATGGTGACATTGTCCACCTATTAGTAATTTCTGGGGTGGTGTACTTAGTAATGTGAAAAAGACTTTTGGGTATATACCAGTTCACTTGTTGCATACTAGGTGACATAATGGGCTTGTGAAATGATAGGGTGAAGAGGACCATAATATATTTTCGACTTCACACCTTTGATAAGCCATTGAAATGCTATGGTCAAGAAACTTTCAGGCTGGGGCCCCATGTTGCTGCGGTGAAAATGCAGTGGCAAAAGTGCATTTTACATTAAATGCATCTTCTTTTTGGCATGGTTACTTATAGCTAGGATGTGGTTAAGACCATTATTTCCAAGTACTACACAATGGAAATTTTTTTATGGTATCATAAGGATTGAACCTTTTTGACCCGAAATTAATCTTTGGTCGAACCATCCAGATCTGAAACTAAACATACTTTTCCCACGTAGCAAGATGCAGCAAAAAAAACGCAGTGGAAAAAACCATGGCGGAAACGCATCTTGTGTTTTTTTTTTTTTTTTTTTTTTTTTTTTTTTTTTTTTTACAGCCTTCAGAGTTTTCCCTGTGGACTTTCTGCCCCTATTATACCTATATGGAAACCGCCAGTGTTTCCGTAGGTATAATTGACATGCTGCGATTTTCAACATGCAAGCAGTTTTGAAAACTTAGCTTTTCCGGTGTGGATATTTTTCTGCAATGTGTCGATGGGATTAGCCAGAATATCATCCACTTTGCAGGTAATGTAAAATGCAGCGTTTTATTGCCACTGCATTTCCGCCACGGCAACATGGGGCCCCAGCCTGAAAGACAGTTTCTTGACCACAGCATTTCAATGGCTTATCAAAGGTGTGACATCTAAGAAATCTTTCCATTCTGCAGCCTTAAACCCCTCATGGAAGAATGGCCTTTCCCAGCTGGAGCCCCAGATAAGCAGGGTAGCTTTCGTCTAATAAGCCAGTTAAGTAAGGTATTGTAGTAATAAGAACCGTGTCATTAAAATTCATGAAATATTTATGCAATTGGCATGGTTGCTGGATGGCCAAGGCAATAAGGCCAGTTCTGGAGCATCAACCATATCTAGAATAGTGCTTAATAGTGGGCATGTATGTCCAAATATCTGTCTCATTCTATTTGTCTTTGTGGCTCTTATTTCTTCCAGATGCAACTTTACCATTAAGCATGAACTTTTATATGGACTTCTGACATTTGAATGGATAGTGATAAAAGACAAGATTATATGTAACTTCAACCCAAGTAACTCTGCCAAACAAAATATCATTCTCGGCTTGTTGGTACAGTATTTGCACTTCTTGGGCACTGATCTGTCTATAGCACTCTGCACAGAGTGGGAGAATGTATTATACAGGGCCACAGTGACAACCTCCCCCTCTTGTGCAGTCATTCCCAGGGCAATCTCCATAAACGTTCTTACTGGATCAGTATTATAATTTGTGGATCGACTGGTAATGTTCAGGCTTTGTGCCAACCCTTCTCTCATGGCTTGGCACTATTAATACATTCCAAACTGAGAAAATACAATGCCCGTTCTATGCCTTACAGGTCATACCCATTCTTGTTAGAAATGGCATGTCAGGAACAATCATTAGACATAATCCTGATGGTATTACAGGAGGAGCACACACCCTCTCCTAGGAAAGATATTTTAATTAGTTGCATCTGTTCCAATGGGAACTTCTTGTTGACTTAAAGATTAAGATCCTTATAGCAGTCTCAAGTGTATAACACAGGAACCCGTACAGGTGAAAAAGGAGTCTATGGGGAACAACAAATATACAGACTGAACACAGTTGACTTTAGGAACTGGAACATGCCTGAAACCCAACTGACTACAGTTGTGGCCAAGAGACAAATTTTTGTTTTAACAAAGCTTGCTGCTTCAGTATTTTTAGATCTTTCAGTGAGCTATGCTCTTGTTTAGATATAATTTTTTATTCATGGCCGTATTAAGCAAAATTGTGAGTGAGCCCACTCCCTGGGATGAAAAGCAAAACCACAAATGAATGGTCTCAGGATGCTTTCTTGCTGATATGAGACAGGACTCATGGAAGTGCACACCTTTTTCTTCTCCAGGCAATCATTCCACCAGATGTCCCAAACAGTCTGGACTACCTGCAGAGAAAATTTTTTTTTTCTCTAATGAAGTCTATTTCAATCTCTAAACGTCCTGAGAATGTTAGTCTGTACTTGATGTTTTCTTGGGCGAGAAGTGACTTCTTTTCTGCCCTTCTTGACACCAGAATAACCTTCAAAAGCCTTTGCCTCACTGCATGCAAATGCACTGTCACCTGCTTGCTGCCATCCCTAAGCAAGCTTTGTACTTGTGTTGAACCAATCCCATAGCTGAATCATCTTTTGTTGGGTGACCTGAAGCCTTCTTCACAGCAATTAAGCCTCTCTCCTTGAAGTTCTTGATTTTTTAATATTTTTATTTTAGCTACTTATATAGCATATTCTACTACTTCTGTTACTTATATAGCATATTCTGCAGCAATTTACAGATATTGTCATCACTCACTGTTCCAAGTTGGGCTCGCATTCCCTATCAGTATCTCTTTGAACTATGGGAGGAAACCAGAGATCCAATAAATGGTTGATTTAGGGGCAAACTTACAAGCAGCAATGTTCTTGCCTTTGAAGCCCATTTGGATGCAAAGCAATGATGACTGAATTTGTTTCCTTGGCGTTAATCATGGTTAACAGAAGAGACAATGATTACAAGCACCATCCCCCTTTTAAAGCAGTCTGCTCTTATAGTTCAGTCAGCATTACAGAGTGATATCAAAAGCCTTGCCTTCAGTAAGATTTTCTCCTGAGTTAGAGAAGATAAATTTGTATCCGTCTCAAAACTTTCCTCACAACTGAACGAACAAACCTACAAACACCCAGTTTTATGGATTATGTATATCTACTCTAACAAAAAAAAATAAGCATCACAGTATAACCTCAAGTCAGTAGTTCTTCAGGAAATATCAATCTGACCAGTTTGCTGCCACACAGGGTTCTGAATGTGGCTATAGCCATATTCAGTGCTGGAACTGCAGGTGTTTTCCCTTTCTAATTAAAGAGGACCTTTCACCACCATCACCAACTCCAGTTCTTAGCATCTGTTAACAGGCACCGGTCCACTGATTACAGCAAGTTGGAGTTTTTCCTCTAGTCCCCACCATTCCTGAACAATAAGTGCAGTTAGTTTTGGTGCCTCATCTGTACTGTCAGGTGGGCAGTATCAGGCAAGGGGCGTGATTCATGAGTTCCAATCAGAGGTGCAGTATCAGAGCTCAGAATCGCACCTCTCGCCTGCTCCTGTCTGAAACCTTCAAACTGACAGTACAGCATCTAAATAGGGTATCATCCACCAAAACTAACAGCACTTGCTGCTTGAAATGGTGGGGTCTAGAGAAAAAAATCCCAACTGTGCGAGAAGCAGTGGAGTAATGGCTATTAAATTAGAGCTGTACTTGGCAGAGGTGTTGAAAGACCCTCTAAGTGCAGCACTGATCAATTTAATCTATATCCATTATTGGCCATGTGGTAACAGCAAAGCGGTAATGAGAGCTGTAATTAATCGGTGTTTCACTTAGCTAGGAGTAAAAGCACTGCACTTGATGCAACTATAACTGGATTCGAAACCCCATGTGGCAGCAGCCTTGAGGCTAAGACCCCACTTGGTGTCCCGCAGAGAAAAGAGCGCTGCGGGAGAAACCGCAGCGGGATCGCATCGCGGTTCTTGCCGCAGTGCTTTAGACAGAAAGTTTGCAGAGTTTTCCTCTGCGGACTTTTTCAATTATACCTATGGGGAACACCCCCAAGAATTCCCTGATGTGGCTTATGCATAAAACCTGTTCCTTAATACCCCAGTTCACGGGACTGTTCTGACAAAATTGGGACTCTTGGCATTTATGCTGGGCCCCTCACTGGCCGATTGAAAAAATGTGTTTAGAGAAGTGGTCTATAAGGGGGTGATCTGCTTATCAAGGAGCAGCTTCCATAGCGTATAATAAGAGCAAAAACAGTTCCTGGGGGGGGGGGAAAAAAAAAGAAAATCCGTCTTTGAGGGGGGGTTTTCTGCAGAGATTTCACTATATACTGTTATGTATACAATGGAGGGAATTTATCTAACCCTGCACTCCAGAATCCTTGTGTAAAAAAGTTTAAAAAGCAGAGATTTGCAACTTTTTGAGTTTACTTGTGCAAAAATTGTGCGACTTTTTGATTTCAGCACCACTCACTCCACTTTTCAAAAGTGGGCAGAGGAGTGGGAGTGGTTAACCTGTCTAGCTGTCAAATGTTCCCTATTTATGAACTGTGACTTTTAAAAAGCTGCAAAAATTGTCACAAACTCACTCCAGTCAGTGGGTGGCATAGAAAGGGGAGTAACATTTCAGGATAGATGTGTCAAACTTATAGATGTGCCTAATTTATCATACATTATGGAACATTCACACTTCAGCAAAACTGATTTTAAGGCTGAGGACCCATGATGCAGAAACGCAGCTTTTTTTTTTTTGTTGCAGATTTTGCTGCGGTTTTTTGAGCCAAAGCCAAGAATGGCTACAAAAGGAATGGTAACTACAGTATATAGGAAGTTCTTACACTTCTACCTTCTACTCCAATCCACTCCTGGCTTTGGCTTAAAAAATCTCAGCAAAACCTGCAAGAAAAAAAAAGCTGTGTTTCTGCAACATGGAGACTTAGCCTAAAATTTCCCCAAATTATAAATCTGCCCCACTGTTCATATATGTAATGGTGCACTGCCAAACAGGATCTTTTATTTTATGTATGTATCCACCTGTCCTCTACTGAGAGATTCTGTAAATTGCATACTTGGTTCTTACCACTGTCTTTGTTTTTTTGTTGTACTCTTTTTACCATCCACCATCTCATCAGGAGCATACCCAGACATTGTCTGGGGTGTGTACAGACAAATAGGGGCCATACAGACTGCTGAGTCAAATTATGAGTTGCCAAGATGAAATTCACACACATGAAGTTATAGACAGATTAAATATTTATTTTTATTTATTTATTTCTGAGACTTTCGAGGTGATTTTTTTTAATCCTGCCCTGAATTGGTTGATGATTTTGGTTTCCATTGACTATTGATTGTTCTCAACAAATCACAAAATTTACAAAACAAAATTTTCACCTTGATTATTATAGTAATTGAGATCCAATGCGCAATTTAAGTGTTCTCACATTTATATACTGTCTATTCTATTCTATCTATCTATCTATCTAATATACACTGACGAGCAAAAAGGTAACAATGGTAACTTTTGAGTTTCAGGCTCCATATCTACCCATCCACTACAGTTTTGAATGTGAGACTACCATCATTTTTATAGACTATTAGAATATGATTAGTTTTGCAAATTCTTGTCATGTAACTGCATTGTTACTGTTTTGCTCCTGGTGGTGGAAAAGTCTTTCTTCTTGTATACTACAAATTACAACCTGTCCTCCCATTCCGTAATAGCTTAGTGTCTTATTAGGTTGATTCCCAAGTGAAAGGTCACTGGTTCACATTCGAGGATCAGCCATGAAGAAGATTTTCCAAGAAAAGACAAACCGCATCATCCACCTCATCGATCTGGGTCTCTCGTTCAAGAAAATTACCAAACTGCATCATGTGAGTGCCATGACAGTTGGAAGAATAAGAAATTAAGTCCGTCCATCCATTCAAAAGTCAAGAGGTGGACGTTCAGGCAAAACATTGGGGTCAACAAATCGGCACATCACAAGGTCTATCAGGTCTGGCACAACAAACACAGCAGTGGTGGTGGCTCGTATGCTTCATAATATTGAGATCACACATGTCCATGCAAGCACCATGTGACGCGCATTACACAAGGCTGAAATGGTTGCCTGAAAAATGGTAAAGACTCTATTTCAATATTGTCATAAGCATCAGCTTGAGTTTACAAAAAATGGACAGTAGAACATTTAGAAACGGGTGATTTGGAGCGATAATACAAAAGACAATAGAGTGGCCTCTTATGGGTGCAAATGAGTCTGAAAGAAACAAGGGAAAAAGGGGATAACCGATTGAGAGATTGAAGGAACTGTCAAGTTTTGTGGAGGAAGCCTGGTGATATGGGGTTGTTTCACAGACAAAGGCTTTGGATACTTGACCCGTATCGACGGTAGTCTCAATGCTGAGCTATATGTGAGTATCCTACAAGATGAGTTACTTCGTACACTCGAGTACTAAGGGTATGAAATGGACGACATAGTGTTCCAGCAGGACAACGACCCGAAGCACACGTCGATTTTAGCGAAGAAATGGTTCAATGACAATGAAGTAGAGGAGCTGGATTGGTCCCCAGACCTCAATCCAATTCTACACTTGTGAGTAGAGTTGAAGAAAAATCTGTATTCATACTCTAGTGAGTCGGTCAATATACACCAACATTGGGAATGTGTAGAGGAGACCTTGGATCAGATTTCGGTCGAGACATGCTTGAATCTGATCGAGAGCATGCCCAGAAAGATTCAGACAGTGTTGATAGCCAAAGGTGGATTTACAAAATGCTAACAAAATAAAATTTAGATTTTTAGGAGCAAAACAGTAACAATGCAGTTACATGACAAAAATCTGCATAACCAATCATATGCTAAATAGTTGCAAGTCATATTTATGCATGAGCTAGCTGAGATGATTGTCTATAAAATGATGATAGTCTCATGTTCGAAGCTGTACTGGATGGTGAGATATGGAGCCTGAAAGTCAAACTTTCAAAACATTGTCTCCCTTTTTCTCGTGTGTGTGTGTGTGTGTGTGTGTGTGTGTGTGTGTGTGTTCGTGTGTTCATATACACATACAAACATGAAATGGACAAAAGTATTGGGATACCTACACATTTTATGCCGACCCTCTCTGTTTATAAGCATATGGAGCTGGTCCATCATTTATCTAGAAGAACATTTGTGAAGTCAGACATTGAAGGTGGACGAGAGGACTTGGCTCAAAAGCACCCAATTGTGGTTCATCCGAAAGGTGTTTGATGGGGTTGAGGTCAGACCTCTTTGACGCTTCATGTTGCAATGGTGGCACCCTATTCATCATTGCACTAAAGTCCCTCTCCCATCAATCACAGTTGATTGCTCCACTCTCTCACCAGTCTCGCAAGACAATGCCTTGGGGCAACCTTGGATTCTGTACCATTCTGTACAGTTACACTCCTCAATTGCTTCCACATACATTACCTTATAGATTGCAAGTCCTCGTGGGCAGGGTCTTTCCTACTTGTAACAGATCAGTGATTTAGTCAATTTTGTGTTGCCTTGATTTTGTATTTGCACTATGTAGGTAAGGCTCTTCACAAATGTACAGCACTAGGGAATTAATGGTGCTATGTAAATATTCAGTGAGCTCTTTACAATTTTTTATGAAATACGTCATTCTAAAGTTTGCATGGCAAGCTGTTGGATTTTATACACCTGTATCAAACTCTGCAATGATATGGAGGAGTTTTTCAGAAAAATAAGATTGAGGGAATATTTTTATGACAAAGACCTTCCATACAGCAGCGACTCTGAGATGGAACAGACCATAAGGAATCAAAAAAATCTACCTGGACACCACGCCCTGGAACTAACGCAGCACTGCATAAATATATTGACTGTTTCAGAAGCAAAGTAAAATCAGAAATCCTGGAAAAACAAAAGAAACAGGTGCTTAACCTAACCCTGCAGGAACAGAAGGCTATTACTTCACTGAAAGAGAATATCAGGATATAATAATAAAACTGGCTGACAAAGGGAGCGCAATAGTCATAATGAACACCTCAGACTATATCCAGGAAGCAAACAGGCAACTGTCAAATCCCATCCATTATGCCAAACTTGGAAGTGATCCCACAGAGGCCTATATAAAACTAAAGGATATGGATCAAGAAGTTTCCCATCCAGGTCCAGAAGCAGGTAAAAGGGCTTATCCCAGAGGATCCCAGGCTGGGCTGCTTTTATATGCTCCCAAAGATACACAAAGATGGCAACCCTGGGAGGCCTGTCATTTCTGGCATTGGGACACTGACAGAAAACATCTCAGGTTGGGTGGAAAATCTCCTAAAACCCCTTGTCAGAGATACTCCAAACTATATCCAGGACACCACTGACCTTCTTAACAAACTGAATGCCCTGTGCCCACTATCGGAGGGTACCATTTTGGTAACCATGGATGTGGACTCTGTATATACCTACATTCCCCACAAGATTGGAGTTGCAGCATGTCGGCTACTCCTGGAAAAACAAAACCTCCCAAGAGAACCAGTAACGCAGCTCATGCAATTCATCCTTAGCCACAACTATTTTACTTTTGGAGAGGATCTATATCTACAGCGAATGGGAACTTTAATGGGGTCCAGATGTGCACCCCAGTATGCGAATCTCTTTATGGAAGAACTGGAAAGAGCATATTTATCAACATGTACCACCAAACCTATGATTTACCATTGTTATATCGATGATATCCTTGTCATCTGGACTACAGGTGAGGAGGCCCTACTTCAATTCCATAATGACTTTCACCCTACTATCATCCTTAAACTTGGCTATTCAGAGCGTGAAATCCTCTTTCTGGATACCACAATATACATCAAAGACCACTGGCTACTCACATTGATATACCACAAACCCATAGACCGAACGGCCTACCTGACAAACGACCGCTTCCACCCCATGCACACAAGACAATCTATTATTTTCAGCCAGGCTATACGATACAATCGTATTTGCTCCGACAAAGCAGACCTGGACAAGCACCTCCTGGATCTGAGGACGAAATTTCTCCGAATGGGATACAAACCAAAAGTGACGGACAACCAATTAAACAAAGCGGCAGCCATTAACAGAGACCGTCTGCTCACATATAAAGAGACCCAGAATGAAGCCCGAGTGCCCCTAGTTGTCACAACCCACAGCTGGAGATCCTTCGAAGGACTGCCAAGGAGCTCCAACCTGTGCTACATAGGGACAACAGACTCAAGGACATATTTCCAGTCCCCCGTTTCCTTTCCTTTCCTTTCGACAACCACCAAACCTGAGGCGTATTATTGTCCGGAGTACCCTGAAGACCCCAACTGAAAATGGCACCTCACCTTGCCTGCAAAACAGGTGCAAGACCTGCAGACACATGCACTCCGCTGACAGTGTACCTGTCCCACAGTCACAACAGGTGCACAGAATTAGGGGGACATTTTTCCTGCAGGTCTTCCAATGTGGTGTATCTCATAATGTGTGTGCAATGTCCCACCATAGGCTTCTATGTGGGGGAAACAGGACAGAGACTTAGTCAACGCATGAACTCACACAGATTCAACATTAATAACAGCCGAACAGATGTCCCAGTGGCCGCACATTTCTCCAGAGAAGACCACTCTATTGAAGATTTGCGGGTTGTAGTTTTAATGGGACATTTTAAGACGCAGAGGGAGAGGAAAGAATGGGAATATAAGTTTAATACAAAAATTTCAAACTCTGCAATTTAATATTCATGCCAGTTTCATGTCACACTATGTATGAACTGTGAGGGTCACAAATCACCACCTGATGGCAAACAGATAACAGCAAGAATAACTGATCCCTTTGTCACGCCCCACAAGTTTCCAGACTGTTTATTTTTTGACCTGTTGTAAATAACTTTTATTTATATTGCATTTTGGTTTTTTTTTTAAGGATTCTAAGATCCTTTGAAGGTACATGTCTTCTGTGTATAAAAAGTCTGTGAATTTTCAGTTTCTTGTATAACACCATGTCTGAAGAAGAGAGCTAGTACTCTCAAAAGCTCACCATCAAATATACTCAGTTAGCCTCTAAAAGGTATCGCCTTATTTCTTCACCCTTCCACTAAAGGAAACTCCTGAATTCAGTGATCAAGAGCTGTGTACCAATACGTTTTGTCCGTATAGCATGTGTGTATATATAAAGTAACATAAGGTGAAGGGGGGCTGTGTCCTCTGTCATAGCCAGATAAACAACCCCACATAGTTTTAAGCTGACTTTTCATCAGGTTTATTTAAAAAGTTGCAAATGAACAAAACAGAGGTTATAGCAAGTGACACAACCAGGCATCACCCGTAGGTTTGACCTTTTTCTCATCCCATTGGTCACAGACTCGATCTCTTGGCAGAAGCTCGGCTACAGACATGGCTTCTACTCTGGTTTCTGGGCTAACATAACCACAAAATAAATACTTGCCTGTCTGGCACTCACTATTCATCAGACATTCCTGCCTGGCATCTGGACAGCTTCTCCCTTCAAGTTTACCTAAAACTACACTTTAGCAACCTTTTACTCAGACTTGACTCTCACACAAACAGGCTTTCTGTGTCCTCTGGTGAAGAGCTCCTCTTACAGCTCCAGGGGTGGGATGCAGTCAGTTCTCCCTGACTCTGCAAATCCAGTTGTTTAAAAATACAGCTGGATCGCACAGCTTGGGCAAAGAGGAACACCAACCTAGTTTGGTTAATGGTAAAGCTGGAAGACACAGGCTTCTGGTTTGTAGGATGCAGGACACATTAGGCCCAAAGCTCCGTCTGCAACATAAAAGAATTTAAAGAGCACGAGGGAGGTAGGGGCCCATTTACAGATGTTTCATTGGGGTTCATGAGCTGTAAGTTATGCCTCTGCTGCTAGATACACCTGCACACAGTTTTTGAAAGAACCTGGCAGGGACTTTGTTCCACACAGCTTGGAGAACTAACCACAGATCTTCTGTGGATGTAGGCTTGCTCTAATCCTTCAGTCTCTTGAGGTAATCCCAGACAGACTTGAAGATGTTTAGGTCAGGGCTCTGAGAGTGTCATATCATCACTTACGAGTTTCCTCTTCCAAGGGAACAAAAGACTTCAATTGTCATAAATGAACTATTAACACTTTTATAGCACAGTACTTATTCTATATATATGGACACTGCACAGTACCACTATTCTAGGTGTATACTGGGTGTAATTCTCAGTATCTGCTGTTGTTCAGGTAGGGTGCACCATATACAGTTGAAACCAGAAGTTTACATACACAATAAACCTTTCCCGTTTTAGGTCAATTAGGATTAGCAAAATTATTTATATTTGCCAAATGCCAGAATAATGAGAGAGAAATTAAGACATTTTTTATTACTTTCTGCAAAGTCAAAAATTTTACATACATTTCATTAGTATTTGGTACCATTGCCCTTAAACTGTATGACTTGGGTCAAACATTTTGAATATCCTTCTACAAGCTTCTCACAATAGTTGGCTGGAATTTGGGCCCATTCCTCTTGACAGAACTGGTGTAACTGAGCCATGTTTGTAAGCCGCCTTGCTCACACCTGCCTTTTCAGCTTTGCCCATAAATTTTCAATAGGAATTAGATCAGGGCTTTGTGATGGCCACTCCAAAACATTGACACTTGTTATCCTTAAATCACTTTGTAACCAATTTGGTTACAATATAAATAACTTTGGTTATCCTAATTGACCTAAAACGGGAAAGGTTTATTCTGATTTCATGTCAGATAGTGAGAAAAACATGCATATGTGTCTTTTTATATAGTGTTTGTAAACTTCTTGTTTCCACTGTAATTATAACAAATCTTTTTTATATTGTACTCCAGAGCTGCTCTCACTATTCTGCCAGTGGAATCAGTTTGTACAAACACCAGAAAAAGATGTTGCAACTATCATATAACCAGGAAGAGACTAACAACATCCTGGCTCAGGTGACGTTCCCCCGGGACTTCCTACTCACCAGTCCCATAGAGACTCGCACTAGGGACTTTGAAAGAGACTCATACAAAGTAGTGAACTTCGAGTTACATTGCGCCACACTGGCCGAATATGTTAAAGTACAGCGTATACCTAGAGGCCTGCGCATGACAACGACACCCACTATATTTAAAGATGATAAAGAGTATACATCCCAATTTGAAAAAATTCTGAATAAATGCTCCTTCGATTTAATGCTGCTAACTATCACCTTCATACAGAAGCATATTGAAACATTGAAGGAACAGATCCAATCAGTAGAACAACAACTGAGGAGCTCTTGCACACCTGCAGAGTTTGAAGCATTGAAAGAGAAACAGACGTCTTTGCTTCAGATCCACAAAAGAGACGTGGAAGCGAAGAAGAGACGGAAGTTCCAGAGGGACCTGGAAGATTACCGTTGTGAACGTGTCTATAAATGGCAAGATGGCTATTCTTCCTACGGACAGAACTGTTACACTCGTACATCCTCACCGGACTCAACACGGAGTTCGAACAGTGAAAGATCATATGGCCGAGGCCATACGACATCCTCCTCTTTTTCAGGGTTACAGAGGGGACGAAGCGGCAGAAGGAGGGCCAGAGCTGGAGGACCTAATAATATTGGTACATCTTTTTCAACTTCCATCGTGGCGTCACGATCCCAGGTAAGGGAAACATCCACTCCCTCACTATTGGTAAACATCTCTTCTCGCACTTTAAGACCGGTGGCATATAAAGTCCTACAGAAAGGTCTGTCCTTCTGCTCCAGCTATAAATATGATTTATTTCAGTTGGACCTGGATCTTCACAGATTTTACAGGTCTACCTCCCGATGTCTACAGAGACATCGGGAGGTAGACACAATTGATCTAGACAGTTACGTACCTGACTAAGACACATCCAATAGCTCCAGTTTTTTACATTCTTCCCAAAATCCAAAAGAGGTTGGATAAACCTCCAGGTCGCCCAATAATGGCCTCAACAGAATCAATACTTTCTCCCTTAGCTATCTTTGTGGAGAAAATTATGACCCCACTGATTAAGAAAACAAAATCTTTTCTCTTGGACACAAACATGTGCCTACCCTTTATCAGTCACTATCACCTGACTCCATCTTAGTGACACTTGATGTTGTATCCCTCTATACCTACATACAACACACCAAAGGCATTCATGCAGCCAAGACACTACTTGACTCCTCAGATCTACATCCCAATGTCACCAAAGTTTGTCTTTCCTCCTACAATACTTGAGCAGAACTACTTTCTATTTCAAGACACGTTCTACATTCAGAAACAGGGGACCACCATGGGTTCAAACATGACACCGCCTTATGCTAATGGATACATGTCCTTTTTTGAGGAAAATTTCATCTACACAAACCCACTCTTCACACAATATTCCCAAATTTGGAAAAGGTACATCGATGATATCTTCCGTATTTGGTCAGGCCCACCTGGTACCTTTACTAGAATTTACTGAGTACTTAAATAACATATGGCCAGAATTGCAATTTACCCTGCATTTTTGACTCCACTAACATCAGTTTTTTTAGACACGATGGTAGGTGTGTGCGTGTGTGTGTGTGTGTGTGTGTGTGTGTGTGTGTATGTATGTATGTATATATGTGTATGTATGGTGTTATATATATATATATATATATAAATACCCATAAAAAACTCTTAGCACGGATCTTTTTATTAAGGATACAGACAGGAACAGCCTTCTTCATTATTTGAGTTTTCACCCAGTGACTACTAAAAAAAAAAAAAAAAAAAAAAAAAAAAAATCCTTACCTAAGTCACAATTCTCTTGTATCATTGGTATCGTGGATGACTCCACGAAGAGAGAGATGAGCTTGTCGGAAGCCAACAATAGGTTCTTAGAACGTGGCTACCCAACATCTGTTTTAAAACAGTCACTGAGGGATATCGATACATCACATAACAGCCAAACCCCTAGACCCCAACGACTAACGTTTCTACATACATATCATCCATTCGCCTAACGCATACACCAGATAATCAGAAAGCATTGAAATTTTTTTACGGGTGGCATATCCACAAATTGGTCCCTTTAACCCTGCTATAGGCGGCCACAGAATATCAGAGATGGACTAGTCAGAGAGGACGTGGGTTCTGATGTTTAAATCCTAGAAGAAACAATTTCTGAGCACTCCCAGAAATGGCACTTACCCATGCCTCTCATGTAGCCAATGCTCTAATGTTATCAGGGGAGACAGCTTATACAGTGGGGAAAAAAAGTATTTAGTCAGCCACCAATTATGAAAGTTCTCCCACTTAAAAAGATGAGAGGCCTGTAATTGTCATCATAGGTAAACCTCATCTATGAGAGACAAAATGAGAAAACAAATCCCGAAAATCACAGTGTCTGATTTTTAAAGAATTTATTTGCAAATTATGGTGGAAAATAAGTATTTGATCACCTACAAACAAGCAAGATTTCTGACTCACAGACCTGTAACTTCTTCAAGAGGCTCCTCTGTCCTCCACTCATTACCTGTAGTAATGGCACCTGTTTGAAATTGTTGTTCGTATAAAGGACACCTGTCTTTACACGAACCACAAACAGTCACACTCCAAACTCCACTATGGTGAAGACCAAAGAGCTGTGGAAGGACACCAGAAACAAAATTGTAGACCTGCATCAGGCTGGGAAGACTGAATCTGCAATAAGCAAGCAGCAAGATGTGAAGAAATCAACTGTGGGAGCAATAATTAGAAAATGGAAGACCTACAAGACCACTGATAATTTCCCTCGATCAGGGGCTCCACGCAAGATCTTTCCGTGGGGTCAAAATGATCACAAGAACGGTGAGAAAAAATCCCAGAACCCCATGGGGGGACCTAGTGTATGACCTACAGAAAGATGGGACTTGCGTAACGAAGGCTACCGTCAGTAACACACTACGCTGCCAGAGACTCAGATCCTGCAGTGCCAGACGTGTCCCCCTGCTTAAGCCAGTACATATCCTGGCCTGTCTGAAGTTTGCTAGAGAGCATTTGGATGTTCCAGAAGAGTATTGGGAGAATGTCATATGGTCAGATGAATCCAAAGTAGAATGGTTTGGTAGAAACACAACTCGTCGTGTTTGGAGGAGAGTGAATGTTGACTTGCATCCAAAGAACACCATACCTACTGTGAAGCATGGGGGTGACAACATCATGCTTTGGGGCTATTTCTCTGCAAAGGGACCAAGACGACTGATCCATGTACATGAAAGAATAAATGGGGCCATGTATCATGAGATTTTGAGTGCAAACCTCCTTCCATCAGCAAGGGCATTGAAGATGAAACTTGGCTGGGTCTTTCAGCATGACCATGATCCCAAGCACACCGCCAGGGCAACGGAGTGGCTTCGTAAGAAGCATTTCAAGGTCCTGGAGTGACCTAGCCAGTCTCCAGATCTCAACCCCATAGAAAACCTTTGGAGGGAGTTGAAAGTCCGTGTTGCCCAGCGACAGCCCCATAACATCACTGCTCTAGAGGAGATCTGCATGGAGGAATGGGCCAACATACCAGCAACAGTGTGTGCCAACCTTGTGAAGACTTACAGAAAAAGTTTGACGTCTGTCATTGCCAACAAAGGATACATAACAAAGTATTGAGATGAACTTTTGCTATTGACCAAATACTTATTTTCCACCATAATTTTCAAATAAATTCTTTAAAAATCAGACAGTGATTTTCTGGATTTGTTTTCTCATTTTGTCTCTCATAGTTGAGGTCTACCTATGCTGTCAATTACAGGCCTCCCTCATCTTTTTAAGTGGGAGAACTTGCACAATTGGTGGCTGACTAAATACTTTTTTCCCCCACTGTACCATCCCCTCAGTGGAGAACAAATTCAAATTTAAGGATTTTTTTTTCACCTGCAATTCTAACTTCTAACTTGTCTATTTCATCAAGTGTCCGAGCGGTCTCGCATACGTTGGAGAAATCGCATTAAATAACACAAGCCTAACATACGATGTCAGAATCTACTATTACCGATACCAGCCTACTTCATTAAACACAAACATACAGTGGCACATCTCAAATTTCAGGTTTTAGAACACTCTACTCTTCCAAGAAGGAGGTGTCAACAGGATACTACTCCTGAAAGAGAGAAGCCTATTGGATTCACAGACTACAGACCCTGGAACCGGGAATATGAAATCTCGGCATTTGAGTGAAATATAATTGTGACACTAGTGATGCTATTCATTTAATTGTGTATTCCAGATGGACCTATAGTGATATAAGTATTTTAACAATATATTCTGTCTTTTAGATACGTTGATGTATTGGAATTTCTGCATTAGTTTAATCTGGAATACTCCACTACGGTATCCTTTCCTACCTCACTGTACGGGTTTGTAGTATGGTTTGAATTGGTCCTCCGACTCTACCCCACCTTTACACCTAGTGCCTTACTCTCCTTTCAGTATTTTGTCGTTTTTTTTTTACCCCTCCCATCTCCTTATCCCATATTACTCAATAGTTATTTAGTTCCTACTCTCTCATTCTCCTTTCACCTTTTTCTTATCTTGCATATTCATTTTATACATATCATCTTTCCCATTGATACCAGTAATATTCCAACATCTACAGTCATGGCCAAAAGTTTTGAGAATGACACAAATATTATATTTTCACATGATCTGCTGCCCTCTGGTTTTTATGTGTGTTTGTCAGATGTTTTTATCACATACAGAAATAGAATTGCAGTCATATTATGAGTAACAGAAGCTTATATTGACAGAATGAGTTAATGCAGCAAGTCAATATTTGCAGTGTTGACCCTTCTTCTTCAGGACCTCTGCAATTCTCCCTGGCATGCTCTCAATCAACTTCTGGACCAAATCCTGACTGATAGCAGTCCATTCTTGCAGAATCAATGCTTTAATTTTGTCTGAATTTGTTGGTTTTTGTTTGTCCACCCGTCTCTTGATGATTGACCACAAGTTCTCAATGGGATTAAGATCTGGGGAGTTTCCAGGCCATGGACCCAAAATCTCTATGTTTTGTTCCCTGAGCCATTTAGTTATCACCTTTGCTTTATGGCAAGGTGCTCCATCGTGCTGGAAAAGGCATTGTTGAGCGCCAAACTGCTCTTGGACGGTTGGGAGAAGTTGCTCTTGGAGGACATTCTGGTACCATTCTTTATTCATGGCTGTGTTTTTAGGCAAGACTGTGAGAGAGCCGATTCCCTTGGCTGAGAAGCAACCCCACACATGAATGGTTTCAGAATGCTTTACAGTTGGCATGAGACAAGACTGGTGGTAGCACTCACCTCTTCTTCTCCGAATAAGCTGTTTTCCAGATGTTCCAAACAATCGAAAAGGGGATTCATCAGAGAAAATGACTTTACCCCAGTCCTCAGCAGTCCACTCCCTGTACCTTTTGCAGAATATCAGTCTGTCCCTGATGTTTTTTCTGGAGAGAAGTGGCTTCTTTGCTGCCCTCCTTGAGACCAGGCCTTGCTCCAAGAGTCTCCGCCTCACAGTGCGTGCAGATGCACTCACACCTGCCTGCTGCCATTCCTCAGCAAGCTCTGCACTGCTGGTAGCCCGATCCCACAGCTGAAACACTTTTAAGAGACGGTCCTGCCGCTTGCTGGTCTTTCTTGGGCGCCCTGGAGCCTTTTTGGCACCAATGGAACCGCTCTCCTTGAAGTTCTTGATGATGCGATAGATTGTTGACTGAGGTGCAATCTTTCTAGCTGCAATACTCTTCCCAGTTAGGCCATTTTTGTGCAGTGCAATGATGACTGCACGTGTTTCTTTAGAGATAACCATGGTTAACAGAAGAGAAACAATGATGGCAAGCACCAGCCTCCTTTTAAAGTGTCCAGTGGTGTCATTCTTCCTTAATCATGATATATTGATCTCCAGCCCTGTCATCATCAACACCCACACCTGTGTTAATGGAGCAATCACTGAAACGATGTTAGGTGGTCCTTTTAAGGCAGGGCTGCAATGATGTTGAAATGTGTTTTGGGGGATAAAGTTCATTTAATAGGCAAATATTGACTTTGCAAGTAATTGCTGTTAAGCTGATCACTCTTTATAACATTCTGGAGTATATGCAAATTGCCATTAGAAAAACTGAAGCAGTAGACTTTGTAAAAATTTGTATCATTCTCAAAACTTTTGGCCATGACTTGTATTTATAATTTTTTTTTGTATATTATGCCCATTTGGCAATTAGTGCTAAACTAATATATGACATCTTTGAAGTGACTATATTGCTTATCCTACATATGGACTAAATTTGTCCTTTCAGAGCTACCATATAGGTCTTGTTAGATCTTCTTCCTGTTTGACATGCCCCATTTATGGCGTGGAAGACTTACTGCGCATGCGCGGGGGCTGCTGACGTCATCAGCGTCCCATGCGCGGTTACTATTTTAATCCAAGCACTAGCCAGTGAGGGCAGCGCCTTACACTTAGCGATACATCGCTTTTAAGTTCTTCCTAGCGCTCTGATTCACAGAGACTATTTTCTCCCTACACATTATACATAAGGTATGTTTATTATCTTTAACTTAAGTACTCCTATTGAGTTCTATACTTGGGCTGGCTATCTAGCAATGATGGGTATATAACATGCTCCTGCCTGGATCTATCTGGCATACACATCACAATATGGACCATCATCATAAGCTTGACACACTCCTCCCTATTCACTCTATACCTATTTACCCTTGACTTATCCCACAGGATGAAATGGACACTTACCCTGCCCTGTATACCATCGGCTGCAGTTTATATTATATCTCATTGATCTGTTAATTTCAGGTTGCCACCTACACCATGGCATAAAGTCTCTTTAACTATCACTTAGCCAACATGATGCGACTTGTATATTTATGTATATATTGCTGTATAAGCTGCACGTATTTTGCACATATGTCACTGTATGATTATTGTAGAGTCTGATGATGGTCGGTTAGACTGAAACGTCACAACTGTACTCTACGCACTGTGTTTGAAAGCAAATAAAGCACACCTCATTGAATCTAACTTCTAACATACGAGTCTGTTATCTATGACAGTTTGTACAAACAATCCTGTACTGATCGTATGTTGCATGTTTTTCGTATTCCAAAGCTACATTCACTATTCTCTAGATTCAGAGCTATAAAACTCTGTAAACAGCACAAAGTTTCTTCCAATTGCCTGTATTCCGAGAAGTCTTGTGAGTAAAGGCTGAGTAAAGTCATCTACTGAAAACTGTAAGTACAGTCTCCAAATTTTAAGGTTACATTAAAAAAACACGAACAAAAGGATATAAAGTACAAAATATTTTTTTATACATCTAAAAATACATTGGGTGGAATATACTAATCTGGTCACACCAGTTTTCTGGCACATGTTTGGGGCAGACCAATTGCTGCAAAAAAATTTGCCAGTTTCTCCATTTTGTGATGTGCTTGCTACTTTTGAGAATAGTGGGTGGAGAAGGTCAAAGTTCCAGGTAGGTCAGGGTGGGGATGTCTCAGTGCGGCAAGATATAAAATGCCTACATGCCCACATCAAGTAATATAATTATAATAATGATTGAAAGACCATACCAATTATAACATATCCAGACACCAGGCCAATAGGGTAATATGTGGACAGCATGGTGGCTGAATAGTTAGCCCTGTTGCCTTACAGTGCTGGGGAATTGAATCTAACCAGGGGCAACATCTGCATGCAGTTTGTATGCTCTCCTTGTGTTTGTTTCGGATTCCTCTGAGTAGTAGGGGAAAAATGTTAATATAGTGTGCCACATCAATAAAGAGACCATAAACAACGTCATAGTATCCATCAAGGTTATTATAGCCCTCTCATAAAGATATGGATAAGTGCTGTTAGATGCACAAATAAATAGAGATAAACAAGTAAATACATGCATATCACTGTTACTAAGGGCAAGGATTTTCAAAACTAGTAAAAGCAAATATTATGTATCAGACAAGCACCATGAAGAGCAAAGGCAAGCACTATCCCTATCAGTAATAAAATGGTCTAGAGTGAAGACATACCCTCAGACTACATGTACAGTCCTAATGGCAGCATTAGGTACTATATTAAAGGGCTTGTCCAGAAATTTGGAATTAATGGCCTATCCTTAAGAGAGTTCATAAATTCTGATTGGTGGGGGGAGGGGTCAACAGGTGGCCCCCAAGCCGATCAGCTGTATCGGACTGCTTCTGACACCTGTACTATACACAATACGGGCCAGAAACATAGATTGACAGCAGACTTTCAGTGAAACACCATTTCCTGATCTTGCCATAACTAATTTCTTATTGTGCGCCCTTTCTCCTGGTTTTAGTGGAGGGTGTGTGTGTGTGTGTGTGTGTGTGTGTGTGTGTGTGTGTGTGTGTGTGTGTGTTTTTTTTTTTGTTTTTTTTTTTTTTTTTTTCTATAAACACTTCCACCCTGAACTTTATTAATACCTATAACATGTCCTCCTATCCATTCTTTCCTCAGTGCTATACATATTAAGTTCTTTAAATCCCTCCTGATATATTTTTATGCTTCAAACCCTGCACCATTCTTGTATCCCACTTTTGCACCCATTCGATTTTATCTGTCTTTTTGTAAGTGGGATCTCCAAAACAGGGCACAGTATTCCAGATGAGGTTTCATCATTTCTCTATACAGCAGGGCCACAATTTCTCTCTTCCTACTGGTTATTCCTCTAGCTATACAGCCGAGTATCCTACTTGCTTTCTCTGCAGCCTGGCTGCACTATGCACTCATTTTGATACTGATATTGTGCGTCACTCTTAAAGGGGTTGTCCAGGAATTTGGGATTTATGGCCTTTCCTTAGGATAGACCATAAAGATCTGTTCGGTGGGACCGACAGGCAGACCCTGCACCCATTGGTTGTACAGAGCCGTCTGACGCCCATACTATACATAAAACAGGACCAGAGTAGTTGGCTCTGTGCCCTGTTTAGTGGCCAGAACTGGTACTGCAGTTCAGCCCCCATTTTTCTGCTTCTGGCCCTGTATTGTGTATAACTGACCAAAAAAAATTTATCCTCAACGTAACATGAATTCCCATAAAAAACACCATATATACCCAAGAAAAATGGGAAATGCAAATATATATCAAAAATAGAAATATTTATTAACAATCAAATACAAAAATACATATGAAAAGGAAAAACATACAGCAAAAAAGTCACTGAAAAACATTGACATAGATACTTAGCCCTCCTTCCCTGTGATATGCCCGCATATCAACAATGTAACATAGAGTATAATAAGCATACAATAATTACTGTCACCAAGTTGGGAATATGGTATCAAAAAATAACAAGAGAAAATACCAAATGACAATCAAATATACAAAGAGATACACATACCCAGAGACATGATGGAATAAAGGTATGGAAAATAGAGACAAGGGCACACCACGAGGGGAGACTAGCGCTGAAGTCCCGACGCGCGTTTCGCCAAGAAAGTGGCTTTGTCAGGAGGCGGTATCCATTATTAAAAATAGGGTGTATAAATATCAATCGATTAAATCACATAAAAGAAATCACCTGTATGCATGTATGGGCATAGGCAACCATAACCCCACTATCGGACCACGGTACGCTGTGATGTCACCACGCCTACTAACGTTAAATAAAGTTGTGCTGCAAGCGTAGATGCGGCGGTACATTCACTATATATTCAAAGCAAAGGTCCTTACTCCTAGGGGAATTTCACAAACCCAATAGAACTTTATAGTAATGTCAAGATGGATGTCTCAAGTGGCGATGTCGGTATAGGGATAACATAGTGTGAAGTGAATGAACCATAATGTGTAAGATCCATAAGGCGTATGGAATATAAAATTCAGATAGTGCAAGGAAATTAGCTATATAATATACAAGTGAAAATATAAAATGTACAATGAATATGAAAATACAAAATATGAAATGTACATTTAAACATAAATGGAAAACCAAATTGCAAAAAAAAAGGGTGAAAGTGTAATAAGTGCAAAAAAATAAATACATTTTTAAATAGTTAAATTATTTAACTGACGGAAAGCCTCCAACTCATACATATGTGCCGGCCAGATCACAACATTTCCCCCCTTATCAGCCGGTTTGATAACAATATCCTTCGTTGCTTTTAATTGCTGGAGGGCCTGTCTCTGTTTAAAATTAAAATTTGACTCTTCAACCTTAGTTGAAATAGATTCTAGATCTTTTTTCACCAACTTGAAAAATATCTCAACGAGTGGACACAATGAGAAAGATGATGAGGTAAGGAAGTACCCTCCGGTAAAGTTTGCTCATCAAGCAGATCAATTAAATCCTGGAGGGCTTGTCTTTCCCCTAAATCTTCCATAGTAGATAAAGATTCACTTTTTGAAAAAAAAAAATGGTTTTTAAGGATCACTTTCCGTGAAGAAAGGGCCAGATCTTTAACAGCCTCGAAATAGTTAAATTTAGTGGTAGGTGAAAAAGACAGCCCTCTACTCAGGATTTCTATCTGATGATCAGTCAATACATGGTTAGATAAATTGATTACCTTCAGATCCTCCTGGGTTGTTTTTCTTTGTTGCCTCTGGTCTTTCTTTTTATAGACTGTTGAGTGCTGTGTGAGGAATCGCCCCCTCCTAGAGGCCCAGGTCTGTCTAAAAACGCCACATGTTTCGTCTGTAAAGACTGAGGAAGCTAATGAGAATGACTTGGTGACAGTAATTATTATATGCTTATTATACTCTGTTACATCGTTTATATGTGGGATTATCACATGGAGGGAGGGCTAGGAATCTGTGTCAGTTTTTCAGTGACTTTTTTTGCTGTATGATTTACCTTTTCATATGTTTTTTGTATTATTATTATTATTATTATTATTATTATTATTATTATTATTATTATTATTATTATTATTATTATTATTATTATTATTATTATTATTATTATTATTTCTATTATAATTATATATTTCTATTTTTGAGATATATTTGCATTTCCCATTATCCTGTATTGTGTATAGTATGGGCATCAGATGCGGCTCCCTATAGATGATGGGCTGAAGAATAGTCCATAAATCCCAGAATCCTGGACAACCCTTTTAACAGGGGCATACATACCAGGGTAGGGGGCCCGGAGCCCTGTGGCAGCCGCTACCGCAAACCCCACAAACACTGCTATCATTATACTCTGAGGGTGAGGGAACATAAAAAAACAGTTACATTCCTCTCCTGCGCTCCAGCAGGCTTCGGGCCTGTTTGGTGACGTCAGCCGACGTCATTATGCGATGCCGGCCTGGCTCACGTGAGACCTGGTCCAGCATTGAAGATGGCCAAAGAAGCGAACCGGAGTGCATCGGAGCCAAGAAAAGGTGAGTAACATTGTGTGTGTGTGTTTTGTTTTTGTTTTTTTATGCTCCCTTGGGTCTCCGATCATTATACTCTAGGGTATAATAATTGAGTATAATTGTTCATGGGTGGTCCACAATGGGGCATAATGCTGTATGTAGGGGCCACTATGACGCATAATAGTGTGCGCAGGTATGCAGTTTGTGCGGGGGGGGCGATGGAGGGGGCGGTCTGGGGGGGTCCATGTGAAATGTTTGCCTTGGGGTCCAGTCATTCCTAGTTACGCCACTGCCTTTTAAGACTGCTGCACAACGCGCCAGTCTTAATAAATCCCCCAATATCTTTATTATATATCTTTATGGTACAAAAAAAAAAAATCACAAAATTGATACTAAGAAACAGAGACCCAATGAGGCTAAGTTGGCTGAAGCTCTGAACACAAAAGTAGGAAACCTCGATCAACATGGGTCAGGACATAAAATACCTGCATGCCCACACCAAGAAATGTAATAAGTGGGAGACTATACTAGTTATGACATTTCCAAGCACCAGGGCAATAAGGCAACACCTGGAATATATTGGAAACCCCTAATATGGAGTTCTTCACATATAGCATGTGACATCAATAAAGAGAGTATAAACAACTCATTCTATCCTTTTAAGGTTATTATAGTCCTCTCATAAAGATATGGGCATGTGCTGTTAAATGCACAAGCAAAGACATACAGATCACTGTTACTAAGGGCAGGGATTCGCAAAACTAGTAACAATAAATAAATCATGTTTATCAGACAAGCACCATAAAGAGAAAAGGCTAACAATATCCCTAGCAGGTAGTAATAAAATGCTCTAGATCAGTGGTCCAAAAACTGTTTTGCACCGCGAAAATGGTTTCATGCAAGACAATGTTCCCACTGTCTGGGGGGCTGGGGGCAATTGGTTTGAGGGAGGCAGAGGGAGGAGGTCTAGAAGAAATTTCTGAGAAAGGTATTGGTTTATCGGTCATTAGGACCTTGAAGGGTACACGCAGAAAAGAAAATGCAACTGAGTGTGGAAAAAAGTCACTGTCACGGAAGTGATCATTTGTGTGTCAGACTCCCTACTAGAGATGGGTGACCCAAATATTCTAAATTGTTCTGTTTTTTAAGAATCCGCGTAAATGGAGAATCGTCTCACTCAAGCAGGCTTAAGAGTTAACAGAAGGTATGATTTGAGATATATATATATATATATATATATATATATATATATATATATATACACACAGTCATATGAAAAAGTTTGGGCACCCCTATTAATCTTAATCATTTTTAGTTCTAAATATTTGGGTGTTTGCAACAGCCATTTCAATTTGATATATCTAATAACTGATGGACACAGTAATATTTCAGGATTGAAATGAGGTTTATTGTACTAACAGAAAATGTGCAATATGCATTAAACCAAAATTTGACCGGTGCAAAAGTATGGGCACCTCAACAGAAAAGTGACATTAATATTTAGTAGATCCTCCTTTTGCAAAAATAACAGCCTCTAGTCGCTTCCTGTAGCTTTTAATCAGTTCCTGGATGAAGGTATTTTTGACCATTCCTCTTTACAAAACAATTCCAGTTCAGTTAAGTTTGATGGTCGCCGAGCATGGACAGCCCGCTTCAAATTATCCCACAGATGTTCAATGATATTCAGGTCTGGGGACTGGGATGGGCATTCCAGAACATTGTAATTGTTCCTCTGCATGAATGCCTGAGTAGATTTGGAGCTGTGTTTTGGATCATTGTCTTGCTGAAATATCCATCCCCGGCGTAACTTCAAATTCGTCACTGATTCTTGTACATTACTCTCAAGAATCTGCTGATACTGAGTTGAATCCATGCGAACCTCAACTTTAACAAGATTCCCGGTGCCGGCATTGGCCACACAGCCCCAAAGCATGATGGAACCTCCACCAAATTTTACAGTGGGTAGCAAGTGTTTTTCTTGGAATGCTGTGTTTTTTTGACGCCATCCATAACGCCTTTATGTATGACCAAACAACTCAATCTTTGTTTCATCAGTCCACAGGACCTTCCTCCAAAATGAAGCTGGCTTGTCCAAATGTGCTTTTGCATAACTCAGGCGACTCTGTTTGTGGCGTGCTTTCAGAAACGGCTTCTTTCGCATCACTCTCCCATACAGCTTCTCCTTGTGCAAAGTGTGCTGTATTGTTGACCGATGCACAGTGACACCATCTGCAGCAAGATGATGCTGCAGCTCTTTGGAGGTGGTCTGTGGATTGTCCTTGACTGTTCTCACCATTCTTCTTCTCTGCCCTTCTGATATTTTTCTTGGCCTGCCACTTCTGGGCAGAACTGTCCCTGTGGTCTTCCATTTCCTTACTATGTTCCTCACAGTGGAAACTGACAGGTTAAATCTCTGAGACAACTTTTTGTATCCTTCCCCTGAACAACTATGTTGAACAATCTTTGTTTTCAGATCATTTGAGAGTTGTTTTGAGGAGCCCATGATGCCACTCTTCAGGGGAGATTCAAATAGGAGAACAACTTGCAATTGGCCACCTTAAATACCTTTTCTCATGATTGGATACACCTGGCTATGAAGTTCAAAGCTCAGTGAGGTTACAAAACCAATTTTGTGCTTCAGTAAGTCAGTAAAAAGTAGTTAGGAGTATTCAAATCAATAAAATGATAAGGGTACCCAAATTTTTGCACCGGTCAAATTTTGGTTTAATGCATATTGCACATTTTCTGTTAGTACAATAAACCTCATTTCAATCCTGAAATATTACTGTGTCCATCAGTTATTAGATATATCAAATTGAAATGGCTGTTGCAAACACCCAAATATTTAGAACTAAAAATGATTAAGATTAATAGGGGTGCCCAAACTTTTTCATATGACTGTGTATGTGTGTGTGTATGTATATATAATATATATTTTTTTTTTTTTTTAAACACATCTCCCCTGGGCTTCCACCTATTATACTTTGGGATCTGAAGAGATCCCAGAGTATAATAATGTCACTTTAACTTTGACATAAGGCAAACATAATGTGTTTGCCTTAGAGAGCTGGAAATTGGATAGCTACAGTAGGTTCTAGTAGCCCTGAGAGTGTTCTATACTATGTTTTAAGCCATTTTAAACTGTGGTTTGTGACAAACTTGTCGACCTGAAACAATTCTTGTCCCCGAACCACACGAATCTGAAATAAAATGAATCTTGAGCGTTTCACCCATCTCTACTCCCTATCTTGTTCTCATCCTCCTCAGAAGTGGTCATTGTGCGATCTAGTGCCAAGTGATCCTCGGCCCAATAATTAGGGAGGGACCTCTGGCCTACAGTGATGACATAACCGCAGACATAATGTGCAGCAGAAATACCTCCCAAAAATGTCTCTCCACCAAAGGAACATATTGACTGGATGTCCCTAAGATTTTGCAGCCTCCTCCATGTGATTGGAGTAGGTACTGTGGTTGAACACTTCAAGTCTCTGTCAGTAAGACACCAGTGATTCTGGAGGGCATTATGCATTCCTCTCAATTAGAGTTGAATGTGGTGATAAACCTTATCCTTTATAAGATGTGTTGGAATGTTTTGTTTAAATACTGGCAGTGTGTCTCAGGAAGAATTTTTAGCCCTCTTATAGCCTTTCTTTATCTGTCTGGCTGTAGCCTCGATCACAGAATCTCTGTGTGTGGTCCATAGCCAGTCCTTCAAATTTCTTATCACTGGAGCAGATCTGCCACATGCTCGAAAACTGACCTACTGGAATGGCCTTCTTCACTTTTCAGTAGTGTGAATAATAATAATCATTTTATTTCAATAGTGCCAACATATTCCACAGCACTTTACAAATCAGAGGGTATAAGAATAGGCTATATCAGACTTTACACTGTAACAAAATAATTAACATATAAATCAATAGTGAGGGCCCTGTTTGGAAGTTACAATCTATGTGGAAATAGGAATGACAAGAGAAGAAATAGCACTAGTAAATAATACACTAAATTATCGTTCAGAAAGATGGTAAGAAATCTAAGAGAAAGCAATATCCTTGAGGCCAGTAGAGTGGACCATACTGAGGAGACGACGATGGTCTACAGTTTGAAAAGCTGCCTTTAGATTTAGCTGTGAGGAGCTCATTAGAGACTTTTGTAAGGGTCATTTCTCTAGAGTGAGTTGTTTAAAAACCAGATTGTAAGGGGTCCAGAATAGAGATTTCAGATTAGACGAGAATACACCAAGAGTTCCTGGAGTTTACAGATGAAGGTTACAGGAGACAGATTGGTAGTTAGCAGCACAGGATGGGTCGAGGGAAAATCTTTTCAGCAGTGGGGTTATGACAGCATATTTAAACGAGGGAGGTTAAAAATTTTAGCAAGTTAAGTAGTAACAGCAAGGGACAGAGAATGATGAGGGTTGCTTGTGCAAGTAGTAGGGAGAAAAGAGAGGAGGTGGGAGACTTCTTCCTCTGATATTGGGTCAAAGGATGAGTGTTCACAAAATGAGGGAGGGAAGGGGGCTGATACTGCTTGGAGATTGGGTTATTTCCTGACAGATGTTGTTAAATTTGTCTTTAAAGTACAGTCATGGCCAAAAGTTTTGAGAATGATACAAATATTAATTTTTACAAAGTCTACTGCTTCAGTTTTTCTAATGGCAATTTGCATATACTCCAGAATGGTATAAAGAGTGATCAGCTTAACAGCAATTACTTGCAAAGTCAATATTTGCCTAGAAAATGAACTTTATCCCCCAAAACACATTTCAACATCATTGCAGCCCTGCCTTAAAAGGACCACCTAACATCGTTTCAGTGATTGCTTCATTAACACAGGTGTGGGTGTTGATGAGGACAGGGCTGGAGATCAATCTGTCATGATTAAGTAAGAATGACACCACTGGACACTTTAAAAGGAGGCTGGTGCTTGCCATCATTGTTTCTCTTCTGTTAACCATGGTTATCTCTAAAGAAACACGTGCAGTCATCATTGCACTGCACAAAAATGGCCTAACTGGGAAGAGTATTGCAGCTAGAAAGATTGCACCTCAGTCAACAATCTATCGCATCATCAAGAACTTCAAGAAGAGAGGTTCCATTGGTGCCAAAAAGGCTCCAGGGCGCCCAAGAAAGACCAGCAAGCGGCAGGACCGTCTCTTAAAAGTGTTTCAGCTGCGGGATCGGGCTACCAGCAGTGCAGAGCTTGCTGAGGAATGGCAGCAGGCAGGTGTGAGTGCATCTGCACGCACTGTGAGGCGGAGACTCTTGGAGCAAGGCCTGGTCTCAAGGAGGGCAACAAAGAAGCCACTTCTCTCCAGAAAAAACATCAGGGACAGACTGATATTCTGCAAAAGGTACAGGGAGTGGACTGCTGAGGACTGGGGTAAAGTCATTTTCTCTGATGAATCCCCTTTTCGATTGTTTGGAACATCTGGAAAACAGCTTATTCGGAGAAGAAGAGGTGAGCGCTACCACCAGTCTTGTCTCATGCCAACTGTAAAGCATCCTGAAACCATTCATGTGTGGGGTTGCTTCTCAGCCAAGGGAATCGGCTCTCTCACAGTCTTGCCTAAAAACACAGCCATGAATAAAGAATGGTACCAGAATGTCCTTCAAGAGCAACTTCTCCCAACCGTCCAAGAGCAGTTTGGCGCTCAACAATGCCTTTTCCAGCATGATGGAGCACCTTGCCATAAAGCAAAGGTGATAACTAAATGGCTCAGGGAACAAAACATAGAGATTTTGGGTCCATGGCCTGGAAACTCCCCAGATCTTAATCCCATTGAGAACTTGTGGTCAATCATCAAGAGACGGGTGGACAAACAAAAACGAACAAATTCAGACAAAATTAAAGCATTGATTCTGCAAGAATGGACTATCAGTCAGGATTTGGTCCAGAAGTTGATTGAGAGCATGCCAGGGAGAATTGCAGAGGTCCTGAAGAAGAAGGGTCAACACTGCAAATATTGACTTGCTGCATTAACTCATTCTAACTGTCAATATAAGCTTCTGTTACTCATAATATGACTGCAATTATATTTCTGTATGTGATAAAAACATCTGACAAACACACATAAAAACCAGAGGGCAGCAGATCATGTGAAAATATAATATTTGTGTCATTCTCAAAACTTTTGGCCATGACTGTACATGGCCAGGTCTTGAGCACTGAGGTCTGACCGGTACCTGCACCTTAGGAATAAGAAGGGAGTGAAAGGTATCAAAGAGTCACTTATGGTTATTTGAGATGAGAGCTTGTATGGCGAGGTGAAGGGCAGAGTTATAGGTTTTGAAAATAAATTTGAGTTGAAGTAAGTCTGCAAATGTGTTTGATTTTGTTTACAAACATTCAGCACCTCTAGAGCAATGCTAAAGAAAATGTATTTGAGGTTTATGCCAAGGTTGCAGGCATCTGTGTTGATAGGTTTTTAGGGTAGGGGATGCAACGTTATCCATGGCAGTTTTGAGAGTCTTGGTGGCTAGATCAGGATAGGAGAGGGAAGAGATATAGGATGTTCGAAAGGTGCTGAGAATTATAGTGTCTAGATTCCCGTATGCCTGGTAGGTAGATATGTTTTGAGAAGGACAAAAGCCTTTGACAGTAAAGGAAAGAAGGTTGTGGTCATAAATTAGTAGGAGAGAGTTAGTAAAGCCATAGACTGAACAGAAGAAAGACCAGATCAACTGTATTTGGATGGGGAGAAAGGAGTGTTAATGGGAATGTTAAAATCACCCATAATTAGGGTAGGAATTTCACAGATGAAGTGAAGTAATCAAGGAACTGGTAGGGTGAGCCAGGGGACATTAGATTACAGTTGCTATCAGGGAGAATGGGAGGAAAAGTCTGAAGCTGTGGACTAGAAATCAGCGAATTTCTCAAAAGTTTGATTCGAAGTTCCAAAAAAATTTGCTTCGATCCGAATTACTTTGCGGTGACTATCGCTAAAAAAAACCTATTTCCTAGCTTCAGAGAGCCTTATAGTGGTGTAGAACACTGTGCTTTGCAGTAACACACATAGGGAGCCTACTGTGGTTGTCAAACCATACTGTGAGTCAGTACGACACGCACATGACAGGCGTTGCTCTTAGAAACGATGCACACTTCACTTATTTGGACCGTTACGGGGCCAAAACTGTCCAACTAACTCATGCCTAAACCCAGCCTTACAGTTCCATGTTAGTACCAGGTAGAAAGAACCATGCAGAGGCCCAACATCCTACTGTAGAGTTAAAGAGGGCACTCCTTTTACACCCTCGTTTGCAGATTCCACATAGATGTCTACAGAGTGGCAAGGCGACTTAATGTGGAGTTGGCAGCAGCATGAGGATGCCATACAGTGACCCAGTGGCAGCGGCATGAGGAGGACATACAGTGACCCAGTTCCTTGTGGCCCAGGCAAACTAGGTGTAGAACAGCGTGACACTGCTGTGCCCTGCACATGTGGTATGCTGGAGGAGCATACACCTTATTTAAAGGTGTTTTAGTGTGGAAACCCATAAGGAGGACCATATTCGCCATTTTGTTTCCAGTATAAAGTTGCAGGCCATTTATAAATTCAGTATTGTCAATAATTCAATAATTCGGAGCCACAAATCTCTGCCTTTTTATCACGCTTTTGTTTTAGGTGTTCATTAGTGGGGAAAGAAATAAGGGGCATATTTGCCATTCTCTTCAAAGTAGAAAATAACAGGCCTTTTTGCTCTTTGCAATTATGTTTTTTCATCGAACAGTATGTCAGACACAGAAGTGAGGCCATGCACAGGGGAGGGATTCAGGCCTAAATGTTTCTGACGCAGGCACAGGTCACAGCACAGTAAGGGGACATGGCAGCAAGGGTCAGTTACAGAGGCCTGAGCTCCCAGTGTCAAGTAGTGGTCGTGTCTTGACCAGCAACCCAACGGTTGTAGACTGGTTGATTTGGTCATCCAATTCATGCCAAGTCACAACAGACACCCCCAGCCAAGAGTCGGTGGGTTCGTTAGACACAACTTTTAGTTGGCATGGCCCGGCAGCAGGCCCTGTGCCCTCACCTGTCCTCAACCTGCCTCTGTCCTTTTCTGTTCCCTCAGCTAGAGAAGTACTCTATTCTGTGGGCTCAGATCCACTGTGCAGTGAGGAGGAGTGGGAGTTATTTATTATTATATTATTATTATTATTATTATTATTATTATTATTATTATTATTATTATTGTTTGTTTATATAGCACCCTTAATTCCATGGTGCTTTACCTTTGAGGGTTAACCTACGGTACACAAGATATACAAAACAGATAATACGAACAGTGACCAACTGGCACAGTGGGATACAGGGCTCTGCCCGCAAGGGCTTACAATCTATGAGGGAAGAGGGATAGAGACTGTTCAGGTGGTGGTATGAAGACATTAGCGTTATTGGTGAGTTTTCAGGGCCTTCTTGAAGCTCGTGATTATGGGGGTCAGTCTTATGTGTCTTGGTAATGAGTTCCAGAGCATGGGGGATGCACGGGAGAAGTCTTGGAGACGGTTGTGTGAAGAACAGATAAGAGCAGAGCGGAGTAGGAGGTCTTTGGAGGAGGTTAAGTACAGGCAGCTAGCGGGAGATTAGGTCGGAGATATATGGAGGGGACAGGTTGTGGATGGCTTTGTATGTCAGCGTTAGCATTTTGAACTCTATTCGCTGGGCAACGGGTAGCCAGTGAAGTGATTGGCAAAAGGGAGCGGCCGATGAAGAATGGGGGGAAAGGTGTATTAAGTGACCAGCAAAATTTTAAGGAGGACTGGAGGGGGAGGGGCGAGAGTTTTTGCTGGGAGGCCATGGAGAAGGGTGTTACAGTAGTCTAAGCGGGAGATTATGAGGGCATGGACAAGCATCTTTGTAGTTTCTGGGGTGAGGAAGGAGCAGATTCGATGGATGTTCTTGAGTTGGAGGCGGCAGGAGGTGTTGAGGGTTTGGATGTGTGGCTTGAAGGATAGATCAGAGTCCAAGGTTATCCCAAGGCAGTGGACCCATGGGACAGTCAGCAGCTACTGCTCAGCTAAGATCTGGAGGAGACATCCGCCACTTCCTCCATTAGGCGGGCAAGTAGTGATGAGGAGAGTGGCATGGGAGCTGGTGTTGAGGAGGACATCAGTGAACTGCAGACTGTAGTGGATGACGATGTAGCTGATTGTAATTGGGAGGGGCTTCTTCATCCTCAGGCGAAGAGGGTTGCAGCTTGCACATGAGGCAGTAGGGGAGTCAGCAGTGTGAGGTCGGGAGCTAAACTTGCCTGGGGTAAACCACCCGCTTCGCAGCAGCCTACCTGCCCAGAAAGCAGTGGTGCAGGGGTTCACGGAGGCAGTGGCAGTAGCAGTCAGCGCAGAGTAGTGGGGGTAAATCACCTACTCAGTGGTGTGGCAGTTTTTTGTAAAGCCGCCGGGGGAGGTCAATATAGCCATATGTTCAATATGTGGGCAGAAGCATGGCCAGGGTGCCAATGTTGGCACCACAGCCCTGTGTCAACATATGCAGTGTCACCATAAAGTGGCCTGGGAGAGCTGTGGCTCCAATGTGGTGGTCCAGCCTGCCGCAGCAACCGCTGCAGCACCCAGAGGCACGCACGCCATTTCAGGTAGTCAAGGCTGCACCACTTCAGCCAAAGGAAGCTGTGTCCTTCCCATCATCTGCTGGTCATGATGCTCATGCTTTTCCTTCTCCTCCTAGTAAGTCATTGCGCCAGCAATCCATTACAGAAGTGATTTTGAAGAGACAACAGTATGCGTGCACTCATCCAACAGTGCAGAAGCTGAATGTGCTGCGGTCCCTCCCTTTCCAAGTGGTGGACTCTGCACCTTTCAGAGAACTCATGGCTTGTGGAGAGTCCCAAGCTGTCATTTCTTTGCCAAAAAGGCAGTACCGGCCCTGCACAAATATGTAGAAGAGAAGGTGGGCCAGTCTTTGAGCCTGTTGGTGTCTGCCACGGCAGTGCCGACATGTGGAGCTGTAACTACGGTCAAGGACAATATGTCATTTATGGCCCACTGGGTTAATGTGGTGCCTGCCCAGATACACCAGCAACTTGGACAGGTGACGCAGCTTCAGCCTCCATGTTATCACACCGTTGGTCCTGCAACAATGTCAGCCTCATCCTCCACTGTCTCCTCAGCCGCCTCTGTAAGGACAATTTACAATCGGAACCATTTTGACCAACAACGGGAAGAACATGGTGTCGACGCTTCGTCAAGGAGGGCTAAGCCATGCACCCTGCATGGCGCATGTGTTCAATCTGGTTGTCAAGTGTTTACTTAAGTGTTCCACCCATCTGCAAGACATCCTAAATATTTTAAGGAAACTTTGCATGCACTTCAGCCACTCGTACACCGCCAAGCATACACCCTCCTTGAGCTGCAGCGGCAGAGCGGCCTCCCACAACATAGGCTGATATGCGATGTTTCCACCCATTGGAATGCCACCCTCCATATGTTGGATCGACTATATGAACAGAGAAAAGCCATAAACGATTTCTTTGATCCAAGCGAACAGAGGTACTCCCATGTGTACAGTTGTGCTAAAAAGTTTACATACCCCGGCAGATTTTGTTTTTTTTGGCCTTTTTTCAGAGAATATGAATAACACACAAACTTTTTCTCCGCTCATGGTTAGTGGTTTGTTGAAGCCATTTATTGTCAAACTTCTGGGTTTTCTCTTTTTAAATCATAATGACAACCAAAAACATCAAAATGACCCTTTTCAAAAGTTCACATACCCCACTTCTTAATACCGTGTATTGCCCCCTCTAACATCAATGACAGCTTGAAGTCTTTTCTGGGTGAGGCTCTTTTTCTCAGATGGTAAAACTGCCCATTCTTCTTGGCAGAAAGTCTCCAGTTCCTGTAAATTCCTGGGTTGTCTTGCATGTACTGCACACTTGAGATCTCGCCAGAGTGGCTCAATGATATTGAGGTCAGGAGACTGAGATGGCCACTCCAGAACCTTCACTTTCTTCTGCTGTAGCCAATGACACGTCGACTTGGCCTTGTGTTTTGGATCGTTGTCATGTTGGAACGTCCAAGTACGTCCCATGTGCAGCTTCCTGGCTGATGATTGCAAATTTGCCTCCAGTATTTGCTGATAACGTGCTGCATTCATCTTTTCTTCAACTTTGACCAAGTTTCTTGTGCCTTTAGCACAACTGTAACTTTAACGTTAGCTAGTGGCAGCTCATGCACGACACCTGCCGTTTGCTCATTCCCTTTGAGGAGGCCACTTTGTTAGTCAGTCGCCAGGACTACGAGGTGAACGTCATTCCACTGATTCACATCCTGGAAAAGATGCTTTTCAATCTGGCTGGTCAGGGGACTGGAGATGTGGCGTCTACATCTCTCAAGACCACATGAGACCACATGAGCCCTGAACTGGAGGAGGATGAGGAGGACATTGGAGCACAAACAATGTGTAGCCAAATGGGTGGAGAGGAGGAGCAGGAGCAACCAGAACAGCCAGAAGGAGATGAGGAGGATGAGGCAGATGACCCAGACACACCGTGGCAATATGCAGTGGAGATGGATGCAGGGAGTCACTTGCGCAAATGGCTTGAAGCATGCTGACTTCCTTGCGCAGTGACAGCCAAATTGTCACCATTCGGCAGAGGGATGACTACTGGCTCTCCACCGTGTTAGACCCTCGCTACCGAGGAAAAATGGGGGCCTTTTTTACACCCGCTGAGGGGGGAGGACAAACTGAGCTACTATAGAGATATCCTATGTAGTAAGTTGGCTGATGCCTATCTGCACTGATCGTCCATCCTCTCGCAGGTCCGGCTGGGCCCTGAGCACTCACCTTGCACTGCCATGGCAGCTGTGGGGGAGGGGGGGTGGCAGGAGCAGTATCTGCTCCATCAGCAGCAGCCTGAGCCTAGAGTCGCTGATGAGCAACTTTCTTCACCCACATAGTGAAGAAACTGCTCATCAGCAGCTAGACACAGAGAAGAACCTGAGCCAGCAGGTGGTGGCATACTTAGAGTACACCCTGCCACCCGTCATCGAAGATCCACTGGACTACTGGGCAGCCAAACTGGATTTGTGTCCGCAACTGGCCGAGTTTGCCCTGAAAAAGCTGTCCTGCCCAGCCAGTAGTGTGGCATCAGAGCGGGTGTTTTAGTGCAGTGGGGGCCATAGTTACCCCAAGGAGAACTCGCCTGTCCACCCAAAATTTGGAGAGACTGACCTTTGTGAAGATGAATCAGGCGCGGATCAGCCAGGATTTCCATCCACCAATGCCTGATGCATCAGATTAAATGATACATGCTGCCTCACCACGCTCTGCCACTGGTTCATTGTATAGCCTCATAAGGCTGTTGCTACCTACACATTATAAAGACATGCTATGTAGCAAGTTGGCCGCTGCCTATCTGCGCCATTGTCCATCCTCTCGCATGTCTGAGCGGGGGGGCCCTGAGAACTCAACTTGCACTGGCATGGCAGCTGTTGGAGGGGGTGGGGGTGGCAGGAGCAGTATCTGCTCCATCAGCACAATGGGAACAAAATGGCGAATATGGTCCTCCTTATGGGTTGAGACCGTAATAAACACCTTTAAATAAGTGATAACCGCTAAGAATTATTGAATTATTATTGACAATACTGTTTTAAAAATGGCCTGCAACTTTATACTGGTAACAAAATGGCAAATATGGTCGTTATGTCTTTCCCCACGTTTAAAGGCTTTTTTTTTACAGATATGTTTAGATATTATTGGATGATAATTCAGTTTTCTTTGGCACAATAGTACTGACTAATGTTATGCTTTGGAAGAACAGTGACTAAGCCCTTTATAATAAACGCCTTTAAAAAGGCGTTTTTTACAAATACATGCAGTGCACTGCAAAAGGCTTGTCGTGTTCCACTGTAATGACACAGATATGAGTAATGAGCAGCAGTATAATGGCAGTGAGTGCTGCAATGTGAATTATGCTGCAAATTCTTGCTGTAAATGACCCTGCAACCACCCCAAATTCTTCTCTCGATTCCTCCCTATGCTTTCCCTACAGTTCTAAGGCTCAGCCTCTTTCCCTGAACTTCTATGTTTTCTAACTCTTCCCCTAGCTCCTGCTGATGTCTGTCCCTACAGTAAGGCCTGCAACTTTATACTGGTAACAAAATGGCGAATATGATCTTTTTTATGGGTTTAGACACTAATGAACACCTTTAAGTGATAACCGCTAAGAATTATTGAATTATTATTGACAATACTGTATTGAAAATTGGCCTGCAACTTCATACTGGTAACAAAATGGCGAATATGGTCGTTATGTCGTTCCCCACGTTAAGGGCATTTATTACAGATAGGTGCAGATATTATTGGATGATTCAGTTTTCTTTGGCACAATAGTACTGAATAATGTTATGCCTTGGAAGAACAGTGAATAAGCCCCTTATAATAAACGCCTTTTAAAAAGGCTTTTTTTTACAGATAAGTGCAGATATTAGTGTATGATATTTCACTTTTTTTTTGCTGTACTGCACTGCAAAAGGCTTGTTGTGTTCCACCTTGAAGACACAGATATGAGTAATGAGCAGCAGTATAACGGCAGTGAGTGCTGCAATGTGAATTATGCTGCAAATTCTTTCTGTAAATGACCCTACAACCAGCCCAAATTCTTCTCTCAATTCCTCCCTATGCTTTCCCTACAGTTCTAAGGCTCAGCCTCTTTCCCTGAACTTCTGTTTTCCGTGTCTTTCCGTAGCTCTTGCCGACATCTGTCCCTACAGTAAGAGCGATGTGGAATGACTGTACCTAAAATGGCTGAGGGTTTTTATAGGGCTGTAACATCACAGGTCCTGCTGGCTCTTGATTAGCTGCACACTTGGCATTGTGGGTGATCCCGTGCTCCCAGAGTCCCTTCCCCCTTGTCCTAACATGGGCGGCGGCCATTTTATAAAAAAATGCGATTCAATGCATCGAAGCGTGAGGAAATCCAGAATCGTGGCAAATTGAAGATTTCCTGAAATTCGAATCGAATTCCACTTCTGCAGAATCGATTCGCTCATCTCTACGGTGAACCTCAAAAGATCGGAAGGAGAGTGATGGTATTGGGGAAATGACCTATATACACTGGTGACAGAAGGAACTCTCCACCCTACCTATTCTCAGGTCTAGGGGTGTGTGAAAAGAGGAAGGAAGAGAGTATGGAGAAGAAGGCAGACAGCGAATATTAATAAGACCTGGGTTTGGAGACATTCCCCCTGCAACTGGTAGCAGAGGAATGGAGAGAAACAACAAATGTTTAAGTGATTTGTGAGAGTGCTTTCTTTGTTGCAAAGACACACAAGATGTGTTAAGGTGATTGAGGAAGGTGAACAGAGAATAGCAGCTGCATGTAGGTAAGGGAAGGAGAGCGGGACGGATGTAGATAGATTGCACAGGAGCAGTGGCGTAACTGGGAATGGCTGGGCCCCAAGGCGAACATTTGACATGCCCCCCCCCCCCGAACCCCACACAGCATTATATGCTCCACAGTGGCCCCCATACAGCATTATATGCTCTACATTGCTCCCCCCCCCCCCACAGTATAATATGCTACCTAAGTGGCCCCCACCCAGTATTATATGCCCCCCACAGTGGGCCCCACCCAGTATTATATGCTCCCCACAGTGGCCTCCACACAGTATTATATGCCCCCCACAGTGGCCCCCACTCAGTATTATATGCTCTACAGTGGCCCCCACCCAGTATAATATGCTCTACAGTGGCCCCACCCAGTATTATATGCTCTACAGTGGCCCCCATCCAGTATTATATGCTCTACAATGGCCCCCACTCAATATAATATTCTCTACAGTGGCCCCCACCCAGTAGTATATGCTCGGTATAATATATAGTATAATAATCAGAGGCCCAGGGAAGGTGATTTAAAAATAACAAACATTCATACTCCTCGCTCCATCCTGCTGTCTTCAGCATCTTCAGGCCCTCTTCCGACGTCACTGCTGAGGCCTGTGATTGGGCCTCAGTGGTCACGTGGGGGCGCACTGACGTCATTACGCGGCCGCGCCCTATGTGACCGCTGGGGCCTAATCACAGGCCTCAGTCACAAGAGCGCCGGAGAGAACACTGTGCCCAGGAGAGGTGAGTATCTATTATTTTCAGTCACCTCCCCTGGGTGCCCTGCCCTGCCATCTATTGGAAAGGGGCCTGCAATATGCCAGGGTCCCTTTCCAATAACAGTATGTATGGCGGTCAGGGAACGAAGCTTTCCCCGACCACTATCATAGTGGTCCGAGGCCCGGCCATCTCCAGCTGGCCACGGGCCCCGTACCCTGCCGGGTCCGGTCGCGGTCGCACCCCCTGCGACTGCGATCATTACGCCATGGGTTTGTGGGGTTTGCGGTAGCGGCTGCCAGAGGGCTCCGGGCCCCCTAATGTCCCGGGCCCAGTGGCAGCCGCTACCGCTGCTATCCCGGTATTTACGCCCCTCCACAGGAGGTATGAATGGGCGGTAAGTTTGAAAGAATGCATCAAATAGAGTGGTAAGAAATAAAGTGAACATGGTTGGGAAATTATCCAAATTGATTGAGAAACTTCCATGTACAAGACAGGTCGGCTGGGTGACCAAACAAACATGTAAGTTAGGGCAGAACTGAATTATTCACACTTGTAGTGACAACCTTGTGCCTAACCCCTCCACTATACTACAGTTAAATTTATAGGAAGAATATGCTTAGATCTAGAACTAAATTGGCTTGTAAAACAATTAATCAGTTGTGTTATTGTGGATTCTAAGGATAGCGGGAATTAAGAATGCCACACACCATTGATATAAGTGATTTAATAAACAAATAGGAAATAAGCAAGCAAGTACAACACAATAAACAAGAATATAAACAAACTTACTCATGTCTAGGGTAAACCCAATGTCAGCTACCTGATACCCCAAGGTATATAGGCAAATCACAGATGAAGGGAACCAAGCAGATATCTGGGCAATGGGTTGGTTGGTATAGCATATTCTCAACATATATAGTGTTCCAGCCATGTCACCCCATCCCCTTAATGTACAGAATTTTTTTTGAAGCTGCAACTAACATAGAGCTAGACTGAAGTGGGAGAATCATCAAAAAGTAATTCTAACCCTTGATTCTATACCACTTCAATTCGCTCTAACCAATAACAGTTCTAATGCCATGTTAACAATGATTAAATTTTGTGGTATGTCATAAAGCACAAAGCAATTCAATATATAAAAGCAATTTGTATAGCCATTTACAAATTATCATAAAACCTTCCTTGCAAAATAATGTCCTCTGTCCATCTTATTGAACATTGAAACCACTTTCTCAATCTATCTCTTACTATAGGTAGAAAATGATGGTACCTTTTTTGAGTCAAGGTATGTTTCATTCATATACAGTGCTGGCCAAAAGTATTGGCACCCCTGCAATTCTGTCAGATAATACTCAATTTCTTCCAGAAAATGATTGCAATCACAAATGCTTTGGTAATAATATCTTCATTTTTATTTTGCTTGCAATGAAAAAACACAAAAGAGAAGGAAAAAAAAAGTCAAATCATTGATCATTTTACACAAAACTCCAAAAATGGGCCGGACAAAAGTATTGGCACCCTCAGCCTAATACTTGGTAGCACAACCTTTTAGACAAAATAACTGCGAACAACCGCTTCCGGTAACCATCAATAAGTTTCTTACAATGCTCTGCTGGAATTTTAGACCATTCTTCTTTGGCAAATTTCTCCAGGTCCCTGAGATTTGAAGGGTGCCTTCTCCAAACTGCCATTTTGAGATCTCTCCACAGGTGTTCTATGGGACCCATGACCTCTGAGGGAGACCCAACTTTCTCACACTGGGCCCTACATTATGCTGCAAAATTTGTTGGTAGTCTTCAGACTTCATAATGCCATGCACACGGTCAAGCAGTCCAGTGCCAGAGGCAGCAAAGCAACCCCAAAACATCAGGGAACCTCCGCCATGTTGGACTGTAGGGACCGTGTTCTTTTCTTTGAAGGCCTCTTTTTTTTTTCCCGTAAACTCTATGTTGATGCCTTTTCCCAAAAAGCTCTACTTTTGTCTCATCTGACCAGAGAATATTCTTCCAAAAAGTTTTTGGCTTTCTCAGGTAAGTTTTGGCAAACTCTAGCCTGGCTTTTTTATGTCTCGGGGTCAGAAGTGGGGTCTTCCTGGGTATCCTACCATAGAGTCCCTTTTCATTCAGACGCCGACGGATAGTACGGGTTGACACTGTTGTACCCTCGGACTGCAGGGCAGCTAGAACTTGTTTGGATGTTAGTAGAGGTCCTTTAGCCACCATCCGCACAATCTTTCGTTGAAATCTCTCGTCAATTTTTCTTTTCCGTCCACATCTAGGGAGGTTAGCCACAGTGCCATGGGCTTTAAACTTCTTGATGACACTGCGCACGGTAGACACAGGAACATTTAGGTCTTTGGAGATGGACTTGTAGCCTTGAGATTGCTCATGCTTCCTCACAATTTTGCTTCTCAAGTCCTCAGACAGTTCTTTGGTCTTCTTTCTTTTCTCCATGCTCAATGTGGTACACACAAGGACACAGGACAGAGGTTGAGTCAACTTTAATCCATTTCAACTGGCTGCAAGTGTGATTTAGTTATTGCCACCACCTGTTATGTGCCACAGGTAAGTAACAGGTGCTGTTAATTACACAAATTAGAGAAGCATCACATGATTTTTCAAAGGGTGCCAATACTTTTGTCCACCCCCTTTTTTTATGTTTGGTGTGGAATTATATCCAATTTGGCTTTTTGACAATTCTTTTTGTGGTTTTCCATTGAAGACAAATTAAATGAAGATATTATTACCAAAGCGTTTGTGATTGCAATCATTTTCTGGAAGAAACTGAGTATTATCTGACAGAATTGCAGGGGTGCCAATACTTTTGGCCAGCACTGTATACTGTGTTTCTCCGAAAATAAGACAGGGTCTTATATTATTTTTTGCTCCGAAAAAAGGGCTAGGGCTTATTTTCGGGGTAGATCTTAATTTTTTCCATGAACAACAATCACACATTTTGATCGCTTTTTATTTCAACTTTTATCAGAGGTGAAATAGCGAAAAAACAGCAGTTTGGCACTTTTGATTTTTTTTTTTTTCAGCTACGGCATTCACCATAGAGATTAAAATATTTTTATACTGTAAGTTTGTAGAGTGGGTGTTTTCGGACACAGGGATGCCTAATGTGTATGTGTTTCACAGTAATATTTTAGTTTTATATGTATTCTAGTGAAAGTGGGGGGGGGGCTTGAACTTTTATTGTTTTGTTTTTAATATTTTTTAACTTTTTTTTTTTTTTCTCCTTTTACTATTAACCCCTCCTAGGGGGCTTGAACCTGCAATCATCCCATAGACTTCAATACAACGTATTGCAGTCTATGGGAGATTATCTACATTACTAATAAGGCTGGACCTCAATAGTAATATTCCTTATTCCAATAGTTTTTTATTGAAATTTTTAACAGAAATACAATACAAGTTAGAAACACATTGAGGAAACAAGGGCACAGTTATGACCTCATATACATCATAGTCGCAGTACAATACAATATACTCAGATGAGGTACATCCATGAATAAAATACATACAATGACAATGCATAGTACGAACAAGTAAATCTTATCAAACGTACGGTAAACCTAACATGTTGAGGCTATAGGGGACAACAGTCAGTTTTTGCCATAAGACGGAGAAGATGGGGAACAGGCTAGAGGAGGATAATGAATAAAGCGAAGGGCAAAACAACAAAAGAACAGAAAACACAAACCATAGTCTAGGCCTAGAGAATGAATAAAATCGGATCGGATCCCCCCACTCACAGAGTAGTCGGTTCGCCCCTTACAAAAGGGGGGGGGACCCATCAGCTACCAGATATCAATTTTCCAATTTCTTAAATAAATGGTATATAGGTGTTACAGGAATAACAAATCATAGCAGCCCCCAGAGGCTATAAATAAAGTAGGATGAAATACCCTAGTGAAAGGGAAAGCCTCGTTGTATAGTCCGTCAATGATTGTACGGTGGAGGGAATGCCTCTGCCCATGACTCCCAGTGTGTCCTGAATCTATCCAGGCCCCCTCCATTACATGCACAAATGCGCTCGTATTGATAGTTCAAGGACACCGCTGAAATTAACTCTGTCAAGGCCGGGCATGCAGTAGACTTCCATCTTCTCGCAACAAGTAGGCGGGCAGCCCCTAGCACCTGACAAACGACTGTTCTATGTCTACCAGGTATCATGTGAATACCTAGCAGGAGGAGTGCCAGTTCAGGTGTATACCCCACCACACCACCACACAGGCCATTAACCAAGGAAAACACAGAAACCCAAAAGGGCTGAATGAGTGTGCAGTGCCAGAACACATGGAATAAAGAGCCGGTCTCCCCGCATCCCCTCCAACAAAGAGGTGAACACGATGGGTAGAACTTAGCTAAACGTAAAGGAGGGTAATACCAGCGTAATAGTAATTTGCTATATTGCTCCCAATGTGAGGCACATACTGTGGATCGCTTAGCCCCTCTGATCGCCTCTCGCCAGTGACCAACCTCAAATCTGCTACCTATGTCCTCCTCCCAAAGGATCATGTGTTTAGTCTTGCGGAAAGTGCAATCCATATTCAAAATTTGATACAGGGTTTTAGTTTTATAAGCCGCTGTGGAATTCTGTGGGTGTAAGAGGTCGGCTGCCGACTGTGGCAGGCGTACCTGAGTCGATGTCGTGTCAGACAAGTAGGAAGTTAATCTGGTATATGTGTACACTTCCCTTACGGGCAGATCAAATGTCTCTTTCAACACGGGGAAGGGCGCCCTAGTGCCACCCCTATACAGGTCAGAGACATACTTTACCCCACACCTGCGCCACACGTCTAGGGATAGATGTGGTATCTCGTGGGGGAGAGTCGTAATGGGAAGATTCAGTGCTACCGTAGGGGCATCCCCATCCTGCAGAGTACACAATGCATGCCATGCCCCAATCGTAGCCTGTACAGCTGGTGAAGCAGATATGGAAGATCCACTCCTGGGGCCTGACGCTAAAAGGTAACCCTCCCAGTCAGAAGTCTGAACCATTTGAGCCTCCATAGCTGGCCACAGTTTGTCATGGTTCGTTGTAAACCAGAACTGGAGTTGGCCTAAAACTATGGCTAAATAATAGTGATACAAGTTTGGTACACCCATACCCCCATTGTCTCTTGATTTAAACATTGTATGGAGTGCTATTCTGGGTTTGCCACCATTCCATATAAAGGACATCATTTGTTTTTGGAAACTCAGGAAGGTGGACTTTGGTATCGGTATCACTAGTGTTCTAAAGTAATAAAGTATCCTGGGAAGGATCAGCATTTTATATAGCACTATTCTTCCCATCCAACTATGCTCAAATTGTTAACCCATCAAGCTCCTTCTGGAGGATAGCCAGCAGGCCTGGAAAGTTGGCCTTAACTAAATCCTTTGTGTTTGAAGTGAGCTGTATCCCTAGATAAGGTATAGCGTGCGAGCACCATTGATAGGGCGATGTGTTTTTGATGTGGCATATATTGTTTGGAGACATACTAATTCCTAAAATCTGGGACTTGGATTCATTAACTTTATAATATGATAACTCTCCGAAATCTTTCAGAATTTGAGATACAGTACAGAGCATATTATTAGAGTAGGTGAGGGACAGAATCACATCATCCGCGAATAGGTTAATTCTGTGGTCTGTCCGGTCTAACTTGATACCAGACAGATCCGGATGTGTCCTGATCCTTTCGGCCAAAGGTTCCATCACCAATGAAAATATCAAAGGGGACAATGGGCACCCCTGTCTCGTGCCATTGGTAATGTCGAAGGGGCGGGACAGGACCCCATTCACCAGCACCCGAGCGGATGGGCTAGAGTAGAGTGCAGAGATTGCAGTAGCAATGGGACCAGAAAAACCAAATTTATGGAGAACCTCGAAAAGATACCCCCAATGTACCCTATCAAACGCCTTCTCCGCATCCAGGGACAGGAGCAGAGAAGGCGTCTGTCGAGCCTGGGCCGTGGCAATAAGCGCGATCACACGCCTCGTGCCATCCGGTGCCTGTCTTCCCTTAGTGAATCCAACCTGGTCTCCTCCTATCAGTGTGGGCATGACATCAAGAAGCCTGTTCGCAAGTACCTTCACAAACAACTTAATGTCCGCATTCAATAGTGATATGGGCCTGTAGTTAGAGGGTCGGGAGGGGTCCTTGCCTGGTTTGGGTAATGTCACAATCGTTGCGGATAGCATCTCACGGGGAAAGGTACCTGTCACCATTGCTAAATTAAACACCTCAGTAAGGTGGGCAAGGATAAGTGGCTTGAACAGCTTGTAGTATTCCCCAGAGAACCCATCCGGGCCGGGAGATTTATTAAGCTTTAAACCATCAATCGCCCTAGCCACTTCCTGAGTGGAAATAGAAGCATTTAAAGACTGCAGCTGTGCAGGTGCAACAGAGGGAAGGTGCAAAGAGCACAGGAATCGGTTAGCATCTATCATGGAAGGCTGCGTGGTGTCCGGGTCATCCTTCAAGTTATACAGGTCCTGATAATATTTGCTAAATTCATCAGCAATTTGTTGGGGGTGGAAGACTTTGTCTGTGGTCGCTTTAGACACAAGAAATGGAATTTTAGATTTAATCCTTGCTGCCTTAACTCTCTGTGCCATTAGCTTGCTGGCTTTATTGTACGACCGGTAATAGGAGGCTTTCACACGTTTAGTGTGTTTTTCAAAATCCATCAGTAAATGGGCGCTCAAGTCATCCCTGGCCTTCCGCAGAGCATTTGACAGGGTAGGGTTAGGGTTAACTTTGTGCTTCTGCTCTAGAGAAGCAATAGAAGCAAGTAGCTCCCTCATCGTTTTCAGTCGAGTGCGCTTAAAGCGCGCAGCATGCTGAATCATTAGACCCCTGACAAATGCTTTATGCGAATTCCAGAGGCAAAACTTATCCTCTACCGAGGGGGAATTAATGTCAAAGAATTCGGCAATGTCAGTATGCAATTTCTCGGTTACCAATTTCAGAGACATGACATATGTATTGTTTCGCCATGACACGGGGGGAGCCACTGTGCCCGCTAAGTGGATACTAAGTATGATAGGCGCATGGTCCGACCACGTGATATTTCCTATTTCACAACTTTGCACTCTAAGTAGCATATCACTCTGGGCTAGGAACATGTCTATTCTGGAGTAGGATTGGTGACGAGCAGAGTAGTACGTATAATCTTTCTCAGAGGAATGAAAGCACCGCCAAACATCGTGAAGTTCCGCCTGCCGGAGCCAAGGGCCTAATTGTTGAGGTGGATGCTTGCCGCGATAGGTGGAGTCAGCAGCAGCGTCATGCACAATATTGAAATCCCCGCACAATAGAACCTGGCCCTGAGCCTGCTTCCTACACTTCTTCATTACTGAATTTAAAAAGGAAATCTGAGACGCATTAGGACAATATGCGTTTACAATAGTGATGGGGCAGTTGTCAAGCAGACAGGTGAGCGCTACATAGCGGCCCTTGGGATCTGAACTGACATGTATTAACTGAAATGACACTGTATGTTTTACCGCTATGAGGACACCCGCAACCTTCTTGGTGGCATTGGAACAAAAGATATGAGGGAACAATTTGTGAGAGAGCTTTGGTGGATGAGAGTCACAGAAATGCGTCTCCTGTATGCAAATTACATCTGCTGCAGATCTGAGAGCCTCTTTCCACAACAGTGAACGCTTAAAGGGACTATTTAGTCCCCTCACATTAAGTGACAGTAATTTAACACCCATTAATATTATCAAGAATTAGTAATACAGACTGGTAGTATAGAGGGTCGGACAAGAGGATAACGCTAAAATGACATCTCTCAGGCCTAGAGAAGAACAATTCGGTATTGTCATTAGTCAACACATAACTAGTTAACAGTAAGGGGAGAGAAAATAATGTTACACAACCGAGCAGTGTAATACTGCGCAAACTTGGGGGGAAGTTTGCCATAAAAAGGGAGGTACAAAACACACCACAGGTGACTCACAGTACGTCCATAATGAGCTGTTCACTCGGCGGAGGTGGTAGACTTCCATGGAGGGTCCAACTTATGGGACTCGGGCCTTGAAGGTTTTGGGACATTAGGCGCAGGTGGCGGCAGGTTCCATTGGTGGAGCAGGTTACTCCCGGAGTCAAAGGAGTTAAAGGTAGAAGTCATTCCATTCCTGTTAACGATGACTTTAGTTGGGAATCCCCACTTGTATGGAATGTTGTGTTGCCGGAGGACCGCTGTAACAGGAGCAAGCTCTCTTCTGGCAGCAATGGTAGCCTGAGAAAGGTCAGCGTAAAGTTGAATTTCTTTAAACGGTTCAGGCAAAGATGGCCTTTTCCTCGACTCAAGCATGAGACGATCTTTGACATGGTAGAAATGTATGCGGGCGAGGGTATCTCTAGGGACATGATCCGGCATCCCCTTCGGCTTCGGCAGACGGTGGGCCCTGTCTATTATAAGATCTGCGTCAGAGCATTGTGGCAGGATAGTTTTCATTAATCGTTGCAAATAAGGAGTCAAGTCCCTAGCAGCAACTGATTCTGGTATGCCACGAAACTTGACATTGTTCCGCCTATTCCTATCTTCCATGTCAGCAAGTTTAAGTTTGACCGCTGCTAATTCTTCCTCAAGATCATTGTGGGCATCCACTATAGTGTTGTGAGCCTCAGCAAATTCACTCATTTTGTTCTCAACATGGTCTATTCTGTTGCCAAGAGAATCAACCGTGGAGGATACGGATGTAATCGCCTTAGTAATATCCTTCTGAATAGACCGATGCAATGCCAGCATTATATCCTTCAAGAAGGACTCAGAGGCCAATTGGGTACCTGCAGGGATAGCCTGGAGCGCATCTGAATCACCTAATTGGGAATCTTCTGCAGCCGGGCAAGAATCAAAACTAAATGTGGTATCCCATCTCATCCTTTGCTTTACAGGGCTTTGTGTGGGAGTAGTGTTATCTGTCTGGGAGGATGCTTCTGCAGGAGGATCCTCAGGATGGCTGACAAGGGCTGAAGTGGATGAAGATGGGGGTTGTAGTCCCCTCTTTGAAGCCTGCTGCTGGCCCTCTAAAGCTTTTACCTGGCTGACCTGGGAGCCAGGACTGACACCAGAGGCCTCCAGGCATAATTGCTGCTCACCTGGAGTGCTGTTGCGATCCGCGCCGGAGCGGCCTGCCGGCAGCGGGTGCAGAGAGGAACCGCCGGCGCCATCTTGGGCCGAGTCTGCTGCGGCGAAGAAGTCGGTCAGCCGCTTCGGGGGGCCTTTTTTCCCCCGTTTCGCCATATTGCCGCAGTCCTGGGGAGCAGAGGACCCTTCCGCGCCCTGGATTCCGTGCGTCGCCGGTGCCGGTTAGCCGCTACGAGCCGCTGGACTACTGTGAGGCCTTGGAGCTTCAAAGAACAGCGGCCATCTCAGTCAGCTCCAAGCCACGCCCCCCAGTAATATTCTTTATGAAGGCTCCCAGGGCTGTCGAAGGAACAGGTCGGCTCTCGCGATCTCGCCAAGTGGGAGCCGACCTGCAACGTGAAAGGTACGGGGCCAGTGGGAACCGGCCCTGGGGATAGTTGCTCTGCTTTGGGGCGGGGGGCTATAGGGACTGTAGCTATAGTATAGAAGCTATAGGCGGTTGGGACCGGCCCTGGGGACTGTGGGAGGTCACACTTAGCAATGCCTGTGGTCAGAGTCCACTCTGATCGCGGGCATTAACTACGGGTTGTGCTACTTTGGTGGGAAGGAGAGGGGGTCACGCTGAACAATGCCATGATCAGGGTAGAAACTGATCGCGAGCATTAACTCCAGGTCTCTGCGGAGACCCGGTATGGCAGCTATGGTAGCTGCTCTGCAGCAGTGCGGCCACCATCTTTAACCCCTTCACGCATTCTCACGTACATGTACGTGGGAGAATGTGGTTAGTTACCGTATCCCCACGTACAGGTACATGACGGTGGTGATCGAGCGGGCTCAGAAGCAGAGCCCGTGCGATCACCGCGGGAGCCCGGCTGTATCTGACAGCCAGGCTCCCGCTGCAACAGCGGGGACCAGTGATAACACCGATCCCCGCTGTTTAACCCTTAAGATGCCGCGGTCAATAGCGACCGCGGCATTTTAAGTGTTTGCTAGCGGCACTGAGTGCCGCGGGCGGCATCGGGAGAGGGTGTTAGCTGTAACTGACAGCTAACACCCTGCTCCTTAACCTCCGATCGGCACTGAGTGCCGATCGGGGTTTTAACCCCTTGGATGCCGCAGTGGAACATGACCGCGGCATCCAAGGGGTTCCGCCATGTTGCCGACCCCGGCACCCCCCGCGGAGAGATCGGGGAGTGCCGATCTCTATAGTATGCAGCCTGGGGTCTGGCCAGTGACCCCTGGCTGCCTGAAGCCCACAGTACCTGGTTGATCCTGCCGGGACCTCTGGAATTCAGCCTATGTCTACATAGGCTGAATTCCTGTATAGACTGCAATACAGGTGTATTGCAGTCTATAGTGCTGAATCGTTGGTTCAGGTGTCCTAGTGGGACATATAAAAAAAAAAAAAAAAATATTTATTAACTTATTTGGGTGGTATGACTATCTGTTTGAAAAGCAGAGCATTTCACATTTTGAAAATTGCGATTTTTTTTTTTTTTTTTTTTTTTAATTTAAATTTTTTTTTTTCAAAATTTCCTATTTTTTTATAAATAAATAAAATATTGATCAATGTTTACCACTAACATAAGGTACAATGTCTCACGAAAAAACAGTCTCAAAATCACTTGTGCAAGTTAAAGCGTCTTAAAGTTATTGCGATATAAAGTGACATATGTCAGTTTTGAAAAATGAGGCCTGGTCTTTAATGCACTTTTGGGCTCAGATCTGAAGGGGTTAAGGACCCGGCATCCGCTGTAATCGCTTGGCAGATGTTGGGAAGGGGCTAAATTAGCTAGTACTTATTTTTGGAGTAGGGATTATATTTCAAACCTGCTACAAATAACCTGGAAAATCTAGCTAGGGCTTATTTTCAGGGTAGGTCTTATTTTTGGAGAAACCTGGGTGTGTGTGTGTGTGTGTGTGTGTGTGTGTGTGTGCGCGTGTGTGTATATATATATATTATATATATATATATATATATATATATATATATATATATATATATATATATATATATATATATAATATATAATCATGACAATTTGGGGGGATTAGTCTCAATGGCGGCAGACTCCTGGACCCGACATTGGTGTTCGTGGTACTGGGCGCCGGAGAAATAGCGTTCAGAAGGTGCCAATTCGAAACAAAATGGCTTTTATTCAGCTTAGGAAAAGGTGGAACATAACAAAACAAAAACAGCCTGGGCCACAGTTAGGGCACTAACTGAATCCTTGACCCCTATCTAGCCTCTGGAGCAACAAGCAGCCTGACTAATGCTCAGCTCAAGCAAAAGTCCCTTGTGGACCACAGCCCTCCTGGGACAGACAGCCTCTCTGTCCTTGGCTGGTTCCACAGTTCCTGCTTCCTGCAGGACTCGACAGCAGCTCTGCCGCTGTAACCACTCCCCTTTGGAGTTATGCCCCACCCGTAGGTGTGGCTGAGGACCTTTTCAGGCTTGGCCCTGGGTTGCTCAATAGCGCCTTCTGGGTTCACATATATATATATATATATATATATATATATATATATATATATATATTGTGTGTGTGTGTGTGTGTGTGTAAGTTTGTGTGTTGGACTAACAAACAAGGGCACGAAGTACTAATTCTCTTTTTGTAAAAACCCTTTTTTAATCATTTTCTCCTATGAAGACCGTATGACATCATTTCACCACTTGAACAGGTTAAGAGTCAGTCCCCATTAAATACCGAAAGGTTGTTAGTCTTTGACCCCTCTTTTTGTCTCTAGGGGAATAAGGGGAATATAGTTGTGTCCATAAGTTCAAGGTATAGAGCCCTTTTTCTGTAATATCTGTGGCTATTCATGCCTGTCCATAAGACCGGAAGGTTTATGGAGGGCTGGAAAGATCCCATCTTTACTTAGAAAAAGCTAAGAAAATCTTACAAACTCGGTGATATATTTTAAAAGTCACTGATTTACAGCTTCGTAAAACTGTAGACTCCACCAACAGATATATAGGCCTTTTTTCAGCAAGATAGAGCATTCCGTTTTCATGCTGCTATGTACTGTATAGCTGATGGATACAGAACTACACCTTGGAACCACAGGTTTGAAAGTAGCGGCAGAGACCAGTATGTTCCCCCTGTTAATTGATGACTCTGGCTCTTTCCTCCTCATTCTTTGTTAGAGTTCTGAGAAGCAGGAACAAGGGGGAAAAAGCGTGAGGAGATATCTGGGCCACGGTCGGCATAGGGCATCCACCTCCTTTGGGTTGTCCCAACTTGACAGGGAAAAGAACTGAGGAAGCTGCTGGTTCATTCTGCTGGCAAAAAGATCCAAGTTGGGAGTTCTTGTCTTTGCTGCTAGGAAAAAAAAGGTTTCTGGGTTCAATATCCACTCGCCTTCATGGAGAGCTATTAGAAAGTCTGCCACCTCATCAGTGGTGAACCTAGCCTCTTTGCTGACTGAGACTATCGAAAGACGCCCCCCCACCCCCCCCACCCCCCCAAAAAAAATATAAAATTGCGTTTACATGCTGTTAGCTTCACACGCTGTTATTGTCGTACAATAAACATACACGAATTTATGAAACAGTTTTTAAGAATTCTTCTTACTGTATTACTTTAGTATCAGATCAACAACACGGCATTAACAATGAAAGTAGCTTCACACATCTTCTGCTTGGTGGATGGACAAGCCCACATGGCATCCATTCTCTATAATAGGAGCGCCGCAGATAGCTGAGTACTGGACTTTGGCTATCTTTGGCACTCCCATCGAAGTTGAATGAGATCCACGCGGGTTTGACCATTCACCAAGCGACACACATATATATATATATATATATATATATATATATATATATATATATATATATATATATATGGCTGCAGCCAGGCTGTATTCCAACCCAATGGGGGAAAAAAAAAACAATCCTCAGGCCCAGTGGGGGTCTCAGCAGACAGACCCCCATCACTCAGGTATTTATCCTCCTATCATTTAGGTGAATACAGGGCAGTAACATTTTGTGACTTACAGGTGACGTCTCTGACTAATCCTTCACATTTTCCGTCTCTTCCCATTGGACCACCATGACCACTTCTTCCAGGTGTGACTTGTCTCTGTAAAGTTTGCAACACAGACTTCTTTGGCTTCTCACTTTTCCAGGCATCCAACCCACATTGTCCTCACCTGCACACCCATCCTGCTGCTACCCCAATTATAAAATATATGATATAACCTCCCCATAATGAATAACTCCCAAGTGCATCTTTATATTAATAATATGTGTGTACCCTGTATAAATAGTGTCCCTTATTAATAATGCCCCAGGTGTTAACTGATTAAAAGGTTTTCCAAGTCCATTTTGTATAAACTAATCAGTGGGGCTCAAAAACCCAGGACCCCCACTCATCAGCTGTTTGAATGAACCATGGTACCTGTGTAAGTGTCGTAACCTTTTCTCTGTTTACATAGTGTCATTCATCTCATAGCGGCCATGTAATGTAACTACAGCCTCATCCTATACACGTCTATGTGACAAGGCTGTAATTACATCACACGGTCACTATAAACAGACAGGGTATGATATAAACAGGCGCCATAGCCCCCCATACAACTGATCAGAGGCGGGGTCCACTGATCTCTTATTGATAATCTGTCCTAAGGATAGAACATCAATAAAAATGAGCTAGAAAGACCCTTTAATAAAGCCCAAGTGCCACCTTAAAGGGGTTGTCCAGGATAACCACTTTTTTAATATGAGGCTAGGGAAGGTGCTCTGGTGTCTCCCAGCGCGTTCCAGTCCTGCTGCTCCGGTGTTTTCTTCCCCACAGCACTGTGATGTCCCGTGTCAGCAACCTCAGCAGTCATGTGCGGTGGGGACTTCTGCCAGAAGAGAACACCAGAGCAGCAGAACCAGACTGCGGTGGGAGACATCGGAGCACAAGGGACAGGTGAGTAGGTGTTTTTTTTTTTTTTTTAATACAGTATTACACGGTATTATGGCCCACAGCGGCCCCTGCACACAGTATTACATGGTATTATGCCCCGCAGCTGCCCCTGCACACGGTATTATGCCCTGTAGCGGCCCCTGCACACGGTATTATGCCCCGCAGCGGCCCCTGCACACGGTATTATGCCCCACAGCGGCCCCTGGACACGGTATTATGCCCCACAGTGGCCCCTGGACACGGTATTATGCCCCGCAGCGGCCCCTGCACATGGTATTATGCCCCGCAGCGGCCCCTGCACACGGCATTATGCCCCGCAGCGGCCCCTGCACACGGTATTATGCCCCGCAGCGGCTCCTGCACACGGTATTATGCCCCGCAGCGGCTCCTGCACACGGTATTATGCCCCGCAGCGGCCCCTGCACACGGTATTATGCCCCGCATTGGCCCCTGCACACGGTATTATGCTCCATAGTGGCCCTGCACACGGTATTATGCCCCATAGTGGCCCCTGCACTCGGTATTATGCCCCATAGTGGCCCCTGCACATGGTATTATGCTCCGCATCGGCCCCTGCACACGGTATTATGCTCCATAGTGGCCCTGCACACGGTATTATGTCTCATAGTGGCCCCTGCACTCGGTATTATGCTCCATAGTGGCCCCTGCACACGGTATTATGCTGCATAGTGGCCCCTGCACACGGTATTATGCTGCATAGTGGCCCCTGCACACGGTATTCTGCTCCATAGTGACCCACCCATGAACTATTATTATACATATTGTATATATCTTTTCAGACTCCAGAGTATAATGATCAGAGACCCAGGTACTGATAAACATAAAAACAAGTGTTACTTACCTGGGCTCTGGTGCACTCCCTGCTTTTGGACCTCTTCAATGTCGCACAGACCGGCGTCGCCGCATAATGACGTTGGCCGGGCTCACATGACGCCTTGGACGTCACCAAAGAAGGCCGAAGCCGGCTGGGAGTAGCTCGGATCGCTGGAGAAGTGAGTAACAATGGTTTTTATGTTTATCACCTCCCCTGGGTCTCCGCTTATAATACAGCGGGGTCTGAAAAGATATAATAATAGTAGTATTTGGCCTCACTTAGCCGCTCACAGTCGCTTCTGAAGCGGAGGCGGCCACAGCAGGCGCGGGGATCGATAAGTAAATAGGCCGTTACCTGCCGGGGGTTATTCCAGTAGCTAACAGACTTATATATATATATATATATATATATATATATATATATATATATAAAAAAAGTTCTCCACACCTACCTGCGATTGCTTGATGGAGCCGCCCCTCCTCTTCACCCACGTCCGCGTCTCAGCGTAGGAGGCACGATGATGTAATTATATTGCCACCTGCGCTGACATGCAGAGATCTTGTAAAGTAGCCCAGGACAGGTATCGCGCAGCTGTTTTTTCTTTGTTTTTTTTTAAGCGTCCTGTCTCGGACTGGTTTACGGTGAATAGAAAGTAAAAAATGCCGCCCCCCAGACAATGACGGACAGTGCCGCCTGAGGCGGCCGCCTCACTTCGCCTCATTAGCGGTGCTTCCCTGCACCTCATTCTCGCTGCCCCTGAGTTGGACTGTTTACAAGGAGAGGATGTTAGCCTCTGTCCAGAGCTGCTACCTGAACCAGTTTCGGCTCTTTGTACCACCCTGCATGTTTAAGTATGCTACTGTGGTGTTATTGTCTGAAAGAGTCTTCAAATATCGGTTCTTTGTTACTGGGCCTTTGTTATCCGATATTAAGTCCTTTGAAGGTTTTTACTGATTAGCCACCAATTTAGGTGAGCCCATGACTTTCTGAGGTATGCAAATTCTTCTGTCCAGGGAGGGCAGCTGTCTGTCCCTAACAGAGTAGAAATTTCAATTTTTGAAAGTACTTGGGCCTGCAATACAGCAGAAAGGGTAACCTGTGAATCTAAGATCACCATCCTTCTTTTTTTTTTTTTTTTGATTCTTCAGGTTGGACATCAACAGGTCTTCTTGTAAAAAAAAATGTAGGGGGAAGGGACAAGTTCCCGAAACATTAATGTTGCACCTTACCATGAATTGTGATTAAACATTTTTTTTGCAGAAAAAAAAGTGCCGTCACATTTTTTTTTTTTTTTACATGTTTTCCACTTGGGAGTTGGTCAGTTCCCTAGTGATCGTGCACCAGAAGTAATTTTGAGTCTTTTGGTGTCGAGTGCCACCCTGTACCCCATTTTCCACAACAGTTCTTCTGTCTGAGCTAGGACCAGGAATTCATCTAAATAGGATATTATCTTTATTTCTTTAATATGAAAGAACACTATCATTCTGCCATTAACTTGAAAATTATTGGTGCTGAACACAGTCTGAACAGCAAAGTCTGGAACTGAGTTTCTTGTCCCGGATGATGGCTATCCTTAAATATTTATGAGAATCTGGAAATATGGGTACATGGTAATCAGGGCCGGCGTTAGGGGGGGGACAAACTGGGCAATTGTCCAGGGCCCCCACACCCATAGGGGCCCCATATTTTCCCTACTATTAGGACTTTTAATCGGCATTAGATGAAAGCTTTGGCAGAATCAGGTTGCAGGGATCGCTGCTTCTAAACTGTGCCGGCACTTAGAAACAGCTACTAGCTTTCCCCCCTCCCCCTCCTAAACAGTGACTCATTCAGCAGATCCTAGTGTGCAGGAGGAAGTCTGCTGCAATGCTTTCACTACTTCCAGACAGAGCTGCACATGAGCATCCTCCATTTACAGTGCACCCAGCAATTGAGCTAAATGTAAGTTTATTTTCTCAAATGCTCTCCATGACAGCACCACAGGAGGTTGTATCTCCTCCCACTTTTAGGAACAAGAAAAGCACACAAGAGGTTAAATAGCCCCTCCCCTTCCTCCCTCTTCAGTATTTTTTTTCTGTCCCTATTAGTGGGCAGACAAGAGGTTCAGATCATACTTACCCGGCAGAGTGGGGTCCAGTGCAGTTGTCCCTGCAGATGTGCGCCATCTCTCCGCAGAGTTTCGGTGGGCCCATCGCCTCCTGCACCATCCTAGGACAGTGGAGATGTGTAACGTGGGCCTCAGAGGCTCCCTGGCCTGTAAAGACCCCTGCCTGTTCTGAAGCCGGCGTTCCATGCAGGGATACACGCTGGTGTCGCTTCCGGTCGTGGTGATGTCACTTCCGGTTTTGAGGAAAGGAGCTAAAGGAGGGAAATTTGAAATGTTAGCATCCTGAACAGGTGCTGGTGGACTGGAAGCATTCCTATTCGTGGAATGGAGTACGCAGGTCGTCGGTGGCTGTTAAAAAGCCTCCCAGATCAAGAGGCTTTCTCCTCAAGGTAGGACCATCTGTGTCTGTTATAATGCCTGGCAATGAGTCCTCTAGAGTGGTGTTTGAGCCTAGCGTACCCCCAGCCCCAGTGAGTATTCTGGTAATGGGATGTTACATGGTATAATTAGGGGAGTTCTCGTGTCCCTTTATTGTCATGTATTTATTTAGGGAAAAAAAGCTAAAGATGTGTCTTCTAAATCTAAGAAAGTGGCTGTATTTAAAAAATGTGCCAACTGTGAGAAAAAGCTTTCTTCCACATCCAAAAAATCTTTGTCAGTCTTGCACTGAAAAGATAAACAGGAACAGCCATCTTTAATGGAGGAAATTAAAGGGCTACTTCGGCATGAGATCCAGTCCTCCCTAGCTTCTTTTTCCCATGACTTTTCCTCTGCTAAGCCACAACCTGCGGACAAAAAGAGGAAGTTAATTACTGATCCAGATTCGGATAATAGTGAAGTTTACATCCCATCTGGATAGAAGATATTACTTCTCATCTGCATTTACTCAGGAGCTTCTTTCTGCCGTTAGAAGCACTATGAATATAGAGGATATTCAAGAGAAGCAAACTGTTCAGGATGAAATGTTTGCAGGGCTTTAGGCCAAAGAAAAAGTTAGTTTTTCCCATTCATGAGAATTTAGAGGGTCTAATTCAGGATGAATCTCTACATCCGGAGAAAAGGCTGTTTCTGTCTTCAGAAATTAAGGAAAGATTTCCTTTTGATGAATCTAAAATCAAAGGTTGGGCAGAAGTGCCAAAAATTGATATACAGGTGGCTAAAGTGGGGAAAAAGACGACACTTCCCTTCGAAGACTCGTTGCAGCTTAAAGACCCGCTAGATAGGAAAGCTGACAGCCTCATTAAGAAATCCTGGGAGTGCTCTTCAGCCCTGTTACAAGATAATATTGGGTCAACTTGTGTGGCAAGGTCTATGTATAGATGGCTAGACCAACTTGAGATCCATCTTAGAGAAGGCTCCTCAAGGGAAGATATCTTATCCGTTCCACTGCTACAGAAGGCCACTGGCTTTCTTGCAGACGCTTGGGCAGAGTCAGTAAGGATTGCCTCCAGATCTGGGGTCCTCTCTAATACAACTCGCCGAGCATTATGCCTGAAAATGTGGGCTGGTGACCCAATATCTAAACAGAAGCTGTGTGCTATTCCCTTCCAAGGAGAGTATGTTTTTGGTCCGGAATTAGATATGTTGCTCAAAAAGGCAACAGATAAAAAGAAGTCTCTTCCAGAGCCAAAATCTTCCAAAAGAAAACAGCCATTTCGTCCCTTTCAAGGATACAATTCTGAATATAAATCCAAGGGTAAAACAGGAAGATGGAGTTACTCTAAGGGAGGCAGGGGGAAAAATATCTTTTTTTTTTAACCCCAATAAACAATCCCAGGACAAATAATGACACCAGGAGGATAGGGGGCAGGTTGTCCAGGTATGCCGTATCCTGGAAGGAAATAACTTCCAACCTGTACATCCTAAATTCTATAGCGAATGGCTTCAAAGTAGAATTTTCAACCTATCCCCCTGTTTACATCCATACCATCTCCTATGCTTCACCTGGCTTTGATGGAAGGTGTTCAGAAGCTTCTTGACATGGAAGTAATTTGTCCTGTCCCCCCCCAGCCTTAGAGAGAGGGGAAGGTCATTATTCCCGCCTGTTTATGGCAAAAAAACCAAGTGGGGCGTACAGAATAATAATAAACTTGAAGCCACTAAACAATTACATAGTTTATCATCGTTTCAAGATGGAATCAGTAAAATCCACAATTTCCCTGGTAGGGCAGGACGAAGGTGGTGATGGAAGTAGTAGCTTTTCTAAGGAAACAAAATCTGATAGTGGTCCCTTGTCTAGACGATATCTTAGCGGTAGCTCAGTCTTTTTCTCTTCTCCAATATCAGGTTCAGATAGTGTGTCAGACTTTACAAAAAATAGGATGGGTAATAAACTGGGAGAAATCCAATATAGCCCCAAGGTATCGCAAGGTGTTTCTGGGTATCCTTCTCGATTCCCATCTGCAGATGTCCTTTCTCCCTCCAGACAAGATAGTGGCTCTAAAGTCCAAAGTTGCTGCCTTTCAAAGGAAGACAAAGGTATCTATAAGGGAGGCTGTGTCTGTACTGGGGTCTATGACTGCTTGTATCCATGTGGTTTCCTGGGCTCAAGCTCATTCAAGAGCTCTTCAGACCTTCATGCTACGAAATTGGGACAAGAGTCAGCTATTATTAGTCATTACACAAAAAGATATATGTGTCTCACAGTGTAAGTCTCCCTGCAATGGTGAAGGAAGAGCTCAAATTTACAACAGGGAATTCCTTGGAACCCCTCTCCAGTAATTCAGATTACTACAGATGCAAGCAGATTGGGTTGGGGAGCAACTCTTTCTCAGAGATCATATCAGGGGGCATGGCCTGCGGCTCTACAAAGCCATTCCTCGAACTTCCTGGAGCTAAAGGCAGTTTGGGAAGCCCTAAAAGCAACCAGACCATTGATAAAAGACTTTCATGTCAGGATATTGTCAGACAACATGACAGCAGTGGCATTCCTGCGCCACCAGGGAGGTACTCAATGGCGGAACCTCCAGGCTCTCTCGGCTCAGAGAGACACCTAAAATCCATCTCTGCTCTCCATCTAAAAGGTCCTTCAAACTGTCAAGCGGATTTTCTGAGCAGGAAACCTCTAAATCCAGGAGATTGGAGTCTAAAGACAGAAATTTTCCAGCAGGTTTTCCAGATCTGGAGAACTCCAGAGGTGGACTTATTTGCCAATCGTCAAAATGTGAAGGTTCCTCAGTTCTTCTCAGTGAACCCAAGAGAACCTTGTCTAGGGGTAGATGCCCTTTCCCACAACTGGGATTTCACTCTGGCATATGCTTTTTCTCCACTTCCTCTACTTCCAAGGGTTCTGCAAAAAATCATCAAAGAGAATCTGAGGGTCATTCTAATAGCCCCAGTATGGCCCAAGAGAGCGTGGTTTGGGCTCCTAAACAGTCTCAAAATAGCAAATCCATTGGTACTCCCATTATTTCCAGACCTTCTACATCAAGGTCCAATATTTCATCCAGATCCTCAAACTCCGGTTAGCAGCCTGGCTTCTGAAATCTCCATTTTGAAATCTAGGACTGTCTGAGTCAGTTATTCAAACCTTCCAGGCAGGGAGGAAAAAGTTACACATGCTATCTATAGTAAGGTGTGGAAGAAATTCCTTTCCTGGTGTGGCAGTAGTGTTCCTGATATCGACCATCCGAATATAGCAAAAATCTTAGATTTCTTGCAAGCAGGTCTAGATAAGGGTCTAAAACCTAGTACTTTGAAGGTACAAGTATCAGCACTTAGCAGTTATTTTGATTCTGACTTGGCTAACCATCGCTGGGTTGAGAGATTTTTCACTAGGGCCTGCAGGCTTCACCCAGGGAGAAAGGTTTTACTTCCACAGTGGGATCTCAATATAGTCCTTAAGGGCCTAACGCTGCATCTCTTTGAGCCAATTGCTGAGGCTAATATAAAAGAACTGTCCTAGAAAGCGGCTTTTCTGGTTGCCATAACATCTGCCAGAAGAGTTAATGAAATTCAGACTCTCTCTATCAGAGAACATTTCCTAAAAATTTTAGAGGACAGAATAGTTTTTTGGCCTGACCCTACTTTTTTTTTCTAAAAGTGGTTTTCGATTTTCATATGTCTCAGGAGATCATTCTTCCTTCCTTTTTTCAACATCCATCTAATAGGAGGCAAGAATCGTTTCATAGGCTAGATGTCCGTAGAACTATCTTTTCCTATCAGAAAGCCTCTTCAGACTGGAGAAAGGATAAGAATCTTTTTATTCAGTTTTGTGGTCCTAACAAGGGGAAGAAACTGTCAAGGAAATCCCTTGCTAGTTGGATTAAAAATGCAATTTGTAAGGCCTATCTGTGTCAGGGTTTATCTCCCCGAAACACCTTAAAGCTCATTCTGCCAGAGCCATGTCCGTTTCTTGGGCTGAAAGGGCAGATGCCTCCTTAGACCAGATCTGTAGAGCCGCTACTTGGTCTTCGGTCCATACATTTACCAAACATTATAGATTGGACCATTCTCGCACGTCGGACCTCTCCTTTGGAAGGAAGGTCCTGCAGGCGATAGAGTTCCCCCTCAGGCATTCCTCCTGTGGTGCTGTCATGGAGGGCATTTGAGAAAACAGAATTAGTACTTACCAGTAATTCAGTTTCTGTTAAGCCCTCCATTACAGCACCCTGATTTCCCTCCCATTATCTACACTATATTTGGTTTAGGATATACTAATAGTGGTCATCTGGAATACACTGAAGAGGGAGGAAGGGGAGGGGCTATTTAACCTCTTGTGTGGTTTTCCTGTCCCTAATAGTGGGAGGAGATACAACCTCCTGTGGTGCTGTCATGGAGGGCTTACCAGAAACAGAATTATCGGTAAGTACTGATTCTATTTTTTGGGTAAAATATGTATATATGTGTATATTTGTTTACAGTATCTGTCTTTTATACTGTGAGTACTGTATGTTTGTAGACAGGTGTGTGTGTGTGTATATTGTATATGAATGTATGTGTGTGAATATATGGTATATATGTAAGTATATACAGCGTATTATTGTCTATCTGTATTTTCTTCTGTACATGTGTACCATTATACATACTACAGTAGAATTGTATTGTATAGGGTGATGCTTTAGTATATTGAGATGTTAAATGGGTTATCCAGGAATTACTGTTTTCTGCAAGGAGGCCAGGGAAGGTGAAAAATAAGAAAACCCATACTCGCCTGTCCCTGGTGCTCCGGTGTCTCCCACAGCTGTCCAGTCCAGCAGTGCCCGGGGGCTTGTTCTGGTGGAAGTCCTCGCCTCACGTGACTGCTGAGGCCAATCAGTGGCCTAAGGAAAGGACATGGGACATCACAGGTGACTTATGTGAGTGACATCGCGTTTTTTTTCCTAAGGCTGCTGAGATTACTGATTGGCTTTAGCGGTTACATGTGGCAAGGACTGGAACAAGCCCCGGGGCGCCGCTGGACCGGACAGGGGTGAGAGGACCCGGGACAGGTGAGTGTGGGTTTTATTTTTCACCTTCCCCGGCCTCCTTACAGAAACCTGTAATTCCTGGAAACCCCTTTAAGGATTAGGCCCAACACAGCGAAATGCAGCTAAAAAGCAGCGAAAACAGTTTTTTTTCCACTGCGTTTTTCATTGAGCATTTTTCTCTGCACTTTCTTCCCCTATTAAATATATGTGGAAATTCCGCAGCTAAAATTAACATTCTTTGGATGAGATTAAATGATGATATTTTATTCACTTTGCTTGCACATTTCTGCAGCCGCCATAAATGCTGTGTTTCACGTTACAGAAAAGCAGATTTTTTTTTTTTTGTTGCAGATTTTGCTTCTGTTTTTTGAGCCAAAGCCAAGAGTGGATTGAATAGAAGGGAGAAGTATTAGAAGCTTCCTAGATATTTCACAATCCTTTTGTAGCCATTCTTGACTTTGGCTCAAAAAACTGAAGCAAAATCTGCAACAAAAAAAGTTGCTTTTCCACAAAGTGGGCCTTAACCTTAAGGGGCCCCACGTGGCATAAACGGTCATTTTACAGTCTCTGCAAAGTGTAGTCCTAGGAACAAACTGCTTACTGCAGCCTACTATAACATTGCAGGGCAGGAAGAGGTTAATTGCTGGCTGGCATTATGAGGGGGCATCTGCAAATAAAAGGGGGTAGTTGTGTTTTCAATATGGGGAATGGAGTAACTCTTATAGTAGTGAAGTGGTTGGAGCTATGAAGGGAACATTATACAGTAACAACAGCTATTTGTGGAATATATTATAAGGGCAGAGGGGAATCTGGCAATAAGTGGCTGACATGACAGTATTTAGTCCTGGTATAGCAGTCAGTGGGTGACGTGACAGTATTTAGTCCTGGTACAGCGATAAATGGCTGACGTGACAGTATTTAGTCCTGGAATAGCAGTCAGTGGGTGACGTGGTAGTATTTAGTCCTGGTATAGCAGTCAGTGGGTGACGTGACAGTATTTAGTCCTGGTATAGCAGTCAGTGGGTGACGTGATAGTATTTAGTCCTGCTATAGCAGTCAGTGGGTGACGTGACAGTATTTAGTCCTGGAATAGCAGTCAGTGGGTGACATGATAGTATTTAGTTCTGGAAAAGCAGTCAGTAGGTGACGTGATAGTTTTTAGTCCTGGTATAGCAGTAAGCGGCTGACGTGACAGTATTTAGTCTTGATATAGCCTGATCTAGCAGTCAGTGGGTGATGTGAAAGTATTTAGTCCTGGTATAGCAGTCAGTGGGTGACGTGACAGTATTTAGTCCTGGAATAGCAGTCAGTGGGTGACGTGATAGTATTTAGTCCTGGAATAGCAGTCAGTGGGTGACGTGATAGTATTTAGTCCTGGTATAGCAGTCAGTGGGTGACGTGGCAGTATTTAGTCCTAGTATAGCGGTAAGCGGCTGACGTGACAGTATTTAGTCCTGCTATAGCAGTCAGTGGGTAACGTGACAGTATTTAGTCCTGGAATAGCAGTCAGTGGGTGACGTGATAGTATTTAGTCCTGGTATAGCAGTCAGTGGGTGACGTGGCAGTATTTAGTCCTAGTATAGCAGTCAGTGGGTGACGTGATAGTATTTATTCCTGGTATAGCAGTCAGTGGGTGACGTGACAGTATTTATTCCTGGTATAGCAGTCAGTGGGTGACGTGACAGTATTTATTCCTGGTATAGCAGTCAGTGGGTGACGTGACAGTATTTAGTCCTGGAATAGCAGTCAGTAGGTGACCTGATAGTATTTAGTCCTGGTATAGCAGTAAGCGGCTGACGTGACAGTATTTAGTCTTGATATAGCCTGATCTAGCAGTCAGTGGGTGATGTGGCAGTATTTAGTCCTAGTATAGCGGTAAGCGGCTGACGTGACCGTATTTAGTCCTGGTATAGTGGCCAGTGGTGACGTGACAGTATTTAGTCCTGGTATAGCGGTCAGTGGCTGACGTGACAGTATTTAGTCCGGGTATAGCTGTTTGTATATAAATATTTTTTTGGGGTGTAGGGCTAGACATATGTCTTGTTACTTGTGCACCTGATTTACTAGTTTGGCTATGCAAAAAAATTTACATACATATGAAACAACCTCTTTAAGCTAAGGCCAGGGGTGTAAATACCGGGGTAGCAGCGGTAGGATTAAGCATTAAGGGGCCCGGAGTCCTGTGGCAGCCGCTACCGCGAACCCCACAAACACTGCTATCATTATATTCCGGGGTCTGAAAAGATGGGGGCCCAGGGGAGGTGAGGAAACATAAAAAACACTGCAACTTATCTCTTCTGCGCGCCACAGGCTTCAAGCCTGTTTGGTGACGTCCCAGACGTCTCGACGCCGGCCTGGATCACGCAAGATCTGGTCCAACATTGAAGATGGCCAAAGTAGCGCACTGGAGCGAGGAAGTGGTAAGTAGCATTGTGTTTTATGTTTGCATTCTCCCCTGGGTCTCTGATCATTCTACTCTGGGGTCTGAAAAGTATAATAATTGTTCATGGGTGGTCCACTATGGGGCATAATACTGTGTGCAGGGGCCACTATGGGGCATAATACTGTGTGCAGGGGCAACTATGGTGCATAATACAGTGTGCAGGGGCCTCTATGGTGCATAATACTGTGTGCAGGGGCCACTATGGTGCATACTACTGTGTGCAGGGGCCGTTATGGGGCATAATACTGTGTGCAGGGGCATCTGTGCTGCATAATATTGTGTGCAGGGGCCTCTATGGGGCATACTACTGTGTGCAGGGGCCTCTATGGGGCATAATACTGTGTGCAGGGGCATCTGTGCTGCATAATATTGTGTGCAGGGGCCTCTATGGGGCATACTACTGTGTGCAGGGGCCTCTATGGGGCATAATACTGTGTGCAGGGGCCTCTATGGGGCATAATACTGTGTGCAGGGGCTGCTATGGGGCATAATACTGTGTGCAGGGGCTGCTATGGGGCATAATAGTGTGTGCAGGGGCCGCTATAGGGCATAATACTGTGTGCAGGCGCCACTATGGGGCATACTACTGTGTGCAGGGGTCTCTATGGAGCATTATACTGTGTGCAGGGACTGCTATGGGACATAATATTGTGTGCAGGGGCCACTATGGTGCATAATACTGTGTGCAGGGGCTGCTATGGGGCATAATGCTGTTTGCAGGGGCCTCTATGGTGCATAATACTGTGTGCAGGGGCTGCTATGGGGAATAATACTGTGTGCAGGGTCCACTATGGGGCATAATACTGTGTGCAGGGGTCTCTATGGGGCATAATACTGTGTGCAGGGGTCGCTATGGGGCATAATACTGTGTGCAGGGGCCGCTATGGGACATAATACTGTGTGCAGGGGCCGCTATGGGACATAATACTGTGTGCAGGGGCTGCTATGGGGCATAATAGTGTGCGCAGGAATGCGGTTTGTGCGGGGAGGGGGGTTGGTGGGGGGGGGACCATGTCAATTGTTCACCTTGGGGCCCAGCCATTCCTAGTTACACCACTGGCTAAGGCCCCATGCTGTGGAAAAGACTGCGGCGAAAACGCATTGTGTTTTTTTTTTTTTTTTTTCTTCAGCGTTTTTCATTGCGATCTCAGGGTGTTCCTCTGTGGACTTTCTGCACCTATTATACCCTTACACTAGTGTTTCTGAAGGTATAATTCACATACTGTGAAAACGCAGCTTTTCCGCTGCAGATTTTTTTTCTGCAATGTGTGTATGGGTGTATATCAAAATAAGCTGCCCTTGATAAGATGGCTGCTTATGACAAGATGTTTGATAGACAGGCCATAAGTAACCTTAATTTTTGAACCCAGTATAAAGTAATGTCTACCCACTCTATTTTCAGTTGACATGTTATGAGATTTTGTATGTCTATACTAATTAGACCGCAGGATGCTGTTTGAAGGGATATTTACATACCCATACAACCTAGACAAAAGACTCTGTTTAAGGTTAGATTTACATGCCCATACAGATTAGATCACAGGATGCTGTTTGAAGGGATATTTACATACCCATACAACCTAGACAAAAGACTCTGTTTAAGGTTAGATTTACATGTCCATACAGATTAGATCACAGGATGCTGTTTAAGGTGATATCTATATGTACATGCTAATTAGATCAACGACGCTGTCTGAAGTGATATTTACATACCTATACAGATGAGATCAACGACTCTGTCTAAGGTGATATCTACATATCTATACCAACCAGATCAACAGGTTATGTCCATACTGGTTAGATCAAAGGAACAACTCTGTTTAAAGCGTATATGTCACAAGACATATTCTAGTGAAAACTGGCCCCTTTCACATGAATATGATCTTGGAGATAAGTGAGGCCTTACAGAGGTGCATCACTTCTGTAGACGCCCACTTTATGACACACACAAAGGGTATAAGTTTGGAAGACATTCCCTCAGCATTAGTTGTTGCATTTTCTTGATAGCAGATCATTGGGGACGCCTGCTGATGCTGCATGCTAGCACATGGCTGAGTGATGCTTCCTACAGATACCCTTATCAGAACTAAGCTTAGCAGTGTTGTAAGTATTTGATTTGATTACCGTGCTATACCTGCTGTATTGTGTTGAATATATATCATAGTTTGATTGACTTTGATATTTGATTATTTGATTTGATATACTTTATGATACTGTTAAGGGTTGTAAGTATTTGATTATATCATAGTTTGATTGACTTTGATATTTGATTAGACTTTGCTTTAATGCAAGGGTTGATTTTGATATACTTTCTGATACTTTTAAGTGTTGTAAGTATTTAATTATATATCACAGTTTGATTGACTTTGATATTTGATTATATCATAGTTTGATTGACTTTGATATTTGATTATACCTTGCTATACCAGCTGTATTGCAAGGTTTGATTATACCTTCTAATATCTGTTATACTTTTCCTTGTTGTAAGACCTTTTGACCTTTTGCTATACTTTTCCTTGTTGTAAGACCTTCTTCTTATACTCTTCTTAGTGAAATGTTACTTTTTGATATCTTCTTACCTTTTGCTATCTTCTTATACTCTTAATAAAATGTTAAGCCATTTGGGGATAGTCTAGTGTTTTATTCTATAACTTTATTCTATTACACGGAATCCAAAAGAATCTGTTTCATTTGGCAATACAATGGGATTAGTCAGAATACCCTCCATTTTGTAGGTACTGTAAAACACTGCTTTCTTTTGCTGCAGCGTTTCTGCTGCGGCCAAAACTTTGCGTTTTCACAACGTGGGGGGCCCCGGCCTTAGAAACACCTCTGTAAGCACTGCAGCACATCAAATTAACAGAATGTGACTATGTAGTAGGTACAATATTTCAACATATGGGGCCCCACTTTGTCTAAAACCGGCCCTGATGGTAATATGGTAATAGGTATCACTAAGGTCTAGCAGGAGTTTTTCGAACAACAGTTTGGAACCTCCCACCTAAAATCTTTTAAATTCCTCTTTTGTGTTTCAAAAACATCACCGTTCAGTTTACTGTGTTTGCATATAGTGACAACATTCCCATTAAATGTGATAATCCACAAGTGAAAGTATAAATGTTATTGTGAATGTCATGGCTTTGGTTATCTTTAACCCCTCCCCCACTCAGTACATGAGGTTTTAGCCAGGGCTGTGGAGTCGGTAGGCCAAACCAGATATTGACGCATTAAAGTTCCTCTAATTCAGGAAAAACAAATTGTGATTGAATTTCTATAAAAGTAAATATGTAACAACTATGTATGTAAGTAATTATGCAATAGCAATAATTGTATAATATATTTTAAAATAATACATTTTATTTTGAAGCCAAAGTCTTGGTAGTGCTATGAAAGTCTTATGTACGGACATTTGTCAAACAGGTTGTGTCATTTGGCACATTTATGTCATCTAGAACATTCAGGGTCTACTGTCTGATTCGTCTGCACCTGCAGTACAGAAGTAGAATCGGCACACAATATCAAATGGCTTTTTCCCCAGCCAATTGCACCATTGAGGTATTTAAGGGGAAAATTATATTTTCCGTTCCAGGCCATTTCCACCACAAAACCACATGTGGAAAATCCAGAATGATGCGAATGGAAAATGCACATTTAGGGGAAAATGATCAATTCTTTCTGTGCTGTGTTGGAAATGTCAGTCATATTTACTTTGAAAGGTGACCCCATGTCCGGAATGTGCATCAAGCACCCGACTGATGTGATCTGACTGTCATTGGCGGCCTCCACAATCACTTGCAAGGTTTTTATGTGTTCTCTCGTTGTTAGTCTCAATTATTAAGAACATAAATGCAGCCTCATTACTTTCTGCCTGGAATTGATCCCTGTGACACTTTGCTGCAGCAATATTCAATGTCTAATGCTGTTCTTGTGCTATGAAATATATTTTCCATATGGTCTCTGCTGATGCTATAGTGCCAAGGTAAAAGCTGCCAAGTCGCTGTGCTTCATGTAAGAGGCTGTGGAGTGAATGAGACTTTCTAGCAACCATCAGAGAAGCTGCATTGTCCTAAGATCCAAACACACAATTCACTGGCCTTAATGTTATCTGTCCATTTCTATGGGGGATCTCCAGCTACAACTCCCCTGTCACAATCTGACTAATCTGTATTTAATTGTTGTGCCTCCCCTTAGCACCACCTCCTATTTAAGTATTTTGTTCAGTAGTATTTATTTATTTATTATGCTTACTATAGCATATATATATCTAGCACAATCATATTCCGCAGTGCTTTGTCGTCACTTGTTTGCATATTGATTGTCTATCGATAAAATTTCCACAAAGCAACAGAGAGCTAAGTTTCACTGGTTCACACTTGTTTGTAGTGACAGCTATGAGCTGTCATTCTGGTGCCTGTATCACAGGGGAGGGATTCAGGAAGACCACAAAGGAGAACCTTGGCATTATAAAGCTAGTTCTGCATGAGGGGTTGCTGAATGTCCAGATGATAAGGAATGAGAGTGACACAGTTTTCCTGGTCCCTCCCAACTGGTTTCTGTACTTCTGGTACCAGTGATGACATATTGACATATGATCACCAAAGCCTGTGATAGGCTGCATAAGTGACATATTGACATAACTCGTCATTGGAAGGGTATAGGACACCAAGAGAAGTAAGGCTGTGTAAGCCAATTTACCACACGTGATTTCAAGTGCGCCATCCTCCATGTGGATCGCCGCAAGGCACTCCAAACATAGTCACGTGTGGCTACACTTGTATTAGAAACAATGGCAGATTGTGACACTCCATTTTTCTTTTATTTTCTCCGCTGTATGAGCAGATCCTGCCAGATGAAGGTCTTCTGACCGAAACGTTGCATTACTTGGATCTACGATCTCAATTTATCTTGTATCCATAAGAATGGTGCTGATATTGAATGTGATATATCTTTTTTGTCACTGAAATATGTGGAAATAAAAATTTTTCTCTTCATCTCAAGTGTGTGTGCAGCAATATTCTATGTTTTGGACTATGGGTTGGAGAACCCTTCTTGCTTTGTACCACCACTATTAACAGGAGAGTGCGGTACCAGTGTTTCCCTCTCTGACACTCCAATAGGACCATAGTTCCACCTGGCTCTACATATCTATTATATATAGAGCCGATGTTCTTCTATCGGAACGAATCCACAGCCCACGCTCCCCCTCTCACTTGGGGTCGTGGTTAACTCATAGATACATGCCCATTCAGGGAACCCTTATGAAGATACTACACCACTGACATCAGTATTCTGTACTCGAGACACCACTTCCCCTCCATCAATTGGGGGGCATGTTTAACTTATATACCCATTCAGGGAAATGTTAAGAAACTCTGCTACTCGCATGAGTGTTCTGTAGTCCAGACACCAAAATAGTGGAATCTCCATCAATGGTCACGCCTCTGAATTCACATCATCACTCTATAGGCTGGAGAAGAAATTCTCAAACAGCAACTCCATCTATGTGTGTGTGATCACTCATCCATTAGTAACTCCACCTATTTAGGCATATATATGTGCATCTACCTGGTCATATTTTTTAGGCTATTGATAACTATATTGCAAGACATCATAATTAAACCCCATCTGTTTTCTGCTTGTGTTACCCCCTATAATAATGGGGGGGGGAGAAAGGGAGGACCTACACCTATCAGCGACCCACAACCGGCACTAGTCACAAAAAAATGTTCCTATTGTGTACAACAGTATTATATACCTAGCAAAATGCATCCAATTACCATCAATTCAAGAACACTATATAGACAAAGCAACACGCATGTCAGAGGACTACAATTACCATAAAGCTCACTAGAATCCTCCATCAAACTGTATCAGAAGATCCTAATAAGATAAATTAAGCAGCTAAAATGTAACTGATCATTGAGACCTTCAGGATTTACTGTGTCCACTTTAAAGATACACCCAACCTCCCATTGGAGTATTGTTCCCAATCTCCTCCCCTTACACCTGGATGAACAACATAAATCGCTCAGACCTTGTATCAGAATTATGATAGGATGGATTATGGCGTGCTGGGGGGGGGGTGTATCTCATTCATGACATACTCTAGACCACAAATGCATGTGGCCTTATAAATGACCCCTTTGGTCTTACAATTAATAAAATCTGATGTTATGCACTGAGCCCTTCACATTACTGTGAAACCTGCTCCTGCCAGTTTGTATAAATGGACACACCACACAACCTCCACATCTATGACAACCGTCATTTTTTCGTTCCAAACAAGTGCCTGGGGCTTATGGTGGTGGATAGTGCCTATGAACCACTCAATCCCTAATGGATCTGCCTCTACAGAAGGTGATCCTAGGCCAGGGTTCCTAGGACAGAACATAACACACTGTATATTTATATGAGTAGAACTTTCCTAAATTCTTACTAAAGTAATTCTGTAATAAGCTGTGCATATGCATCACTGTACAATTGTAATAATAGTATAGTATAGTATAATATAATAATATACAGTGGGAAAAAAAAGTATTGTCAGCCACCAATTGTGCAAGTTTTCCCACTTAAAAAGATGAGGCCTGTAATTGACATCATAGGTAGACCTCAACTATGAGAGACAAAATGAGAAAACAAATCTAGAAAATCACATTGTCTGATTTTTAAAGAATTTATTTGCAAATTATGGTGGAAAATAAGTATTTGGTCAATAACAAAAGTTCATCTCAATACTTTGTTATATATCCTTTGGCAATGACAGAGGTCAAACATTTTCTGTAAGTCTTCACAAGGTTGGCACACACTGTTGCTGGTATGTTGGCCCATCCCTCCATGCAGATCTCCTCTAGAGCAGTGATGTTTTGGGGCTGTCGCTGGGCAACACGGACTTTCAACTCCATCCAAAGGTTTTCTATGGGGTTGAGATCTGGAGACTGGCTAGGTCACTCCAGGACCTTGAAATGCTTCTTACGAAAGACCCAGCCACGTTTCATCTTCAATGTCCTTGCTGATGGAAGGAGGTTTGCACTCAAAATCTCATGATACATGGCCCCATTCATTCTTTCATGTACACGGATCTGTCGTCCTGGTCCCTTTGCAGAGAAATAGCCCCAAAGCATGATGTTGCCACCCCCATGCTTCAGAGTAGGTATGGTGTTCTTTGGATGTAACTCAGCATTCATTCTCCTCCAAACACGACGAGTTGTGTTTCTACCAAACAGTTCTACTTTGGTTTCATCTGACCATATGACATTCTCCCAATACTCTTCTGGAACATCCAAATGCTCTCTTGCAAACTTCAGATGGGCTCGGATATGTACTGGCTTAAGCAAGGGGACACGTCTGGCACTGCAGAATCTGAGTCCCTGACAGCGTAGTGTGTTACTGATGGTAGCCTTTGTTACGTTAGTCCCAGCTTTCTGCAGGTCATTCACTAGGTCCCCCCGTGTGGTTCTGGGATTTTTGTTCACCGTTCTTGTGATCATTTTGACCTCACGGGGTGAGATCTTGCGTGGAGCCCCTGATGGAGGGAGATTATCAGTGGTTTTGTATGTCTTCCATTTTCTAATTATTGCTCCCACAGTTGATTTCTTCACACCAAGCTGCTTGCCTATTGCAGATTCAGTCTTCCCAGCATGGTGCAGGTCTACAATTTTGTTTCTGGTGTCCTCCCACAGCTCTTTGGTCTTCACCATAGTGGAGTTTGGAGTGTGACTATTTGAGGTTGTGGACAGGTGTCTTTTATACCGATAACAATTTCAAACAGGTGCCATTACTACAGGTAATGAGTGGAGGACAGAGGAGCCTCTTAAAGAAGAAGTTACAGGTCTGTGAGAGCCAGAAATCTTGCTTGTTTGTAGATGACCAAATACTTATTTTCCACCATAATTTGCAAATAAATTCTTTAAAAATCAGACACTTTGATTTTCTAGATATGTTTTCTCATTTTGTCTCTCATAGTTGAGGTCTACCTATGATTTCAATTACAGGCCTCTCTCATCTTTTTAAGTGGGAGAGCTTGCACAATTGGTGGCTGACTAAATACTTTTTTTTCCCCACTGTAATATTTATTTCTGAAGTCAGTTAGTAATTTTTATTTTTTTGTTAAACTCTTCCCAAATTGACAGAGGCTCTGACTTCATGACAGACTCCATAGCCCTGCATGGAAGCCTTGCCATGGTAGCAGCAGAAGATCTTGGAAGGATTTACTAATATAAATGTTTCAGAAATCTTGCTGACATGCCATGTTACATGTTTTTATGTAATAAGCAAAAAGACATGTAAAAGGAAAGACTGAAAGGTGATCATAGGGCAGTATGTCTCAGTTACCATGTAACAACCAATCTAGGCTATATAGGAAGCTCACCTTACATTAGCATTGTGCCTAATCTGCAAAGCCATTTAAGTATCAAGGATCTGGTGACAGCCGATGTCTCTCCTCAGAATGTGGTGTCAAATATGGTAAAGATAATGGTATTTCCTTTTATTTTGCTTACTTATATACCGCCCTCATATTTTGCAGCACTTTTACAGAGATATTGTTAACACTGTCCCAAGTAAGGTTGATAGTGATAGGGCAAATTCCTGATCAGTATGTCTTTGGAGTGTGGAAGGAAACTGGAGTACCCGGAGATAAACCACGACACACGGGGAAAATATACAAACTCCTTGCAGATGTTGTCCATGGCTAGATTTGAACCCGGGACTCCAGCGCTGCAAGTGCTAACCACTGAGCCACCGTGATGGTACACACAGGAACCAAACAGCAATGTCTTCCTGAAACCACACGTACCCCATTATAGTCTATGGGGTCCCATGCCTAGTTTGCGGAAAAAACCACGCTGCGGACACGCGGCGATTTCCAAAACCGGCACGGTTTTGGAAATCACAGCATGTCAATTATACCTACGGAAACGCCGGCGGTTTCCCCATAGGTATAATTGAAACAAAGTCCACAGAGGAAAACTCTGCAAACTTTCTGTCTAAAGTGCTGCGGTAAGAACCGTGATGCGATCCTGCCGCGGTTTCTCCCGCAGCGCTTTTTTTTCCTGCGTGACGGCCTTAGCCTTAAGATGCATGGCTTTGACCGAGACTACTGTAAAAACAAATTCAATTATGTATAATGTCTGCACACTCACATGCAGATAGTTATCATATGTGTTATCTGAGGTGTTAAATAGTACTGCAGATAATGCAGAGAGTTATCTGTGGTGTTATCCAAAGAAGCAGGCAGCACTACCAAGTAACTTCACAAATCAGTGTTGAGATTTATTCCATATCTGCAATGTTTCAGCTCATAAGAGCCTTTGTCAAGCCTTGGAGTTGATACCTGGAACTCTGTGCTTAGCACCCACTTATCGTATGACGCTGGGTTCACACCAGCACTTACACTACGTTTTGGAATTCCGTTCCCCTCTCCACATTTTTCACCTTTTCCGGCGGAAACTGAGCAGAAACCACACGGACCCCATTATAGTCTATGGGGTCCGCGGGTTTCCTAAGGTAACCGCTTTTTTTTTTTTTTTTCAAATTTTAATTTTTTATTGAAAGAATTTTTTAAAGGGATAACAGAAGAGAAGAACAGTGAACATTGATAGTAAGACACCAACAAAATCCATACACATATTGTTGTAGTAAAATAAAACAAAAGTCACATCTAGTGTCAACACGTAGGAATCATCATGAGTTTTGTAAGTCACACAATAATGAACATGAAATGCAGAGAAAAAAGAAATAAATAATACAGTCTGAAACTGCCGAGGTGTAGTCAGAGTTGGTGCCTGAAAGAAGAGGGAAAAATTAAGGGGAACAAAGGCAAGAGCAAAAGTTCAACATCCCATAGCTCAGTAAGTTATCTAGAAAAAAAAAAAAGGTTTGTAACGCACTCATCACTATATATCTAGGGCCGCAGAACAATAGAGTGTCATGTAGGAGGAGAGGGGTTGAGTCCTCTACGAGGCAGACCCGCCCTACGATCTACATTATCAGACCAGAGGGCCCACTTTAGGTGAAAGCTAGAATACCTGTGACTTTTGCATGCCAGAATCTTCTCCAGAGTATAGGCCAGATTGACGTGTTGTATTAATTCTGACAACGTCAAACAGGGTGTGTTCTTCCACTGGCGTGCTATCATCGCTCTGGCCGCCAAAATAATCTGACCCAGGACCACTGCCATATCCCCCGGGAAAGTTTCAGCATCCAAGAAGCAGAGCGCCAGACCCGGAGACAATGGGACATCAATGCCCGCCAGATCGGACATTAGCTGGAAAGTGGCAGTCCAGAAAGCAAGCACAGGGGGGCAATCCCACCACATGTGTAAAAGTGTACCTATTTCACCACAGCCCCTCCAACATAGATTTGAGAACAAGGGGTCTATATGTGCCAGCTGGGTAGGTGTCCTGTACCAACGGAGAGATATTTTACATGCCGTCTCCCAGTGGGCAGCACCCTTCGATACTCGCTTAACGAACTCAAAGGCTCCGTACCATTCCTGGAGTGAGATGTTTCTAGCAAGGTCAGTCTCCCAGCGTATCAGGCAGAGAGGTTTAATCTGCTCCGAAGGGGTGGAGATGAGTTTATAGAAAGCCGAGGAGCCACCCCTGGTAGGAACTGACGGCTGCCACATACGGAGAGCCAGTCTAGGGAACACGGGGTCTGAGACATTATGGGGTTGAAGGAGATGTCTAACTTGTAAGTATTTATAAAAATCTCGTTGTAGGATTCGAAATTCCTCCATCAATGTAGTGAATGATTTTAGTTGGACCCCTTTAAACAACTGATCAACTCTCTGGAGGCCGGCGTCTGACCAACTTCTCAGGCTCAGACCAGGTAGGAAAGAAGCCAGGTAGCGTAATGGCAGGGCTGACAGAGGAGCCAATTCTGTCACAGGGGTGTGTAAGATCAGAAAACGCCATGCCCAAACGGAGGCCTTTATACTTAGTAGGGGAATTGGAGCGTGGGGAGGACAGAATGACTTAGGTCGCAAAAGACAAATCAACGGGAGATCCATCAAGGACTCCTCAACTTCCAGCCAGCGGCATCCCGCATCTTTCCCCCACCAGACCCTCAGCTGCTCCAAAACAGTTGCAGCGTAGTATTTCTTAACATCAGGGACGCCCGCTCCTCCTCCAGACCAGGGTCTAGTCATGACTCGCATGCGTATCCTTGCTCTCTTTCCCTCCCAGATGAAATCCGAAAGTAACTTTTGTAGTTTTGTCAAGTAGGAGTTGGGGAGGGGGATAACCACAGTGCGGAACAAATAAAGTATGATGGGGAGCACCATAATTTTCACAATGGCAATCCTACTTGCCCAGGATAACATAGGTTTAGAGAAGCCGGCCAAGAGGGAGGACACCCTGGGAAGCAACGGTGTATAGTTTAGAGAAAAGAGGTTGGAGCTCGGGGCCGTTAGGGAAATTCCCAAATAGGTAATGCTACCTTCACCCCACTGGAATGGGAATTGGGACCTCATTTCTCTTTTTAGGGACGGAGAAATACCAATTGGGAGTATCTGGGACTTGGAAGGGTTTACCTTATAATAGGAAACCCTACCAAAAGACTCCAAAATATCTGTAGTAGCTCGCAAGGATGGCACAGGGTTGGTCAGGGAGAGGATCACGTCATCAGCATATAGGCCAATTTTGAGTTGATGTCGCCCAACAGAAATACCTGTGATACTATCATTAAGTCTGATGGCTTCGGCCAGCGGCTCCATCACTAGTGCAAATATAATGGGGGAAAGAGGGCAGCCTTGGCGGGTTCCATTGCTAATTTGAAAGGGTTCAGACAAAAACCCTGAAGATAGAACCCGGGCAGACGGGCAAGAATAGAGAGCCAAAATGGCCGTTTTAAAGAAACCCCCTATGCTAAACTTATCAAGCAGTCGATCCAGATAGCCCCAGTGGACCCTGTCAAAGGCCTTTTCTGCGTCGAGAGCTAATAGAAGAGATGGCCCTCCACTACGCTCCACACTCTGAATCAAATCAATAAACCTACGGGTGCCATCCGGGGCCTGTCTACCCATAACAAATCCCACCTGGTCTGGTCCGATCAGCTGGGGTAGGATACACACCAGGCGTTCCGCCAGCACTTTCGCATATAACTTAATATCCACATTCAACAGAGAAATAGGCCTGAAATTTGCTGGGTTAGTAGGGGGCTTCCCCGGTTTGGGAAGGGTAACCACAGTAGCGGCAAGCATCTCCTCTGGGAACCTCTGCTCCTCCGCAGCCCTCAGAAACACTTTCAATAGTTGGGGCGACAAAATTTCCCTATATTTTTTATAATAAATACCCGAAAATCCATCAGGACCCGGGGACTTTAGTGGCTTTAGGGATGCAATAGCTTTATGGAGCTCTGGCAGAGATATAGGTGTAGCTAGTGCCTGACACTGTTCCTCAGAGAGGCGGGGAAGAGAAACAGACTCTAGAAAACTATCTATGTCTGTCAGTGAGGATTGATGTACCCCAGTATCTTCTTTTAAATTATATAGAGATTCATAGTAAGCTCGGAACTGGTCAGCTATTAGACGAGGGTCCACAACTTTATCCCCCTTGGCATTTAAAAGATATGCGATACGTGATCTAGGTTGGGCTTGCTTGATTCTCCTTGCTAGGAAAGCACTAGCTCTATTGTTATGGATATAGGCCTGACACTGAAACCTCTTAAAGGCAAGGTCCTGCTGGTGGACCAGCAATCTTTGTAATTGTAGCTGGTGCTGTCTAATCTCGTTAGAGAGAGATGGAGTAGGGCATAATTTATTCATCGCTGACAACCCAGCTATCTTTTGAAGCAAGGCATCGATATCTTTAGAGCATTGCCTCTTAGCCCTGGAGCAAGCTTGGATAATCACTCCGCGCATGAATGCCTTATGGGCGTTCCACAAAGTATGGGGATCTGAGGCCGTAGGAGCGTTAATTTCAAAGAATTCTTTTAAGGCACTAAGGAGTTGGGCGCCATGGGAGGGGTGATCGAGGATGTATTCATTTAGTCTCCATTGAGATGGCAGGGCTGTGGCAAACTTCTCGCGGAGGACCAAGGACACCGGGGCATGATCTGACCACGTAATCAGACCGATATGAGATGAGACAGTTTGTAATAAGCCCAATTTGTCCGCTAAGAAAAAGTCTATCCTAGAATATGAGGAGGAAGAGGAAGAAAAGAAGCTGTAGTCCCTCTCGCCACCATGCTGGCACCGCCATACATCATACAACCCTTGATCCACCAAGGAAGGGGTAAGTACAGGAGATTTCCTCTGAGGGTTAGACGAATCGAGAGTGTTATCCATAAGGCAATTAAAATCTCCCCCCACAATCAAGATTCCCGTAGCAAATGATTGGATTTTGGGCAGGAGAGATCTCCAGTATGAAGATTGAGATTTATTAGGGAGATATACTGTGATCAAAGTATATTTAAAATTATTAATAGTACAATTAAGACCGAGATACCGGCCTTGGGAATCCGTTAGTATAGACTCCATGCTAAAAGCAACTGAGTCACGGACAGCTATGAGGACTCCCTTGCGTTTGGCCGTACAGGAGGCTTTAAAAATATAAGGGAAGGAGGGGTTCGTAAATAGAGGACTTTTGTCAGCATGAAAATGTGTCTCTTGGAGCATGAGCACATCACATTTCAAATGGCGTGCCTCCCTCCAAACAGAGCTCCTTTTATAAGGGCTATTAAGCCCTTTGACATTTATAGAAGAGATTCGAATGACCATGGTAATGGCCAATAAAAGACTATAGAAATGGGGTTTAAGCCAGCATGGTGGACAATCCGGATCTGCACTGAGGACATAATTAAATGGTGCGCACAAATATGAGCTATGTATGATAGAGTAAACAGACTTAACAGAAAACAGTAAAGCATACAAGATCAAAAAACACAAAATGAACATCTTAGTGCTAAAATGCACCGGATAAACCGTGGGGGGTGAGAAACACAATTCACTCATCAATCAACCACAATTATAAAAAATGTATAGAAAAAATGATAAATAGTTCGCCAAGAAAAAACTAGACATTTAACATCCTGTAAAGGCACCTGATCTCCCTGGGTGAGGGAGAGAGAGAATTTCACAGTTCTTTCAGGGTTCTCCAACCGTATGCCAGTCCTTGGATACCCGCGGAGGACGAGCAGGACGAGCAGGTCTGCCAGACTGGAACTCAGAATCAGCAGAGATCATACGCCACCTGCGGAGAAGAGGCATTCCATCTTCTACGGAAGGTATAGAGTGGGTAACTCCATTGCGATAAACCAGAAGCTTGGTAGGGAAGCCCCAGCGATATCGTATGCTGTTCTCTCGGAGTATCTTCGTAATAGGTGCTAGGTTGCGTCTCGCCTGCATGGTGGCAGCAGATAGATCCGGGTATAAAGAAATTGCTGAGAATGGTGCGGGGAGAGTGTCGCATTTACGGGCTTCAGCAAGGATAGAGTCTTTGATATGGTAGAAGTGGACCCTAACCAGGGTGTCTCTGGGAGCGTCCGCTGGAGCTGAATTTGCCTTAGGTATGCGGTGGGCCCTATTCAGGGTAAGGTCAAGCTCTGAAAGATTTGGAAGAATTTTTTTAAACATGCGTTTAATATAGGCCGGGAGGTCAATGGATGCAATGTCCTCCGGGATTCCTCGGACCTTAATGTTGTTACGTCTGGAGCGGTCCTCAGAGTCTGTTGCTTTGATCTTTAGCCAGCGCACTTCTGCCTCCAGTGTGTTGTGAGCGTCCACCAATTCGTTATGAGCAGTGGAGAATTCCGCCATTTTCCGCTCGAGGTGGTCAGTTCTCTCTCCCAGCGCGTCAATATTGTGTTGTAGTTTCCCAACCAGCGAGGTTACACTTTTGTTAATGCCCGATTGCAATAGGACCAGCATGCCCTTCAATGTGTCACAGGTGACCGGGTCTGAGGACGCTGGAAAATCGGAGATGTCAGTGTGACTAATCAGAGAGGCGTCATCTGGTGTAGGGTCCTGCGCCCGGCTATTTTTTTTACGTGCAGGACCCTCCTTGGCTGGGGACGAAGCAGGAGAGGTACTTGGACCTCTTTTGTTGCCTTCTTGGGCTGATAGTGAGGCGGCAGGGGGAGACATGTCCACTTTTTTTGAACCCACGGTCTGCGACAAGGCTGTTGAATTAAGTGGGGACGGCAGTTGTGTTTGAGAGTCCAATTCAGGTGAAGTGCGTCGGTCTGAAGCTTGGTTGATGAAAAACTCTGTGAGCTTCCTAGGCGCCCCGGAGGAAGAGGATTTTCTCCGGGACATCTCCACAGCTTCACTGGACATTTAGGTAAGCAGATAAAAAGGATCAATATAGAGGCTGGACACAGCTGCAGCAGGGTATGTAGACTAAAGATAAATCCGTGGCCCCCAAGAATCAGTAGAATCTTTTCAGAATATTTCAGAAGCCCAGAGTAGTATACAGGGAAGCGGTGAGCTGCTACAGGCGAACGTCTTGCTAGATTATTTGGTCATGATGAGGAGCCACAGACTCATGATCAGAACATTACAGCAAAGTCCAGTAGCGCCAACGCCCACTCCCCCTATAAAGTGGGGGGGGGGGGAAGGGAGAAGCGAGGTGAGGAAACTCCTTGATGTTTATGTAGGGTCTCAGCACTCACCTCGCTAGCTCGTCAGAACAGAAGAGTATGTAGAATATCCGTTCACAAGGAAAGCAGCTCTTTGTTGTTGTTGAAAATCACACAGACAGGTGAAGGCCTCCACAAGGCCCGAGTGTGATGCAAGAGAGTGTCCGTATAAGGGGGGAAGGTGAGGAGCCCCCTCTGATGGTGAAACAGGGGCTCACCTCTCCCCCCGCCCTGCAGCAGACGCCGACTGGAGAAGGAGTGACTGGGCGTCCGGATGGAGAAACTCCTCAGGGTAGTAGGCGGTGTAGGCCCAGGATGCTGTAGGCCCGAACTGCTGTAGGCCCAAGATGGCGGCGTCCACCCTCCGGGGGCCGGCAGCTTGTTACCCCGCACTACAGGCAGCGGATGTCCAGCACAACAGCCGCCGCAGAGCAGATCAGCACAGCGACGTCTGATTTTTCAGGTAAGCCGGAGAAGCCCTGTCCCACTCAGCCGAGTAGGCCGCAAGGCCGTATTCCCAGTGCCGGCGGGTCGAAAATACTAGGCGGCGCGCCGCAGCGCCGGGGCCGCCGCGGCCGATGTTTCCCCAACTGGAGAGCCACCCTTGTCTAGAGCGAAACTCCCGGCGAGAAGAAGGGCGTCCCCGACCCAGGAGCAGCGCCGGCCCCAAGATGGCGGGCGCCCGGGCGCCGGTGTGTGTAGGCCTCAGGCCGGACCAGCCGGCAAGAGGTCAGCAGGGGAAGGGAAATAGTACCCCAATTTAATATACTGGGACCTGGGGCACGGTCCCCGGGTACTATGGTGGCAGAGCGGGTGCAGATGCAGGGGATCAGGTGTGATGGAGACGACAGTCCCTGGAGAGCTGAATTCGGCACGTCTTCTCTCTATGCCGGCTAGCCACGCCCCCCCCCAAAGTAACCGCTTTTTTATGCAGATTAGGTTTCCGTTCAGGGGGTCCCCAAGTGGACCCCCCAAATGGAAACCCGAACGCAGATGTGAACTTAGCCTTAGTGACAAAACTGTAGCTCCACAACCCTGGCTTGGAAATGACACAGCTGATATTGCATGAGAGGAGAGGACAGGGACAGTGAGAGGTTATGGTGAAAAAAAATAGATTGTCTACTGAACATAAAACTGAATGAGCCAAGTAGACCAAAACAGGGAGCTATAAAACAAATATGTAAAAATAAAATACAACAGCAACAACTTTAACAGAGATAATAAATAAATATAATATATACTATATATATATATATATATATATATATATATATATATATATAAATGATAAACAGAAATAATTAAAATCAGAACTACATAAATAATAAAACAATGCTTTTATTATGTGTTGGACTTTTTCATGACCCTCAAGGGAGTATCTTGCTGAGTGGTGAGCTTTAACCACTGGAACTCCTATCAATCATGAGAAAGTGGGTATTTTGCACCTCACTTTGAATGGAGTGGTTGGTTGCAAATGAGTACATCCACTCCATTCAAATCGCTCACCAGAGATAGCCAAGTGCTGTACTTCAGCTACCTCTGATGGTTCCACTGAAATGAATGGAACAGGGGTTGCTTTTCCAAATCCCTCTCTAGTCAAACCAGGATGGACTCCCATCCTTCAGAAAGGTAACTTGTTGAGACTGGAATATCCCTTTAAAGCAAACATTACACTGTTGTGGTAAATCTGTGCAATGCACAACAGGTATGCACCTACTATCACCTAACATGGTTGGCTCTGTGCTACCCCTGAGGGAACTGTCTAGGTCAGTGATGGTGAACCTGTGACACGCTAAGACATTTTGGGTGACCTATTGTCAGGACCAGGTGGCAGTCGCAGGGGCGCACCTTCCATGAGGCGATGGTCTCAGATGGCTTCTCATGGAATAAACTGGGGAGCAGCATTTTTTTTTTAAATCAGCAGCTACTTATTGTGTTATTGCAATAAGCAGCTGCTGATAATTTTTACTCACCTGTCCACGCTCCTGTCCTGGCCGCCCTCCGCTGCCTCCTCCAGCTGGTGCTACACTTCCGTCACAACATTGAAGAACGCCAGGGTGCTATATACAGTGTTTCGGTGTTCTTCAGCGTCCACTACAGAGCACCCTGGAGGTGGCAGCGGAGGGCAGCCAGGACTGGAGTGTGGACAGGTAAGTAAAAATTATCTGCTGCTACTCTGTGTTTGGGGGTGGGGGGCGGGGGAAGAGGGTCATATATTTCAGGTGGGATTTTAATAAAAGGGGACATATACTGTGTGGGGGATATAAAAGGGGGCCATAAATAGGGAGATCATTATGCTGTGTAGGGAGAGGGTTAAAAAAAAGAAAAAGAAAAGGGGGGGTCATCAAAGGGAACAAATACTGTGTGGGGGCCATAAAAAGATGTGACACGGCACCAGAGTTAAGCTAGTGTTTTTTTTTTTTACAAATTTTGACACACTGAGCTCAAAAGGTTAGCCATCACTGGTCTAGGTGGTCCTTTGATTTTTACCTTCAAGGATCTAAACTTTGATGCAGTCAACCACCAGGAGTAAACCACCTGGGTCAGCTTTCACCTGCTTTGGGATAAGAGACATTGGCACAAAACACCAAGGGATCAGGCAGGAGAGTATTAAGGTATGGACCAAAGTCAACTCTGGCAGAATACATTTACAGTCCAGGCAACAGATCAAGTGAGGCAGTACTAGTTCTCATGTTAGCAACAAGCTGAAGTCAGATACTGGAGGAGAGGCATGACAGGCTTTGAGTAAAGGCAGGATGCAGGCAACTATGGGAAGCCAGCATTACAGTCCCCCCCACATGCCCCTTTTTTTGGGTTCAGAATAAAGATGTAATTTAACGAGTGCTGGACCATTGATATCTTCGGCAGGCTCCACGGATCTCTCTTCTGGAAGAGAGACCCTCCAGTCCATTAGGTAAAATTTTGACTAGCCCATTCAGTCTCCTTTGTCCATATAGGAGTTCATTAGGTAGAATGTTTTGCTCCTAACTCTCTTGATGTCCAGAATGTCCTTAACCTCAAATTTATTTTCAGGACCGATCGGTGCAGATACTTTGAATACCAGGTGAGCATCAATGGCTTAATCAGAGAGATGTTAAAGAATTGGGAAGATGGAGATTGGGAGATACAGTGCCTTGCGAAAGTATTCGGCCCCCTTGAACTTTTCAACCTTTTACCACATTTCAGGCTTCAAAAATAAGGATATAAAATTTAAATTTTTTGGTGAAGAATCAACAACAAGTGGGACACAATCGTGAAGTGGAACGAAATTTATTGGATATTTTAAACTTTTGTAAAAAATAAAAAACTGAAAAGTGCAATATTATTCGGCCCCTTTACTTTCAGTGTAGCAAACTCACTCCACAAGTTCAGTGAGGATCTCTGAATGATCCAATGTTGTCCTAAATGACTGATGATGATAAATATTATCCACCTGTGTGTAATCAAGTCTCCGTATAAATGCACCTGCTCTGTGATAGTCTCAGGGTTCTGTTTAAAGCGCAGAGAGCATCATGAAGACCAAGGAACACACCAGGCAGGTCCAAGATACTGTTGTGGAGAAGTTTAAAGCCGGATTTGGATACAAAAAGATTTCCCAAACTTTAAACATCCCAAGAAGAACTGTGCAAGCGATCATATTGAAATGGAAGGAGTATCAGACCACTGCAAATCTATCAAGACCCGAACGTCCCTCTAAACTTTCATCTCAAACAAGGAGAAGACTGATCAGAGATGCAGCCAAGAGGCCCATGATCACTCTGGATGAACTGCAGAGATCTACAGCTGAGGTGGGAGAGTCTGTCCATAGGACAACAATCAGTCGTACACTGTACAAATCTGGCCTTTATAGAAGAGTGGCAAGAAGAAAGCCATTTCTCAAAGATATCCATAAAAAGTCTTGTTTAAAGTTTGCCACAAACCACCTGGGAGACACACCAAACATTTGGAAGAAGGTGCTCTGGTCAGATGAAACCAAAATCGAACTTTTTGGCCACAATGCAAAACGATATGTTTGGCGTAAAAGCAACACAGCTCGTCACCCTGAACACACCATCCCCACTGTCAAACATGGTGGTGGCAGCATCATGGTTTGGGCCTGCTTTTCTTCAGCAGGGACAGGGAAGATGGTTAAAATTGATGGGAAGATGGATGGAGCCAAATACAGGACCATTCTGGAAGAAAACCTGTTGGAGTCTGCAAAAGACCTGAGACTGGGACGGAGATTTATCTTCCAACAAGACAATGATCCCAAACATAAAGCAAAATCTACAATGGAATGGTTCACAAATAAACGTATCCAGGTGTTAGAATGGCCAAGTCAAAGTACAGACCTGAATCCAATCGAGAATCTGTGGAAAGAGCTGAAAACTGCTGTTCACAAACGCACTCCATCCAACCTTACTGAGCTGTTTTCCAAGGAAGAATGGGCAAGAATTTCAGTCTCTCGATGTGCAAAACTGATAGAGACATACCCCAAGCGACTTGCAGCTGTAATCGCAGCAAAAGGTGGCACTACAAAGTATTAACTTAAGGGGGCCGAATAATTTGGCACGCCCCACTTTTCAGTTTTTTATTTTTTACAAATATCCAATAAATTTCGTTCCACTTCACGATTGTGTCCCACTTGTTGTTGATTCTTCACCAAAAAATTAAAATTTTATATCCTTATGTTTGAAGCCTGAAATGTGGCAAAAGGTTGAAAAGTTCAAGGGGGCCGAATACTTTCGCAAGGCATTGTAGGTGTTAGCTTGTAGGATATTGGATGCAGGGTTGACGGGCTTCAATACCTTGAACAGACCATGGAACCATGGAGCAAGCTTGTATGATGGAATCTTCATCCAAATTTTCCTAACGAACTGACAGACTGTAACATCCTTGCCTGTTCAGGCTTTGGCACCATCCTCCGGGCGCACGCTGCGGTGCAGGTTGTGATTCCTTCCTTTGGGTTTTTCTTGTATTGTCTGAACACTGTCCTATTCCCTCACCTCCTATTCATTGTTAAATTTTCGTTTGTTTCTGCTTTATGTATTGAACTTGTATCATTAGATACTCCTCTGTTGTTTACTGGGGCAGATTTTACTCCACTGGCCAGGGGTAAAATGCGTTTTAAAACCCCCTTACTCTTTGCAAGTGGGCTCAATACATACAGAGCTCATGAGTTTTTTTGTTATGGAGGATCTCTCGTCTGATATTATTTTAGGGCTTCCCTGGCTAGACCTCCATAACCCTACCTTTGATTGGCCCAAAAAAAGAGTTAGTGAAATGGTGAATCAGTGCTCCTCCCATTGTATTGCTTTGCATGCCTCCGATTGTCTCAGTGAAGAGACGCTTCTTCTATCTGATTTTCATGATGTTTTTGATGCTAAAGCTACTGAAGTTTTACCGCCGCACAGACCCTACAATTGTGCGATTAAACTCCTTCCCGACTCCAAATACCCTAAGGGAAGGATCTTCAATCTTTCTGCTCCTGAACATGAGGCTATGCGGGATTACACTTAGGATAGTCTTCTTAAAGGTCACATCCATACATCTCAGTCTTAATTGGGGGCTGGGTTCTTTTTTGTTAAAAAGAAAGATGGCGGACTGCGACCATGCATTGACTACCGAGAATTAAATAAAATTACGGTTAAAAATCAGTACTCTTTTCCTCTGATCCCTGATCTTTTCAATCAGATTGTGGGTGCCCGCTGGTTTTCTAAAATTGACCCCCGTGGGGCATACAATCTGATCCGGATTAGAGAAGGAGATGAATGGAAAACTGCGTTCAACACCCCGGAAGGTCACTGAGTATTTGGTAATGCCTTTCGGGTTGTGTAATGCACCCGCAGTATTTCAACATTTTGTTGATGATATCTTTAGAGATTTGCTCGATCGTTATGTGGTTGTCTACCTGGATGATATTCTAGTGTTCTCTCCTGATTGGGCCACACATATTGAGCATGTTAGGAGTGTTTTGCTACTGTTGCGTCAAAACTCTCTCTTTGCCAAACTGTCCAAATGCCTGTTCGGAGTCCAAAGGGTCACCTTCCTCGGTTACGTTATTACTCCCGATTCTTTTTGTATGGATCCACTAAAAGTCACGGCTATTAATAACTGGGAACACCCCTCCAACCTTAAAGCCCTGCAATGTTTCTTGGGTTTCTCCAACTATTATCGAAAATGTATTAAGAATTTCTCTTCTATAGTGAAGCCATTGACGGATCTCATAAAGAAAGGTGCCGATGTGACCAAATGGACTCTGGAAGCGGAACAGGCTTTTGTACATCTCAAGAAATGTTTTGTTGAGGCTTCTGTATTAGTTCCACCAGACTATGATCGCCCCTTTATTATTGAGGTTGATGCCTCTGAAGTGGGGGTTGGTGCCATGTTGTCTCAGGGCTCTGAAAATTTTACGTGTTTGCAACCTGTGGCCTTCTTCTCGAGGAAATTCTCTCCTACGCAGCGCAACTATGACATTGGTAATTGAGAACTCCTAGCCATTAAATGGGCATTGGAGGAGTGGAGACATTTCCTCGAGGGGGCCAAACACCAGATCACAGTATTCACCGATCATAAGAACCTACTATATCTGGATAACGCTAAGCGACTGTCTCCTAGGCAGGCCCGCTGGGCACAATTCTTCACACGTTTTAATTTTGTGGTGACTTATCGTCCAGGCTCTAAAAATGTTGGGGCTGATGCCCTATCTCGCAGTTTTGGTCCCAGCGATGCCCCTAAGGATGTCCCAGATAAAATCTTGTCTCCCGGAGTGGTTCTCGCCATTATTACTACTGATCTTGCTACTTTAGTGGTTAATTCACAAGATCTTGCTCCCAGTAATACTCCCACTGGGAAACTATTTGTACCTCCAAATCTTTGTCTTCGTGTTTTGGAGGAAATTCATTGTTCTACCTTAACGGGACATCCCGGCTTCGCTGGGACTAAATACCTTCTCTCCCGCTCTTACTGGTGGCCTTCCTGGTCTCGAGACGTATGTGAATTTGTTGCTGCCTTTGAGACATGTGCTAAGATGAAGACTCCTAGGAGATTACCCGAGGGCCTTCTTCATCCCCTTCCTATACCTAAGAGACCATGGTCCCATTTGTCAATGGACTTTATTACTGATTTGCCTTGTTCCCAAGGGAAGACTGTGATTTGGGTTGTTGTGGATAGATTCTCCAAAATGTGTCATTTTGTACCCCTAAAGAAAATTCCAAGTGCTCCACGTCTAGCCTCGCTCTTTATTAATCACATACTCCGCTTGCATGGTGTGCCAGAAAATATTGTATCTGATCGGGGTGTACAATTTGTCTCTAGATTCTGGAAGGAATTTTGTGGTCGTCTGGGGGGTCTCTCTGTCTTTCTCTTCCGCGTTCCACCCTGAGACCAATGACCAGACAGAGAGATTCAACCAAACTTTGGAACAGTACTTAAGGTGTTTTGTGTCTGATGCCCAAGAAAAATGGAGAACCTTTCTTCCTCTAGCAGAGTTTGCAATAAACAACAGGGTTAACGTCACCACTAAAATGTCTCCGTTTTATTGCAACTATGGTTTTAACCCCAGGTACTCCTCTCTCCGTAGCACCGAGTCTGTTAATCCCACCGCCGAACAGACTTATCAGCGACTGTGCACAGTCTGAGCCCAGGCTCGTCTGAGCATGGTTAAAGCCCAAGAATATCAAAAACGGCAGGCAAATAAACGACGCTTACCTGGCCTTGAATACAAAGTGGGAGATCGAGTCTGGCTGTCCACTAGGAATCTATGTCTTAGAGTTCCTTCGGGGAAATTTGCACTATGTTACATTGGGCCGTATGTCATTTCTGAACTCATAAACCCAGTATCTTTTAAATTACAACTTCCAAGTTCTTTTCGTATCCACAACGTCTTCCACAAGTCGCTTTTGAAGAAGTATATCTCCCCTGTCCTTACTTCTTCCAGTCCACCTGCGCCGGTGGTGGTCCAAGGGGAACTAGAATATGAAGAAGAAAAAATTCTGGATTCCCGTCGGGTGCAGAATGCTGTTCAGTACCTCGTGCACTGGAAGGGTTATGGCCCAGAAGAGCGAACGTGGGTTTCTGGTAGGGATCTACATGCGCCACGTTTGATTAATCTCTTTCATCGCCAGAACCCTTCGAAACCTGGTCCATCTGGCGAGGGTCCATTTGGCCCCTCGTAAAAGGGGGGGGGTACTGTAACATCCTTGCCTGTTCAGGCTTTGGCACCATCCTCAGGGCGCAAGCTGCGGCGCAGGAGGCGTGCCCGGTTGTGATTCCTTCCTTTGGGTTTTTCTTGTATTGTCTGAACACTGTCCTATTCCCTCACCTCCTTAATTGATTTTACACCATGCCCTTCTCCTTCACCCTTCTCCACTAACAGTTAACTTTAGTCCTACCTTTGTGATTGACAGCCTATCCTCCTATCAAGTCTGGGGCGGGTTCTTTCTCCCTATTTATTGTCTGCTCACTTTCCCATTGGCGCCTGCTATTGCATTTCGCTTACTGGCAATACTCCTTGTTACCTGTTACCTGTTCTTCTGATTTTCTGACCACTGGCTTACCTTTGACTTCTCTTGGATTGTGATTTTGTACTGCATTGCTCGTTTGTTACCGACCCCTTGGCTAGCTGACCTCCCTTTGTTGTTGTGCGTCTTGTCTGCATTCTGTGTTATCACTTATTATAAGGAGGGACTGTCGACTGGTTGCTGGCTGTCACCTAGGACAGATCAGGCAAGTTAGCCAGGGACAGTGGGGGGGATTCAGCTTAGGGTCTACTGTCTTGTTGTGCTCCTCCCCCCTAAGTTCTCCAGCAGCTACTGGGGAATCGCTCCTCTAGTGATTCCCTTACACAGACCCTGTCATCAAGAGAGAATTGCAGTGGTGGCCTTGATTTCTGGTTTGAATGTCTCTTCATGTGAAAACCTACCAGAAATGAGGCAGACAGCCTGCTGAAATATATCCAGGAAATCACTGTTACATACAATGATTACCTAGCATGTGACATTAGTGTGACTGCAGTTTTGCACTAAAATTTCAATCAGACTGCAAAGTGAGTATAAATCACAACCCAACACAGTCCACACACCCTAGAATCCTTGGCACTGGTGAAGCACTACTACTCCCTCAGTGATGGAGTGGCTCCAGGAGTTCCTTCTCATTAGGAGGACTGATGTTTTGGTTGCAAAGGATTCTATAGACTCCTCTAAGTTTGATGTCCTCTGGCGGTCGTGGGTGGTGTTCCAGGAATCCTCAGAGTTTACCAACCTTTTCTCATAAGCTTTACTGGCCCTGCGAGATTCTCCTCTACTGCCTTGGCAATTTCTACCTTTTGGTGGACTCTTCTCCCCCCACCCTCTTTTTGTCACATCCTTTATTGTCTGCTCCCCTTTATGTCTTTGTACCCCCACTTGCTTTCCGTTCTACTTCTTCCTACTGGTCTTACTCTCTTGCCCTTCTCCGTTTTACCTTAAGATTCCTTGTTTCTCATCCAGTTGGGAGACCTGGGCAGGTTCTTGTTTTGCTAACTTTTACTTTTTTATTATTTTTCATTCTTTCGTTTGTTTTCATACCTGTTTTCCACTTGACAAGCCTGTCTTCGGACCTGATGGCTTACATATGCATTGGTTTGTTGCATTGTCTATGCCATTTCTTACATTTTATGCTTTGTACTTGTTTTGATCCATATAAAATTTCAAGTTTAATTGATTTAAACATAAAATAAAATGATCCGTACAGCATACAGGGAATAACATTAAAGTAAACACTATAATATAAAAGGGTTCACTGTTTAAAAAAAAAATATAGAAAAAGATGATGTACAACAAGTAACACAGTAACGAAATAAACGGGAGAAAACAGAATAGCTTACTTAGGGTAGGAGAAAATAGGGAAAGACACTCAGACTTGGCGGATCCCCCATGTGTAACACTGTTTCTATGGTAAAATCAATGTTTTATAATTTCAGCCCTTGGCTTAGATTTTAAAGTTTCACTTTTGGGTCATTATCCAAATCCCTTGTCTGTGACAGAGCAGCATATTCATAAGGGGGCAAGTACTAGGACTATCAACTTGTATCTGATAAGCTGGGGCAGACACATGTCCACCTTCCCTTCCTTTGAAGCTTGTACAAGCCAGACATAGGTGTCAAATAGACACAGCCACTCTTCTCTGAGAGGCTGTAACTCGCATTCCCCATCCTGCAAAAAAAAAAAAGGCCCCTGGACAATTCAAAGGCTGATACAAAATCACATTTAACATGCATAAGCACACAACTTACCAACAATACATTTTCCCTGAAAAATATATACATTTATGGGGTTCCAGTACACTCTGCAACAGGCTTTAGCTCGTACCTCAGAAGAATCATTAACTGGAATTGTTACCCACTGATGCTAACCATAGACTATTTTGAATGTAGAGGAATAGGTAAATTCTGCAACCTGGTTATTAGAAGAAAACTTGGTCTACATTAGAAGATGTATCCAATCACTGTGTCATGTAGAGACAAAGTATTGATTTTCCAGAATTTGGTTGCCACATTCTAGCTAACCATTAGATAATATAATAAGAAATCTAGTGTGATGTCCAGCAGGCCACAAAGAACTCTCCAGAAGGTTCATGTAAATTGTACCCCCGAGACAATATGCTGAAACAAGCCATGCAGGTGGAGGACATGTTTCATGAAGAGACTGGCTAGGTGAGTAGTAAAGGGTAGACGTATCAGAAGAATGAAGTGTACCATCTTTAAAAAATGGTCCATAACCAACCAAATCTATTATGATGTACTGCCAGGGGAGTCAGGAATATACAGTGGCACTAGTAGACTGAAAGGCTTGTTCTGTACTCAGGAGTCATATGCTGACACACTCTTGAATGGGTATGACAAGAAATCAGATCTTGAAACTCTTCCGACCCCAGAGTATAATAGTTGGAGACCCAGGGAAGGTGACAAAAAAAACAACAAAAAAAAAAAAAAAATTCATACATTTCTTCCGTTACCTCTTTTGGGCCTCCTTGTGGTGTCCAGCACTCTGTCTGCCGCCTCAGTGACATCTGACGCTCTCCTGTTGATTCATACGCCTAGGGTCGCCACTGATTCCTGGGAGGAATTCCGAGGAGGCAGAGACAGAGCTGCTGCAGACAACTCCCTTTTAGACCTCCCCTGGGCCTCCTCTTTTCATACTCTGAAGAGACTTCAGAGTATAATAATGTCACTTTCACTTTGACATCACTTCAAAAGAAAGAGAGAGAACACTACGCTGCTACACTAAGTTTCAAGTAATTTTAAGGTGTGGTTCGTGCCGAACCCAGTGTTTCCCAAACTCAAAACGAAATTCTGAGAGGTTCGCTCATCTTTAGTCTGTACTTGCTACTTGTTCCCGTCTCTAAAATTAAGAGGCTCCTGGGACATTTCATGACAGCAGTGAAAATTCTAATGCCCAGAAAGAATAAAAGTCTCTGACACAGGTCCTACTATGTTGCATTGCTCTGGCTCCCATGGAACTCCTTAAGGCTAAGGCCCCACATAACGAAACAGCAAAAAAAAAAACGCTGTGGAGAAAACGCAGCGGAGATGCATCACGTTTTTTCCTGAAGCCTTTATCGTTCCGTTTTCCTCTGCTGACTTCCTGCCCTTACTATACCTATATGGAAAATGCCATAGTTTCTGCAGGTATAATTAACATGCTGTGATTTGCAAAAACTCGGGCATTTTTGAAAATGCAGCTTTTCTACTGCAGAATCCCATTGACTTTGCAGGTTCTGTAAAACATAGCGGTTTTTGCCTGAGTATTTGCAACATAGGGCTTCAGCCTAAGGCCGGGTGCCCCACATAGCGTAAACGCCGTAACAAAAATCGCGGATTTTATGGTCCATACAAAGTGGATGAGATTCTAGCGAATCCCATCCACACTTTGTGGAAAAAATACATACTGCGAACACGTTGCGGTTTTGTAAATTGCAGCATGTCAATTATACCTACAGAAACACCGGTGGTTTCCCTATAGGTATAATGGAAGCAAAAAGTCCACAGAGGAAACCTATGTGGACTTTCTGTGAAAAGAGATGTGGGGAAAAACCGCTATATGGGGAATTAGGGCAGCACGGTGGCTCAGTGGTTAGCACTGCACCCTTACATCGCTGGAGTCCTAGGTTTGAATCCTGCCAAGGACAACATCTGCAAGGAGTCTGTATGTTCTCCCTGTGTCGTGTTTGTGTGGGTTTCCTCCCACACTCCAAAGACATACTGATAGGGAATGTATATTGTGAGCCCTATATGGGACAGTGACCACAATGTCTGTAAAGCGCTGCAAAATATGATGGTGCTATATAAGTAGGCTAAATAAATAAATTAGCCTAAAGGTGTTTTCTCAACATACACAACTCTCACATAGCTCCGTAGAAAATATATATAATTTACGGCTGTCAGAATACTGGAGCACAAAGCAAATTTTTCTTCCAATAATTTATTATTTTAGTTGTACTGGTCTGCAGAATAAAGTTAACCGGTCATTTCTATTACACACTGAATGCCATAAAAATTTAACTCAAAAAACAATGGCAGAGCTGTGTTTTTCTTCCCATTCTACCTCACAATTTCATTATCAGTTTGCAATACATTATGTGGTAAATGAAAAGGTGCCACTAAAAAAAAATATGGCCGGTGCTTAACCCTGTTTAACTGCTATTTAAGGAGAAGAGGGCTAAGTTGGGGGATGGGGATGAAGAGCAGGTAGGTATTATCGGTACTGTAGAAAACATAGTGGGGAAGGGCATTATGACAGGCACAGTTTTGATTGCCATCTGGTGCCCTGATTCTATGGCATAGGATACATAAGTACATTTTTGGTTATGTATATTTTTTAAGGTAATTATTTATGTATACTTATATTTAAATTTGAGTGCTAAAACATCTATTTGGTTAGTGGATTTTTATAATTCTGGAGCCAAAGGTATTTAGGAAATGTTGTTAGCCTGGAGCACTGCACAGTTTTTGTGTTTTACTTTAGTCAGTTTTCTGCACCCATGGATTTTGCTATAGATCTGCAGGAAATTTGCAGCAATCTCTACAACAAAAGCAATTCCCTTACATCCCACAGCAGCACAATATGGGGTATTCCTGCCCCTGTGTGCTGGTAGGACAGGCAGAACTTTTAATTAGCATAAATTATGCATGACTTCGTTACCCTATAAGAGGGCAAAGAGACCTCACCCTTGTGTTTTTTTCTGTCCTGTCTGGTGGGACAGGTGGAGGGAGGTCTCTTTTTGGCCTCCCATAGAGTTCGTTCTCTCTTTTGTTACTTACTGTTACTTTCGTCTTCTTTCCCTCTGTTGAAAGGAGTTTCTTCTTGGCAGCTTGGTTCTTGCTGTCTTGTTAGTCCATGTGCCGGAGTTCCGTTGCTCTGTGGGCTTCATTGCGCTTTGCCGCGACCGGAAGTGACGTTGGTCTTTTCTTCTTCCCGGAACCTTTCTTTCGTGCCGGGTTTCCGGGGACGCAATTTCTCGCCGTACCTATGCTGCGGCCTACTTCCGGTACCGCGAAAAGTTGAAAAAGGTATATTTTTATATGGATTCTATTGCGTTTTATTCCTGTTCTCTTCTTGTGAGCTGCTTTATTGCTGAAGCAGCTCTGCTGCAGAAATTTGAAGAGGAAAGTTTGTGAGGCTTTCCATTGCCCCCTTTTTCCCCTCTATAAAGCCCCATAGTTCTTTGCAGTGTTGGGCTTGTTTCTCTGAGTCCGGCTCCTTTTCCTTTGGGATTATTTGCCGGCTGCTAAGCGCTGCTGTCTTTACTGTCTGGTGACTTTGGTCTCCTTATAGATGTCCTCCTCAACCTCTGGTGTGGATGGTTACATTTGTAGAAGGAAAAGATCCTCCTAACGCAAGCATCTATCTTGTTTAGACTGTAATACTCCCTTGCCGGATGGGTATGAGTTTTCCCGCTGCAGTCAGTGCCGTGGACCCCCCCGATGAAACCGTTTGTACGTGACATCATGTGGGTCAAGGAATAGATGCAGGACTCCTTGCAGGAAGTCCTGGACTCCATCTCGCAGATTTCTAGTAAACCTCGTGTGGAGAAGCAGACTCTGGTTCCTATTGAAGTTCTCCAGGTGATTGTTGAGACGCTTTCATCTGATGATGGATCTAAACTCCAGGACCCTATAGACAGGTGCATAGAGTACTCTCAGGAAGTCTTACTTTCTGGCCTCCGGTCAGACTTCCGTGGCTTTGCCTCTAATGAAGTCTCAAGCAAGCTACGGGCTTATTTAGCCCAGCTTCCAAGAGACATCGACTCTGGAGTTTCCAGAGATGATTACTAGTTTTTTTGAGCTCTGTTTTTTTGTCGGTATATTATTTAGCCAAAGCCTCCCTGCATCAGTTAAGGCTGGCGTCCAAATCTTTGGCCCTTTCTACGGCAGCTAGAAGGTCGTTATGGTTGAAACCCTGGAGAGCGGATATTGCCTCCAAATTCAACCTCTGTTCGCTAACCTTTGAGCCGGGTAAGCTTTTTGTCAAAGGCCTAGATTAGATTATGGAAGACCTGGCTGGTAAAAAGGGGTAATAGTCTGCCTCAGGCCTTTAGAGGCAGGTCAAGACCTTCCGGCCGGGGTAGAGGTTATCAGCCTCAACCCAGACCTCAGTTCCACAGACGTCCTAAGTATCAGCCTAGGGGATCGGGATGAAGGGTTTCCAAGGATGAGGACAAAAAGAAGCCCAGCTTTGACATCTGCTGCCTTCTTCCTGTGGCCAAGACTCCTGTTGAAGGTCATCTTTTCCAATTCTACTCCGTCTGGCAGGAAAAAATTCAAGAACCTTGGTCTTGCAGGTTGTTCAGCAAGCTTATGCGATCAAGTTTCTTCATCCCCTTCAGGATCGATTCATCTTAACCCGCTCCCTTCCTGCGGCTCAGCAAGATATATTGGAGTGGCTCCATTCACGATTACATCTGCAAGGGGGCATTGGAAGAGGTCCCCCCCCCCCTTGAAGGAAACATTCAGTGTCTACGCCCAAGTTTTTCTGGTGCCAAAACCATCAGGCAACTGGAGAATGATTATAGACCGAAGATATCTGAATCACTTCATAAAGAAAAAACATTTTCGTACGGAGACCGTAAAGTCCGTTACATCCTTTCTTCAACAGAGCGAAGTTTTCGTCACCTTAGATCTAAAGGATGCCTATCTGCATGTCCCAATATATCCTCCACACAGGTTTCTCAGAATCGCCCTTTCAGTTTCCGGTCACAGGAAGCATCTTCAGTTAGCAGCCTTGCTCTTTGACATCTCTTCAGCTCCTCATACCTTCACCAAAGTTGTGGCCCCTATAGCCGCCTCTCTCAGGCTGCAGGGCCTTTTTGGTATTGCCATACCTGGACGACTGGCTAATAAAGTGCCAGTCAGAATCTATTCTGCTCCAGCAATTACTGATAGCCGTGTCCCTTCTCCAGAGCTTGGGTTGGCTAATAAATTGGGAGAAGTCAGAAGTAGTTCCCTCTACCCGCAGGAAGTTCCTGGGGTATCTGTTGGACTCAGACCGCATGGAGATTTCCTTAAACACCTGCAAGGAAGGGAAGATTGATCAAAGCGGTCCGGTTTCTCTTCAAGACACGTCTAGTGTCCATCAGAACATCCATGAGAGACCTAGGCCTGATGTTTTCCTCAGCCATTGCAGTCCCTTGGCTTTATGGCATTTGCGTCCTCTCCAGATGGAAGTACTAAGAGCCTGGAACCGTACTCCTTTCGATCTCGACAGGAAGATCAAGCTATCTCCCAGTACTCATCTTTCCCTCAGATGGTGGATACGCCTGAAAGACTGAATGTCCACGGTCCAACCTCGTTGGACCCTGTTGACTACTGATGCATCCCTCTCGAGCCCACCTGTACGAGAAGACCAGACAAGGAGTTTGGAGCAGTCTAAAAAAAAAAAAAAAAGACCTCTTCCAATTGGAAGGAGCGCAGAGACGTATACCTGGCACTACTTCATTTTTTTCTCCTCTCCTTGGAGGGAGAGCGGTCAAGGTTCGGTCAGACAGCATGACGACCGTAATGTAATGTACCTGAACAGACAGGCAGGCACCAGATCAGTGTTTCTCCTCAGAGAGACAGATCTGATTTTTACCTGGGCAGAGAAAAATCTGACCCACTTATCCGCAGTTCACATCAAAGGTTCCCTGAACATGGTAGCGGATCAGTTGAGTCGGGGTCTTGTCATATCAGCAGAATGGTCTCTCAATGCAGATGTATTCCATCAGATTACCATGAAGTGGGGTCTCTCAGAAGTAGACCTCATGGCGACCAGACAACGCCAAGGTAGAGACGTTCTGCTCACTGTATCAGGAGGACTATCCCTTGACAATGGATGCCCTGTACATCCCTTGGAGGTTCAGGCTGGCATATATCTTCCCTCCACTTTCCATGATACCAAGAGTATTGATGAGTCAGACAGGACCAAGTCTCTGTGATAGCCATCATACCATTCTGGCCAAAAAGGACTTGGTTTGCTCAGCTCATGTACATGAGTCGAGGGACATATTGGAGGCTTCCCCCCACCCAGAACCTGGTTTCCCAAGGAACTCAGAAGCACCAGGATCTGAGGAGATTCAACCTGACAGCCTGGAGGTTGACCAGTCCCTACGGAGATTTAGTGGACTGTCAGAAGCCATCTTGAAGACCCTTTCCTGTGCCAGAGCAGAGTCTACCAAGAAAAGCTACCAAAGGATAGGTAACGTCTTCAAGCAGTGTGTTTCAGAAGAGAAACTGATAGTTCAAATCCTACTACGGCAGAAATTCTGGATTTTCTTCAAGGCGGCTTGGATATAGGCCTTTCTCCTGCTATCCTAAAGGTACAGGTTTCAGCCTCATCCACCTGTTTAGGCAGACGTTTGTCCCAAGATTCCCTTATTGTTGGATTCCTTAAGGGCGCTACCGGACGTAGACCAGTGGTCTCAGCCCAGGTTCCCCAGAGGGATCTCTCCACTGTTCTCTCAGGTCTTTGTGGTCCTCCTTTTGAACCTTTGGAAGATGTAGATCTTAAATTTCTTGCCTTAAAACCACCTTTCTTTAGCCATTACATCAGCCAAAAGGTTGAGTGAGCTCCAGGCTTTTTTTCCTCCAAGGAACCTTATATATCCTTTTTTGCGGATAGGGTCTAACTTAGGTTTCTTCCTGGTTTTAACCCTAAGATGCCTTCCCGCGCCAATATTAATCAATTAATTTCTTTACCTGTGTTCTTTCCTTCCCCTTCCTCTGAAGAGGAGAAAAAAACTGCACACACTAGATGTTATGAGGTGTCTCCAGATTTACCTCTTACGCACACGGTCCTTTAGGAGAGTGAGAATCTCCTTGTCAACATATATGGTAGAGACAAAGGTCTCAAGCCTTCCAAGCTTACCTTGTCTAGATGGATAATGGAGGCAAAGTCTCTTTTTTTGTTCAGGGGTTAGCTGCACCCGAATTTTGTACAGCCCATATAGCCCTGGTTGAATCGGCCTCTTGGGCTGAGAACCGGGCCTTACCTCTGGATCGGATCTGTGCGGCTGCTTCTTGGTCATCTCACCTAACCTTTATGGAACATTATCATCTAGATGGTCGGAGTTCTGTGGCGACTGCCTTTGGTCAGTCAGTCCTAAGTATTGTAGAGCAGTGAAATCCTCCCTAAGGAAATTACTTGCTGTATCCCCATATTGTGCTGCTGTGGGACATAAGGGAATCGTTGATTATAATGTTAATCTGTTTTCCCTTAGTCCCAACAGCAGCACAAGCTTCCCTCCCTAAATTTGGAAATTTTTTACTTTATAACTTACACAAGGGGGGAGGTCTCTTTGCCCCCTTATAGGGTAACGTAGTCATGCATAATTTATGCTAATTAAAAGTTCCGCCTGTCCTACCAGCACACAGGGGCAGGAATATCCCATATTGTGCTGCTGTTGGGACGTAAGGGAAAACAGATTAACATTATAATCAACGATTAATTGCAGATTTGTTTTTCCCACTGATAGTCAGCATGGAAAATCCACCCATATCCTTGCTTTTTGTGAAGAAGGAATTGATAAACTGCAGATTTAACAATCTGCCTGACATCAGCCTCTGGGTACAAAATTTCTGCAGCATGTAGGTTAAATATGTCCAAATCTCTTCCACTCTACTGCTGCTGTATTCTGCTGTTGACTTTCTGAATGCGAATACAAATGTAGATCCACAGAAATTCTGTTCTGTGTGGACATACCTGAAGGTTGTGTTGAAATACTGCAGGTTTATTTTGCATATTTCACACACTAAAATTCTGTGACAATGTAAAGTACCAATGTTTGATGCTGTGGCTTTGATAACACCAACCACAGGTGGCAGAAAAATGAGCATGTTATGGCCTTTTAAATATAATCAGTGGGTTTCACCCCTTCAGTTTATGGGATAAAATCTTCTGTTAATCCACACAATCTGTGGCCCAATATGTATGTAATTTATGGATTCCAGGCCGCCCCGTATTGCAGTGCTGACATATGCCCACTTGACCTTGTTGGGGACAGGAACACATATGTTAAAAGTTGTCTCACCACCACCACGCTCCAGTGCCGTTCACATGGAAGAATTTGCAGCTGATTTTGATGCAGATTCCACATAGGATCATCAGCCAACTTGTGCAGACTAACTGCGTTTTTTTGTTTTTAAACTAAAGTGGCCCCATGTATTGGCTGGACTTACTGGCCTGAACTGAACTCAACATGCCAGTTCAGCAGCGCTGGGTTTGGGCTTGTAAATCTGTCTTATAATAATAATAATAATAATATTCTTTTAATAGTCCCACCATGGGGAAATTGTGTGTTACAGCAGCAAAGATAAGCAGATACAAATACAACATGTACAGGAATGTTCCAAGGTAAGAGGCATTACATTGATAGTAGACAGACAGATGAGAAGTAGCGGGGGGTGGATTTAACAGGCAGAAAGATATTTCAGTTCTGTGTGTGTAATGATCTCCTCTTAGGTTGGTGTTGGTTGTACAGCCTAACCGTGGTGGGGAGGAAAGACTTCCGATAGCTCTCCTTCTCACACTTACGGTGGAGCACTTGGTCACTGACAGTACTGCCCAGTGCTATCACGGTCTCATGCATGGGAAGGGACATCTTCTTCCGCATGGAGCTCATCACTGACAGTATCCTTCTATCAATCACCAGCTGCACTGGGTCCAGTGGGCTCCCCAGGACAGAGCTGGCCCTTCTAATCACCTTTTCAAGTTTATTTCTATCCCTGGTTGATACACTGCTCCCCCAGCAGGCCACGCCGAAGAAGATGGCTGATGCCACTACCGAGTTGAAGAAAGTCCTAAGAAGTGCCCACCGGACTGCAAAGGCTCTCAGCCTCCTAATCAGGTAGAGCCTGCTGTGGCCCTTCCTGTACAGGACCTCCATGTGATCTGCCGAGTCCAGCTTATTATTAAGGAGCACACCCAGGTACTTATAGGTGTTGACAATCTCTATGCTCGTCCCCTGGTTTAGGAGGGCATCCGCATTTACGTAAGTTCACCACCAACTCCTTGGTCTTCCCAGCATTAATCCTCAGGTGGTTCCTCTGGCACCAGTTTACAAAATCCCGGTTCAGTTCCCTGTACTCCCTTTCATCATCTGTGATGAGGCCTACTACTGCCGAGTCGTCAGAATACTTCCGTAGGTAGCAGCTAGATGAGTTGCACCTAAAATCTGCAGTGTACAGTGTGAAGAGGAAAGGGGCAAGAACTGTACCCTGAGGTGTCCCCATATTAAAGATCACAGTATCTGACACACAATCCCGGGCTCTCACGTATTGAGGTCGGTTTGTGAGGTAGTCTAGGATCCAGTTGGAGAGGTGGTGGTCCACTCCAGCAAGGCCCAGCTTATCTTTCAGTAGCCCTGGCTGTATGGTGTTAAAAGCACTGGAGAAATCAAAGAATATTATTCTCATCGAGTTCCCTGGTTTCTCCAAGTGAGAAAGAGCCCTGTGCAGAAGGTGGGTGATGGCATCATCTACCCCAATGCCCAGCAAACTGGAGAGGGTCCATAGCGGAGCTCACTAGAGGGCGGAGCTGTGTGAGAACCAATCTCTCTAAGATCTTCATCAAGTGGGATGTCAATGCTACAGGTCTGTAGTCGTGGAGGCCCATAGGGTGAGGTTTCTTTGGAACTGGTACCATACAAGAAGATTTCCATAATTCAGGGACTATTTCCTGCTTCAGGTTCATATTAAACATATATGTAATTATACTACACAGCTGTTCCCCTCAAGTCTTAATTAGCCTTGCACTGATGTCATCTGGCCCTGCAGCTTTCCTTGCCTTGCCTTGATTTTTTTCATCTCCTTCCTCACCTGGGCACGTGTGAAGGTCAGACTGTGGTCACATAAAGATGAATTTCTGGATTTACTGGTCTGGTGGGAAGTAGCTGCATGGGGTGAAGTCATTGTGGTAGGGGGAACTGAAGGACATGCTGGGGTGGGAGGAGCTGGTGTGTGATCAAATCTATTGAAGAATAGGTATAGTACATTAAACCAATTAACATCTGCCTCAATCTGGCAGACTGTATATGACCCGAAAATTTTTTCCTGATACGATCTTCCCAGGGGTGGTAGGGATGATGAGTTATATGCCTCATATATATATATATATATATATATATATATGTATATATATATACATATATACATACATATATATATACATATATACATACATATATACATACACACACACACACAGTACAGACCAAAAGTTTGGACACACCTTCTCATTCCAAGACTTTTCTGTATTTTCATGACTATAAAAATTGTAGATTCACACTGAAGGCATCAAAACTATGAATTACCACATGTGGAATTATATACTTAACAAAAAAGTGTGAAACAACTGAAAATATGTCTTGTATTCTAGGTTCTTCAAAGTAGCCACCTTTTGCTTTGATTACTGCTTTGCACACTCTTGGCATTCTCTTGATGAGCTTCAAGAGGTAGTCACCTGAAATGGTTTTCACTTCACAGGTGTGCCCTGTCAGGTTTAATAAGTGGGATTTCTTGCCTTATAAATGGGGTTGGGACCATCAGTTGTGTTGTTCAGAAGTCAGGTGGATACACAGCTGATAGTCCTACTGAATTGAGTGTTAGAATTTGTATTATGGCAAGAAAAAAGCAGCTAAGTAAAGAAAAACGAGTGGCCATCATTACTTTAAGAAATGAAGGTCAGTCAGTCCGAAAAATTGGGAAAACTTTGAAAGTGTCCCACAGTGCAGTGGCCAAAACCATCAAGCGCTACAAAGAAACTGGCTCACATGAGGCCCGCCCCAGGAAAGGAAGACCAAGAGTCACCTCTGCTGCGGAGGATAAGTTCATCCGAGTCACCAGCCTCAGAAATCGCAGGTTAACAGCAGCTCAGATTAGAGACCAGGTCAATGCCACACAGAGTTCTAGCAGCAGACACATCTCTACCACAACTGTTAAGAGGAGACTGTGTGCAGCAGGCCTTCATGGTAAAATAGCTGCTAGGAAACCACTGCTAAGGACAGGCAACAAGCAGAAGAGACTTGTTTGGGCTAAAGAACACAAGGAATGGACATTAGACCTGTGGAAATCTGTGCTTTGGTCTGATGAGTCCAAATTTGAGATCTTTGTTTCCAACCACCGTGTCTTTGTGCGACGCAGAAAAGGTGAACGAATGGACTCTACATGCCTGGTTCCCACCGTGAAGCATGGAGAAGGAGGTGTGATGGTGTGGGGGTGCTTTGCTGGTGACACTGTTGGGGATTTATTCAAAATTGAAGGAATACTGAACCAGCATGGTTACCACAGCATCTTGCAGCGGCATGCTAGTCCATCCGGTTTGCGTTTAGTTGGACCATCATTTATTTTTCAACAGCACAATGATCCCAAACACACTGCCAGACTGTGTAAGGACTATTTGACCAAGAAGGAGAGTGATGGGGTGCTACGCCAGATGACCTGGCCTCCACAGTCACCAGACCTGCACCCAATCGAGATGGTTTGGGGTTAGCTGGACCGCAGAGTGAAGGCAAAAGGGCCAACAAGTGCTAAGCATCTCTGGGAACTCCTTCAAGACTGTTGGAAGACCATTTCAGGTGACTACCTCTTGAAGCTCATCAAGAGAATGCAAAGAGTGTGCAAAGCAGTAATCAAAGCAAAAGGTGGCTACTTTGAAGAACCTAGAATATAAGACATATTTTCAGTTGTTTCACACTTTTTTGTTAATTATATAATTCCACATGTGTTAATTCATAGTTTTGATGCCTTCAGTGTGAATCTACAATTTTTATAGTCATGAAAATACAGAAAACTCTTGGAATGAGAAGGTGTGTCCAAACTTTTGGTCTGTACTGTATATACATATATATATATATATATATATATATATACATATATATATATATATTTGGTAAAATCTGCCAAGAACCTGATGACTGTGGGGGTCACACAAATAAGATTAACGGCAAATGCTACTAAAATAAACCGGACCTGCAGAAAAAACCCATGGATATGAGTCGTTATCGTTCATAATAAGCAAATCCTTTCAATCTCATACTGCACCAGTTGTTATTGTGTATTTACTGCAGCCACCAGGTACAATATTAGAATAAAGATAATCATGTTCCTGTGATGTGGCCAAAAACTCTGGTTTATTCCAATGAGTTCAAAAAATGAATTTATTCACCAGTTTGTGGCAGATGTGCAGCTGTTTTATTTATCACGTAGTCTGCACTTCATAGGTACTGTAGATTACAGGCTGCAGCAGAAGTCTGTAGTTTGAATAGAAGTTTCGATTGCTACTGATTATAATCTCCACAGTCAACCAGAAAAAAAAAGCAGATCTGAACTATATATATATTTTTTTTTTCTACAAATACCATAAAGTATTTTGTACAGTGGCTGCAATAAAGTGTCTTACGAGAGAGTACTATTCTACCTTGAGAATTAGAAATCACCTTTAGATCATTATAGTCTATATATAGTCTCATATTGTACCACTTCCAGTGACCACAAGGAAACTAACAGGGTTTTATCTTCTGACACATTTATAGCATAAAATATATGAACACTCCAAAGAGGAGACCATGCTGCATATGGATCAATGTATTGAAGATGATGGGTGTGGTGGTAACATAGCATTACACAACACTCATTACAATGCAGAAATCCATGGGCATAGACTGCCACCTCTTTAAATATATACTCGACTAAGGTGAACATTCTGACATAAGGGGACCCAGAGATGTGTACACAGTGGACTGATAGAGCTCGCATGGCCATGCTCCTGAGCAATGTGCCACTTCTCTCTGTGACATGAAAATTGTATGTGACTTGCCACAGACAAGCAAGCATTTCTGTTTTCAGACAGTTGAAATCTGCACAGATTTGCTTTTGTAGACCACAGGTTGTGCACCATGGTATATCAGCAATTAATAACCAAAAACGCTTTCCTCCCTTACATAACTTGGCATGGTGTTCTGTGACTATATTATTGATCTAGTCTTAGGAGAGGCCATCAAAATTAGATTGGTAAAGTCAACACCTTGGTTCCCTGTCAATTAGATGTTTGAAGAGCTTGCAGTGCTTGGGTGAGCGCGGTTTCCTTTTCTTAGGACCGTGATCACTGGTCCACTGGTCACTAGGCCATACTGCATCTCCATCCCATTCAGATTAGTAGACCTAAAGTGCAATACCAAGCACAGCCTATAGACAACTTAGACTGGATCCAGACATGGCAGATTTAAAATGCAGATTCCGAACTGTAAATCTGCAGCATTTTAAAAAGTACAATACAAGACGATAGGGTTTTGAAAACCCCATCCTCATGTACTGCATACATTGTAAAAAAAAACTAGATTGAAAAAGGTAAAATCGTTGGGCTTCCCATGATTTCTGTGCATAGTGTGAAATTTGCAGCATGGGATTTCTAGCACATCTGGAACCGGCTTTTTACACGTGAAGTGTAGGTGTCAGTAGATGTTGAATAATGTAGCGTATGGGGCAATGATATTTATAATTTATACATTTACAACAATACAAATTAATTTCTCAAACATTATATTTAATATTAGCAGCATTTCACATCAAGTCTGTAAATACAAAAGCATGTTATCCCTGATCTGACATTCAATACAGCAGAAGTTTCCTGCTTGTCTGTATACAGTATAATAAAGAATGTTTCTGTAAATAGACTCCTTGGGTAACGTGAAGTTGGGCCCTGAAAGCGACTGTAGTACATGATCATTCCAGAACCTCCACAAGAACGGACATCAGCTTGCCCAGTTGGCTGAGCCCTGCTGCAAGTCTCCCATAGAAGATTTTATTTCAGACAGCAGGAGATTGAAGTAGGATAGATATGATATTAAAATGTTTATAATAAAAACTCAGTGACCTTAATAATCACACAATAACCAGGCTGGACTGAGCAGTCAGTGACTGAGGGAGGGATTATCCATATCAATCCTTCAGCTCTTCTTTCAGGAGGAAGCTCCGCTTAGTGCAGTGCCCATGGTGTGAGACTTTATATTGTCAAAACTCGTAGGATGCCCTCTTTTCACAGAAGCTGAAACAAGAAATAGCAACAGTAATAAATTAAAGCAACACTCCAGCTGTTTTTTTTTATGCAGGTTATCATTTAAGTAGATCTCAAATCTGCTATTTCTGTACCTGTAACAAAGAATGTGTCAATGTCCATGTCTACTTCCTGTTTCTGCAAAACAATGCACATCTAATAGTAAAACCAACCTTCCACGACTTAGAATGAGGGTGATCACCAAAGGTCCTAGAATCTGTATAAAGTACTGCTCAGTAGCATTGGGGAACAGAATAGGGGCATGCTGTGAGACGAGGAAACTATGGGCAGCATATGAGAGGTAGAGATGAAGCTGGGAGGAATTGTGTCAAATGAGGAAGGGGATAAGAACAGGGGCGACGACACTCATGAATTCAAGGCCACATGGATGCTCTCAAAAGCATGTGCAGGCAGCAGAGAGAGTCCTTCTGTTCGCACGGCAACCCATGCTAGAAAAAAAAAAAAAAACCTCACGCACTGTAACCAAGTGACTGAAGAAGATGAAAAAGCAAAATAAAATTTATAAAAAGGGGGGGGGGGGGGAAAGACACTGCGAGTAGATAACCATTACTACCAAGAGGATGACCTTTCCAACAATATGAGCGAGAAAAAAAAAATACTGGAGTGTCCCATAATGGTTGCCTGAGTATTCAAGCAACCTTCTCTAAGGACTTGGTGACTGCAGCCCTGTGCGTTTTTTTTCCTGCAATCAGCATGTGTATACTCACTAAACTTACATAACCCCCATTTGAATAGAGTGTGCGCATTGGCTACCACTACACCATACAAAAGAACGGCACTTGGTTCCTTGAACACTTAAGTAGCTGTAGTCAGTATTAGTATCTAGATTCGTTCGACCCTACCAATATACCCAAACCACTCAACAGTAGCAAACAAAAGGGTAACAAGTCTAAGCGTATTTACTCTCTTTGACATTGTTGGAACTTTTTGAGCAAAGAACAACCGTTGATTTAATATACAAAAAAACACAAAAAAATAAATAAATTTTTTTTTAAAAAGTAAAAAAAAAATGGTTGGACAAAAAAAATTACATATATATGCAAATAAAAGATAAAATGGAATACAAAATAATGAACAAATCTGTTTTTAAGCCTTGTGGTGGAGTGCCGTGGAGGAATAGCAGAGGAATAGCAGAGTTAACACTGTAGGCTGTGCCTCTGAAATATCTTACAGAGTGTTCATGTACCTCATCCCTTTTTTAAAAGGACTCCCAACCAGCCCACTTCATGGAATCTCTCATTGGTGCCTGGATAGGATAATTATTGAGTTCAATTTTGTAAAAAAAATGGAACAATCTTACTATATGAGTTGTCTAATGGGATACAGAGGTGGAGCTGTCCATTTAAAATTGGAGCCATTGTGGGGGTGTGAGAGGGATATCAACCCTGTAATTAACCTAGGCCCCCAAGCAAGACTCCCGCCCTAAGAAGGGAGGTCCCACAACTTTCCCTATTAAACCCTATTTAATTCTCCCAGGGAGGAGAGTTCATGTAAACATTGACCGTTTTAACAATCCCCATGATCTATATTTTACATATACAGTGGGGAAAAAAAAGTATTTACTCAGCCACCAATTGTGCAAGTTCTCCCACTTAAAAAGATGAGAGAGGTAGACCTCAACTATGAGAGACAAAATAAGAAAACATATCTAGAAAATCACTGTCTGATTTTTTAAGAATTTATTTGCAAATTATGGTGGAAAATAAGTATTTGGTCACCTACAAACAAGCAAGATTTCTGGCTCTTACAGACCTGTAACAACTTCTTTAAGAGGTTCCTCTGTCCTCCACTCATTACCTGTAGTAATGGCTCCTGTTTGACATTGTTATCAGTATAAAAGACACCTGTCCACAACCTCAAATAGTCACACTCCAAACTCCACTATGGTGAAGACCAAAGAGCTGTGGAAGGACACCAGAAACAAAATTGTAGACCTGCACCAGGCTGGGAAGACTGAATCTGCAATAGGCAAGCAGCTTGGTGTGAAGAAATCAAGTGTGGGAGCAATAATTAGAAAATGGAAGACATACAAGACCACTGATAATCTTCCTCGATCAGGGGCTCCACGCAAGGTCTCACCCTGTGGGGTCAAAATGATCACAAGAACGGTGAGCAAAAATCCCAGAACCACACGGGGGGACCTAGTGAATGACCTGCAGAAAGCTGGGACTAACGTAACAAAGGCTTCAGTCAGTAACACACTATGCTGCCAGGGACTCAGATCCTGCAGTGCCAGACGTGTCCCCCTGCTTAAGCCAGTACATATCCGGGCCCATCTGAAGTTTGCTAGAGAGCATGTGGATGTTCCAGAAGAGTATTGGGAGAATGTCATATGGTCAGATGAAACCAAAGTAGAACTGTTTGGTAGAAACACAACTCGTCGTGTTTGGAGGAGAGTGAATGCTGAGTTGCATCCAAAGAACACCATACCTACTCTGAAGCATGGGGGTGGCAACATCATGCTTTGGGGCTATTTCTCCGCAAAGGGACCAGGATGACTGATCCATGTACATGAAAGAATGAATGGGGCCATGTATCGTGAAATTTTGAGTGCAAACCTCCTTCCATTAGTAAGGACATTGAAGATGAAACGTGGCTGGGTCTTTCAGCATGACAATGATCCCTAGAACACCGCCAGGGCAACGAAGGATTGGCTTCGTAAGAAGCATTTCAAGGTCCTAGAGTGGCCCAGCCAGTCTCCAGATCTCAACCCCATAGAAAACCTTTGGAGGGAGTTGAAAGTCCGTGTTGCCCAGCGACAGCCCCAAAACATCACTGCTCTAGAGGAGATCTGCATGGAGGAATGGTCCAACATACCAGCAACAGTGTGTGCCAACCTTGTGAAGACTTACAGAAAACGTTCAACCTCTGTCATTGCCAACAAAGGATACATAACAAAGTATTGAGATGAACTTTTGTTATTGACCAAATACTTATTTTCCACCATAATTTGCAAATAAATTCTTTTTAAGTGGGAGAACTTGCACAATTGGTGGCCGAATAAATACTTTTTTTCCCCACTAAGTGGGACAACATTGCCATCTAGTTTTTGGATTAAAACGTAAATGGTGAACTTCAAGGCAGTAGCCACATCTCAATGTATCACAAGCCAATTGCAGGCAATATATTAAATGGTCGATCTTACCATCCTCACCATACAGTCAAGGGTGTCCCTGTAGGAGAAATGTTCCAAGCTGAATGTAACTGCTCCCACAATGTGGCCTTAAGAACAGGAGGTTGTGAATATTAGCTACAGACCGCATGTTCGCAGTTTTCCTAACTGAATGGTGGCTTAACAGAATAGTAATAGCAGACATTGCCATGTGGACGTACAATAGTAACACCCAAGGTTTGATTTATGTCACTACATTCAGTAACAATACAAAGCTGCATACAACAATGTATATAAAGTACCTCCCTATAGTATGTGATAATGGTGCTTTGTGCCATATTTTAAGACAAGGCTGTAAATTTGGAAAAACACCTACAATGGACTCCATTTTGGAGTCTAAAATTGACAACAAAATTTTCCACATTACACAGTTTATTAATTCTGACACAAAATATATAATGTATTATGTAAAGTGCACTGTTTGTCAACTTTCTTTATGTTGGTTGTACCTACTTTTAATTAACAATAACGTTCATGTGAATAAAGCCTAAAGATTAGGGATCATTTAACTGGAGCAGTTAATCCTCCTGTCCAAAATCCATCTTATTTTGCTAAGCACTTTTTTCATGCCTATGGGGGGTATTTCTTTTGGTATTGCAAAGGTTAGTTGTTCTGCCATAGATTAGAACTGGAAATATTCTGTAATGAATAGGGAAGGATATTGGATTTTACCTATGGATAGTGTATCCCCCAAAAGGTTAAAACTAAGAAATGATCTGATTTTAAACTAATGGAGTGTTTTCATTAATGTTTTAATTTAAATATATTTTGTATATAATTTGATGTCATTATTAACTGAACTTGTGCTCTTGGGGCAGTTCTCCACATTTTTTCGCTATATATGTTGCTTTGTAATCTTATCCACCTTTCTGATGCTTTTCTGGTCTATACAGGCTCTTATTCATAGTAAGGTGGAAGACTGTTCCATTATTTCACTGCCATGTGCATCTAAAAATAAAGAGAAGCCTATTTACTGAATGTATGGAAGGCTGAGCTGGATCTACCTTCTTTTGGACACAGTATTAGCATCTGTCTGTGTGGACAGTTAGAAATGTTGTTACCATGCATCTCCACAAATGATATTCATCAATGTGTAACATGTACATATTCGTAGGGTTAGACATTGCATGGCAGGGATTTATGTATTCCATTTTCCCACCTCACCAGCCTCTCCCTTGCGATTCAACATAAGGTAAAGAAAGCCAGACTTGGTGCACTTATCACGCTGTCCACTGTCCACAAGAAAGTTTTGAAAGTGTTGAGAGTTTTCCAAAGAAATTTCTCTCTTCCAGCACAGCTCCCTTAAATAATCTGTAATATCCTTCTTAAGCATGAGGTACCTCTGTTATATAGCTTCAATACTGGACTCATCCTTACTGTAATCCTCACATGTAAGAAGCGGCAGATGTTCATTCAGCCATGATTCTGCCTTATTCTCATCAGTACAGTTCTGATCACCTCTGCCACCTCTACAAACTTCTTCAGAACTCCTCTTCAAACTCCAAACACCATTTCTTAACATGATCAGTCCTTTTCTGGATAGTTGACTTTTTAAGCCAACTGGCATTCTCTTCTATCTCATTCGGAGTTGCTTTATTATTGATGAGAATGTGTATAATGTATTAAAAAAAAAAAAAAAAAAAAAAATCAGCCATTTATGGAAAAATAGGAGTAGATTGTGAACCTTGTAGCATTTCTTGTGAAAGGAAATTAAACCTGACAAGGCATATTTTATCTGCCATACAGAACCTGACAGGATATAAAATAAGGAATGTCGTATCTCTATACAGTACACTCTGTATGTGAGACCTCAGCATCATGGACAGGGAAGAGCCAAGCAATACAGCCCACCTAGAGAGTACCCCCCCCTATCCCAATACACACACTACTACTACTGGGAAGAGATCCAGGAATGTGGCCTGATGTGATTATCTGTACTCAGATGAATGTACTCCCCTGGCTAGAATGAGCACTTCACTAAGTAACTGGGGTCAGAAAGACCTTTTCACTCGGTCACCGCACTGCTGGGAGTAAAAAGGAAGTGGTTATGTCTGCGCCACGCTCACACTGAGTAGTGGAAACAATTACATGACAAGAGATGGAGTTTACACACAAATCATTAACTCGTCACATCACAGTTCAAAGACCAACCAGTGAGAAGCCAGCACCTCCTAAGTATCATACAATGATGCACAAACCTAAACCCAATGTTACAGATGAAATATATAAACTCTAAATAGTGGACTCACTGCCTATACTATACTAAAGAACTGTACTCACTATTCTGCTGGTGGATTCACTGTGCATATACATTACGTACCCTGTACCAATCAATTCTGACTTACGGCCTGTATTACACTCTAGAGATGTATTCACTATTCTGCTGATCGAGCCATTGGTGTACATTACTTCCTCTATACTTCAAGGCTGCACTCACTATTCTGCTGGTGGAATCACTGGGGGAATTTATCAACTTTGCCACCAGAAATCTGGCTTAACTAAAAAAAAATTGTCATTTTTGATGTAAGGTTGATTTAGAGACCAAAATTGTGACTTTTCAGCATTTTATATTGTGTATGCCACTTTTCTGAAAAGTGGGTATATCAATCAGAGACAGACCAAAGCAGTAGTGCCATGATCTCCCAAAGCCTGGCAGATTTATTATAATTTACACCAGAATCTGGCAGGAGTACATTTTATTATCGGGTGTATGGTAGGGAAAAGCATGCACTTAATTTATTAAGAGGCGTGGCTCGTTTCCACTCCGGTCTACAAGGAATCATAGGAAGTGCCAGTGTTGAAAACTTTCCACCCACTATGCACTTTTTTTTTTTTTTTTTTTTTTTTTTTTAAGTTTCCTTGCATCCCAAAAGAGAGAGACAGAAAGAGGACAATCACCCACACAGAAGAAACATGCAATAATAGCAAAAAAAAAAAAAAAGCCACTTCTCCAGGAAGCACTCAGCCATCTCAATATGTCCAGAGTTCATGAAGAGGAGCAGCAGCCAGATACCAAACTGATGCCACATTAATTTTTATATATGCACTGCAGTCTGCTTGTTTTATCCCATGGATCTCCTGCACTGTAGTAGACTGAGACCTTTCATCCATATTGGGCTAAACAAATAAGTCACTAGCACTTCTGTAGATTATCTGAAAATGTGGGGTCATCTGGAGGTGCCGCACCATTCATGCTTTCACCAGAGTTGCTCAAATTGCCACTAAATCATCATGCAGTCACATGAGTCCAGGAGATTACTCACACAAAACGCAGACCACAATACTGCTCCTATGTAGGAACTGCCACAAGCAGGACTGCGGATTCAGTAGGCAAACCATGACTCCTATTTTTCCACAACTTCTTCATAAATGGCTGGCAGCCATGGTTAGTCACAAACAGTAAAAATCCTCTATTTCATTAAAAAGCTAGTGACTGAACTCCTATGTAGTAAATATGTAACAAACTATACATCTAATTATACAATATTAATAAATGACTCATTTTATTTGAAGCCATAGTCGATAACTGTCCAACTCTACTCAAAATTCAGCCCATCTCCACAACAATGGCCACAAGTCTCAAAGGGGAGAGCAGTGCACCAGTCCTGAAGCAAGAACTGCACCAAGGAGCTGCCAACTAGTAGGTGATGGTCCAGCTATCAGAAGGAAGAAAATACCTAGAGCACCAACAAAAAAAATTCACCTGAAAAGTGAGGAAACTGAACTAAAAAAAAAAAAAAAAAAAAAAAAAATGTATTAAGCGCTATAGAAACTGGATAATTCATACAGGGAGTAACTGTACCTGTATTTATACAGTTGCTAAAAAATAATTATCCTTAAAGGGGTTGGACGCTTTCAGACCAATATTGAGAAACAAACCTTATTATTTTAATATTATTTATATTTTGTATAATAAAAGTAGAACCATTTTCTAATATACTTTTGTATCAATCCCTCACGGTTTTCTAGATCTCTGCTTGCTGTCATTCACACTCACTTACTCTCAGTGGATAAAAGTCAGTCAGTCCATGGTCATGTGATGGACACACAGGTGCACAGCTCATTACCAGGCAGATGTCTGATTACTGTGCTGTGACTATAACAAGCTGTACACCTGTGTGTCCATCACATGACCATGGACTGTACATCACATGACCATGGACTGATTTTTATCCATTGGGAGTAAGCAGAACAAATGAAAACAAGACAATCTAGAAAACGGTGAGGATTTGCTAGAGAAAGTATATTGGAAAATTGTACTTTTTATTATACAAACAATAACATAGGTCTCTCAATATTGGTCTTAAAGTGGTAACCCCTTTAAAACATTTGAGGGAAAATGAATATTGAAGTTCAAAAATCCAAATTGAGGTTTGGTATTGGAAGGGTGTGGAGAGAGGTCTTTTGTGGTTTCTCATGACCACTGTTCTCCATTTGGAGACAATATAAAGGAAGGTTGACACTCTCCATAAAGGAATGTGTCCTCAGAAAATGACTTATTTGTTTGAGTCAAGTTTTTATGTTAAATATTTTTACGAATCTATCTTACCCTCTTGAGGACGTAGCCTAGTTTCATACTTAAAGGAGTTGGGTCTATAAATATTTGATCAGTGGGGGTTCAGCAGCCGCTCCCCACAGTATAGTGGGCTCTGCTTCTACTGAAATCAATGAGAGCATAGCTGCAGACACTATATAGTGCTTTTGGCTCCGTGCAGCGTATAGTATAAGGATTGGATGCAATACTGAACGTTTGGTCCGTAGAGGGCTGGCTGTCAGCTCGCCATCAATAAGTTACCTTTACTCTCAATTCAGTACTATTATGACAATACCGTATTTATATAGTATTTTTCTACTTTTGCACAATAAAATCACTTTTTTTTGCCAGAAATCAACATGTCAACATATTACGAGTCTCATAATTTTTTTTATTTCTTCATCATCAAAGCTGTATTAGGACTTTTTTTTTTTTTTTTTTTTTTTATAGGCTGATCTGTAATGTTGTTACCATTTTGGGTTATATATATCCTATTTTTTTTTTTAATACTTTACAACATTTTTTTTCCTTTTCACATTTGGGACTTGATCATTAACCACTTCCGTACCGCCCATAGACTATATATGTCCTAGGGGTGGTTGCCTTGTTCTGCAAGGATGTACCGGTATGTCCAAACAGAACTCAGCAGCCACACGAAATCATGCAGTTGCTGAAACGGGGAGCCGGCTGTAATTTCAGCCAGAGCTCCCAGAGAGAAGACAGGGAAGGTTTATTACCTTCGCTGCCATCCCGATCGCTGTGTATACAGCACTCAATGAGGGCTGTATACAGCGCTATGGGTGCCGCCATCTTGCGGCTCCACTCTGACCTGGCAGTCACATGTTCCGCCGGGATCAGTGTCTGTAAGAGCTTCTGGGTCCTACAGGACCCAGATCAGCTCTGTAGTAACATGCAGGAGACTGTATTCCTCCTGAAACTGGGGCTAAACGTACCAGCCCAGTTACAGAAACAGCCTCCCCCCGAATAAAAAAAAAAAAAAAAAAAAAAAAAGCTAATCAGATGTCCCCAAAGGTCTATTATGACCTTATGGGGACATAATGTTAAAAAAAAAATAAAAAAAATTAATAGAAAAGTTAACAAAAAAAAATGTAAATAAAATAATTAAAAAAATAAATAAAATTATACGCCAATAACACGCCCTTATTACAGGTTATAGCCCCATCCCCGACGACACCATAAAAAATAAAAATTACCGTAACGGAGAGGAAAAACTATTTTATAAAAGTTTTTTAGTCGCACTTTGTGTTATTAAAGAAAAAAAAAATAATAAAGTGAAAAACACACGTTTTCCTTCCTCTTTTGGTTATATTTTCCCGGATATATATAAAAAAAAAAAAAAAAAAAAAAAGGAAGAAAAAAACACAAGCAAAAATAAATAAAAACAACATAAAAATAAAGCCCTATGTGTCACCGAAAAAAGACGCAGAAATTAGTGTGCAGGTGTGCTCTTACACCCTCTGTGCCGCAAAACCGTTTTTTTTTGTCGGAAACAAAGTCGGACATGCAGAACTTTGTTTCCAACGAAAAAAAATGGTTTTGCGGCGCAGAGGGTGTAAGCGCACACCCATGCATTGCTTTAAAAACCCATTCAAGTGAATGGGTTTTTAAGCAAAGCGTCGCAAACCTTTCCCTATCCAGTTTTCCTACATTTAGGTTGAATTTGCGGCGGACAGAGTGCCACCGCAAGTGTGAACCCACCATGCCTGATCTTTAAGCTATCAGGGGAGGACAAACGACCCTACACAGAGTGTTAAAATTTTGCACCAAGTGAGGTTCAAGATGGTCTGACAGCTTTATTAATAACATTTTGGGAACATGTAATATTTTAATAAATTTTAATTAAAATTTATCTGAAAGGTGAAACGGGGTTTCAACGACTTTGATTTTTTTTTTTTTTTTATTTCCTGCTACTAAATTCATTGTATGGGAGAATTATTTTTATATTTTAATAGGCATTTTGCGGTGTGGGGATGTCTAATGTGTTAATTTTTTTTTTATATACAGTACAGACAAAAAGTTTGGACACTCCTTCTCATTCCAAGAGTTTTCTGTATTTTCATGACTATAAAGATTGTAGATTCACACTGAAGGCATCAAAACTATGAATTACCACATGTGGAATTATATACTTAACAAAAAAGTGTGAAACAACTGAAAATATGTCTTATATTCTAGGTTCTTCAAAGTAGCCACCTTTTGCTTTGATTACTGCTTTGCACACTCTTGGCATTCTCTTGATGAGCTTCAAGAGGTAGTCACCTGAAATGGTTTTCACTTCACAGGTGTGCCCTGTCAGGTTTAATAAGTGGGATTTCTTGCCTTATAAATGGGGTTGGGACCATCAGTTGTGTTGTTCAGAAGTCAGGTGGATACACAGCTGATAGTCCTACTGAATGGAGTGTTAGAATTTGTATTATGGCAAGAAAAAAGCAGCTAAGTAAAGAAAAATGAGTGACCATCATTACTTTAAGAAATGAAGGTCAGTCAGTCCGAAAAATTGGGAAAACTTTGAAAGTGTCCCCAAGTGCAGTGGCCAAAACCATCAAGCACTACAAAGAAACTGGCTCACATGAGGACCACCCCAGGAAAGGAAGACCAAGAGTCACCTCTTCTGCGGAGGATAAGTTCATCCGAGTCACCAGCCTCAGAAATCGCAGGTTAACAGCAGCTCAGATTAGAGACCAGGTCAATGCCACACAGAGTTCTAGCAGCAGACACATCTCTACCACAACTGTTAAGAGGAGACTGTGTGCAGCAGGCCTTCATGGTAAAATAGCTGCTAGGAAACCACTGCTAAGGACACTGCTAAGAGACTTGTTTGGGCTAAAGAACACAAGGAATGGACATTAGACCTGTGGAAATCTGTGCTTTGGTCTGATGAGTCCAAATTTGAGATCTTTGGTTCCAACCACCGTGTCTTTGTGCGACGCAGAAAAGGTGAACGAATGGACTCTACATGCCTGGTTCCCACCGTGAAGCATGGAGGAGGAGGTGTGATGGTGTGGGGGTGCTTTGCTGGTGACACTGTTGGGGATTTATTCAAAATTGAAGGAATACTGAACCAGCATGGTTACCACAGCATCTTGCAGCGGCATGCTATTCCATCCGGTTTGCGTTTAGTTGGACCATCATTTATTTTTCAACAGGACAATGACCCCAAACACACCTCCAGACTGTGTAAGGGCTATTTGACCAAGAAGGAGAGTGATGGGGTGCTACGCCAGATGACCTGGCCTCCACAGTCACCAGACCTGAACCCAATCGAGATGGATTGGGATGAGCTGGACCGCAGAGTGAAGGCAAAAGGGCCAACAAGTGCTAAGCATCTCTGGGAACTCCTTCAAGACTGTTGGAAGACCATTTCAGGTGACTACCTCTTGAAGCTCATCAAGAGAATGCCAAGAGTGTGCAAAGCAGTAATCAAAGCAAAAGGTGGCTACTTTGAAAAACCTAGAATATAAGACATATTTTCAGTTGTTTCACACTTTTTTGTTAAGTATATAATTCCACATGTGTTAATTCATAGTTTTAATGCCTTCAGTGTGAATCTACAATTTTTATAGTCATGAAAATACAGAAAACTCTTGGAATGAGAAGGTGTGTCCAAACTTTTGGTCTGTACTGTATGTATTTTGCATTCATATGTATTTTTATATGTATTTTATATACATGCAAAATGAACATGCTGGGAGTTGGTTTCACAGCATCTGGAATGCAAAAAGATGCTAAACCCTGCCATAGACAGCAATAATACTGTATTGCAGTCTATAGTAGTATTGCTGTATTAGCAGTGAGCCCTGGCACAGACAGACTTAGAGAAGTTTGGTGGTTTTAATCACCAGTTAGAAAATTGTAAACTCTAAGAGAGTTTCTTAGTATCTATCTCCATGTCATAACAAATGCCAGCAGTGAGCTCAAGCATTGGAGTTCAACCTTCAAGGGATTTGGTTTCCTCAGATATAAAAGAGAGTCTCAAACTATCAGATTACAGCTGTATAAAAGGCAGTTGCGGAGTCTTTGCAGCATCTTCAGGACTGTCATGTAAGAGTACAAATCAGACAACAAAACGAGTTGCCATCAAAAGACATTAGGATGTTACCTCAAATCTTCAATTTCTCTATCTAAAAGGCAGCCAAAAAACAATTTACTTGCTAGAAATTAAATCTAGAGAAGTGGTCATTTCACAAGAAGCTGTTTTAGGTCCTGGTCCAAAAATTGTCAGACAAACGCCACGAAGTTTAAAAAAAAAAAAAAAAAAAAATCTCCCTAAATCTGAGAAAACATCCAAACAGGAAAAGATGCTTTGTACCAAAAGTGAATTATGGATATGGCCTAGCCCCTCCCATTCCCTTTCATTACTACACTACTGAGAAAGTTACAAGAGGAATCTGCCCAGATAACTGTTCTTCTTTGCAGCAAGAGAAACTGGTATCTAGTGCTTGTAAGTGTTTAGGCCGTGTACCATGAGGGTGCGGATCTCTTTCCATAGTTCCTTCACTGACTTTCCTTTAGCTAGGCACAAATAATTTAGGAGATTTGTAAAATCTGTGATTTTTTTCTAACCTAGTTCTTCAGGGCCTTGTTTCCCCCATCCTTTCTGAACTTGTTCTCTTTGCCAATATTTTTGGAAGCTATTACTAAAGCAAGTAGAACTTCTGAACTCCAAGCTCTAACTTCTAGTACCTTATATTAAAGTTTCATAACACAAAATAATCCCTAAAATAGAACCTTCTTTTTTGCCCAAAGTAGCATCTCTATTCCACAGAAGTCAAGATATTATCCTTTCTGAGAAAATGCCTTTCACACACTTGATGATTAAAGAGTAATTCTCTTTCACCTTCAAATGACTGAAGTCTGGAGAGTTAATTGTTTTTTTTCTAACCAATTCAAGGAAAGGAATCACGATGGAGTCTTTTGAAGGACACATTCGGAGGATGGATCAAGGAGGTAGTTTGAAAAGCATGCAACTAGGGCTGGATATTAATCAAAAAATATTCTAAATCAAAAGTTAGCTCAATTAATTGTTGTGAACTTGCTCACATTGATTATTTTATTATCCATGCCATTCATTTCACACTGTCATTGGCTAAAGGATCTGTCACTAAGTCTGGGTTCACATCTGCTTTGGTTACTACACACTTAAGTTTTTGTAATCCCTCGAAAGATTATACATTGGTTAGAATGGTCATTTAAAAAAAACAAACAAAAAAAAAAACAACAAAACAGCATTGATTTTAATGGTTTCTGAAAACCATCCGCAGGTGTGTGTTTGGAGCATTTTCCCCATGTATCTGCTCTTTTGGATGGAGACAAATTTGGACTTGCAGCACTTTTGCCCCGTCCATAAAAAAGGATACACAACGGACAGCAACGGATATTTTTTTTATTTTCTTTTTTGTTATACATTGATGGAAGGTGGACACAGATTACCAACAAATGGTAATTAGTTTGTGTCTGTTTTTCCCTCTTCAGACTTCTTTGCGCATTCTTTGCGTCTTCTCAGAATGAAGACGAGGGAGGAGGGAAAAAAAAAAAAAAAAAACATCCGCCAAAAAACGGATAGCCATTGATGGATCCGTCAATACTGTAAAGAGGGATCATGGTATGAGCTGTGTAACTGTGAGCATTTTTTTTATGAATCTGTTGTTTTTTAGATGGATTCACAATGGGAAGATAACAGGTGCAGATGTGAACATAGCATAAGTGTATGGATTGCTTATACATGAATAACCAAAAACAAAATTCAGTAGCATGAAAAAAATGGGTGTGTCCTAAAATTTATTATCCATAACCAACCTAAAATGTTCAATTAATTGTAATTTTGATTTATGTCATAATCGTCCAGCCCTACATGCAACACACTAGACAAAAGGTCCAATACAAAGATTCAAAAACTTTCATTTTGTCACCTTGTACTGAGTGCCGATGCTATGGCAGAACTGATCTGCAGGGAGGCTACAGGGACAAATATCCACACTATTATAAATGGATTTTTGTATTCACCGTAAAATCCTTTTATCATTGTATTAATTGAGGAACACAGAACCATGGGTATAGACCTGGCTACTAGGAATATCAAAAGATGTCAGCTCTGCACCTGGGATATACCCTCTCCACAGACACTATGCTAGCCAGTTTGTACCGCAGCAGTAGGGGAGAGACAAAAGAAAAAAGAAAGCATAAACACAAAACCAACAGTCACCAACTTGCCTGAACCTCAAAATGAACCAAAGCAGCCCGGGACAGGAACAATAAGAAAAAAAAAGGTGGGATCTGTGTTCCCCAATGAATACAACGAGAAAAGGATTTTAAAAGGGAGTACAAAAATCCATTTTTCTCGCTTATTTCATTGGTGAACACAGCTCTATGGGATGTTCTAAAGCAGTCCAAGAAGGTGGGAATTACACAGCCATGTGAGCAACCTAGCGCACAGCCGCTTGCAGAACCTTACGACCCAAGCTGGCATTGGCAGAGGCCACAGAATGGATCTGTTAAATAGGTGGAAGCCTTGCAGACCTCGGTGGTGGAAGTCTGATGCCGAACAGAGGCTCCAAGAGCTGTCGTGGAATGAGCCGTCACACGGAAGCCTACCCTTGAGCCAATAGGCTTCCCTGATAGACTGAATGCACAAGGAGATGAAAGCCTTGGGAAGCAGCCAAGCCTGTGTGAGAAGGAAAAAGGCATCCGAACAAAGGAAAGGGTCTGAGAGATATAAATAGACCCGGATTGCCCACATCCAGGCAGTGCAGAGAGCACTCACGCAGATGCTTGGGGTCCGAGCGGAAAGATGGTAAGACAACGTCCTTGTTGATGTGGAAATAAGAAACCACCTTAGGCAGGAAAGGCGGTGGAGGATGAAGGACTACCTTGCCCATGTGGAGAACAAGAAAAGGAGGTTTCTGGGACAGGGCAGCCCGTTCAGAGACCCTGCTGTTGGAAGTAATGGCCACCAGGAAGACAACCTTCCAGGACAGAAGGCGAAGAGAGACCTCGCGCAAAGGGGAAGAGCTTCGAGCACTTCAGGGACGAGATTGAGGTTCCATGGGAGGACTGTAGGGAGGAGCACAGTGCGCCACTCCCTGCAGGAAAGTCTTCACCTGAGGCCAGAAGGCCAAGATCTTCTGAAAAAGAATGGAAAGGGCAGAAACCTGCCCCTTAAGAGAAGAAAGACCAAGTCCCTGGTCCAGTCTGGATTGGAGAAAAGTCAGGATCCTGGAAAGGAAAAAAGGAGAGCGGATAGAAGTCAATACTCTCAGACCACTGCAGGTAGGCATTCCACGTGCAATGATAGCTCTTAGAAGACTGGGGTTTTTCGGGCCTTGAGCATGGTCTGGATAACAGGCTCCGAAAAACTGCAATTTCAAGTTTTTCTTAGGTAGTCTGCCACCCAATTGTCCACGACTAGAATGTGGACCGCTGATAGAGCCAGTACATGATGCTCCACCAAAAGAAGAGAGCAAGAGACTTCTTGTGCCCACCCCTCATTGGTTCAAGTAGGCGACAGTGGTAGAGTTGTCGGTCTGGACACTCTTGGAGGAGAGAGGTCCAATGACACTGGGCGAGGAAGATGGCTCTCAGCTCCAGCAGGTTGATCTGGAGGGAGGACTCTGACTTAGACCACAGGCCTTGAACAGTCAAGGCACTGAAGACCGCTCCCCAACTGGAAAGACTGGCATTGGTGGAAATCACCTCCCAACAAAGGGAGAATCGAGCCACCAAAGAAGCTCCTGGCGAATGCGGGGAGGCAGGAGGATCAGGGGGTCAAGGCTGAACGGACACTTGTCCCAGCGAGTTCCTCCGAAGGAAGGACACACCGGATCGGAGGACAAGGATCCTGGACTGCATTAGAAGAATCTTGCCCTGGTGTGTATCAAGGATCATGCCCAGGAATTCCATGCGCTGAGAAGACATGAGACAGGACTTTTCCTCGTTGATGAGCCAGCCAAACTGGCGAAGGAAGTCCAAGGAGATCCGTAAGCTGGGCAGATTGTCATTCTTGGGGGGGTGGGGGCTGGTGGTTGGTTGCTTTCACCAGGAGGTCGTACTGAAAATTATGTGAACCCACCATGAAACGAAAAAAAAACACTGATGGTGCAGCACAATGGGAATGTGGAGGTAGGCGTCTTTGAATGTCAATGGATAACAGGAATTCACCGTTCTCCAGGGATGCCACCACCAACCGCAGGGACTCCAGGCGTAACCTGCAGACACGGATAAACCTGTTGAGCCCTTTCAGGTCTAGGATGCGGCGAAGGGAGCCGTCCTCCATGGGGACGGTGAACAGGTTGGAATAAAAGCCCTGGAAACGCTCTGAAGTGGGGACGGGAATAATGACGCCCTGCTGTTGTAGAGCAGAGACTGTCTATAGAAACGCAGCGGCTCAAGCGAGGGAAGTAGGCAAAGTGGACGGAAAAAATCTTCCGTGAGGAAGGGAGGGGAAATCAGAGTAGCTTGTTGATACTGTCTTCTCTTTAACCTTTTAATCTGGTATTGCACAAGTGTACTGTCATGATTGGACAAAATGGAATTTGAGAATTAGTGCCTACCGTTAATATTGAATTTATTGTGACCGCACCAGTTTTTACCACCCTTTTTTGTTTATAGTTATACTTGTGAGGCAATGTGGTATTTTGTGATATATGAATCAAGTGTGGCAGCTATATCAGGTTTCTTTGTTGTAAAACACTGAACCATAGTTGTGGGGAGGGACTTTTTACCTTTCTGTGTTAAAGGGGTTTTCCCACAAAACAAGTTATCCTCTATAACAACCGCTGAGACCCTCACTGATCCGGAGAATGGGGGACTATTGTTCCCTGTTCTGAAAGGAGGGGTGGTCAGGCAGTGTGTGCGTTGCTCCAGAGTTAAATCAGACCAGCAGCCAGCTTCTACTAAACTACTAAATATTTATTGTTTATTCAAAGTTAAAGGGGTATTCCCATGAACATAATCATATCTATATTTGTAGATAATTAAAAGTTAAACATTTTTGCAAATATAAGTAGTTAAAAATTCTGCAGAGTTTTAAAGATTTTATCTAACTATCTTAGTGGTGACATCTGCTGTCTTGATTGGTTGCCATGGATATGACCACAGATGCAGAAACTTTCTATGGTCTTGGACTTGCCAGAAATCCAGCCATGATTTTCTTATTGTAGCTGGGTTATCAGGCAGGAACACTACATGTATCAGAAGATATCCCAGCCACAATAAGGAAATAATAGCTGATTTCTGACGTTAGAAAGTTCTTGCATTCATTGTCATATCCACTGGCAACTGATCAAGACAACAACTTGTGACCAGGGCTGTGGAGTCGGAGTCGGTGCCTATTTTGGTGGAGTCGGAGTCGGTATAAAATGGACCGACTCCGACTCCCAAAATATATAATTAATTGGTACAGTTAGTAGTACAATGCAGTATGTGCTGAATATATTTTCATAAGAATTTGGGAAAATGATGAAATGTTGAAAATGATGAAATGTCCTGTAAAGGTCTGTTCTATTCCTCATATAATGATGGGACTGAGTTCTGAGTGAACCTATAAGGTTTAGCACCATTATCTGGAGTAAGCAAGTCGGAGTCGGAGTCAGGGGAAATTGAGGAGTCGGAGTCGGGGCTTTGGCGTACCGACTCCACAGCCCTGCTTGTGACCACAAGATATTGAGAGAAAACCTTTAAAACTCTGCAAAATGTTTAAGTACTTACTGTATATTTGCAAAAATGTTTAGCTTTTAATTATCTACAAATTTAAAAATGGTTATGTGCGTGGGAATACCCCTTTAATGACTTTAGGCTTTTAGTGTTGGAGAAATCTTTTGAGAACTTGAGGGTGTACATATAACATTCACAGAGATTTGTCCCTAGCTGAAACTCTTTCAGGAAATTTAGTACACACTTACAGTTAGTGTCTGAATGCAGAGAGCTGGAGAAGAAGTTGTTGTTCCCCCTTAAGGATGCGGATAAAGCTGACAGCCGAGCACTCTGGGCGTCTGCCTTCAATTTTTCTTCCTTTAGGGCATAAGAAAAAGCAAAACTTAAGAATGGGTGGGATCTGTTCTTGGGTTTACAGCTAAGATGTACCGCTGCATAGCAAGGCAGTTTGGCTGTGAGTCTTGCAGTGGATTTTTGGTGTTACTTAAGTTCCCCAAAAACACCTAAGGCATGGCATCAAACCACCAGACAAGGCGAGAATAGCTTTAAAGAGTACACTCAGCTTCCTGATGGCTTCTGTACCAAACTCCGGTTATTACCGGCCCTGTCATCTCTCATTCTGAGATCAGAGTAGGACAGTCATCGCCATGCCTGGGTTAATCAGATCATGGAGATCTGGCACCAGAAGCTCTTGTGATAGAACACATGAGTGGGTTCTAACATGTTTTTATGGTATAGAGCTAGCCTTTAAAGGAACATCAAATTCAAAAGGGTCACGTTTCAAACCACACCATGGGCTGAGTAACTAAACACCTCCCTATTTTATTTAGTGTATATGAAAATTGAATTCAAGATGATTGCAGTAGTCATGATGATGGATGTCAGTATAACTGCAAACAGCTATCTTCTCGAATGAGCCATAGGGGAATGTTCCAAACTATAACTTCCTCCAGTATGGTAACAACATATATTATTGAACCTATGTTCTGCAAATACTAGTGAAGGACACTGTACACAGATGCACTTGACACTTGCGTTTCTTGCTTTACTTCGAGTGTGCAACTCACCCACCAGGGTTGGTGCCAACAATCACATGCAAACTTTGTGAGGGGATAGGTGTGCTCTGGCATTGTTACAAGACTAAACCTATAATAAGTATGTAGTATATGTAGTTAGGTGGAGAGGAGAGCAGCTTAAATATGAGCCTGGGGCTCTGTGAGGGAAAAAAAAAGAAATGTAATCAAGCTATGGATTTATTGAAAGTAAAGTTTCTCCTCCCAATAACATTTGCTCAGCAAAACCAACATATGTGTGACACATCTTTGCACTTCAAAACAAAAGAACATGTCCTGTTGCTACAAGGAAACCATCAACAAACTGCTGCAAATGGATCTGTATGAATCCTTATTTTAAATCATGATTTCCTGCTGTGGGACAGATATTCCCATTAACACCTTAATAAGCTTATCCCTATTAAGAAATATGGACATCAAATGAGAGGTGGTCCCCAGCATGTGGTCCCCTCCTTTATTAGCCAGAACAAAGTGCTGCTTGAAAGAGCATCTCTGGTGCTGGTGGTCTCTGTGATCATGCATATTATGGTCTACATGTTATACTACATTTGCTCTGCAGTGAAAATGAGCAACTGACTAACCATTACCATAGTTAAACAATGTTTCAGTCTAAGGCGAAGGCCCCACGTTGCAGAAAAGCTTTTTTGTTGCAGATTTTATTAAATTCTATGTACGTTTAGGTTTGCAGTGGAAATCCTCTTCACATATTCAGAATCAGATTCTGTGCTAATAAGTTTGGTCTGTCCAGGTTCCTCACATAGATCATAATTAGAATAAGCAGGCAGAAAAAGATCTGTCAGCAGCTTGTTTATGGTTTGCATGTAGCAACAGCTTCTACATTGCATTTCAGCAACGTGTAGAATAAGTGTTGAAGAGAATCTGTCACCAAGTAAAATGCTAAATGACCTACATCATTTGATTGATGCTGTGCCCTGACCAATTTAGCTTTTTTTTGTAGCAGTCTACCTGTTCCAAAGATTTGTACCCTGGTAGGTTGTATGTCAAATAGTTCTTGTTTTCCAAATGGGCAGTAAAAGTCATCTCTCACTTGTACAGTAGAACAAGAGCTGATTTCCACACAACCTACCAGGGTACATATCTTTGGAACAGGTAGACTTAGAAAAGAGCCAAATGGTAAACTGATCACAGACACAGCAGCAGTCAAATGAGTTGTGTCGTTCAGCAATTTGTACTATGTGACAGGTCCTCTTTAACTGCATGAAATAACAGAGATACTACAAGGTTGATGATGTTTATTTCTGCAACATTACAAAAAATATATATGACAGCTCACTTTCAAGGAGTGGTAACTGCAGGAATGGCTCATTACAAAATATATCTGACCAGGCTGATCTTACAGAGTGACACGGCCACAGTCTTTACAAACTACCTTTTCCATTACGTGTGACTACAAGCCTCAGGTACCTCACATAAAGGGCTCTTTACCCTGTACTCCTGGATCCTGCGCTTTGAATCTTCCAGCTGTTGCTGCAATGAACCAACAATCTCTCGATATTGTGCGTATCTTTCTTCCATCACTTCTCTTTGTAGATGAGAGTCCTATGTAGAAAATGGGACAGTATGCCACAATGACTTCAGCACACAAACATCCTGTACTTTCCTTCACAGTGAATATTTGATGAAAAGACAGTAAAATTGTAAGAAAGCAGGTTATCTTTGGACAATGCCTTTTATCATATGGTATTTGATTGCTGTAAACAACTGAAATCTCTGGAGGAGCTTGGTTTTAAGCGTTCGATACCGTCACAATGCCACCACAGGTAAAATTACTTTTTGTAAATTGTTTAAGAAATTTTGTAATATATCTAATGAAAGGAAAATGCTTCTGTCTCCTGTCTACTAAAGTGCTCAATTCACTGTTTATTCCAGTTTTCTAAGCACTGCAGCCTGTCTTCAACGAAATCTATGGTGAGATGCAAGATTTCTGTGTTACCTGAGCTTTATTAACATCTGCTGCTAAAACCTACTGGGAAACAGTTACAAAACAGCTATAAAAATGCTAGAAATATTACAGTTATCTATAGTAGCACATCCCTGTGCTTGTTTCTCACTCACTCCTCCCTCCTCATCCTCCCCCACCTCATGTCCATAGGGGGAACCGATCTGTTTGTGAGTGTTCAGTGAAGTCAGATCTTGGAGTGAATTGTGCAGTTTAGCAGGCAGGACAGGAGCTAATAAGAGGAGACAGTCGAAACCAGAAGTTTACATAGACTATATAAAAAGACACATATGCATGTTTTTCTCACTATCTGACATGAAATCAGAATAAACCTTTCCAGTTTTAGGTCAATTAGGATTACCAAAATTATTTATATTTGCCAAATGCCAGAATAATGAGAGAGAGTTTTAAGACATTTTTATTACTTTCTGCAAAGTCAAAAGTTTACATACATTTCATTAGTATTTGGTACTGTTGCCCTTAAACTGTATGACTTGGGTCAAACGCTTTGGATATCCTTCCACAAGCTTCTCACAATAGTTGGTAGGAATTTGGGCTCATTCCTCCTGACAGAACTGGTGTAACTGAGCCATGTTTGTAAGCCGCCTTGCTCACACCTGCCTTTTCAGCTTTGCCCATACATTTTCAATAGGATTGAGATCAGGGCTTTGTGATGGCCATTCCAAAACATTGACTTTGTTATCCTCAAGCTACTTTGTAACCAGTTTGACAGTATGCTTTGAGTCATTGTCCATTTGGAAGACCCATTTGTGCCCAAGCTTTAACTTCCTGGCTGATGTCTTGAGATGTTGCTTCAGTATTGCCACATAATGTTCTTTCCTCATGATGCCATCTATTTTGTGAAGTGCACCAGTCCCTCCTGCAGCAAAACAACCCCACAACATGAGGCTGCCACCTCTGTGTTTCACAGTTGGGATGGTGTTCTTAGGCTTGCAAGCTTCTCCCTTTTTCCTCCAAATGTAACAATGGTCATTGTGGCCAAGCAGGGTCGGACTGGCCCACTGGGGAACCGTTGAATCCCAAGCCCCGACTATATTTAGTCCTCATTTTGCCGATGCAAAAGTCAGGGGCCGATCGGGACGGTCAGGGGCCCGATCAGGCTCCTGATCATCCCGATTGGGCCCCTGACCAATGCACAGAGGCGTAAGGATCGTGGTCGCAGGGAGTGTGACCGCGACCAGAGGGGTACGGGGTCCGCGGCCAGCTGGAAGTGGCCGGGGCCCCGGACTACCATGATAGTGGTCGGGGAAAGCCTGGTTCCCCGACCGCTACACCTATTGTTAATGGAAAGGGTATGCCAGCCCAGAGAAAGTGACAAAAAAAAAAATATATACTCACCTGTCCTGGGCTCAGCATTGTCTCCGGCCCTTTTCCGGCCTCACTGCAGGAACCTGTGGTTAGGTCCCAGCGGTGACATGGGAGCGCCGGCGTAGTGACGACATCACGCCCGACGTGACCGCAGAGGTCCAATCAAAGGCCCCAGCGGTGACGTCTGGGGCACGGGACTTGGGGACCAAGGAAGATGGGAAAGACAGCAGGGCGGAGCAGGATGCCCCGGAGAGATAAGAAAAATTGAGTATAAGTGTTTGTTATTTTTAGTCACTTCTCCTGGGCCTCTACTTACTATATTCTGGGGTCTGAAGAGAGTCCAGAGTATAATAATAGCACCCCCTCTGGGGATGGGGGGGGGGGGGGCCACTGTGGGCATATAATACTGTGTGAGCCACTGTGGGAATATAATACTGTGTGTGGGGCCACTGTGAGCATATAATACAGTGTGGGGGCCACTGTGAGCATATAATACTGTGTGGGGGCCACTGTGAGCATATAATACTGTGTGGGGGCCACTGTTAGCATATAATACTGTGTGGGGGCCACTGTTAGCATATAATACTGTGTGGGGGCCACAGTGGGCATATAATGCTGTGTGGGGGCCACTGTGGAGCATATAACCTCACTATCAAGAATTCTCTCTAGGGAGGGGGTAAGGGGCCCCGGACAAACGTATGCACCAGGCCCACAAGACCTTAGTTACGCCTCTGCCAAACATTTTTTTTTTTTTTAAGTACACAGGTGAAAAAAACAAAACAAAACAAAACAAAAAACTCTCTCTCCTGTCCCCAGTGTCTCTCAGCACGGTTCGGCCTGCAGCTGTTTTCTTCCAGCGCAAGTACCTCCTGCATATGACTACCTGTGACGTTACGTGACCCCTGAGGCCAATCAGTGGCCTAAAGGAAGGGGCCTGGGAAGTCACAGCCAGTGAGGACTTCCGGTAAAAGAAGACAGCGGAGCTGCAGGACCGGACCGTGCTGTGACCTGCTGACACCGGAGGACTGGGGATAGGTGAGTATGTTTAGTATGTTTGTTTTTTTTTTTTTTTTGGGGAGAGGTTCATCTCCCCAAGACTAATTATAAAAAAGAAAAAAATTATACTGGACAACCTCTTTAAAGTGTGGCGCATTAGGGGGTATATTAAAGGGGTTGTCCAGGCATAATTTGCTATGGTTTATCCTCAGGATAGGCTATAGATACCTGATCTGTTGGGGGCCGACCCCGGACCGATCAGTTGTACGTAACCACTTCTGGCACCTGTCCTGTACACAATATGGGGCCAGAAGCAGAAAGCTCTGTCCACTGTATATTAGCTGGCCACCTTCACTGCACCTCAGCACTTATTGAAGTCAGCGGGAGCTGAGCTGCAGTGACGGCATCGGGCAACTATACAGCGGATGGAGCTTTCTGCTTCCGGCCCTGTTTTGTGTACAGAACGGGCGCCGGAAGTGAAGCAGTACAGCTGATGGGGCTGTGTGTCAGCCCCTTACCGATCAGGTATTTATGGCCTATCCTGAGCATAGGCCATAAAAAAGATTAACCCTGGACAACCTCTTTAATATGCCCCACACAGTTTAATGTCTCCCCCACAGAATGTCAGCCCCCATTACTTCTCCCACACAATATAATGGCCCCATCACAGTTCCCCATACAGTATAGGGGGCCAGTGAAGAGGCCACTGTATGGGGGGACCAGTGAAGTGGCTATAAAAAAAAATTTGGCCCAGACAACCCCTTAAAAGAGGTTGTCTATTAACTGGAGCAACTACTGTGGCAGCCACCAGGGAGGTGTAAAAAAAAAAAAAAAATAAAAAAAAAAAAAAAAAGTATACTCACCTGTCCCCAGCACCCCGTTGTCCCCTGCCTGTGTCTGTTCGGTCTCACGGTGGCACCTCATTTCTAGAAATCCTGTACCTAATTGGTCTTAGTGGTCCCATGAGGTGCAGGACTCCCAGCAGGAAGACGCCGGCACGAGACTGAATGGACACTGGCAGCGGACAACGGAGTGCCGGGGACAGGTGAGTATGCTTTTTTATTTATTTTTTATTTTACACCTCCTACCCGGGACTTGGGTTGTGCCAATTCCTGGACATCCTCTTCAAAGTATTTACCCATCTTTCTAATATTGATGGCCTGTGCTTAGGATAGGCCAGCAATATTACGTCTGCGATGTAATTATGTTCTACAGATAATGGTAACAATTCTAGAAGCCATGCTGTTTACTTGCCATACAGGGTGTAGCAGTAGGTTTAGGTAGTGCAGTGGTGCACATGTTATAGCAGGTGAGCAGCATGGCTCCCCACATGTTATTACCTTTAGCTGTCCTGTCTCGGTACCGCCGATCTGCAGGGGTCCTGATGGTGGGCCCCTAGAAGCACTTCCACTAGTGGGCCCTAGACATCCCAGTCCGACACTGTGGCCAAACCTGAGAACACCATACCAACTATGAAACATGGGGGTGGCAGCATCATGTTGTGGTGTTGTTTTGCTGCAGGAGGGACTGGTGCACTTCACAAAATAGATGGCATCATGAGGAAAGAACATTATGTGGCAATACTGAAGCAACATCTCAAGACATCAGCAAGGAAGTTAAAGCTTGGGCGCAAATGGGTCTTCCAAATGGACAATGAGTCAAAGCATACTGTCAAACTGGTTACAAAGTGGCTTGAGGATAACAAAGTCAATGTTTTGGAATGGCCATCACAAAGCCCTGATCTCAATCCTATTGAAAAAGTATGGGCAAAGCTGAAAAGGCAGGTGTGAGCAAGGCGGCTTACAAACATGGCTTAGTTACACCAGTTCTGTCAGGAGGAATGAGCCCAAATTCCTACCAACTATTGTGAGAAGCTTGTGGAAGGATATCCAAAACGTTTGACCCAAGTCATACAGTTTAAGGGCAACAGTACCAAATACTAATGAAATGTATAAACTTTTGACTTTGCAGAAAGTAATAAAAATGCCTTAAAATTCTCTCTCTCTCTCTTTATTCTGGTATTTGGCAAATATAAATATTTTTGGTAATCCTAATTGACCTAAAACAGGAAAGGTTTATTCTGATTTCATTTCAGATAGTGAGAAAAACAATGTATATGTGTCTTTTTATATAGTGTATGTAAACTTCTGGTTTCAACTGTACCCGAACATTTGAAATAACAAAAATTTGAAATGACAGTCACTCAAAGTATTACACAGCCATGCTATAACCTGCACAGTGACACCCTATATACTGTAGTTGCTCTCCAGTGTCCTGAATGAGGTAAACCTCTTGCATTAGCTCAGAATTTCTAAACAGTGTATTAGAAAATGGGTTTTCAAAACCAGTAATCTCTTATAAAGCCTAATGTGGTAGTAATCAATAAATGGTTCCTTACAGTTAGAGTTGAACTGTCTGTGCTGGTGCCTTTTGTTGCGTCATGCTAGAAAGGTTTGGCATCACTTACTTTCTTTCTCTGTTTCTGACAACCATCACTTCTGCACTGCGTGATGTTAATTGGTCACCAGGGCAGTGCAGCATGTGTGAAAACTTAGCTAAGCCATAAAAAATGGGGTCTCTATGTTACACCCACAAGTTTGGCGGCTCCCCTCTATCGTCTGGGACCCTGTGGATGCTTAGTCTTCCTGCCCATCACTGCTGCATTTTACTGCCCACCCACTCCCCCAGAATATGTCCATGTGGCCAAGTCTAAGTGAAAGATCAGTATTTATTAAAGAAATGTTCCCAGCCTTATAGAGCTGCAGCAGACAGGAGTGATGTATTATGCTGTGATAAAATATATTGGGTTTCTTTGTCCTCATAAATGATTATATTTTGGCCCTGGTTCTTGCACAATTACCAGAGGTTGAAGCAGGAGTGTTTTCTAGCTGCGGTTAAATCTGCCCCGTCTTTTTGTGATACACAGTCCGTAACCATGACGGCACACCTGTTTCCCATTTCCACCACTCTGTACACATACCAACACATGGGACAACGTCATCCCCCCCATAGGTCCACCGATAAAACAAATCCTCAGAATAATACAATACACGAGTCCTCACCATCAATATCCCATCTAGGAGCCAATACTAATCCCTCATTAATAAACCCAAACCCCCCCACCCCATTATCTGTGATTGTGCTCTCTGTAGTAAGGTCCACTACACAAATATGAAAGAAACGTTAAAATGCAGCAGGTCTGGTGACCGGGAGGCAGCTAATCCCAGGGCCTGAGCGCAAGATGTGGCTGAATGGAACAATGCATTTCTCAAAGCTGTGTCCGTACGTTCCCATCACTCTCTGCAGAACGTATTCTCCCTCCACAGGACCCAATTGTGGCTGAAGGTCTGAGTTGCACTATAGCCGAGAGCTGACACTGCAGCTTAAAGAATAGGACTCATTCATGCCAGCCCCATTCAGATCATTTTCTCAAGGTCGCTCCGTACAGTATTTCCTCCTTTGTTCCCTCACACCGGAATATTTCCTTAGATCAGTGAATACCAATGTCCTAGGGGTCTATTCATTACAACTGCACATTGTGAACACTCTGCCGTTTCTCAGCTTTTAGGGTCCAGAGATTAAAGGTAACAGCCTTGCATCCCTGTGTTCTTTCTACTAGAACAGACATTTGTTACCACGCACAACCATGAGGCCTTGTAACACTTTATTAAAGAGGGGCGCAGAGTCTCCAATCCTTTAATAATAAGTTTACTAGACAAGGCCCAAATGATCCTGTTATGAATTGCAGGATATTGTTTTAATAGTGTCACTTTCACATGAAAGGAAAAGGAAATACAATAAAGGTATCTGCAATCTTCTAAGCTGTTTAATCATGAAATGAAAAAGAAGCCACTTAGTAATATAATCCTTCTATCTACATTACACTGCAGGCTGCTTTCACAGAACTGGAAAATAGTGCAAAAAAAGGAAGGTTTTCATTCTGTTATCATGGCTACATAGAAGTTTCAAGGGGTTATACAGGGAAAAATAAAACTTACCAGTACATTCCTTGCACAGGATAAACTTTATTACTAATATTTACACAGGTCCCCCCGGATCCCTAATTATTACCTTTGCAGAGCACAGCTGAGGAGTTAGGAATCTTGTTCTTCTGCCTTCCCTGCTGATGCTCCAATTGTCAGTCATATGACTGATTCCGCTCTACTCCTACTGCAGGTCCATAGAATAGAGTGAAGTCAGTCATGTGATTGGGAATTGCAGCATCAGCAGGGAAGGCAGAAGAACAAGATTCCTGACTCCTCAGCTGGGGATCCGGGGGACCTGTGTAAATATTAGTAAAAGTTTATCCTGTTCAAGGAATGTATTAGTAAGTTTTATTTTTATCTGTATAACCCCTTGATGTCACGTAGAGCCAAAGCAGCAGCAGGGGAGGCAGAGCGCATAGAATTGAGGCACTTTGCAAAATAAATTATCGGGGCTTATTAGTAATAAAGCTCATTCAATGCACTGATGAGCTTTATTCTTTCCTTTACTTTAAAATAGGTAATAGAATTTGCAAGTTGTGTCCAATTTCACTTGCGGTCATACTAGCACCGATGCACGGACGAGTCGGCTGGTGACACTAGCCGGTGGCTACCGACTGCCCGTTTTATGTAGCTCACATGCCAATATAACTCCTTATGGATAGATAGCAACTGAATACCCCTGATGAGCGGTTACAAACTGACCTGCGAAACATGTAGGATAGCAAATAGGCAGCTATCAGGAGGCAGTGTAGCTAGGCTTTAATTGGCAGGGAGACCATGAGGTTAATAGTGGATTCTCTCTCATTTGCAAAATGATGCTTTTATATATATATTTGTCCTATTTATAGAGACTATTGTGGGTAAACTTTCATTTTCATGGTTATTAATTATTTACAAGTATCAACCATGATCTGAACAGAGAGGTGACTTAGTTAATATATGTAAACGTCACCCACACCTTTTCATTGCACGATATAGCCTCATAATCAGGACATGCTACAGAGGTGTATATTAGTTTAACCCCTAATGGTGCATATGCTATAGATGCTGCTGATTTAAATGTGAGCACTATTTTGGGGTGAACAATATGCATACTCTCTGAGTGGGTACTATATTTTATATCACTTGAGCGGATAACCATTGCGTGTGTTTCATCATAGTGCTTTAACACACATTTTATACGTACTTTAAAAATTAAAAGTTACGTTTTAGTTCTTCTATTTAATACTTTTTGTTTTCAATTTCACTACAAGGCTTTTAATTCATGGCAGTTGAAAATCACAGACTCCTTTCCCTCTATGAAAGTCTTTAAAGAATAGCAAGAAAAACCTGAATTTTATACAGTGCAAATCTGATGGTCGGATTGCTTGTACTCACATTGAGATCCTTCATATCATCTAGAAGACTGAGCTTTTCTGGAACAGATTCTAGGTGGTCCAGGGCCATGCGTGTACTCTAAAATTAAACAGAAGAATAAGCAGACAAGTCATCACACTAATGCCTCCAATATTGTAGTACCCCCATCAGGACCACAGTGTATTGTTCATCTGTATTTCATGTACTGATGGGGTGGAGCTTCCAGGAATAGTAATGAATAAGTAGATCCATCATGACTTTAGCCATCGTCACAACTGTGAAATGATATGCAAGAGTAAAATTACACTTTAGTTACGATGTGGAAGACGATGACAAGGACCCAGGATACTGATGTAACATAGCACCATATCTCATCACTACACCGGATGAGCACCACGCGCTGACTATGATGAGAAAAACAGATGCTGCTAACTGCAAACTAGTAATCACTGTAGGTTCAGCAATTCACTGAAAATCCAATTTGCTAGAATATGTTGCAATTAAAATGGTTTCTCTATAGGAGAACAAACATGCAGATAAAATTGTCTAAATGAAGCAAACGAGAAACAAGCAGCTTCACTTCATGGCAGAAACAAAGAAGTTATCGAGACAATAGAAAATGTGCTATAAAATCATTAGATGCTCCAGCAGTGGTCACTCTGGAGTTACAGAATTTCCCTTTGTATTGGAGAGGGGGACATGCTGTTGGGACCCCAGTGAACTAGAGAAGGATTTTGGTGGTAATTACAGAAGTTCAGAAGTTATTTTGGCTTTATAAAGACTTTGTATTTCCAGTTTAGGTCTGAGATCACAATTTTTATGCATATTAGTGGACAAAATCTTCCCAATTTGATATTTGGATATTTTCTTCTGACTGCAACATGTCTTCCCTCTGAAATTGAATCTTTCAAACACTGAACGACTCGTGTTTCCAACATATACTAACAAATCTAACTCTGATATTTCCATTTCAGCTTGTGGTCTTAACCATAACAACAAGCCACCGTCTGGGGTTATGTTTACTTTTCCTTTACCCCCTATAGCCAATCATGCCATTTGCTCATCAAAAAAATCTCCAGAATCCACCATTTTCTAACCATGGATACATCAAAATCCTTATTGTCACCCTGATTCATTCTAGACATGACTGCTGTAACTCCCCAGCACACTAGTTCACTACAGAATACAATTTAAACTTATCACCCTCATTCACAAAGCTCTCCATAGCACTGCACCTCTTTATATCAATTCCCTCATCTGTCTACCACCCTGCCCATGCTCTCTGCTATGCCAGTGTTGACCGATATCCTTAATAAACAGATCCTCCCACTTCCATCTCCAAGACTTCTCCCGAGACAGACTAATACTCAACTTCCAAAACTTTAAAACAATTCTAAAAAAAAAAAAATCTCTCTTCAAGCAGGCCTATAATATGTCCTAATCAAGAACTTCTACACTTACACTCCCCAAACTAACCCTTCTCTGCAGGGGCTTAAGTAGGAAAGACAGGGCCCCATAGCAAGCTATTGACTAGGGCTCTCCACATGCCCCCTTTACTGATCCCTTCACACAGTAAATTGCCCCTTTATTGGCCCCATACAATATATAGCCATTTCTTGGACTCATACAGTATATTATCCTCATTACAGGTCCCCATACAGTAAGTGACCCCATTGCAGGCTCCAATACAGTAAGGGCACCTGTTACAGGCCCTAAGTAAGGGCCATTATTGTATGTGGGTATGCAATGGGGACTCTAACTGTATGGAGATTTGTAAAAGAGACCTTTAGTGTATGGGGGCTTGAAACAGGAGGTCTTATAGTAAAGGCCGATGTTCACTTCTATATTGCATTTACCCGCCTCAGAGCGGTTCCACTATAGACAGTCCACTTTGTGACCTTCCATCTTGGAGCCCCGCAGGTCTCAGTCTCTATCACCTTTGAAAGATTATGCCGAGCTGGTACCTCTACAAAGGGCCTAATCTTTGATATATCACGGCTTCTGTCATCTCCGGATATATGGTTAAGTGGGCTGAGAAACTGGATAGGCAAATCTCACCTGGCCAGTGGCAAATTATATGGTCCCATGTAGCTACGTCCTCATCGTGTGTAACATTTCAGGAAACCCAGCATAAAATACTCATGCATTTGTACCACACCCTGGCTTTGCTCCACACCCTTAATCCTGGTATACCCTCTACATGCTAGCTTTGTCCATCTTCAACAGGTACGTTATACCACATGTTTTGGGACTGCTTCCTGATCCGGCCCTTCTTGACGGAAGTTAAAAACTGACTGATGCCCTCTCTATGAAGGGAGTCCCACTGGACCCTCTTACCCACTTATTTAACCTCCCCCCTAGGCATCTAGGTAAAAAGACCTCCAAGCTATTTTTATATTTATGTACAGCTGCCAAAACGCTTATTGCCATTCACTGGCGGAGGATGCTTCCTTCTACGGGATCTGAGTTGATATCCCGCATGCAAGACGTTCGCAGTCTGGAATTCCTGTCAGCCTCCCTTAACCACATGATGAAGGCCTTTGAAGCCATTTGGTCTCATTGGGACACCTACTGTATCCTACGAGGCCTCTAACACTTACCCTCCCCCCTCCTCCTTTTTTTTTTTTTTGTCGCCCCAGATTCTTCTGTATTTCTTGTTGCATTCTCTCATTTCTGTTCCAGTGTTTGTACAACACCTGTTATGTTATTTTGCCTCCTGTTATGGCACAATATTACTTCATGTTATTGTATATTTTCTTGATAATCTTTAATAAAAATCACAGTTAAAAAGTAAAAAAAAATGGCTGGACAAAAATGGTGTTAACCCCATCTACTTCAAATAATAAGGGCCACGCTTATTTTATGTGAATTGATTTACTTCTCTAATGTCTCATTTGGTCTGTATTTGTACTATACCCACAGCAGTAAATATTGTCATCTCTACATCATTTACTGTCCAACAATATAGTACACAATATTGGACATTTGGAATGGTGCCCAGATCTATCATGTCAGTTCCTGAACTGGGACACTTGTAATGCATTACGACTGAGAGGAGAGAAAACATGAAAATGCTTCATTATGCTCCTTCCTGCAGCTTCACTGTCGGACCTACATTACAGTATTCATAATCTACCACTCCCTGTGAACTTAACAACATTCTTATGGTTATAACTGTGGAAAGAAAGGCCCCAACCAAGAAAAAGATTCACTTGTGTCCAAGGGTGCATTTAAATGTATAGATAATGTAGCGGGTCCATCCCTGTCTTATCAGACTAAGGGCCGTAATACATGGACTGCTATTCATATCAATCATTACTCATCATTACAGAAAATGAGCAATTGCTAACACGATCCCTCATACGCTCCTTCCGCTCATGCATTTTGCACTACATTGGCAGTATATTCAAAAACTAGTAAACCTGCAAAACTTCATGATACCATGTAAACAGAATCGGAGATATCTCTAAAAGAAAAAACTCAATTATACGGAACAGAGAGGTTTTATTTTAGGGTGGTGCCAGACTACATACAGCATAGCATATAGCATACGGGAATAGCCATGATTTGATGTCTCTGATCTAACACCTGACATTTAGTAATGTACACCAACTTAGCCTAACCTTCAGGGGTGAGACCATTTACACCTAAAACAGTGCAGGGAGCCTTTTTATTCATATCAGAATAATCCTCCGGTTGTCCATACTGTAAGCAGCTGAACAGGTTTCTACAGAATACATAAGACACCTTCTTCACTGGCCACAAGTACAATCCTCAGAGAGGAGATGGGAGATAAAGCTTCCAATCACCAGGCTGTCACCAGTAAATACGGAGGCTTTAATAATTCGCTGCTGCTGCTGCCCTTTCGGTAGATCAGATTTTTGTCAAGCAGTTTGTTACTCCGGATACAAAGTGTCAAAGTAACTTAACATTTAATCTGTCAGCTGCTTTCCTTATGCCGATAAACCCAAGGAACAAAGAAATAAGAAATTATACCCAGATGGATTAGATTACATTACTCAGGTGCCACCAACATCCTCCCAGCAGTGTCTGTCGCAGCTGGGGGTTACAGATGCCCTCCAATCTGAAACACTGAATTGTTCCAGTATTGTGTTTGTGTGCAGGTTCATCTCAGTGAAAGCATCTACAACATACAATGAATGTCAATGTGATTTTTGTGAAGTCAAGCACTGGGGAGTCCTTTAAACACGTAGCAGAGATATGAAGGTCCTATCTTCGAAAAGACACCAGTGGTACACTGTACAGAAAGCTGAACCTACAATAAAGAGGATTACTGAGACATGGATCGGACCAGGAGAGCTACTTGGGTCAAGTTAGTTGGTTACCTGTATATTGTGCTTGGCATTGTGAGGACACCCTGTCAAAGTGTTCTTACCTATGTTGACTGACCAAAAGTATTTGAAAGACAGGGCTCATCTCACAATGTTCCACCATAAAAATCCTTTTCATCTGGATGTCAGGCACAGTATGCAGACTGTCCGGACACACCGCACAGTAAGTGTTCAGTATGAACTGTGTGCTAGGGGCATTCTAAGTCATGAAGACAGTGGTACTGTCCAAAGGTGAACAAAGCTAAAACAGCTTTATCATCCTCAAAGAAAAAGCTAGCTAAATAATAATCACTGGAACTGAAAGAAGTTGCTGGGCTCATATAAGAAAAACAGCCTCAGCTTTTAGCACATTTCTAAACATAAACTGGTGATCTGTACGAAGAATCCCATGGAGACAAGTGATTTGTAAAAATATGACAAAACGTAATTTCTTTCTATGGAAATTAATTAACTGTATTTTGGATCTTGCACCTTGTAACATAATTGGAGCACTCAGTAATCACAATAACTGGAAGAAATAGCTATGTGTTCTGCCACATGGGTCTCGTAAGAGGGTGAGCACAAGACCTGTCCGGAAGACAGGCACAAGTTAAATAATTACATAAAACATCTGGGTTTTCTGATTCAGAGCTTCACTGTATAGATAAGTGCTGTTATCTTTGGTGTCTGATATGCTATTTAGGCTCTGTACTGTCAGGAGAGCGGTGTCAGGCAGGAGCAGACAAGGGGACATCAGTCTGAGCTCTGACACTGGCTGCCTCCGATTGTAGCTCTGAATCACACCTCCTGCCTGACACTTTAGTTAATCCCCCACCCCCCCCAAAAAAAAAACAAAACCTAAATTTCTACCAAAAATAAAAAAGCCCTCAAACAGTTCTGTAGATATAAAAATAAAAAGCTATGGCTCTTAGATTATGGCAACCCAAATGCAAATGACATGACACTTAGAATTGAAACCAAAAAGCTCAATCTTGGCTTAATGAAACCAGAGACTTTTGTATCCCATAGTCTGTGAGTGTTTTAGGTGCTTTCTTGCAAACTCCAGACAAGATTTCATGTGTCATTTACTGAGGAGAGGCATCTTTCTGATCACGGTCTCGCCTAATGGTTAGATTGGTAAAATGTTGTGGTGATAGTTGACCTTCTGGAAGATTTTCCTATGTGGACACAGGATCTTTGTAGATCAGCCAGGGTGTTCTTGGTCACCTATCTTACCAAGACCATTCCCCCCAATTACTTAGTATGGTTGAACACCTAGTTCTAGTCCTGGATGTTCCAAACTTTTTCCATGTAAGAATGATGGAGACCACTGTGCTCTTGGGAACTTTTAGTACAGCAGAATTTTTTTTTCTGCTCTTTTTCAGATCTTTGCCTTCACACAGTCCTGTCTCTGAGCTTTACAGGTAGTTCTTTCCTCCTTATTGCTTGGTTTTTGCTCTGATACTGTCAGCTGTGAGACCTTATATAGACAGGGGTGGGTCTTTCCAAATCATGTCCAATGAACTGAATTTACCACAGCTGAACTCCAATGAAGGTGCAGAAACATCTCAAAGATGATCAAGAGAAATGGGATCTAAATTTCAAGTGTCCTTGTAAAGGGTCTGAATACTTATGTCCAGTGAAATGTTTTCTTTTTAGATAAATTTGAAAGAATTTCTAAAATTTTGTTTTTATGTTCTCATTAATCCTTAGGCACACCAGGACGTACAGTTACATCCTGGTGCACGTGAATAAACATGGCAGCATCTCTGAAACAGAGCGGTCACACTAGCTGCCGGGTATGTGCATCATACAGCAGGGACCCGGCAGCATTTCCTGTGATCAGAGATGACACTGATCACGGGCATTTAACCACTCAGATGTCATGGTCAAATGCGACCACAGCATCTGAGTGCTTACTTTCACTTTTTATTTGATGTTTGGTAATGGGGCTGCCCCCCAGGGCTCGATCGTGGGAGGTGTCTCATTACCATGGCAGTCGGGAGCCTTCTGCCATAGTAATGTAACTACTGAAGCCTGTCTGCAGCAGGCTTCAATAGTTACATAGCAAATCTGCCATAGACTGCAATACAATAGCATTGCAGTCTATGGCACATGTTCAAGCCCCCTAGGGGGGGCTAAAGTTAAAAAAAAGACTAAAAAGTTTAAAATCACATATAAAAGTAAACCTAAACACATTATGCATCCCCAAGTCCAAAAATGCCCAAACTATTAAAATATAAAAGACATCTGTCCCATACGGTAAACGCCGTAGCAGGGAAAAAAAAATCAAAATGGCTGATTTGGCGTTTTTTCGCCAAATTACCTCCCTAAAAAAATAGAATAAAAAGTGATCAAATTATCATACATACGCCAACATGGTATCAATAAAAACTACATTTTGTCCTGCAAAAAAAAAAAGACACCTTACACAGCTCCGTATGCTGAAATATAAAAAAAAAGTTACAGGTGTCAGAATATGGTCAAAGAATTTTTTTTTTTTTTTCAAAATTTATAATTTTTGTAAAGTTATTACAACATGAAAAAAAACTATAAAAATTTGATATCACTGTGATCGTACTGACCAGCAAAATAGATCTAACATAGCATTTTTACCCCGCAGAGTGGAAGCCGTTATAAAAAAAATAAAAAATAAATAAAATAATAAATGGTACCATTCTGAAGTACAACAAAAATCAAGCCCTCATATGACCAGGTAAACAGAAAAATAAGAACGTTATGGCTTTTGGAGAGAAAGGAGTAAAAAACAAAAATGAAAAGTGTCTGCGTCTCCTAAGGGTTAAGGGTATTGGTTGCAGATTGATTGGGGGGGGGGGGAGAGGGAATGATTTTATTTTCACACAAGGAATCAACATAACAAAATGGGAAAAAAGTGAGACCCAAGATAGTAAGCCCCCCCCCAAAAAAACCCTTTAACATAGCTAAGGTCCCCTCTTGACATCCATTGACAAAGGTTTACATTATTCAAAGTAAAGAATATTTGTTTCCCATTACTACCATACAACAGAGAAATATTTAGAAAGAAGAGGTGAAGTGGTTAAGCTGCTATTTTACTGGAGGGGAAAATGAAGACTAGTCTTGTTTCTTAAAGGAAAACTCCACAAAACTTTTGATAAGAAACAATGGATTTATACTTTTCAATCCAATTTTCAGGACTGGTCGCTTACTGTACGGAGTATGGACATACGGAATGTGTTGCTTCTGAATACTTTACTGGGGAGCAGTCTCTGCAGTAGCAGCACTACCTAGGTTCCTCTGTAGCGCTGTAGTACAGAATGATAATTAGTACAGCCCTTTTCTAACACACAAGGGATATGGGTGCCCACAAATCAGACATTTTAGAAGTGTTCATCTTGTAGCTTCTAACACAAGGAAACACAAGCTTTTCAAATTCTTACCACCTTACATTTCCCAGCGTCTAATTTTTTGTGACACTTCAGATTCAGATTTTTAAACAACTTACCCGCTCTAGATCCACAACCCGATCCTATAGTGGGGGAAAAAAGGAACAGCTATTAAAAAATAGCATCCAGTTCAGCTATTCCACCCATTCACATAACTGATTTCACTTTCCATTTGTAAATTACTTGTATAACAGGAGGCCTTTAGCAGTATAACACAACATAAAGATAAGATGTAGCCTGCTGAAACTATCGACAGTGGTCTGCCCGAGGCAACACTATGTTCTGCAGGACAAACAATCATATCTTCTAGGAGCTGAACTACATTGTATCGATAAGCATCGGTGGTCACCGGTCCTGCAGACTATCAAAAGGTATAAAGCAGGCACCTAAGTGAGGGCAAATATCCCAAACATCAGGACTTAACATTATGTTAAAAACTCCTATTGGAGGGTCAATGTCCAGTAGGCTATAAATGAAGTTTTACCATTAGATAATGAAGAGTTCTGCAACCTTCCAAATTATGTGTTTCAGCTTCTCACCATTTTTAAGATCTTTGCTTGCTGTTGGTGAATGGAAAACTCTAGTTTATTTTAAAACCCTAAAAATCCATCCTGTCCTAGCTGAGGAAATATTGGAGTTAAACAGGTCAGCAGCACAAATCATATCTGTTCTGATAGTCTATCAATAAGGAAGATTAAAGCCATCGCCAGAGTAGAGGAGGGTCTATGCCAGGGGTCTCAAACTCGACCAGGTAAATGGGCTGCATTCCTTTCAAATTCAATGCAATACAAAATTATGTTTATCAGTTACTAGAACTACCATAACAATACTACATGACTATAATAATACCGCTAGGTTTAAATTTACTGGAGTCCTCATAGCCATATAGTGACTCTGTTGCGCCCATACAATAACAGTGAGTCCATAGATGCAGTGACTTTGCCCTTATATACAGTCTGCTGCCCCCATAGAATAATATTTTGCCATAGACATACATAGTGTCTTTGCTTTTATATAGTGTGTTGGCCCCCACCAGCAATAATGTACTGTCTGGTACCTCAATGCTTTAAAAAAAAAAAAAAAATCCTCCCTCTCCATACTCACCTACCACCAGCGATCCAGCAGTGCGGGAAAGACATCTCTGCTCCGACACACTGTACTGCAGCATGGCATCATTAAAGGGATGCCAGTGCACTCCTCATTCGGCCTGCTCACTGCTGTCCAGAGGCTCCGATGCCCGATGGGCCTCAGGAGCTGCATGTGGCCCACAGGATAATTGTTTGAGACTCCCTGGTCTACACTAATACATTGTAACAACTCCTGTTTGGGCATTTCATCTGATACATTCTGAGTGAACAGGATTATAGATATTATTATTATATATATTATAGAAAAGGAACAAATACAGTATCCTGTTGCCTGACTGACCATTTTCCTTTTGGGCTTTCCTCTTGATTCTGTGGTCAGCATCACATGAGTCCTGAAACTAGTGGATGCTCCACATACATGCTGAATATGTATGTAGCAATTTATATATGGATTTAGATCACAGTTGTTATACACAACAGCAGAAATAAAGGAAGGGGGAAATCTTGAAATTCAAGAGATGAGCACAATCCATTTCTTCCTACTGATCTTTATACAAATATATAGTATAATAGAACAACTGCAAAAGATGCCATCCACATCTCAGCAATTGGTTGTAATGGCTCAAATAATTACACTGAAAATGAGCAAGTATTTAGAAGTTTTGCAGTCAGACAGGATTCACTATTCTTCAAGACTTTACAGAGAGTCAGAGCAACCCAGAAAATACAACCAGGGACACGATGATCTCCGGGAATAGGTCACTAAATCATATTACAAACCAGAAAGTAACAAACAAAAAGATACAAACGTCTTGATGCAGACTAAGGTAGTCAGTTAAATGACCGGGACAATGCCATTATATGGAGATGCCTACTTATAGGGGCAGACGTCACTCACCTGCAGTAGCCACATTTCTTCATCTCTTCTACGGGTCTTGTCCAGTAACTCTGTAAACCAGAACACAGCAGAGTCAGTGCAATGCAGTACTGCTTCATCTATCTATAGACACAACTGCGGTCTCACATATTACAGCAGGTTTCTACAATAATTGGCTATCCCAGAAATGAATTAGCCCACAGGACCACATTACATCATCTATTCCCAGTTTCATCATCAAAAAAAGAGATCTGGAATTAGGTATCTATGGGTAATACCTCCATTTTTTTAATTTGCACAATTTCCCCAAATCCATTTTTGTTTGAGGTTTTGTTTACTTATTTGCAGCAGGCTCTGGGTGTAGTATTGTTCACCAAAAGATCTCAGTTTTTTTTTGGTATTGCAACACATGCTGTATGTGCTAAGTACCTTATTATCTTTACAATTGGTGCAGAGTAGTGAATGGTATATAGATGGTGTCTGTATACTAGCTAACTAAATAGCAAAGAGTCAATGCAAATTTGCATAAGTAGTATTTGCAGGTGTTGTGTAGTGAAACAGCTTAAACTATACCATGTTTTGGGAGAGGACTCATTGCAGGGGGGATGGCTCTGATCGGGTATTTGCAGGCCCTCTCCTCAACATAATCGATTGTAAGCTCTTGCCACTGCTATAAGAAGTCTGGAAGTGATAAATGTAAACCTCCCCTCCCCCCATCACCTGACACAGGGCTCCGTAGGACTATAACTGTGCACCACTGAAGCTTGTTCCTATTAATGTGCATTACGCTGCGGGTGAAGGAGCATTGAGAAGAATTAAAAGATTCTTTTCCTTGCAGATTTTAAGCCAAACAACAAAGCTTCATGTGTCCCATATACAACCCCCCGCTCCTGCTGCGATTTTCCCCGTCCAGCCCTAATCTAAGTCCTGTTCAGGGACGTTCTTGTTCCTATTTCTGCTGTTCACTGAGATTTATCTGCATTAAATTGGCTCCAGTAAAATGAGTTTCTGCAGCTTTTGCTGGGAGCGCAGGAAGCTGCGAGATATGGAATGGCTGTCAAGAAAATAATAAGTACACAAACTGCAAGGCTTGGCACAAGTGTCACAGCAAGATATCAAGCATGGGAAGGTTTATCTTTGAGTGAGGAAGGCAGGACACACACTTCAGCATCACTGGCTGTGCAATAAAGTGAACTTTTTAAGGAAGATTCCTTTAGTTGCGTCTTGTGGCCAGCGGCAGGAAATGCACTGAACATTATTTGTAGGAAACAGCTATCTGTGTATGGCCAGCATTAGATTAGATAGTCTAAAAACACATTCGATTTATCACAGTGGATGATGTTGGATGATAAATATGATGCATCTTTGGAGTGTCTAATGCATGGGTCAGCAACCTTTTGCACTCCAGCTGTTGTGAAACTACAACTCCCAGCATGCACACTTACTTGGCTGTTTTCAAAACTCCCACAGAACTAACGGAAGCATGCTGGAAAGTTTACTCATCCTATGACGGACTTAAAGGGGTTGTGCAGTTATGGACACTTATTCTCTATTCACAGGACATGGGATAAGTGTCCGATCGCTGGGGAACTGATTGCCTGGTCCCCCAGTGATCAGGAGGGTGAGGGACCGAAAGTAGCCCTAAGGCCTCCTTGTGAATGGAGTGCCACTGCGCTTGTGTGACCGGCACTCCATTAACTTTTAGAAGCTCTGCCGAAGATTACAGTCACAGCAGATCCATGGAAGTGAATGTCACTTGTGCTCTATTTACACGAAAGGCTTTAGAGGGGGGACCTCCTGATCACTGTGGGACCCGGCGTCGAGCCCCCAGCGATGGAACACTTATCCCCTGTCCTGTGGAAAGGGGATAAGTGTCTATAACATCAAACCCCCTTTAAACAGTGATGGAATGACAGATGTGCTTTTCTTTCTTGAAACATCACCATTGTTGTCTCTGTGAGCATTGTTTGAATGCTGCAATACCAAACATGGCAGTGTACAAGAGTGGGGCCATTTATAGACAGGCCTTTTATACAAACCTTGAGAAATATGCTATGACTTCAAATCTGTTGAAAACACACAAGTATCTGTATCTGTAAGCATTAGGAATTACCAGCAACAAGTTTTAATGGATATTCAATAAAGATGCTGAATTATCTTTTCATAGTGCCATGATTTTCTTAACAGCTTTTACCACCTATTATTGTGTGGGTCCTCCTTGTACCACTGCATTATCATAAGTATTGCAATATACCGTGCAGGAAATCGATCAATTCCAGTTTGGAATCCCTTTGTTAAACAGTAACATTTTTTAAAGTGTAAAAAGCTTTAAAAAAAAAAAAAAAAAAAAAAAAAGTATAAAAATATACAATAAAAAAAATTTGAAAAAAATTTTCCCATTACAAAAATAAACAAAAAAACTAAACATACATATATTAGGTATCACAATTACGTATAAATCCAGACTAGCCAAAAATGTTACTTATTCCATACGATTAATACAGTAAAAAAAAAAAAAGTGATTGAAAAGTTGTACATATCAGAAAATGGTATCAAACAGAAACTACAACTTGTCCTGCAAAAAAAGAGAACCCTCACATAGCTCTGTCAACAAAAAAAAGTTATGGACATCAGAATACAGTGACCTACCAGATTTATTAGTATTTACGCCAGAAATCTGGCATTTTGCTTCATTTAATAGCAGTTAACACCAGTCTTCATAAATGTGCCCCATTATGTACTCCAAAACGGTGCCAACTGAAAGTACAACACTTCACACAAAGAATAAACCCTCAGACAAATAAAGTTTTGAATTTTGGAAAGCGGAGATGGAAAATATGAAAAGAGACACTGAGCCTTAAAGGGAGTCTATCACTGCCCCCAACTACTTTAAACTGCTCCCATAGTGCTGCAGATGCTGTTAGCAGAATAAAAACGATACCTTTCTTATGTTTCAGAGCCCCAGGGATGTGTAGAAAAAGCACTTTTATTCTTTATACAAATGAGGATCTCAGAGCACAGGGGGAGTTTTCTTCTATTACTGAGCACTGCTGTATCATTGCTAAACACGCCCATCCTGCAGGATGGATATGTTTAGCGATGATGCAGCAGTGCTCAGTAATAGAAGAAAACTCCCCCTGTGCTCCGAGATCCTCATTTAAATAAAGAATAAAAGTGCTTTTTCTAATCATCCCTGGGGCTCTGAAACATATCAAGGAATCATTTTTATTCTGCTAACAGCATCATGGGAGCGGTTTAAAGTAGCTGGGGGCAGTGAGACTCCCTTTAACAACCAAACTACCTTGCATCCTTTAAGGGTTAAAGGACTGAACATTTGCTATCTAATACATCCCACCCACAATTACACTTTATCTACCTATGTTATAGCTGATTGCTGGGTATAACTGATATTTCTTCAAGGTAAACAGAACAGGATGCACAATGTTTAAAGGGGTTAGGGTGCATTCACATTATGTTAATACATTCCAACTGACAGATACGTTTTTACACTAGGTTCACACTAGCGTTCGGGTCAGCATGGGGACCCGAAAGACGGAGAGCCTGTCCGCTTAAAAAGTGGTTACCCGCGGACCCCATAGGCTATTAATGGGGTCTGTCTGGTTTCCTCCAGTTCTATACTGAAACCGGCGGAGAGAAAATTCCTCAGGACTTGCAGGACTTTTCTCTCCGCCGATTTTAGGCGGAATCTGCAGTGGAGTCTCCAACGCACATGTGAACCTAGCCTAAGAAACAAAACAGTTACAAAAATAATTTGGACATCTGGATGCTAATGTTGAAAAACTTGTTTCTTTTAGATCTGTTTGGATAGCTGTCAGTCCATCATTTTTTTTTTGACGGACAGAAAAGCCTATCCTAAAACGCTTTACTGTCCTCCAAAAAATTAGATCTGCTACGGATCTGTTTACTTTTAAATTTAAGGGTCAATGTATAAAGGATCCAAACGGATGCACAATCCATTTGCATCTATCATTTTCTTTTAAAGCTGGACTCAAATAAGCAGCACTGGAGGGAGAGAGAAAGGTTGTAGTGGGTACATGTCTCATCTGATTCAAAGCAGTGCAGACAGCGGAGAGAGAGCGGATGCAGCGGCAGGAGCAGTCGAGGATTGGTAATGTTATAGTGTATCTCCCAATGTAGTGTTTACACACAAGTACTCATCTTGACACCATTAGGGATGCAGGTCTGTGAAAATCTCCTTGTCCTATTGGTTTACATACATAAAATCCACTCTTCCCTTCTTCTAACCAGTTTTTACTATTAACAAACAGATCCACAAAATGGACAGCAGAAACATGGATGTGAATGGGTCCTTATTACATTTTAAGAGCAGGTGCAGGGATCTTAAACCAAAAATCATAAACCAAGTGATACATACCTGCTGGGTAAGGCAATGGTCAGCAAGGAGACACCATATACACAGATCATTGCTAGTGCCCTCAGAGAGGAGTTGCCATATCTCGCCAAAGACAGTGACTGGCTTCATCGGTGATCTGTGTATATGGACATCTCTCCTTGGCAGCAGGGTAAACAGATCCTAGCACAGAGGACTGGAGGTCAGAGTCTGAAATGATGCCATCAAAATGAAGTAACTTGGACAACCCCATTGAAAAAAACCCTCTGTCACATGACCTAATAGTTCAGGATGCTGCAGCCACACTGTTTCTCCGAGGTGAATATCGTTGATGCTACAAAACTAATGGTGCAGAAAAGATAAACCCAAGAATCAACTCTGTAGGTGCTAATATTCTTGTCCTCCTTTCAGGATGTTGTCACCTTTCCTGTAGAATGAAGGATCCTCTCACTTGACCAGCAGAGTCTTGCTCAGTTTCATAGACAAGGCATAAAATAAAGAGTTAAAGGCTTAGCTCAAGATCCTCAGACTTACAAGAGAACTAGAGCAGAGGATATACTGAATGAAAGATACAAAGTGTCAGTAATGGTTGTGAACATAGAGACTCAGTTATCCCTTTCACAGCTGATAATAACTGGACAAGCCTGTTACTAGATATGGACAGCTGACCATTATGGACAGTAAGTGTTTGATAGAGAAGCCAAACATCAACACATGCAGTCACTGTGATGACCTGCCCAGATCTCTCACAGGCTGGCAGTCATTGGTAATGTGCTCTGTAGAAGGCTGTGAGTTGGAGACGCTCACACTGTCTGGGAATCCGGCTCCTTTTTCCACATGTGACCGGGCTCTAATATCTTTCTCACACAGCTCTGTTCCTTCTGGCAGCCAAGGGAATGTAAATCCTGTCTTTGCTGTTGAGGCCCCTTCAGATGGAGGAAGCTGGAACTTCAAGGGAAACGTTGAAAATCTTTTGGATTAACCGCGGGAAAGTTTATACAGGTGGTGAGAGAGTAGCAGGAAATTAAAGCAAAGCGCAGCTTCTGTTTGGTTTTGGCGTCTTTTGCCAGCACTCACCTCCCCAAATTCACACTAAAAAGAATCCAAATGGTTGTATTGTCAGCACAATATCTGCCCACTGAGGTCACTGGGATGGAATTAATGTGTTTGGGTTGGAAAGGTCAGTTTTTGTGGGGCCATTATTTATTGCCCTCCATTAAATTGCCCTTTGTGCGCCATGATTTATTTCATGTGAGGCCGTGGCTGTGCTTCTCAGTGGGCACGCCATGTGCATGCCAAGTGGAGAGGCCATTATAACACTGGAAGCAGTGGAGGGTCTTGCCCGCTGTCATCTTCTGAGTGTTACAATAACTGGAGATATTGATTATCTGAACTCTGTCACCCCACTGTTTGCTCTGAGTGTGCTATACATCCTCTAGCTTTTGTCTTAGCATTTTGACTTTTCTTGAAAAGTCTCGGTCACATTTTGTGTGTGTATTACAACCTGCCTGGCCTTCAATTCAGAAGTCACTTTAAGGTCACAAAGGCCAACATTGAGACACAATGCACAAAGTCAGGTCAATACAGGACAAGATTCCACCCCATCTGAACCAGTATCAGTAAAGTATAGTCTTCTTTATATCACGTTTCCTCACAGTGTAATGGAGAGTTCTGCAACTTAACTAATTACTAAACATAGGTAATAGTGTCCTAATTATCTGCCCCCTTACAGGTAATAGTGCTTTAATTATCTTGCCTAAGGTAATAATCCCCCATATAGGTACTGGTGACCCCACAGGTAATAATTCACCCCACATCAAATTACATATTTAATTTCATATTTACCTCTTCTTGCGAGATGCAGTGCCTGGCTTCTTCTGATGCGCGTCTGACTGTGCACCTCTTCTATTGTCCTTTGGGCTACCCTGTTATCTAAGTATTACCAAAGAGCAGGAAACAGCATGGCTGGACATCAAAAAAGGTACACATAGTTCAGCACCACATCAGAAGAAGCCGGGTACCACCACCTGCAAGAAGACAAGGCAAGTATGAAATTCCCTAGACCTGGACACCGTAGTGTGGCAAGGTGGCCAGTCACAAGGGCGACCTCTGTGACCCCCTATAGCTGTTTATTCGGTCCTTGGCTGGAGGGTCCACAGCACCTTCCAGCCGAAGACAGAACAAACTGAGTGAAGGGGCCCGATGCAGGTGCACCATTAAAGCAGTCTGAAACCACATGCCTTGTGTTTGACAACAGTGGTGTAGATACATTGCAAATTGTGAAGCACGCCATATTTGCACTATAATTTGTGACTTTTCACACTTATCAAAAATGGCAAGAAAAGTGGACCAGGTTTACTGGGCAGGTGCGAGGTCACTAGTGGTCCAACAGATTTACCATCGCTTATACCAGAAATTGGTGCAAATTATAGAACAAAACTACGTCTGCTGAAAATTTTAGTTTCTGGCACATGACTTACTGCAGCGAACTTCCCTCTATAACTGGCCTAATAAATTCCCACCATTGTGTCTAAATATTTCACCATTATTAACATCTCTGCTGGCTTTCAATGAGAGAGAACAGATTGGGAGTCTAAAAATCTATACAAACATCGTCCTGCTCACACAGATGAGAGCTTGTTACCACGTATGCAGTCTATACAATTTCCTGTAAGATAAATGCACCAGTATAAACTTCTCCTGCCCCAAGACAAGAATGTTCCCATTCACCGGCAGCAAGCAGGGATCTTGAAAGTGGTGAGGAACTGATGAACAAGGGACTATATTTATCAATACTGTTGCAACACTTGGGAAGTATGGTATATTTGGATGAAACTACTGTAGAATATCATGACGGTCACATGCTACAAAACACATCTGTCTGGCTCAAAATGCTAGACGACCAAGCTCATGGCTAGTAACAGACCCAGGAGTCAGTGTTTAGGAACCAAACATATAAAACTACACAGAGTACAAAGGACAGCAGCTTCTCTCAGATCACACAGACAATGGCTGAGACATTGAAATACTAGAGTAAAACAGACAGAAAATTACAGAAAAAAGTCACGAACAAAAGATTTGTCTACTCAGCACTGAGAGATTTGGTGCAACTAGGCCAAGACAGATCAGACCGGAAGATCCGTAGATTGTTCCTGACACCCAGAAATAACACAGCGTTCCTGCCAAGTGACACTCATAGCGCAGCAAGACATCAGATCATGGATCAAGAATGGTAAAATGAAGAATGCTGTATCATAAGAATGTCTGGAGGTTGACTAAGTACCATAGGTTTAACTTCTTTGTGGAAGAAGTCAGTGCACATCCTCACTACAGAATCTTTCAGTCACAGCAGAGCCCAATGAGAGAAAGAAGTGGCACAAGTCCAGAGACATGAGAAACTGACTCATCAGCCACATAGAAAACTCTAGGTCAGAAACTTGTAAACCTGCATGTGAAGCTGACAAAAGTGAGACAAATCGAAGTCACCCTTCACCCTGCCTGCTGCTACTTTTTTACATCACTTCTATTTATAGATTGTCTAACCAGGATAGAACAAGATGGCAATGAAAAGAAAGAAAATAGAGCAAACTATAAGTCTGTCATAATGACAATTCAACAAAACAAGTCATAGGTCCATGGTTTGACTCTGTTTATATCTGTTAAGACTTTGGGAGGAGCTCTCAACATATGCCTCTGACATAAGGCTGTACCTCCACAAAGCAGTGGAATACCTTTGTAATGAATAATGTAGATCATTATGCTATTCTAGATTACATAAAGTAGGTCCTTCTGGAATACATCAGGTCAAAGGGAACCAACAGATACATTGGTACGATGTAAGGGGAACTGATAGATACTGACACATCAGACAACATACAGTGTTCCACCAAAAAACTGCAGTTTTCCCCAACCTCACTCCTGCTCCTGAGTGGTAGGACAAGCATCACAAAAAGGCAGCTCGCAACCCCACACCAAACAAGGATCCAGAGATGCCACCATACATGTCCTGTCTCAGAGTGCTGCCCTCATGCCTATTACCAAACTATCAAATAATATGGTTAGACTGATAGCTATGATGTGCTTGTCAATGCAAAGGAACCACACACATTTCTATGAACAGCAGGGTCAGGACCATGGCTGTTGTCAGACAGAAATTGGATGACTATGTCCCTCAGTCAGGGTACTGACAAATCCAACCGGGAGAATTTCAAGAGCCATGTGACAAGAGGTGAGCAACCTCCATACATAAAAGCAATGTTCTCCTTCATCTCCAAAGAGCTAATTTCCCTAAGGAAAGCAGAGTGGTTGCAATTTCTATAATCTGAACTGAGGCCAAGATGTTGATTCAGAACAGAACAAGGAGGTGGGCCCGTGCCCTCCACCAGTCAGGCAGGTACACTGGGGTTGTGTCAGCTGGAGAACTTCCAATATTTGCACAATAGTATTAAAGGTGTTTGGCACACAGTGTTCAGTACATGCCGATTCCCTCCTAATGAAATATAAGTGCTTCTTATCATTTGCAAGATTCAACGAAAAGGAGGAAGGTGAAACCAGGCATCCTGTGTCTGATGTATAACAGCTATAGAAGGGGGGAAGGAGGGGAGGCAATTATGAGACCGATTTTATGTTCTGTGCTGTCAGGGGTCATAGGTAATGCCAGGTATCACTGAAACTTTACAATACTGTGTAAGTGTTTTATGCAGGTGTGGAAAAAATGTTGCAAAGTTAGTATGTTTTCAAAAATAGAAGTGTTAATAGTTTATTTTTATCAACTATCAAAATGCAAAGTGAATGAGCAAAAGCAAAAACTAAATCAAATCAATATTTGGTGTGACCGCCCTTTACCTTCAAAACAGCATCAGTTCTTCTAGGTACATTTACACATTTTTTGAAGGAACCTAGCAGGGAGGCTTTCCCAAACATCTTGGAGAACCAAGCATAGACCTACAGTGGATGTAGGCTTGCTGAAATCCTTCTGTCTCTTCAAGTGATCCCAGACAGACTTTATATTGATATTGTGATTAGAGCTTTGTGCAGGCCATATCATTACTTCCAGGACTCCTAGTTTCCATTTATGCTGAAGACAGTTCTTATTGACATTGGCTGTATGTCTGGGGTCATGGTCTGCATCATCAAAGTCTCTCCCAGGCAATAGATTTCAAAGCAGACTGGGGTCTCATGATGTTCTCTTCCAAGTTCTTCTGAAGAAGCACCAAGAAACGGACAACACTGAGGACTGCAGACACAGTGGTCGGCCAAGAAAACAATGGAGACACATCATGCTTTCTTCCCTGCAGAAGATGTCCAGCAGTGCCATCAGCTCAGAACTGGCAGAAACCAGTGGGACCCAGATATGCCCATCTAAAATGTCAAAATGGAAGCAGGCACTAGCAGGCAGTATGTACTCTGGGCCGATAAGTCAAAATGTAATAGAATTTACTTTATTTATAAACAGCTGGAAATTAAGGGACATTAATGGGGTCTGCAGGCATAGTGGAGATTCCTTGCATGTTTAGAGCTGTATTTAAGCAAGGTGGGGATTTGGTCATGGTTAATAGTGTCCTTAATGCTGAGAAATACAGGCAGATTCTTATCCATCATGCTATACCATAAGGGAGGCGTCTGATTGGCTCCAAATTTATTCTGCAGCCGGACAACTACCCCAAACATACAGTCAATGTCATTAAGAACTATCTTCAGCATAAAAAGGAACAACGAGTCCTGGAAAAGATGGTATGGACCCCACAGAGCCCTGATCTCATCATCATGGAGACTATCTGGGATTACATGAAGAGATACAAGGATCAGTGGAAGTCTACATCCTATTGTCTTGTATACAAATACAATCTATGTCAACCTTAATATTTACAGTAGTAGTGGTGAAAACCTCCATCCTAATGTAGCTAATAGTTGGTGTAAGAGAACTCATGTATGTGGATTTATATTTTATCTATCCTTTATGAAATAATATAACTTAAACAGTAAGTTCTGCTTCAAGCAGCCACCACTAGGGGGAGCTTACTGAAGACCAATTGATCACTAACTTCAATTGGAGGTTCATAAATTAGCTGGCAGCAAGCTTCATCCAGTTGTGACTACAAGCCACCACAACGGAATCTTGTAACTTAAGTGACAAATATAAAGATGGGTTCACACTATATATATTTTTTTTTAAACTAAAAACCTCTGGCTTACAGTCATAGTAGACGTGTCCTACATGTAACTAAAATTAAAAACAGCATGCAGTTCCGAAGCTAAAAAAAAAAAAAAGCACCATGTAAAACACAGCTTAAAATGAAACACATAAAAAGACACAAAAAGTGGGGATTTCACCCCAAAGTAGATCAGCAAAGTCAGAGCATGAATCACAGATGGATGAGGAGCACTGATGTAGCACATGTGCAATGCGGGCCGTCGCCTACTACCAGGAGCCATGTCGCCTTCTGTTGTTTGTATTCTGCTTGTGCGTAAAACCCTTTATTTGACTTTCCTAAGGGCTCTGGATTGATTCCGTTATCGTTTGTAATATCCCCTCCGGGAGCAGTAAATCATTCTTACACCTTTATTCTCCTGTAGCAAAGTAAATACATTTATACCCTCTGGAGACTGAAATCTTATCACAGAGATAAAGAGTATCACAAAGTCACTGCAGAACACAACGTCACACAAGGAGTGCAGGCCGCCATCATAGCCACTATATATTAAAGAAGTAGAGAAGAAGGAAATGATAAGAAAACTGCATGACAAGAACCTTGGTTACTGCACAAGGGGAATAATAAAATCTATGAAAACCTTTTATATTCTGGGAACAGACATCCTCATCTGTCAAATTCAGAACCTTTTCTGGGAAAGTTGAGTGACAATCAGTATAGCTGAATTCCTGGATGGGACACTCTTTTTCAGGGCATACATTCAACTTTGCAGGTAACAATGGGCAAAAAGCCAGATTTTCTTTTAGACAGTTTTATACTTTTCACCAGTGTGTTTTGAACACATTTTTTTTGCTTTTTTTGGTATCTGGGAGTCTTTAAATTTAGGCCTCGACAGAGTGTTCAGACGGAGGCTCTTTTGATGGGGGCCCGATACTGTGTTCCATTGATTACAGAGCGGGTCCTATCCTGCTACATGACAGAGGAATGGAACAGAACCCCCCAGAAGTCAATGGAGGACATAAGGCACTCAGATGTCATCCAAGTGCATTCCGCTATAAAATTGCCACTTGGTTGTGTGCATGTAGCCTTATCTTCATTTTAATCTCATGGCCGCCTAATTGACTGACGTCCACAAGAAATTGTTCTATCGTGTGAATCTTCCCTTTTCTTGTCATTCTGCACCCTTGGTTACGGTCAGCAATGGCACGTCAATTTGTTTTTCTACCTTTTTATAATTTGACTTGTTTTATCTACAGTTCCATCCGCTGCCTCCCTGGCTTCTGTTTGTGGAAGTTCAACCTCCACCATAGTTTTCATCCAGTATATTACGCATGAATGAGATGGATCAAGATGAGAAGAGTCAAATAGGACAGTACTGAACAGGTACTACACATTATTCAGCATATGAATAACCCAGTGTTTATCCTCGTTCACTTGCTGCGGATTGCATCACAAGATTTTCGGGAGATCTAGTAAAGGTTAACATGAATGAGCATGCATCTGTGTGTAGTCATTAGAATATCTAATGATAAGATACATTCCTTGTATGTTCTGATCAGGGATGATGTTTTCATTGCCTAGGTAAAACTGGCATGGAACTGGCAGGAAAAGGTAGGGAGGGAACCAAAGTGAAACCAGGGCAGAATTTTCACCCCTCAGCCTTGTTCGTTGTTATATCATGCTTGTCTCAGTAACAGCTTATGTCTTTAAGGGGTGAAGACGGAATAAGAAAGGAACAGGGGGTTGTTCTGGAGCCAGGCGGAAATAATCTGGATCCCGTGACAGGACTTGAACGGCTGCCGATCACTACAGTTGGCAGTGCCTGGCATTAACTGGGAGTTCCCTTGAGCTAAAGAAACAAAAGATAACAAATGAAGATCTGGCTCAAGATTCTACTTGTGGGATTAGTCACAGCAGAGGCTTGCAGGGTTTGTATACTTGTAGATTAACCCTTCAGTGCCATAATATGCACAGAGATCTTCAGAAGACATTTTGTATTAATACTAAGGGCCAGACTGACCACTAAGGACCTGACTATGTATACTCACTTGGTTTTGTCATTGTATAAATATAGAGCTCTGCAACTTCCTAGTATTCTATAAAAATAGTCACCAGATAAAGAAGTCGGCTTGTTTACACTAAAAACCTATCCTCAAACATCTAGCTAATACTTCTCTGAGGGTTTGTTACAATGTAACTAGTCTACACATCCATCTGTAAGCTAAAAATAGCAGCAGCATAAATCTCTCTACTGTCCAAATAGTTTGTTATACTGTATCCGTATAGGTAATTGTATTGGTCTGGTGGTTTAGCTCACAGAGGTCTACACTGAAATATTGTAACGAACCTTCAACTGTGAAAAGTATCATGAAAGGATGGGGATTTTAGCCACTGAACATAACCAATAGTGTGTTCACAAGGAACGACAGCAAGTAGAGATCATAAAAATGGAAACCAGTTGAAAGCTTACTGAAGGATGTTACAGAGCTGCAGAAAGTTTCAACATGCAACGATTAAGTTTTATTTACAGAGACTGGAGATCTTCCCAATCAGTGATCATGGAGGGTATTTCCACACACCAGGGTCAATAGACTCTATTCACCTACACAACCCATGGAGAGGTAGGTGACATGCTGCAAGTGTAAGGTTCTTTTTAAGGGACAACTGGATAGCAGTAGCAATATTCAATGAGGTGTGAGAAAACTCAAGGCCACATAAGCAGCAGCAGAAGAGACAGGGATCGTTCTATCACAAAACCATCCATCCTGTACATACTGGTGTGAGAAGAGGACTTTTTTGAGCCTACTTTGCATTAGAAACTAATTGAGTCCCAAATTGAAACTTATGGTACGTCAAGAGGAAATACAAGACCTCAACATCGACAGACTCGTACACCGCTTCCATGTTTATGGCAGAGAAAGAGGCCTCTATTTTTACAGTAGGTTGTTTCATACCAGTCTCTACTTCTCTCATGTACTTGGAATTGGCCCAGTGTAAGGTAAAGTGTTTATCCTCCTCCCATTGTCATTGGCAGTTTTCACAGGCACAGTGCGAAGTTTATCTGTGGTTTCACTAGCTGCAGTAAAACCTCGATCACAGGTCAATGAGACACTTGACGTAGCTACAACAGTGAAACCACAGCAACTCATATGAATTAGTGACATACATATGTAACTGTAAAGTTCGAAAACCCCACAGTTGGAAATTTTCAGTAGTAAGTATAAAAGTTTACAAAGTAACACAATAAGGCATCATCTGATGAATACTAAAAAGGAACAAGTTTCTAACGCAAACAAAATGGCATACCTATGCACATTAAGAGGGTAATCCTAAACTAGGTAGTTCTCTGACCGGGCAAATACCAAGTTACGTCTCTGCTGTTTGTATGGTACCACTCAAGCAGTGTCCAGAGAAAGACAACACATTAAGGCTAAAGCCCCACATAGTGAGCTGCAGCCAAAAAAAAAAACAAAACAAAAAAAAAAACCACGCTGTGGAAAAGACTGCATTGAAAACATATTGCGTTTTTCACAGAAAGTCCACAGAGTTTTCCTCTGTAGACTTTCTGCCCCTACTATACCACTTCTCTGGAATGCTCTACCCCGGAAAATCAGATTAATTCCCAATTTCTACAGCTTCAAGCGTAAACTAAAGACATATCTTTTCAGACAGGCCTATCACAACTCCTAATGTAAACCCTTCTGTAGTTAGAATCCCTAAAACATACCCTCCTCTGTTCACGCTCCCGCATTACCTCACAGGATATGATGCTGTTTCGGACTGTAACTTTATATGTCCAGGCACCATCTGCACATTAAAGAACACTGACTGGTGACGGCTCTTACAGCTTTTTATATGTAATGAAAAATGCCTGAACCACTGTATAAGCAATGCTACCTCTTGTGTCACCCCCTCTACCTCATACTGTAGATTGTAAACTCTTGCGAGCAGGGCCCTCAGTCCCAGTGTGTGAATTGATTATTTCTCTGTAATGTATCTTTTTGTCTGTACTTGAACCCTACAATTTGTAAAGTACTGCAGAATATGTTGGCTTTATATAAATAAAATGTATTATTATTATTAATAATTATTATTACTACAGTAGGTGTTTTCTGCTTTGGACAAGATCTTAGAGTGTCCAAAACTAACCAGTCTCTGGGATCACAAGCAACCAGCTATATAATCTGTGGGGGGAATTTGGCAGCTAGTGTTTAATTCCCTTTCAGCACCATCATAATGAAATGCAGCATTACATGGTACCTATTGAAAATACTGTCTGCTTGTGTAACACACAGACTTGGTGGGTTCTTCAAAGAAAAAGAGAAAAGCAAAAAATCTTTCCAGGTATGCCATAACCTCTATGATATTCTTCAGCCATCAAAAAGAACAATAAGGAAATATGACACTAATTCTATGACCTTGTCTCACAGAAAAACTGAAATTAATTTACAAAAAAAAAAAAAAAAAGTTTCCGCGTTAGGCCAAGCTTTCTTGCCTAAGGCTAAAGCCCCACGTGGCGTAAACGCCGCGATTCGCCCACGGCGGAAGCACCACAGTCAGAGCAAAGTGGATGGGATTCTAGTGAATCCCATGCCCACTTTGCGGAAAAAACACCGCGCTGCGGACACGCGGCGATTTCCAATACCAGCACGGTTTTGGAAATCGCAGCATGTCAATTATACCTACGCAAATGCCAGCGGTTTCCCCATATGTATAATTGAAACAAAGTCCGCAGAGGAAAACTCTGCAAACTTTCTGTCTAAAGTGCTGCAGGAAGAACCGTGATATGATCCCGCCGCGGTTTCTCCTTCAGCGCTTTTTTTTTTTCTGCGGGACGCCACGTGGGGCCTTAGCCTGAATCAGAATCTTGCTATAAAAATCGCCATGGAAGGGTGAGGAGTGTCAGACATCTTCAGGTCCCCTAACTTGAATTTTTTTTAGCTATTCAGTTGCTGCTCATTCATCTTTGAAAAAGTATCAAAAGTCATTCATATTTGTCCTTACATTTGTGATACTAAAGTCACTATCCAGGGTCTACAGGGTCATGGGTGCATCTAGAGGCCTCTGACTTTTGCAGAATTGGTGTCACTGGTAACGCTCAATATTTCCTGGGATTACTGGCTTCTGATGTGTTTGTTGACTGAGTAAACAATAATGATAGCCAAATCCTAGACCAAATCAAAAGAGCAGGCAGGGACCGGAGTGCTGACTGCAGCAAAACTTGGCAGGTGAGAGAAGCTACTGCAAGAATAACACTCACTCATTCACATGGCAAAAGACTTACAAATGACAGACTCTGAGCACAACTGGGAGCAAGAGAAGTCTAGGCCGAAACAAAAAATAGAAATGATTGTTGTGCACAGTCCTGATTTGCTTCATATCCGCCTATTACAATAAGGCTTAACCCAGGACGACTATAAGTAGTGTCTCATATAGAAGAACATTGATTGTTGTTCATCACTGCATTAAAGAAGTTGAGAAGACATCGAGATAGGGACTGGTACAATGTGACTTCTCCACAGGCAGCACAGCACAATCCAGCTCTATGCACAGTCCTGTCTAACTGTGATTACTAGGGATATACACTGCCTAACAGCCACAGTCTATTGTCAGCAGCACATTCCAAGCAACCAATCCAATTGCAGAACCAGGAGTTCAGAATTGCTATAGAACAGAGAGAGTAGAGACAATTACACGTGTTTAGTTCGGTTTCTGGGAAAGTTCAGGGTTAACCAGCATGGCCAGTATAACAAGATTAAAATAGCAAAAGTACCTATTCTTTCAGCACATGCCTCATTCAAAAGTCAAGAAAAGCTGGATGTAATACTTAAAGAGGTTTTCAGGACCAAAAAAAAAAAAAAAAAAAAAGGTCTGTTATTGCTATTAATGGGTTAATAAATGCACCCAAATACCTTTAGCAGTGTTTTGAGTGATTTCTGTGTTTCTCTGGGAGCTCCTTGTATCTTCTGCATTTGTTTATATGGTGTAGCTTCCACACTAGCTTCCTCTCACCTCACTCCCCCCCTTACACCCCCTTCCTGTCTCTCTAGCTATCCCACCCACTACTAGCCCTTCCCAACTAACTCAGTCCACCCCCCACCCCATCATACTTACCTCTCTTCCTTTCAGACTTCCTTCTGTGGGATGGCAGTCAGAAAAGAGGGAGGAGCTGTCCCGCAGGAGGAAGTCTGGAAGGAAGAGAGGTAATTATGATGGGGTGGAGGGGGGTAGTAGTAGTCACATTCCGTTTCCAGAAACAGGGAAACGGAACGTCACCAGTAACCAGAAAATGTCCCTGGGGTGGTCATGTGACCGCCCCAGGAATATGGGTAACTATACATTTTTGATAAATTATGTCATTCAGAAAGTAGGCAGGGGGAGGGTGTTTAGATTAGTGTAGGAATTACATTTTATCCCGGACAACCCCTTTAAAAAAGGCCTAGTTCACATGACCATAATTTTAATACGCAACTGCAGATCCACATTTGTGGATCAAAGTACGGGCACATGTATTTTTATGGGCCTGGACAGAGGGCCACAAAAAGAGAAAAAAATGCAGTATTCAAGGACCGCAAATTATGAGGTATGTCCCATTTTTGTCCACATTTGCGGCACAGACAAGTGTAGGGGATCATATAAGTTTTTTTACGGATCCATGTTTGCGGATGACATATTTTTTTTGCAGATCAGTATTGCGTACAGTATAAACCACTACAGCCATGTGCAGGAGGCCCAAGACTAAGAGATAGCCAAATACAGTTATATGTATAAAGCTGTCCAAAAGTAAAACTGTCCTTATTGTCTAGATCAGCCAATCACAGAACAGCTTTCATTTTGCCAGAGCAATTTCAGATATGAAAGGTGTACTGTGACTGGCTATGGGTAACAAGGACAGCTTTTTTTTTTTTTTTAGACAGTTTTGATGTGAGAGGCTCAAGTGCTCATATTATCCAGGGAAGTTTATTTGCTTTTCTCCTCCTGGGACTAGAGAACATCTGTACCTCAACCTCTTCACTCTGAGGGGGTCTATTTTCCAGTCACCAGGAGCTTCACTATTTTCAATTCTTTAACTATATTCAGTAAAGGGTCACAAGCAGCAGCTAAAAAAACCACTGCCAAAGCCTGCAGCTTCCATGACCACACAGTTGGGCAGAAATCGATGAGAAAACATAACTTTTTTCCTTATTTGACTTGATCAAAGGCTTTGTATGGTTTGGAAGGCAAGATAAAAAGAAATAATAATCGCATACATAAGATTGTGCAGAGTGAACAGAAGCGCTGCCAGTTGTAGCAGGAGCCACGGGACACATTCCATGTCTTGCATGGTCACACATGATGCCAAGTAACCCAATTGGAACTTGCAATGTTTGATGTCGGCTGGTACAGTTCTGTGCCAGAACGACTGACTCATCAGAAAGGGGATTATGAGCCCAGTAAGCAAACACAAGGCCTGATCTTTGACTCAGAGTTACATGACTGTTCAGAGATAGAGTCCGCACAAACAAGGCAGGATCTATAGTTGCTTCTGGGTGTCACAAGTCTGCCACCTACATGACCGACACATGTATTAAGAAGAGTACATGAATTGTCATAGTCAGTTTACATTTAGATTTAATTTTTTGGAACTACACATTTTCTGACATTGCCTTGATTTGTACTCCAGTCACTTTTAGAGCTGCATTTTAAATTCTGCTGTTTCCTGTGCTGCACTCTGGTGGAATGTATGGGGGAAGATGTATATACTCTGCACAGAGGGGAAAAATATAATGTTATATCGTGTTAGCCATAGAAAGTAGTGGAAGAGTGAAGAAATCAGGCGATACCTTTTAGAGGCTAACTGAGTATATTTGATAGGAAGCTTTCAAGAGTACTAGCTCTCTTCTTCAGACATGGTGTAATACAAGAAACTGAAAATTCACACTTTTTATACACACACAAGACATGGATCTTCAAAGGATCTTGGAATAACAAAATGCAATATACGTAGAGAAGTAATTTACAACAGGTCAGGAAATAAACAGTCTGGAAAACTTGTGGTGTATGACAGAGGAATCTTATCTGTTTGCAATCAGGTGGTGATTTGTGACCCTCACAGTTAATACATAGTGTGACATGAAACGGGCATGAATATTAAGTCCAAATTGCAGAGTTTGAAATTTTTGCATTAACTTATATTCCCATTCTTTCCTCTCCCTCTGCGTCTTAAAATGCCCCATTAAAACCACAACCCGCAAATCTTCAATAGAGTGGTCTTTTCTGGAGAAATGTGCGGCCACTGGGAGATCTGTTCTGCTGTTATTAATGTTGAATCTGTGTGAGTTCATGCACAGACTAAGTCTCTGCCCTTTTTACCCCACATAGAGGCCTGTGGTGGGACATTGCACGCACATTATGAGATACACCACATTAGAAGACCTGCAGGAAAATGTCCCCCTAATCCTGTGCACCTGTTGTGACTGTGGGACAGGTACACTGTCAGCGGTGTGGATGTACCTGCAGGTCTTGCACCTGTTTTTCAGGCAAGGTAAGGTGCCATTTTCAGTTGGGGTCTTCAGGGCACTCCGGACAATAATACGCCTCAGGTTTGGTGGTTGTCAAAAGGAAAGGAGAGGAGAGGGGGGACTGGAAATATGTCCTTGAGTCTGTGTCCCTATGTAGCACAGGTTGGAGCTCCTTGGCAATCCTTCGTAGGATCTCCAGCTGTGGGTTGTAGGTGACAAATAGGGGCACTCGGGCTTCTTCCTGGGTCTCTTTATATGTGAGCAGATTGTCGCTGTTAATGGTTGCTGCTGGTTGTCCGTCACTTTTGGTTTGTATCCCAATCGGAGAAACTTCGTCCAGGAGGTGCTTGTCCAGGTCTGCTTTGTCGGAGCAAATACAATTGTATCGTATAGTCTGGCTGTAAATAATAGATTGTCTTGTGTGCTTGGGGTGGAAGCTGTCGTTTCTCAGGTAGGCCATTCTGTCTGTGGGTTTGTGGTATATAGATGTCAGTAGTCGGTGGTCTACTGACATCTATATACCACAAATATTGTGGTATCCAGAAAGTGGATTTCACTCTCTGAATAGCTAAGTGAAAAAGAAAACATCATCCTCGACAATATAGCACAAGACATGTAAACCTGCACAGGACAGCAGATGGATCTGAAGGCAACCTGAAAAGTATAAACCGGAATTAAAGATAATGAAAGACATGAAACCAAATTTTGGCACCATATGTGATAAGTCAGCACAGTCACCAACTAGTGCTAGGCCAGTTGACAATCAGTCCTGAAGTCACCATAAAAACAGATGCTGAAACAGCATTTCTTATTGAAAAAAGAAAAATACTTATGACATTGGCATTAAAGAGGTTTTCCATTAAAGGGGTCTTCATGACCTATCCACAGAATAAGTGATCTGTACGGGGTGTGCAGGTGTTGAACAGAAGCAGCCTGTGTGCGTTCCCATCAACGGCTACAGGATCCGGCATCTAGAGGTTGCCAGGAACAGCTGATCGGTGTGGTGTTAAAGTGTTGGGCCCCCTCAGATAGGTCATCAGTATGAAAACCCCTTTAAATGTTAAATTATCTACTATATACTCTAGTTATATCCAGAGCTGTATTCACAGTTTTGCTTGTTGCCCTGACACAGGTCACATAAATGCACAAAGTATGGATGAACTGCAAACTGTTTCCAGAGCAACAGAAAGAAGTGCAAATGCAGCTCTGGAAGCAATTGGAGTATGACACATGATGCAACAGTGGACGAGGAGAAAAGACAATACAGTAATTTACTTAACTTTACCTTTAACTGGGAATTGCTAAAACTGGAATTGTGTTTTAATTTACGGGGTGTTCACTGAATCATGGACAGCAAACCTGGAAGCATGCTGGGTGGTCCTGGCGGATGCACTTGTGCAAACCCAAAGCGATCTGTGGTTCTTGTCCTGAAAGCATCGTAATTGAATTCTGAAGTGCAGATCTCTGTAATACTAATAACACTGAGCCATGCGGTTTGAGTGTCAAGGAAGAGATTTATATGTCCCACATTGAATGCTTGTCGCTGCAGCAAAAGTAGAAGGTCCACATGAAGACTAGGTCTTTGATTTTTGGGCATCTCATTTCCACCAGTGAATGTTGCAAAGAAACTTATTATGGTCCTAAAGCAGGAGCAGGCAGAGGGTCTCAAAGCGGATGCAGTGCCTCAAAGAGCTAGATCTTTATTACACAGAGAGCTGACAAATGTGTCTGTCAAGGCTGAGGGTAGTTCATCTTAAGGCCACTAGACTGGTAACCAGAGTAGAAGATTACCACAACACAAAGCACATAGAATCTACATTTATTTTGTCCACAAGGCACCAACTATAGCCTGCAATTTTCACTTTGGCCAGAAGCCCAGTAATTGACTGGTATTTACCAGTTCTATAAGGAGTATCTTTGGGGCAGTCACCTCATTTACATCACAGACAAAACAGATAGCATGACAATAGAAGATAACACCTCTATAAGCATTACACTATAAAATAACACCTTTATAGATAACACCTATCACTGCATCCACTACTAATGAATGATGTCACAGCGTACTTCCACTATGTCTATGGGGCAACGCTGCAGTACCTATACGCGCTGCTACAGTTTGTATGGTGAGTGAGCAGTGCAGCTCCGATATGTGAACAATAGAGGGAGCCGTACTGTCTCGGAACAGCTGATCTTAAGGATAGGCTACCAATAGCAGAAATTGGGTAAGCCCTTTAATAAATGTTGTAATATACTTTACAGAACGGAGTTGAATTTCATTAATAAAATCTTGTATTGTTGTCTGTTTCTCTATTGCCATAAGTAATCTGTATACCACTTCTCACTGAAGTATGCATGAACAAGCTCTTGTATAATGCAGAAAAAGCTAAGGCTGGAGGAGGGGAATCACTTCAGTTATATTTTGGGCATTATAAAACTTAGTGCCTTAGTGTTATACGAAAAGTGAGTGTGATGGCCATTTGATCTATATCCCTCTTTGGGGGATGTTTGTCCATGTATATTGTTGAAGATTCAGGCTCCGCAGAGTCTGTTTATGCCACATTGTTTGAAAATGATGCTCCTCCTGTGTCCTGTTAAGCCATGTTGTTTAAATATGCTGATCAACCCACTTCAGCTCATGTTTCCTGCTGTGTACTTTTCCTGTGTTCTTTGCTCTGTGTTGTAAGTATGCGGATCACTCCACTTCAGTTGCTGTTCCTGTTGTCTGCTTCCCCCCTGGTCCCAAATGGTAGTGGTCTGGTTACCCTGGAGCAAAGAATGCCAGAGGAAGAGGAGCAGGGGAAGCTACACCACAGCATAGATAAGTCTGCATCTAGAGGACTTCTGGGTCACTCAGCAAGGAGGCAGCTAGGGGATAGCTGGGGTGTCCCTTCTGTACAAGAAGACCCTCTTCACTTTTTCAAGAACCATGTACTTATCCTGGGAGAGATGTGAGGACACAGGTCGTGTTGCTGACTTTAGAAAGTGCCCTGGGGCTAACCAGCTGATGCCTCAGTGAACCAGATTGCTGATTCATTTGGTATTCTTTTTTTTCTCTTTTAATCCCATTTTATTTTTCTGTACTGTATTCCTTGTTTTTACCTGTATTTGCTTGACCATCCTCTGATGTGTATTCTGTATATGTTAGCGGCTAGTACCAACCCACTCGGGTTAATAAATATATAAAATTTATAAAGCTCGTTTCATGTTATCCTCAGGGCTGTGGAGTCGGTACGCCAAAGCCCCGACTTCAACTCCTTAATTTCCCCTGACTCCGACTCCACCAAAATAGGCACCGACTCCGACTCCACAGCCCTGACAAGCAGTCACTCTGTGTCCTCGGGCTGTGGGTGGGTCTCCAGCACAATTACAGATAAAGTCAAGCTTTTCAGTCCTCACAATCACAACACTTGTATCTTTTGCTTACTCCAGATAATGGTGCTAAACCTTATAGGTTCACTCAGAACTCAGTCCCATCATTATATGAGGAATAGAACAGACCTTTACAGGACATTTCATCATTTTCAACATTTCATCATTTTCCCAAATTCTTATGAAAATATATTCAGCACATACTGCATTGTACTACTAACTGTACCAATTTATTATATATTTTGGGAGTCGGAGTCGGTCCATTTTATACCGACTCCGACTCCACCAAAATAGGCACCGACTCTGACTCCGACTCCACAGCCCTGGTTATCCTATGAACCCAGGCACTCACGGGGGGTGAGTGGAAGGTAAGAGGGGTGACCACAGGTAGTCCAAGTGGCTTAGCAAAGCGCTATCCATCACAGTGAGATTCTAAGCTTTTATATGACTCCAAGACCACAGATTTACTTGTACTATTTCTGAATAAACAACCAGCAGAAAACAGAGTCAGGATTGACATATTTATATTCAGCTGTAGTTGCCCCCCATCTTGTGTTTTTAATTGGTGATATCACTGGAAATAACACAGGAAGAATTGTGATCTGTGTGTCATATGAAAACTGAGAGTTTCATCTTTCATATGACACCACTGTCAGAAAATCAAAAGGTGTTCAAAAGTTTAGGTACATTTTAAAACAAAGGTGAACATGGCCTTCTAGAACAAAGATGTCCTTATATCAGACAGCAATTGACGAATGAGGGGATTATTGTAGAAAAGGCCAGGTATACTGGAGATATTATACAACATTTATAAATGATAAGTATTTTATAATGGGTGGGGACTTTAGTCCAAGAAATACATGGATGACTCCTGTCCTAGCCTTTTCCACAGCTTCATAATCACGACTAGCTCCAGCTTTACAAGGGTCTGCCAGCTTGCCCCTTTTTAGCCACACATTCAGTGGAAGCCTCAGTAATGGTAAGCTTCCACCGCACAGTATCAGTTAGTTACATTGCATTTTCACCCTTTCTAAATGAGAGCCAAAAATAATACAGTTTAACCACTTGGTGGAGCCTCTGAAGTCTATCTGTTGTGCCCACAAAAAGCTGAAGATCTTTTCATGTCAGTTTAGCTTGTTGCTACAGGATACAACAGCTAATGACCACATTTCAAGCACTAGACCTGTGAGGTCCCTGACACGTGGACTGAAAATAGAGCATTTATCCTGGAAATGGTTCTTCAGCTACATCTATTGCACAGTAATCAGCAGAAAGCAGCAGATCTCCCGAACACATCTGCAGGGATGAGATTACACATCCATTTTACCTGAAGGGTGGTTTGTTACAGCGCTAGCAGACACACTGAAATTCCGCTACCTCATTCCCTCGCCAAGATTCACTCGGCCATAAAGTGCAGGTGATTGATTAGCCGAGGTGTCCCCTGTGCTTTATTGTTCACAAACCACTGGTCCCCTTATTGCATTATCTATACTGCGATCGGAACGCCTGGCCGTGCAGAAAAAATGCAGAAAATGATCCTCACATATCAAAAGTGACAGGTAGTGCAGATTGTGCATCCTCCCTGAGCTGGCGCACACCTCACCCCCACCCTGTGATATACACCAAATAAAGACAGACCTTGAGGAACAGAAATACTGGGTATATAAATCATTGACATCAGCTCCATATATATCTGCCAACATGTTAATTACAATGTACGCCACCATCTAAGCACAACTTTACAGCATTAACTCCTTCATGTTCACAAAAAGATGATGGGGGATGAGCACTACAGACAGGCAGAACTACCTGCAGCCTCAAGGAATGTTCTTTCCATATTCATTTATCTTCTGCTCAGGCTTTCTCAAATAAATTCAAGAATGAGCTACAAGGTATATGATAACCAGCAGGTTATAAACCTTCACTAAAGGGGTACAAGATAATCAAATTAAGAGACCAGCAAAGCAAAGGTTACCACTAGAAGAGCAGAGTTTACCTATTTATATAATGAAGATGGAAAACCCTTTAAACATGAAACGGTCTCCTCTCCCTGACCCCTTCAGGTCTCCAACTAATAATTCCATGGCATAAGAAGTCAATCTCCTGTCTTCAAATGCATTTTCTGTATTTGTGTTTTCCTTTTTAGGGAGTGGACTTTGTGGCAAATTCTGCCTCTAAATCAGCTCCATTCAATTCAATGAGAGGCAAAGGCATATTTTTTAAGCATTCTGCTCATTCCTTAGGTGGATTCTACCATTAAAATTAACATAGTCTGAAACTGAATCTCTCAAAGACTGAACTACTGCTGTTTCCACCATCTAATAGATCTGTCCCTGATATCTCCATTGCAGTCTCTGGCCTTACCATAACTCCCAGGCAGTATGCCCGCTGCCTCGGGGTTTTATTTGACTCAGACCTTTCCTTCACCCCCCATATCCAATCACTCGCATGCTCGTGTTATCTCCACCTCAAAAACATCTCCAGAATCCGCCCTTTCCTTACCACAAATACACTAAAGACACTTATTGTTGCCCTGATTCACTCTCGCCTTGACTATTGTAACTCCTTACTAATCGGTCTTCCCCTTACTAAACTCTCCCCTCTACAATCTATTCTGAATGCGGCAGCCAGGCTCATCTATCAGTCTAGACTCTACAGTGATGCCTCCGGTCTGTGCTGGTCACTACATTGGCTGCCTATTCAATACAGAATACAATATAAACTTATCACCCTCACCATCAACCCGTACTCTCCTTTTACTCAATGACCTAAGACTAACATCCTCTATTATCAGAACCTCCCACGCTCGTATACAAGACCTCTAGCGAGTTGCACCACTTCTCTGGAATGCTCTATCCCGGACTATTAGATTAACCCCCAATTTCCACAGCTTCAAGCGTAAACTAAAGACATATCTTTTCAGACAGGCCTATCACAACTCCTAATGTAAACCCTTCTGTAGTTAGAATCCCTAAAACATACCCTCCTCTGTTCACACTCCCGCATTACCTCACAGGATATGATGCCGTATCAGACTAACTTTATATGTCCAGGCACCATCTGTACATTAAAGGACACGACTGATGACGGCTCATACAGCTTTATATACGTATAATGACAGTAACCTCTATTACAGAATTGTCTGACCATTGTACAAGCAATGCTACGTCTGTTGCCGTCCCTGCTATCTCCTGTATCACCCCCTCTACCTCATAGATTGTAAACTCCTGCGAGCAGGGCCCTCAGTCCCAGTGTGTGAATTGAATATTTCTTTGTAATGTATCTTTTTTGTCAGTACTTGAACCCTACAAATTGTACAGTGCTGCGGAATATGTTGGCACTATATAAATAAAATTTATTATTATTATATTAACATGGTGGCTCAGTTGTTAGCACTGTTGCCTTGCAGCACTGGAGTCCTATGTCCAAATCCAACCAAAAACAAAATCTGCATATTTCCTCCCACTCCCACTACAAAGACATACTGATAGAGAATTTAAATTGTGAGCCCCATGTGGGACCATGACTGCAAAGTGCTGTGGAATATGTTGGCGCTATACAGGTAAGAGAAATAAATAAATAGTAGGCAGTCTTTGAAGCGGATTCTGGAGAAGCAAAATCAGCTTCCAAAATGAAATTCCTGAAGGTGATTTTGTCTGTCTTAGGGCCCATTCACACAGCAGAATTTTCTGAAATTCCTCTTCATTTTCTAGTCCTCAGCTTTCTGATGCAGCTTTCACTCGCTGATTAGGCTTAGATGAATGGAGTTAATTAGCCAAGTGTCCCACACCATGGGTTCTGCAGTTGATCACCCGTTCGCTAAACCTGCAGCAAAAATTGAGTGGATCGCTTATTTTTTTCAAGGTCCTACTTTGGTCTCTGCCTCCCTTTGTATACAGTCGGAGGCAGATTCAGGATGGAATTTGGTACCGGTTCTGAGGTGGAATCTGCCTCAAAATCAGCCCAAATTCCTCTATGTAAACTCACCCTTACATGTTCCTTAGAATGAACCTTATATTTTACTGTTAAATTCAGTTATGTATCTGTTCTCAAAAGTGTATATGGGATTATGTAATACATAATGTTAGTTTCTTTATTATAGTACAAACTATACATACCATATAATAAATACTGTTTTGCAACTAAGCATGCAACAGTCCGCACTGTGTTACCATACCTTCAGAAGTGAAAGGAATTCAACTGTCTCTTCCAGCTCTGAACACTGGAACATTATTTTTAGGCACTACATTCCGCATTTGTCCAGGTTTCTTAGTTACCTGTGACCTGACAACCAACATCCTTTTTGTTACCAAGGATAAGACAGAGAGTCTATGAAGGGTGAGGTGAGGTCAGGAGCATCAACGTCCAAGAAACTAATAAAAAAAAAAAAAAAAAAAAGGTAAAAGAAAAAAAAGTCTCTCAAAAAGAAAGCAACCAGTTATTCCAACAACAAGAGCAGCCAGAGGACAACCCGAGAGCCGAGCCAACTGACAGTGAGGGAAGGAGAGGATACTATTGCTGCAGAGACTCTGCTGGCATTCAAGAGTTCAGTTACATCACTTAAAGCCACCGACTCCCTGCAAATGACAGCAAAACCTGGCACCCTCCAAAGCATAAACTCTGAATTACAGTCACAAACCTGAAGCCAGATGTTAATTTTAGACATTACAAGAACCCAATTCACTTTCATGAATATTTCTGTAAATTATGTGTGAAAGAAAATCAGGTAAAACACTAATAGTAGGAATTATCGTTACGTAACTTCCCCTGACATCATGTGGTTTTAGCTGCCATGCTGGTCCCTCTACAAAATGCAGTGGCCACAGGGGGCGTTCTTCCACTCTAGACGTGGAGACTTCCAGGTTGAGAATTTATACCATTGTTTATGTAGTATATGGTCACATAGCTGGGGGCACTGCATTTACTTGATGCATACTGTACCCAGGTCACTATGAAAAAAGTCTGGACGATATTCCATTTTGTAAAAACATATACTATTATATCTTTCCTGTCATCCTACCCCCTTCCACAAAACACACATACACACCTTTTCAGGAATGAGCTCTGCAAAATCCAGGGAATGTGTACAGGTCATGCACCAGCCTCAATGGCAGGGATCACTGGAGGACACACAGGGAATGTCAGGTCAGACACAAGAAGATTTTATTTTTCTTTTTTTAATAAGAAAGAGGAAAAAAACAAAACAAAAGAAACACACACACACACACACACACACACACACACACACACACCATCATCTTCCCCTAAGGTTTACAAACTGAACTCTGAGCACGTCCCGTCCCCAGCCTTCAAACGTGGGACACTGCTGGGGAATTTGGTTCACTGAGTCATTTAAGAAACCGCAGCTCAGGACGCCATTAACATCTTCCTCACCAGAAACCCTGGCGATAAGCTCCAGCAGTGTGCAGCAGGCCTTTCCAGGCACTCAATGGGTTCAGTCTGACAGCCCTCCAAGATTACAGGGATCAGATGTACTTACAATGTTTAATGCAAGACAGACATGCCCTGGCATTGAGGTCTTCTAGGCCATGCCCTTCCAAAATCTAAACACCCCAGCAGCTGTGTCCAAAAAAACTCCTCATTATTGCAGTGGAAAACAGAACAGGAGGGTGTAGTGAGGGAGAAACATTCAGAACGAACATTGTTAATGAGTTTAAGAATTTCCAATGTAACCAGCTGGGAAGCGGAGAGACGGCAAATTGTAGTTTGTCATGAACAGATTTCAAAACGCCCCAGGGCTAGGATTTCAAATCATTGGATTCTATATACCCACAGAACCTTGCACCTATTGAAATGATAGAACTACCAACCTCATCCTGCAGGTTTAACAATCTGATGGTGTAACAAAGCTAATGCATGAAGTCCCAAAGTTTACACACAGTCCCTCTTTATCAAATCCTGCTCTTTAGGGTTCTACCATGCAGAGAGCAGCAGAAGTAGAGAAGATCGGTGTACACAGGCCAGGTCCCTTCTGTTAGACAAGATCAAAGAAGTGAATTAAACAAAGACCCTGAAACATCTCTTGGGCAATGGCCATTGTGTTGTCAGGTGATGGCAACAGCAAGAGTGGTGTATGACCAGATGGAAGGGGTGCCCATATACAGAAATAAATCCTCTGAAGAATTTCACAAATCATTGCCAGCTTGTGATGGGAATAAAATGTGGTAACTGATCCCTTCAGCACATTCTGCAGATGTGTACGATTTGGAGCCAGAAATGCACACAATTTGGTGCATTTATTTGACAATTTTAGGCAGCAGACAGTATAAAATTCTGGGGTCTGTTAATTTATCCCATCATCTGATGACTGGAGGTAAGCAACTGGATGTACAGAATAATATAGACTGTTATGCTATTCAATATCAAAAGAAAAAAAAAAACACAAAAAAGAATGCAGGATTTAGCATGGAGAAGGATGGAGGTGGAATAATGTAGCTGTCAGTGCTTTTCATGGGAATCTTTTTTCAGGATAGTCATCTATATATTGTTTCTGGCCATCTCAGACTGGGGTGATGCTTCTTCAATGGGATGAGGCATACAAAATCAGGCAGACGCCAATAAAAGGTGGTTCCCTGGTGTATGTACTGAGCAAATCGCATTATAATCACAAATTTGCAGTGGACTCCGGTGTCATGTTGAAAGGGACATGTGATAATCTAGGGGCATCCAGGTCACTAAGTGTGGAATGTGGAGAAAACACAAAGATGCACAAGCTGATGTTCTCCTTGCACTTCTCACATCAATGGTTTTATTTTCATCTTGGCCTGACTGATTCCTTGCGAATAGCCGCAAATGGTTATAAACATGGACTATAGTACTGGGCTGTAGAATAGATGCCAGCTGGTAATATAAACACTAAATGTGTTCCCTGTATGTGCAGCAGTCCCAACAATCTCCACTGGAATCTCCATCATTAATCGTTTATATACATTTGCTTATTATGAAGTGTCAGGAACTTTCTCACACTGTATGAAACCAACCAAAGACTATGAATGTGACTTCTTAATAAAAGTAGGGCATTAAGGCATAAGTGCTTGGACCCTGCCAGCAGTGCTGACATAAGAGGGGTCTTGTATTCATCTCCAAGACACAGCAGCCACAAGCTATCCAGGAAGCCCGTCACTTGAGTCTTTGTGAAACGCCTAGCACCGTCAGTGCTGACATCAAGCTCACAGATCAGCATTGAGCCTCCATATACCCCACCGAGCAGCAGCAAACACAAGTGAGGTCATCTTGCAAATAACAAAATGCAGGGAACATGACTACAGAGATGCAGAAATTTAAAAAGACATTTACATGGATAAAGAAAAAAGCCTACATTCTGTAGGTAATTTATAATCCTGTTCTGAAAGTTGCATGCTGGCAATATACACTCAATGACGAAAGAAAGATGAGATGAGCTGAGATACAATTTGGCATGGAGGCATGCAGGTTCTATATGGTATCCTGCAGCACATTTGCCCACAAATGTTGCAACAGGGCCAGTACTTCCTGTACACTCATAGGCTGCCAAAACAGGCGGCCAAAAAAGTGTTGCAATCTGATGGAGACATTCATCAGAAACCTTTGCTGTTTGTGGGTAAGCATTGTCCTGATGAAAAATGCCAAATGGAAGCCCAACCGTGAGAGGCAACACATGTGGCCGCAGGTTGTCCTGCACATAGCTGAGCTGTTAGTGTCCCTTGTGTCCCTAGGGAGTGACAGACTATCATATGCGATGGCTCCCCAGATCATCACACCAGTTGGGGCAATGTATTTCTCCACAGCAAAGGCATGACTGAAGCACTCACCACAAGACCTCGGTACTGAAACCTGACATTGTCGGATCTCACAGAGGTTCTGGATTTGTTGCAAAAGAGGATATGGATTCCAGTCTATAGCAGGCCAGGTTTCTCTTTCACGACACCACTGCAGACAAAGGCCCCAGTGGCTGACTGTTAATAGTAGGAAATGTATTGGTTGCCATGATAATAAGTTTCGCTAAGCAGAAGGAAGGGGTGTGTAATGAAGGTGCCATCAGTGTCTGGAGGTGGACAACAGGGCTGTAGAGGCGAGGCAAATTTTGTCCAGAGTCAGAATTCGAAAAAAGTTACTGACTCCGACCTGAATATAAAATGAATGATTATTTTTAAATGTTATTGCACAATGATTTATATTGTATAATTAATAAGATGAATAATTTGTTAAACATTTACTTTCCAAGGAATTCAATCAATGGCATTTTAATTAATTAGATGGCCTTTACTGTTTTTAACTGACCATGGCTGCCAGACATTTCTAAAGCAGGAGGAGTCGGTCTGTAGAAAAATACAATAGTCAGTGGTTTTGCCTACCGATTCCACAGCACTGTTGGACAATAAAACTGTGGTTGCTGTTTGTGCTTGTCTGCAAATCAAACAATCCTCTCCATTGGTCTGGGATGTCTGGAGCCTGTTTGCTGTAGGTGCGTGTCCACATGCTTCCACTGCTCCCAACATCTCCTAACACCTAGGTCAGAACAGCCTAGATAGCGGGCAATTAATCAAAACAACCATTCTGCTTTTCTCATTCCAATGATTCACCCCTCTCAAACTCTGGAACTGGGCAAAAGGTCTTTGAGTTAATCGTGGAGGCATATCTAGCCAACAACAATCTCTCACCTAGATGTATACTACCCAACTGTAGTCTCTGAGAGCCTTTTTTATAGGGAGGAGGTACTTTTATGCTCTCTTGTCTCAAGACCCAGTATCTAATCAGACGAAACCTGTAATCAATTAACATCTGCCTTAGAAATAACTTTATGCCAAGTTTTGCAGCAATCCGACTTTTCTGTCTGTGTTCGATATTTATTTTGTGTGTGTTAATCTGCACGGTGTCATAATTAGGGTGGGTTCACATTTGTGCCGACTCTCCATCTGCCGCGAATCCGACCTAAATGTCGGAAAACTGGATAGGGACTGGATAGAGAAAGGTTTGCAACGCTTAGCTTAAAAACCCACTCACTTCTATGGGTTTTTAAAGCAATGCGCAGGTGTGCTCTTACACCCTCTGCGCCGCAAAGCCAGTTTTTTTCATCGGACACAAAGTCCTGCATGTCAAACTTTGTTTCCAATGAAAAAAAACGGCTTAGTGGCGCAGAGGGTGTAATCGCACACCCGCTCATTGCTTTAAAAACCCATAGAAGTGAATGGGTTTTTAAGCTAAGCGTTGCAAACCTTTCTCTATCCAGTCCCTATTCAGTTTTCTGACACGTAGGTTGGATTCGCAGCGGACGGAGTGCCGCCGCAAGTGTGAACCCACCCTTAACTGTAAATCTGGCATTCAACTCATAAACCAGGTGGCTAGGGATGCGCAGATGTCAGCACAATTACAGATAAGGTGATAATACGATGATAAATGAAGGTGTTTGTCAGTAGAAGCAAATTTAGTTGAATAACTCAAGAAATAATCCACTAACTGCCCAAATAAACAATTTCAGAGTGAGAATGCAACATATATCACATGGCATAGACAGCAGCCAGGGTGAGGGGGAACGATCCATGCAAGTGCCAATTCCTTTATAATTTCTGCAAGATTAGACTTATCTTACTCCTTCATTATCCCCATTATTGTTTTTGCATGTTTTCTTTTTTGGCTAATACGCTTTTTTATTACGAAAACTCCCTGGAGGCAGAAATTAAATTGAGTGCTATGAGGCCACATTGCTGTATTGGTAGGATAATGCTTTATAATTACAGGATCTGACACGTTTAACAGCAGAGCAGACATCGGCTGCCGATCTCTCACAGAAAGAGAGGCAGTCAATGACAACATACTCTGTTTTCTCTCACAATGTAAATGGTAATATGCAAATTAATGCGTACAACACAAGACCATATCCTCTTAAAAGGTCAGAGCCCACAAAAAAACACGGTCCATGATCTGTCTGATCTTCACTACTCACATTCCTGTTACCTGTAAGGAGAAGGCAGGAAAGCAACCTATCCATTCACTTACGAGCAGGATTGATCTCATGCAGCTTGCAGACTATCCATTCACTAAAAAGCTGTGGGGACATCAATGAGAATCCCACCTAGTCATTCGCTAGAGATCAGCAGTGGCCTCATGCATGAAGTCTATCTATCTATCTATCTATCTATCTATCTATCTATCTATCTATCTATCTGTCTGTCCCTTCAATAGAGAGAAGCAGTAATATAATGGAAAGTGAAGGGTATGAAGCAAGATTGCAGGTAAATAACACTAGAGTATTACAAATGTGTTGAAATCTGCAGTTTTTTTCACCACACATTACAATAATGCTTTCTCAGTTGTTCTCTTTACCATAAGTGTAAAATATAAAGGATTCATGATTTTCTTGAAAGCCACTCATTAAAAATGTTACTAAGGGTAAAAATTGTGCTCACTAAGCAATATTTGGAGGTTGGAGTCTATCAGCAGCCACATGTTTCACATACATCACACTCCCCGAAAATCTGCTGATGCAGAACAGTTCATCTCTCTCGCACTCAGCATTACTATGAAGGGATACAGTGGTGGAAGACTGCAACCTTCCAGGCCAAGCACCTCACATGACCCAAAGCAATGTGACAGGGAGCAGAGGATGGTTGATGTGCATTCGGATTGTATAATGTCTGTCAGATTCATGCCCCTAAAGACGGAGCCACCAGCAGCCTGAAGATTGCCCCCTACCTTTCTTGTCCCTGTGAGCTTCTTCCAGTTGTTGTTGTAGTTTGCTGATCTGTTGACGTTGCTCCTCTATCTCGGCTTTCTCCTTTACTTTGTGTGCCTTCAGCTGCTCCCGACAATGTTGGTGCTGAGTATGGAGCTTCCTTTCCTGCTCTTCTCGCTCTTTCAGCTCTTCACACAGCCAATGAAGTTTTGTCTAATGAGAAAAAGACCCAAAATAATAATCCCTTTATGGCTTCTCTTTATACAAGGAGTCAAAGCCCCAGTCCACTTCTGATTGCCATTATATAGGTTACATACAGAATTATGCTGTATACAGGTATAAATTGGAGTCACTTTAAATTAGTTATCCTGTACTATTCCTGAGTTACATCCTGTATACTACTCCAGAGCTGCACTCCTATTTTGCTAGCAGAGTCACTTCGTACACACATTACTTACCCTGTAATGATCAAAAATATTATACTCATTCTGGATTAAATGTTGTTCAGAATCAGTAGAGGATATATCATTAATTCCAGAGCTACGCTCACTATTCTGGTGTTATAAAAGATGGAATGTTACTCCGGATGAGTAATACATATATGCAGTGACTCCACTAGCAGATAGTAAGTGCAGCTCCGGAGCATAATATAGGAGGGTCATTCAGGACCAGTACAGGATAAGAAATGCATGAGCACAGTGATTCCACCAGCAGAATAGTATGTGCAGCTCAGTACCCACACCACCAAAGTTTCCATTCTTAATAAATTTTTAAATGAAAGATTTGGCAAGTAAGTGTTTGCTGCCCTGAACAATGTCTAACCAGTCAATCCACAAATTGCTTGGTCATTTTACCTACTGTGGTATGCCCTTCTGAACCAACAGCCACATACATAATTTTTCCATAACCAGAAACTACCTTGCCAGACACAATACAGTGGTGAAACTCACCACATTACTGGCAGCTACATGGAGCTTCTTCTGCACAAATCATTTCATTTTCCCTTTTCCCTGCAAAATCTTTATTTCTGGGGGGACTCGTGAGACCAGTGCACAGCCGCACTGCTGCCAGGTGACCACGTTCCAGCATTGTAATGTGGAAAGGGGAAATATTTTCCTGCAGGTGTCCTTGGCCCCTGCACAGCACAGACACATCTGTATTCTTGGCCTCTAGCCACTTAGCTCAAGTAGTGCAATTATTTCTAATATTCAGGCACAGCAACTACAGAAGACTGCCAAGACCACAGCGTTCCTTCATACAATATTGTGTCTGCCTATTAGAAAACTGGAGGAATAGGTCGGTCTGCCCTGAGGTGGTAGGAAGACACCATATATCCTCAGTATCTCTACATTAGAAGAATGAGGATGTCTGTGCTTTAGGAGGAGGGGTTGGTCCAACGCTTGATATCTGCGTATAAAAAGGCCAGGGAAGTCTGGGGGCTGATGTCTGTGTATTATGCTGGGTATAAGGGAATAATAATAATAATACATTTTATTTATATAGCGCCAACATATTCCGCAGCACTGTACAATTTGTAGGGTTCAAGTACAGACAAAAAAAGACACATTACAAAGAAATAGTCAATTCTCACAATGGGACTGAGGGCCCTGCTCGCAAGAGCTTACAATCTATGAGAGGGGTGACAAGGGATAGCAGGGGTAGCATCGGAGGTATGCCTGTATTAGAGGAGGCAGAGGGGCCTGGGTGCTAACATGTCTATTAAAAGGAGGCACAGGCTTGGGGCCAAGGTCTGTGCATAAATAGAAGGGGGTTTGGGGGCTGATATCTTTGTATCAGAAAACTGGGGTATAAGGGACTGATGTCTGTATTAGAGACGTCAGAGGAATCTGGGTGCTAACAAAGATCTATTAGGAGGAGGCATAGCCCTGGGGTTGAGATCTATACATAACTAGAAGACTGTTTTGGGGACTGATATCTGTGTATGAGGAGAACGCTGAAGCCTAGAGCTTACATTCATGTTTTGGGAGGAGGCTGAGGTCCAGAGGCTTTTGTTTATTAGGAGCCAGCTGAGGTCCAGGGGCTGATGTCTATCTACTAGGTCGATTTTTGGCAGCTGTTCTCAAACTAGTGATCAGTACAGCTAGTGGTTAGATGTACCGGCAGCTCAGCACAGACACTGCGAACTTTGGTTAAGATGAGGTTTGGGCTGGGAAAATGTGTGTACAGTGCAGCATATGAGTGTACAGTATGTCCTGTGTAAAGAACAATAATGGCATGTACAGCCCGATAAATCATTAGAATAAATTAATGAGAGTGAGAGCCAGAATGGAGGAGGGAGGGGAGCTTGGATATTTGTGTGATGTGGTCCAGCTGCTGCAGTCTGTGTGGCCAACCCTGCACACAGCTGTTTGCTCTAGGCAGATGCAACTCAGAGCAGGGACATTTCCCCATCAAATCCAGAGGCCCACAGAGACTTTATTAAAAGGAGGAGACATTCCAGTGCAGCTCCGGAGGCCTCATGCTGCCAGCATGCACAGATTTCTATTCTGGTCTATCTTAGAGGGAGCACAGGAGGCGAATACTCTGCATACATATTCTTACCTTAGTCTCTGCTAACCAGTAGTGGGGGTCATCCCTCAGGTGTGCAGCACTGGTCATAGGCTGAAATAAAGGACACTTCCTTAGCCAGACTGATACCAATAGCAGGAATTTCAGTATTTTTCAATAATTCATTCCACATCGCATTTCTTCATTTTCATGCAGACATAACCCATTGCAACTAAAACAACTATTTCTACACAAACAAACCCCCAAACGGTCACAGACACGCCCCTCCCCCCACCATATACATACATACAGACACACACACACACACACACACACACACACGGTCACTGCAGGAATATAGTGGTCGTGATGGGGGCAGTCAATATTGTGTGACCACTGTCTGCATTAACAGCCAGGACTTAAATGTTAATTTCTACAAACTTTGTATAAATCAATAGTATAAACAAACTTTAATAAACCTGGTAACTGGCTCATTTCTTCTTCCCTCACTAATCTCTAAATGATCCTGCTACTGCTTCTGAGTGAGAGAGTTAGATGAGCAGATTCTCCTATACTTTCAGTGTGGAGTATATGGAATACATCAAAGCAGGTAGTCTCCACCCACCTGCTCAGAGACAAATTAATTGTAGTCTGCAAGTCATATAAAAGGCCAGAAATGATGCTAAATATAATGTTGTACTACTGATTTACGCAAAGTTAGTTGAAAAGTTAGATATGCTTTAAAGGGGTTTTCCAGGACTTCCATACTAAAGACCTATGCTTAGGATAGGTCATCGATATATTATAAGTAGGGGTCCAACACCCAGGACCCCCTACAGATCAGCTGTTTGAAGAGACTGCAGTTTTGGGTCACAAGAGAGCCATCACTCCCCCACTCAGTCAACAGAGCAGTGTGATGGCTTATTTTGCAGGGTAATCAAAAAGGAATAATGGTAAAGTGAAAATATTGATCACTTTTTTCTATTGCGGTGTCCAAAGTGCAAGTTAAATAACATGAAATTTAAAGGGGTTATGAAAGGGGGGGGGGGGTTGGGAGAATCCAAATACCGTGACCCCCACTGATTCAGAGAATGAGGATGTTTTACCCCCAATGTGAATGCAGTAGTGGATGTAGAATGTTTACTCCAGATCCATTCACTTCAATGGGAGCTTTAGAAATTGCTGAAGCATGGCGCTTGGCTATCTCTGGCACTCCAGTTGAAGTGAATGAAGCGAGGGCACCCATTTTCATCCACTGTTATATTCGCAATGGAGGTAATTTATCTCCTACCTAGCCTATGAAGTATTAAAAATGACTAGGGGATTGGAAACCCCTTTAACTATATACAGGAGGGGAGCTGTATCTGGGGATCCTTTCCTTCCAATCTCATAAAACTCATAGGGTTAGAGACAGTGTCATGACTGACATTGTATGTGCAAATCCTAGACTAACAGAAGACAGAACAATGGTTAATGAGGGTTTACTTTAAATTTCTCCATGGAGTTCCTAGACAAGATCTGACAGACAGAGTTAACTTCAGTCTCTACAGCACCGAGGATGGTTTCTTGCTCAGTCTCTAGAGAATTCAGCTTTTCTTTAAGGTTTTGATTGATGTCTTCCAGTTTCTTCACTTGTTGATCCTGTAAGAAAAGACAGGGATATTAGAATTGACATTCAACATTTGTACAGCTAACATATATTTAAACAAACGTGCACCTTGGCACCTCACAGGTCCAATAAGTTACCAGTGCAAATGTGAATTTTGGTGTGAAAGGTGAAACATCTACTTCCTATAGGATACCCGCACAATGCAAAGCATATAAGGTCACACAGTAGGACACAGACTATACCACAGCACTAATTCAGCATAAGGTGGGCGATAAATTAGCTGTAAATGTGGCACTGATTGCTCACTGTATCATCCGCAGACAGAATGGCACCCTGTCTACAATGTGTGTTATTATGCCAGATTGCTTCTCTCTGCTAGAAAAACAGAGAATCGCCTTTTGGGTACATGCCAGTTCTTCCTTCACATCTGACACATAAGAGAAGCAGCAGCAGTGTTAGTGTGACCCCCTGCTGAGCTCTCTGCCATTTTTGCAGAGGCAGCCCCATATCATGCAAGAGACTTTCAGTATTATAAGCTGATCATATGAAAAGGGACTACCTGATCAAAGGAAGAATCTGCTCCTTTAACATGAATTTGTATGTATTTACAAAGACCAGGAATAATCTCAGTTACACAAGGTTTATTAACTATCTTATGGGGATAAAAACTTTTCTATTTTATCACGATACCTTAAAATCTTTCCCAGTGTAGCAATAAATGTTCACCTCTGCAATGTCCTGCACTAAATGTTCCACAGACAAGTGACAGTTTTAACAATGCTGAAGTGCCTCCAAGTGGTTAGTGCAAGAACTACACAACTGCAGACTGTAACCCACAGCAGCAACACATACATACAACCAGCTAATATCCCTTACTGTAAAGAAGGTTGACTACTATTGCTCTTGTAGTTTATATTATTATTATTATCATTAATAATAATAATACTACTATCATTACTATTATCTCTACTACTATTAGTATATAGGTTTTCATTATTAAATGGAATCCTTTTATAGTAGCAAGTATTTTATTTCTCTTTGTCCATAGTTAATTTGTGTTCCTTATTAGAATACTTGTATTATTTCTGAATAAAATGTTTCATTGTATTTCTTTTGATACCCATCAATAAAATAAACTAAAAAATGATTTAATTTGTTGCAAATCAACTTTTCCCCAATTTGACCAGGGATATTTTAGCAGACATAAATAATGGCCATGCTCCACCTCTGTCTGATAAGGAATTGTGACAAATCAACTTTTAGTTTGTATGCAAATGAGCAGCTCAGTACACCCAGGGGATGGCACCATGGAGTACCCCTTTTCACCTGTGATCACCACACATCGGAACCTGTCAATCTTTAAGTTCAGGACAGAGCCATGTGGCGACGACAGTGCACTGAACAGCTAACTTGCAGACAGGTTAAAAATTGATATTCTCAATAGCAAAAATTTCATTTTGACACACACAAAAAAAAAAGGATGCTCTATATGCCACTAATGCCATCCACATCATCATAAGTGGCTTAGTAATTTTGGTGGTTGTAGACTCCCTTCGAGAGTATTTTTGCCAACAGAATTGTCTAGTGCAGATGCAATTATTGAATAACCTCAAGGAAGCAGAGATCTTAAAAATGCTGTGGAATGGAAACCAGGCATTATAAAATTGTAGAAATTCTCATTATTAAAAAAATATATCAAGTTTATCCACATAAAATAGTTAAAACACTTTATTTACCTATATTTGGCTGTGTAGTATCACTGGTGTAATGATTATTATGTAATGATCTGCCAGGGGAACCTTTATAATAATATGTATACTGCAAATGTCTTCTACCAAGATTCATATGTACAGATGCATCAATCAATAAACTTATTACCGGCGCTCTACACTATTTGCACAGCATGATTATTCTCAAATACATAAATGAATAGAGTGGGAAGTTTACACTTTCAGAGTAGCAGGTCACAGTGTTGTGTTTAACGAATTATACATCTGTACTATATTTATGCTCTTCCCACCTTCTCCTCCACATCCTGTGCAGCCAGCTGGTACTTGCACCTCAGGGCGGCGCTCTCCTCTTTGCTGCGAAGCATTTCTTCAGAAAGTTTATCACATTCTATCTTCATCTTCTCCAGCCGTTGACGCTCAGATTTCACCAGAGATTTACTGTCAATCAGCTCCGCCTAAAAGACATAATTAATAAAACTTCAGTATATGTTCACCTCTGCGTTACCCCCCCCCCCCTTTCCCGATTCTGTCAGGATGTTATAGCAGCCTATGCCTGTTATTGGTCTCTTGAGACAACTTGAAGAAATATGATGCTCTTGCCACGAAGCTTGCTTTGATATTAGTCTATGCTCCTACAGAGAAATTCTGATAAAAAGAGGCACAGAAGTGAACTGCTGTTCTTCATGCTAAAATATTGTGACAAAACGACAATGCGCCAAATCCCTATTTTTTTCTTTTAGTTTCATAGGATATGTTTATATAAGATTTTTAAAATATGAAACAATAAAATGAACCCCAACAATCACACAGAAATATATTGCATGCGATAATTTACAGGTCATGATCTTGTACCCGCAAATTTATGTGCAATACCTTAAGAGTGCGAACGTGAGATTCCAGCTCTTCTCTCTCCTGCCGGAAGTGTGCCAACATCTCCTGGATATTGCGCTCATTTTTGGCTTTAGCCGTCTGAGCAGCAGAGCGCAGGTCAGTCAGTTCCCGCTGGTGCACATCCCTCTCCATCTTAAGCTGCCTTCCTGCTGAGCTCAGCTCTTCCTTAGCAAACTCTGCCTGTTTCTGAGCCTCACACAGGTTCCTCCTGAGCTCTTTGGTGCTCTTCTCTTCCTGTGCCAGGCTGCTGCTTAGCTCGGCCCTCTCCGCACTGAGATCCCTCACAGACTCCTGCAGTTCCAGGATTTTCTCATTGCTCTTGTCCTGAGCTCGGCCAGCAGACAGATTCTCTTCCTGCAGCCTTTCTTTGTCTTCCTGCAACTGCTGCTGTAGATGAACCTGCCTTTGCAGTTCTCCTGTAAAACAGGAAAAAAAGAGGATACCATTTCAAATAATGAGTCCTTATGTGATATATTATGATATATTACGAGAGGAGTCAAAAATTAGCTACACTGTACAAGAAAAAAAATGGTTGTCCCACTTGTGATTTAGTTTTTTGTGGTTTAATGGAGTGTATGGTGTCGGTATTTATCAAAGACTTTGTGCACAGTATGGAGCAAGTGTTCTGTCACGAAGAAAGGTGTATGAATAGAGAAGTTCAAGGAAAGTCACACAAGTGTCAGTCATGAAGAAGGAGCCAGACGTCGTCCACTACTGGTGACAACATTGAGCATCCACATGAACAGATTCTATTGGATAGATGAGTGGATTACAGTGCAAATCATTTGTAAATCACAAAGATTCACATCTGATGAAGAGGTTAAGACAGTCGTAAATTCACGGGTCGCAACGCAGTCTAAAAGATTTTTTAACGAGGGACTATGAAAGCTTGCTCATAGATGGACAAAAGAGTATTGAAAAGCAGGGAGATTATGTTGAAAAATTATGTATTTGTCTTTTTTAAAAGTTGATTAAAATTAATTCTACAGCCAGATTGCAGATAATTTTTGACTTGCCCTTATACATTAAGATGCATACAATATATAAAATGTATGCATAAAGCAGAAGAGACATACAGAATGGTCAGTAGAATGGTCCAGCTTTGGGCAAATATTATCATGGGTGGCCCACCGTAATACAAATAAATCACAGAGTAAATCTAAAATTCTGCAAATTCACTTTGTGCTTTAGTTCCTCGCCATTTCCAAGTACTCTGCTTGCTAACCATGAATGAGAACATTCTTGCTTCTATCAGAGGATGAATATTTGCCCAGACCTTAACTGGCTCACACAGCCATATAGTTCATTAAAAGGGGTATTTCCACTATAGACAATTGATAGTTGTGGGCCTTCTAAATTATGTCCCTCTGTATGTTCCTTAATTTACTAAAGTGGAAATAGCCCTTTGGTGCACCAATGCATCCTCTTGTAACAAGCAGTTTACTTGCTGGTATGACCTAGATTAGTTTTCTCGGAGATTTAGCAAAGTTTAACTCAACTTTCTTTAGTGTGATATGTAAATCACAAAAGCTACTGTGCCACAGTGGTTTTAACTTATTAAATGTCAAGTTAAATTTTGCTACATCTGTGAAATAAAATTCCGTTATGCACCCAGTCTACCCTTCAGTGCAACAGTAAATGGTACCCTGCAATCTCTCGACCAGCTCCTGTGACTCTCGCACTTCTTTCTCTAGGTCCAGCTGTTGATCCTGAAGTTCTGTTAATCGCATTTGTCGGATATGCAACTCCTCCTCCTGCTGAGCGCGGCGGCTCAGCACCTCTGCCAGCTCCTTGCGCAGATTTTCTGCCTGCTGTACAGTGGCCTGAAGCTGACATTTGAATTCATCTTTTTCTTTAATTGCCTGTAAACAGAAGAGAGAATCACACTAATACATAAAGGAAACCACAATCAAAGGACATGTAAAGTGAATGATAAACTTTAGTCCTATAAACTGCAAGACTAAAAGTGGCCATGGACATAGGATAACTCCTGATTAACTGCTAAAGGAAACAGCCTATTTTAACTTATGGACCACAAGACCATTTTTCAAATCTGACATGTGTCAGTGTGCCAATAACTTTGAAACTTACCCAAGTGAGTTTCAGAATATTTATTCATGACATGTTGTACTTCATGTTAATGGTAAGCTTTGGATGATATATTTTTGCATTTATTTAAATGCTCTGCTTTTCAGTCATACTACCCAAACTAGTTAATAAACATTATTTACTATATCTCTTCTTTATGTAGACATTATCTTTTAATCGTCCCTATTTGACATTAAAAGGTTTGCAACTTTCCAAACTTAGACGAAAATTTTCAAAATCCATTTCCTTAGCGACCATTTCAGTACAGAAGGGAAACTTAAAAGGCCTATACATTAAAATCACCCCATTTTTAAAACTCCACCCCTCAAACCATTCTAAACAGCACTTAGAAAGATTGTTAAGCACTTAAGCTTTTTACACAAATTAAATTTAGAAAAAGGTCAATAAAAATACCCAAAATGTTGATTTAAAATGCTGTTTGGGCACACAACAAGATGCAAAAGGAAAGAAACACCCCTAAGCATTTGAAGGACAAATTTTGCTAGAATCATTTTCAAGCACCATGATGCAATAGTAAAACCGTTGGGGTACCAGAGCAATGGCAAATCCCATTAAATAGCACTATTTTAGCAACTTATACCCATCAAAGAATTTATCAAGGGATATAGTGAGCATTTTGACCTCCACAGCTGTTTCACAGAATGAATTAAAATTGGGCCGTGAAAACGAAAATTTAATTTTTTTCCAATAATACGTTGTTTTGCTCTCAATTTCTCAATGGATGAAAAATTGGGAAGGTCGTGGAAGCGACCAGACGTGCCTGAGCCAAGCTCTGTGTCCAACCTGAATAGTAGGGAATAAATCTCAGCCATCATGGGTAAAACCCGAACAGTCGGAGCCAGCCGCCCATAAGGTTGGAAAAAAAAATTTGAGATTTTATTTTTAGGCAAAATCACCATTCCCTAGGACCCACTGACTTTCATTGTGAGTCTCGCGTGCGTGGAAACAGAAAAACGCTTCTGATCCATCAAACAGTTGAGCATGCTCGGTTTTGCGCATGTTCTATTTTGACACATTGAAGTCTATAGGATCAGTGAAAACCGAATGAAATTCAAAATGTTAATAGGCGAACATACTGATGCAACACGAATGTTTAAAAACAGATGTCAGTATATTTAAAAAACAAAAAACACCTGTGGTAGTGGGACTGAATGAAACACCTGAATAAAATGATTAGCGTTGTGCCCCAATAGTATATAGTTAGTCATAAATTGAAGGCTATCATTAATTCACTCACAGGACTGCCCCCACAACTAGATCACCGTTTCTAAATATAGAAAGATCAAAGATATCAAGGACTAAATAACCAACTATACAGAACATTTTTGTATACCAATCTGTTCAACTCCTTCTGCTCTATAACCAGTTGGCTTCAGACTGTGCAGCACTTTCAATGCGACAGGTTCAGGTGATAAATATGCACCCCATATCAAAAGGATGACTTACACGGGTGTAGCGCTCAGATGATAAACTCACAGACTCCTCTTTTTTCTGCAGTTCCCTTTCCAGCTTCTTACACTTCAGCTTCCAATGTTTGACAGTCTCCTGTGCCTTAGACTTTAGATCTTCCTTCTTCTTCTCGGCCTCTAAACGTAGGGTCTCTGCCTGTCTAAGCTCAGTGAGACACCTTTCAGCCTCTTGAGTCACCTCTTCAAGTTGCTGCCCCAGCTCAGAATTCTGACTCTCAAATTGTCTCCTTTCCTTTTCACACATCTCATAACGGCTCTGAATGTCCTTAACCTGCTGCAACATCCTCAGCTGCTGTCGCTCGCGCTTCACCATATCGGTGTTCAATGTCTGCAAGATACAGGTTAGAAAGAGGCTCAAAATTAACAAAAGAGAAATGCAAAATAACTGAAAAAACAGCAATTTCCTACTATAATGTTATTTCAGAACGTACAAGATGGAGGAATGTAGTGGTAAAAATTCAAGTCTCTATTAACAGTTTTACAGCTGGTATCTGTTGTAGTTTTAGAGGGGCTCATAACTCTGTATTATGAGATTGAATCTACTTAATAAGGAAGCAGGTCCTTAATATGTCAAAGAAATGATCAACCAATGGTCCACAAAACCTGCCCAGTGGCTCAGTGCTTAGCACGGTACCTTGCAACACTGGAGTCCTGGGTTCAAATTCAGTAAGTCTAGTCCAGTTATCCCCATGTTTACATGGGTTTCCTCCCACACTCCAAAGACATACAGAGATAGGGAATTTAGATTGTGTTCCCTACTAGGGACAGTTATGACATATCAGTAAAGCGCTGTGGCATATGTTGGCTATCTGTTATGCAACATCATTGTTCTTTCAGGGCAGCACCTATACACAGTTCACTACATCATTCAGCACTGTTTCAATGTACCAGATACATGTGCAAACAGCTAAGATATATATTATACATACACACACACACATATATATATATATATTGCGTTTTGTCATTGCCCCATATCAGGAGCCATACGTTTTTCATTATTTCATCAATGTAATAATAATATTATTATTATTAATTATTATTATTAACAACAACAACTTAATTTATATAGCGCCAACACATTCTGTAGCACTTTACAAATCAAAGGTACATGAACAGACAGTATTAGACATTACAGCGTGACAAAGAAAGTAACATATCAAACAATAGGAGTGAGGGCCCTGCTCGCGAGAGGTTACAATCAATGTAATTGTATGAGGGCCTTTTTTGTGGGAGAAGTTGTAGTGGTTAAAGTCACCATCTTGGAGTACATATATGTCATTGATTAACTTAATAAAGAGAGTTTGTCAGCAGGCTGAAGCATACTGAACCAGCAACACAGATCAGTCAGGCTCGCCTTAATGTAATGCTTTCCCCATGAAAATCTGTGCCTCTGTTGCCAAGATATTTTTTAAATTTCACAATATGCAAGTGAGTAGTTTAGAGCACAGAGTGTGGCTCCGTTGCTCCAAACTACTGCACTCCACAATGCTCTAATTCTCCCTCCTTTGAGTAACAGCGCCAGAGAGCTGAAATGTCACCTGTCCCTGTGTTCTCATGTTCACATCAGCGTATTAGGGCAGTGTGAGGCATAGTAGTTTAGAGCAATGGAGCCACCCTTGGTACTCCAGACTACTCATTTGCATTTTGCTAAATAAATTAACAGAGGCACAAATATAACTGTGTTGTTGCTTCACCCTGGTGACAGACTCCCCTTTAACTCTTTCTGGGAGGGAATGGAAAAAGACAGCAATTCCACCACTGTCATTTTACGCTATAAATTTTGCATCATTCACTGTACGGTTTAAATTATCTGAATTACCTAAACATATTCTCTGGGTCATTATGATTACATTGCTAACAAATTGAATTTATTTATTTGTAAGTTTTAGCACATTAAAATCTTTGTCTATATATTTTTTTTATTTTTTTTGCATTTTCCAAGAACCTTAACTTTATTGTTTTTCATTCAACAGAATTGTGTGGGGGATTTATTTTTGCGGGAAGACCTGACATTTTTATTGACGCCATTTTGGAGAACATAACACTTTTTATCACTTTTTAGAACATTTTTTCAGTGGGTGACAAAATAGCAATGCAGCCATTTTTTTTTTTGTCTTTTTTAAATGCCATTAACCATGCAGGGAAAATAACATTACAGCTGTATTGCTTGGATTATCATATTCATTATATTTTAGCTTGCCTCTTTTTTTCTTTTAATAAAACTTTTTACTATTTTTTAGTCCCACTATAAGACTTGAACTTGTGATCTTTTGATCACTCACATAATACATTGCATTGCTTATGTAGTGCAATACACTATGCAGTCAGTGCAGAACTGACAGGCACAGCATGATGAGCATGTATGGAAGGTAGACCAAAGGGCCTTCATGAGTCCCTAGCTACCATGTTCTGACATTGGCCCCTCGTGAAGAAGTTTGCAGGGTTGCTGATATCTACTACATGGATCCCCTCCTTCTAGAACCCTTTAGATGCTGCAGTCAGTATTGACCACGGCATCTAAGTGGTTAACTCTGTCGATCGGTGGCTTCTCCACTCTCACTACCCTCTACTGTGTGTGTGGGTGTGTGTGTGTGTGTGTGAGAGTGAGAGAGATATCCTCCAGCACTGAAAATATTCACTGTTACATATCCCTGTACAAAGACTTGTAAAAGCCCCTTAAACAGTTTCCCACAAAGGATGTTAAGCTCTGGGGTCTAAAATGACCTGAGGAAAACATAGAACCCTTCTTCAAAATAGGCACCACAGGCCAAATACTCCAACAGGAAAGAGAATGCAGGATTTTTTTTAACCTTCCCATATACATCTCCCTTCTGTATATGAACAGAAAGACTGACTGAAACATAAACTGTAATGAAGGAGGGCATGAACTTGCTGCTTATTATTTCAATGGACAAGTCCACTCAATGACAACTTGCATCTAAATTGTTCACAGAGAAAGAATCAGACTCACATATTCTTGGAATGGTTAACAACACATGAAGTGTTGGACAGTGTGGAAAACATGTTACTCTATAAGTTCTTAATTCATGAATTTTGGGAGACTGCTTCTTACAGCTTGGTGCTGTCACTCTAACACATTGGCCGAGTTCTCCAGTCTGCAAGATTAAGAGGATAATCTGAAACAGACTCAATTTATTGGAATAATGGTGGGAACAAGTTGTTTTTGTTCTAAAATAAGTTAAACCATAGCATTTTAGAGGTGATGTATTAACAGTGTTACACACCAATTGCCTAGAGCAAAGTCTACTAATAAAGCCTCTTCTATAGACTTGGCAGTGTGGCCTCTGCAGTAACCTTGTGTTTCAGAGATTTATAACCTCTTTAAGTGACATCTAATTGCTTATGAGAGAGAGAAGCTTGTGAGAGCCAGTATATTGTGCAGCATTAAGAGACAATGATTGTGCTGATATTTATCTGGCACCATGTGAGACACTGGAGGATGAACCTGGCATGGACTGGTAATGGTACTTGTTATAGCGAACATGTAATCACACGCTGCAACAAGCAGCAGTTTTAAGGGAATATATCTCTTCAGATATATGTATTCACTGTGCTGAGTGCCAACCATCATGTATGTACCACCTGAGCGACACAACTGCAGCAGCTTTGCACAAACAGAAAGGGTGAGAAGAAATGCAGCAAAAGAGAGGGCTTAGAGAAGAAGAAATATATACAACATATTTCAGAATTTATCACTTCTTGTGCTCCCTATGACTCAGCACAAACTTGAAGCCCATGAGATTTTAGAGCAGGACATGGGGCCTGTCCTATGTTATGCTATTTAAGCTGTGAAGAAAAGTGAGAAATAAGTAGCGTTCCTCTCTGCAGATTCTGTTAAAAGTGCAACACACAAACTTGTATACATACTTCTAGCTGTTCTGCCAGCTGAACCCTCTCTCTGTCCTTTTGGTCGAGGCTGCGTTTCAAATCATCAATCTCAGACAGCATAGCACTTCGGTTCAGCTGAGTGCGCAGTTCAATGATCTGATGCTCCAGCTCCTGTTTCTCCCGTTCAGATCGTTCTACAGCTAGAAGGAAGCAGGATATAAAAATTGGTTATATCCTAAGGGATCAGACCACGGCCGATATAGACAAGTTATCAGGGTGGTTCCCACCCTGTCCTATTATTCCGCACCATGTGTTTTAACCCATTTATTAGTAGGTGCAGTCCCCATCAACCTTTTCTTACATTTATAAACATCACTTGCAGTGACCCACACATATGACATTCAGTTTACTGTGCAGGTATGTAACAGATGAATAGCAGTTTACAGTGTATATACAGTAAGACTGCAGCATCATCTCATCATGTCTAGAAATAAGCAGCTCTTAAATTATTCTCCCTTTGTCTCCTCTGTGTCTTCTGATTTTCTTTTTCCACCATTACTCCTATTTACTTATCCCATGGATGTTTCCTGAGTGCTAACCAAACACATGTATGTAATCCAGTTTCTTACTGGATGACAGAGAACCTTGCTTGTCGAAGTTCATGAGTCAACTGGTACAGTCTTTATTCGTAAAATACTATGTATATGTAAATAATATGTATATGTATACGTATAAATCACAGTGAAGGCATGAGGTGAAGGGATCACTCTACCTGAACGGATCCTCCGCTGCTCCTCAAGGTTCTCATGTTGGCTTTGTAAAGACATTTGAGAAACCTGGTGCTGCAAGTGACCTCGATCCTCTTCCAGCTTCAGTAGTTGACTGCGCAAATCCTCCACCTACAAAGCAAATGATGAACACATTCAATTACGGTATAAAATAAATAAATAAATAAATAAATAAAATAAATAAATAAATATCAAAACCTGAAGAAGACAACCTGTAGTCTTGTCTACAGTACTACTAGTCTAATACAAATGCAGTAGCTTGTTGTCCTTTATCACTACCCAAATTCAAACTAATATTTTCATTAAACATCATTTACAAATACATTATGGCTAAAACAACAAATGGTGTCAGATCACTGACATATAATGGCATTGTGTTACTAGCAATTCCACGAAAGAAGTTAATTTTGCTGGGTACATCAGACATTCAATCTTTACCAGTGTGCAGAATAACAAAACTGCTGTTTTCACAGCTTGTGACAGGATGGCTTTACCAGACATCATAAACAGATAATGTTTTTGCCTATTTTTCTTTTACAGGTAATTCAACGATTGTTCAAGGCTTTTAAGCATTTGGTCCTCTTGTTTCTGTTGTCCTACACTTAGAGGCTTTTGGACCAACTTCAATTTGCCTATCTAAAAAAAAATAACTTTTTTGATTTTAGTATTGCTATGAATACCATTCAGCCTAGTTTACTAGAGAGTAAACTAATGATGATGTATGTGGAAGCTCCATTAGTTAAGTAGGTGAAGGACTCACAGACAGGCCACAGCTAGCTTGGGCTCTATTTTTTTCTGATAAAGCAATACTGGGCTACCACAGGGTATACTGTTGGCACCATTCCTGTTTATGGCTTGGGGTAGGTTCACACTACCTTCATTATAGTCTGTTGCTCTCATCATACCTGCATTAAGAATGGCAATGAGCAGGAGTATAAAATGGAGGTTGATGGGTTTGTGAGGTGGCTAAGTAGTAATGGTTTGATGTTGAATATTAATAAAGCCAAGGAGATGGTTATTAATTTTAATAGGACTTTGATAAGGCAATGATGTGGTGCCTATATATCCTGACTATCTTCCGTTATGCGCTGTCCTCTCTATTCTGAGCCTTCCCACTATCTTCATGCTAGTGTCATCACTAGCATTCCAGCGCCGCTCTGACCGCCTCCTCGCTCAAAATCCTGTGCATGTGCCGTACGCACAGGCACTTCAGGTCCCGGTCATGCTGCTCAGTAGCTCATAGAACTACAAGATCGTACTGGGCATGCGCAGTACGCTCCTTCATTCAGAAAATCCAAGCTAGCGCACGAGCATGCACAGTCTGGGACCCGAAGTAGCAATGCATACTGCACATGCACAGGATTTTGAACGAGAAGGCAGTCAGAGCGACAATGGAATGCTAGTGACGACACTAGCTTGAAGATTGGGGGAAGACTCAGAAAAGAGAAGAGGACGGCGCATAATGGTACATAGGCGGGATCAGAAGTATGACGCGACTGTGCTCTGTGGCGAAAGTATACGCCCACTGTGCTCTCTGAGGAGGCTGAAGATAAAGGAAGAAAAGTGAGGTTATTCAAAATCTACAGGATGCATAAGAAAAGCAAAGGTACTGCTGGAAAAGCCTTTGTAAAAGGCTACAATACATGGTGTTTACTTAAAAAACGTTTTTGCCAATGATAGATTCCCTTTAACTGTATAGTAAAAGTCATATAAGAAGGAAATTAGCAGTCTCTACTTTGAAGAAGCATAGGTCTTTAAAGCTAAATGCACACGACCATGTGCATGTAGCTGGGCCACGATTAAACTGCACAGATGACACACGGTTACAGCAGTCAGTGAGCCGGGGCTACAAAATAGACAGCTTTGGGACATGTCCTGAGTTTTGTCCCAGGCTCACAGCCGAATACATGGGCCAGTGATAATACTGGGGCATTTGTATGTGGCCATAGTAATGAATGGGTCAGTGTGTTAGTTGTGAAAAACAATGGAGCCATTTTACCAAAAGGTTGATTGTTTTTGGCTGTGGTGTGATAGGGAAGTAATGCATGGCCAGGAGAAACAAATTAAAAAAGCAGGTTCAGTGGTATCCATTGCCAGGAGAGCATGATATTTTGGAGAAACAGATGCTATGCAAGTTTAATGGTAATTTTAGAGGACCAGTCATAGCCACGATATGATACTGTTTATGGGAAGCAAAGTTTTTTTTAGCACTAATATGCAGCAGTTTAAGTGTCTAGGAAATCTTTTAGCTTCAAAAAGGTTTTATTACAGAAAGAAAAGCATAATAAAACGTTACAAGTGAAATTGACATGCAGGGGGCTAAAGGCAGTACAAAAGTAAAAAACAAATATACAGGCAAAATGTATTTCTTCATACATTATACAGTACAAGGTTCAAGGCATAACATTTTGACCAAGTCACAAACTCCTGAAACAAAACCTAACCAGGGGGAGGGGAAAAAAATAAAAACCAAATGAAAGGGAATTAAATAAATAAAATGAAGTAAAAGGGAAGGGGAGGAAAAGTTGAAGGAGGAGGAATACAGTGAATTCCAGACCACCGATGTAGCATAGGTGAGATCAGCAAATATATATATATATATATATATATATATATATATATATATATGTATATTTACTATACGAAAGTTGACAAGAGTCATGGAGACAATGAAGTAACTGAAGCTAGACTCTGCGGGGCTGTATAATCCAACCAAGGGCGCCAGATGCCCTCAAATCTATCAAATGTATCAGTACTAGTAGCCTCAATACATTCATACAGCATAATAAGGTTAATTCTATGTAACACGGTTAATTCTATGTAACACGGCAGAATGGGATAATCTAGGAGTGCGCCATTGAGATACTATATGTATTCGGGTGGCCATATTGATATATTGATGGAGGCAGAACATCATATTATTAAGTCCAGAGGGTTTATCCCCCAACAGAAGGGCTGAAGGTAATAATTCCAGTCGCCTAGCGAATACAGTATTAATAGTATCTTTAACCTGTTGCCATAGGGTCCACAAAATGTGCCAGATGTCCCCCAGGGCAGAGCAGCCACTAAACCATCTATCCGAGACATTAGGATAGAACTGGTGTAATTTAGCAGGTACATAATAAACTCTATGTAACAACTTCAGGGATGTTTCAGCAAGGGAGACTTGATGACCACCGCGCGATACATTATCACAACAATGATGCCACCTGGCCAAATCCTAGATCAGATTCCCAATGCTGCAGAGCAGGAAAGATAAAAATATAACAGAGAAATAGTACCCCTACCAAATGGGTCATCCATACATATTCGTTCAAATTGAGTAGAACTAAGGCTAGAGGATGAAGGATGAGACCCCTAAGAAAATGAAATATTTGAGCCAGACGAAACTGCACCACTGGAGCGGTTGATAAAGGGAGTGAGAAAACCTGTACTGAAAGAGAGGGATTATTAAAGGGGTTTTCCGGGTAAAACATGTTTTTTTTTTTTTTTTTTTTTTAAATGTCTGTTCTTGCTATTAATGGGTTAATAAATGCACCAATATATCTTTAGCCGTGTTTTGAGTGATTTCTGGGTGTCTATGGAAGCTCCTGGTATCTCCTGCATTTGTTTACATGGTTCAGCTTCCTGCTATGTGCTGCTCTGTTCTCTGCAGTGACGATCCACCTCTACTGCACATGCGTGGAAGCTGCGCAGTAGAGGTGGATTAATCAGCAGCAGTGCACAGAGCAGCACTTAGAGAAGCGGCAGCAGTCAGAAAAGAGGGAGGAGCCGTCCCCACAGAAAGAAGGAAGAGAGGCAAGTATAGTGGTGTGGCTGAGGAAGAGGGGGGGGGGGGGTAGTGACGATCAGTTTCCGGAAATGGTGAAACGGTAAATATACATTTTTGATTGATTATGTCATTTAGAAAGTAGGACGGGGGGAGGGTGTTTAGATTAGTGTAGGGATTTCCAGTTATCCCAGACAACCCCTTTAACTCTAAAGTGTCTAGGATGTATGAGGCAACGTTGTATCCATCAAGCAAATGGTCTGGCGTCCAGGCCGAGAGTAAACATAGGGTTGTTGAATATGGAGAGGCAGGGCCGTTTTAACACATTGGTGGGCCCTGTGCAAAGATTTCATAAGTGGGCTCCCCCCCATCACCACCACCTAGAAATACCTGACCTGCAGGAATTATAATGCTCCCTCATAGTATAATGCCCCTTAGTGGCTCTCACACAGTATAATGGCTCCCTAGTGGCCCCATACAATATGCCCCTTATAATGTCCCCCTCCAGGTTGCCCCCACAGTATCATGTCCCCCCCCAGGTTGCCCCCACAGTATCATGTTTCTCCACCCCCACCCCAGGTTGTCTCCATAGTTGTGTGTCCCCCACTGTATATATCAAATAAAAAAACCAAACCTTAATACTCACCTTTCTCCGTTCCCCCATTCACTCCTCTCTCTGGTCCCAGAGTCTTCTAGGAGCAACAGGCGCGATATAAGTGATGTCATTACATCGTGCCTCCTGCTCTCAGGAGACCGGGAGCAAGGAAAGAGGCTGGGTGATGAAGTAGGGTGCTGTCCGCTCCCTGCAACTCAGGACGCCGATGAGTTGTGGTAGCCCGGACCCAATGCCCTGGACAACGGGACAGCAAATGTAGGACTGTCCTGCTGTCCAAAGGGGGCCCCCGCTACCATAGTGCACCTTTGGCTCTATGGTTAAAGTGGCCCTGTGGAGAGGAGAGGGGAAGGTTTGTAGTTTATATTGGAACCTTGACTGGCGCCATATCTGGAGAGAGTGAGATGTAAAAGGAAAGGAGGACAACAGAGAATCAGGCAAGGGTCCCATAGCCCACAGCATACCTGGGAGGGTGTAGGGTGACGTAAGAGAGGATTCAAGGCGAACCCATCTAGGGGCACCTGCCAGGGTTGATACCGTAGTAAGCTGGGCCAATTAGGCCGCCTTATAGTATAAAGCAACATTGGGGAGGGAGAAGCCACCTTGACGATGGTGATAAAACATCTGTTTCTGTGATATACTGTACATGGGCGCTTACAATAGTAATAATACATTTTATTTATATAGCGCCAACATATTCTGCAGCACTGTACAATTTGTAGATAAATCTGAAAAGCTGAGAGTGTAAAGAGTTAAAGGCTAGCTTAGGAATAGGTATCGGTAGGGATTGAAACAAATAGAGGAATCTCGGGAGAGTCACCATTTTAATGGCATGGACGCTACCCAGCCAAGAAAGTGAGGGGGAGTTCCAAGATTTCAGATCATGTGACAGTCGCTGTAGCAGGGGAAATTAATTCCATCGGAATAAAGAAGACTGGTGATGGGTCAAATTGACCCCCAGGTAAGTAAAGTAGTGGTCACATTTTTGAAAGCCATAGCTTGATAGTATCAGATTTTGTGTAGGCACGGGAATATTAAGAAACATCGCCTATGACTTGTCAGCATTAACCCCAAGATCAGAAAGGAGTTCAAATTCACGGAGTAAGTTAAACAAACTAGGCAAACTGACATGTGGATGCGGGGTTGTAAATAAAATAATATCTGCAAATAAACTAAGCTTATAAGATTGTGAGCCAATTTCAAAACTCCTAATATCCAGATGAGATCTGATCGCTTGAACCAAAAGCTCCATTACCAAGTCAAATAAAGCCGGAGAAAGGGGACAACCCTGACGAATGCTTCGGGCAATAGAGATAGGAGAAGGGGAGGTGGTCGGGAGTTTAAGGTATGCTACCGGGGTATCAAAGTAGTGATAGAGTCAATGAGGGTGGAAAACCAAAAGCATGAAGAGTCCGGAATAAGTATGGCCAGAGGACAGTATCAAAAGCTTTCTGTACATTAAGTGCTAGCATTAATAAAGGAGTACGGTTGATGTGGGAAGCGTGAATAATATTAAGGGCTCTACGAATATTGTCAGGTGCTTGTCGGGTTGGGATAAAACCACCCTGGTCTCTATGAATGAGAACCAGTAGGCAGAGATTAATTCTTCGGGCCATTATAGATGTAAAGATTTTTTTTAAGTCGAGGTTGAAGAGGGAAATAGGGCAGTAGTTCTTAGGGGAAAATGGGTTTCTTTTTGGTTTGAGTATAACAGCAACCTGAGCAGCATAGAACAGGAAATTACAATAAGAGGTGATATGGGGATCAGAATATGGGCAAATGTTTTATAATATAGGGCCGATAAATCAGGCAAGGCTCCCGGGCCAGATGACCTAAGTCTTTTTACCGTGTCCACCACCTCCTCTGGGGTAACCTAAGCCTGAAGTAATTCCAATTGAGATGACACCAGTCAAGGCAGGCTAAGGGATTGTAAGAAATGGTCAATACAGGGGACTTGGGGGCATGTCTGTAAATAGGAATAAAGGGACTGATAGTATTGTTGGAAAATACAGTATATTTTATCAGGTTGTGAAGTAACAATTCCCCCTCCATCTCGAATAGAAAAGACAAGAGTTCAAAGTCTCTCTGCTCCTCATCTTATTGGCATACCTATAGAAGGTAGCCTGAGTCCACCGTGCGAGTGGTAAGGAGGGCTCGTAATTGAATTTTTAGGTCATAAATATGCTTGCTCAGGTGCAGAGAGGGGGACTGCCAATTAGCTTCCTTCAGCCTAAACAGCTGAGTCTCAAGTTCAGATTGTAATTTAGACCTCTCCCGTTTACATCTGGACACCAGACCAATCAAACCTGTAATATATTTTTTTTTATGTGCCATCCACACCGAACCTACCGAGACCTCAGCTGTGTCATTAGTAGAAAAGTAGAGACGAAGGTCCTGCTCAACCTGGAGCTTCACGGCAGGATTGGTGAGGACGGACTCATTAAGTCTCCATCTATACAAAGAGTTAAGGCGTGCCGTTAATTGAATATAAGAGGTGGGGGGGAGAGAGAGTATTAGTGAGAATTCTATCAATTCTCGAATATGTATGATGCACTGGTGAAGAATACGAATAACCTATAGTACGACCATGAGAGTCTCGCCATGTAGTAGTCCGTTTGGGATAATTCAGCACGATTAGGGGATATGCTATCTAGAGCAGGATCCAGTGTAAAATTTAAATCCCCACACCATATCAATTTCTGATAGACACAAGTCTGTAATTGAGAACAAATGGCGCGAACCGTCAGTAACTAAAGTGTTGGCGGGGCATAACTATTAACACTGCAAACAGACTGTTTCTGTACGGTCCCAACTATAATAAAAAAGCGGCCCTCAGGGTCAATGACAAGTGAAGAGAGAGTAAATGGAAATGCATTTCTGAGCACAATCACCACCCCCTGTACCTTCCTAGAGTGAGAAGCCAAATAAGCTCTAGTATATTGAGTACGGAAGTAAAAGGGGTGCGAGGACTTTGAGAAATGAGTCTCCTGGAGGCATATAACATCAGGAGTGTACTTCATATAATCAATAAAAGTACGGCGCATCTTAGAAGGGGAGTTAAACCCCCTAACACTGTGTGACAACATTCTCGTCATCGTAAATGATAAAAGGACCTATGCAATAAGTCATCGATATATAGTAAATCAATAGTAAGGTGGTCAAGACTACATAAATGGGCAGTACAGCAGTTTAAAATCTCCTTGAGGAATTGGGGAAAACACATAAGGAAAAAAGGGACATAGGTAAAAGCAAATACAAAACCAGGGCCCTAAGCCCAGCATAGGCCGACATAGAGGAGGTAGTCATAAGTGACAAACCCTCCTGAAATCTCACGTAAACGGCAACATTAAACCCTCAGGAACAAACTAATAGTAACCATATTGAAAGTGAACAGGGGGTGACCGCAAAAATACTCACAACCGGTAGGTAACGGGACAACGAGTCCAGGTGCAACAGGGGCCTTTAAGGTCGAGTAGAGCAGAAGACACGATCCAGGGCATTAAGTCCATCTTAGTAGTAGAGCAGTCAGACAGACGAGGTTCTGTGGCTTTTAACGGTCTGCAATTCTCTGGTCGGACAGGTAGAACGTTGAGGAAGCGGTTTGTCGTGAAATGGAATACCCACCCTTTCCAGGGCCTTCTTGCCTTCCTCTACCGATTTCACCAGGAAAGCTGAGTTATTGCTGACAAAGGAGAGTGCGAACGGGAATCCCCATCTATATTTAACCTGTGCGGCCTTCAATGCTGAAGTTATCGGGTGAATGGCCCATGTCCTGACAAGGGTAACGTGGCTCAAATCGGCATACAGGGGAACCGAACCCGGTAGGTTAGGTAGTTCAGGGCTGTCCCGGGCAGCAGACAATATCAGGTCACGGGAATCCTCATGATGAAGTTTCAAGACCACATCTCTGGGGAAATCTGCACTTCGTGGTCGCCCCAGAGCTCAATGTATTCTAGTTATACGTAAGATGGCAGGGTCAACCTGCGGCAGAAGAGCTGAGAATAAGTTCATGGCTGTCTCGTGGAGGTCAGTAAATGACTCCGGTAAGCCTCTAATGCGTATATTTCCCCTGCGAGATCTGTTGTTGAAGTCCTCACAGCGAAGTTCGAGCTGCTCTATATGAGCTTTATGATTGTTAAGTCTCGACTAGCCGAGTCTTGAGACAGCAAATGGGATTTTAGCCAAGCCAATTTCACTTATCTGCATACAGCGCCGTTTCGGGATTGTTGTCCCTCATCAGTGCAGAGCAAAGTGAACTGGCTGGCTTTGTGAGAGGCAATGAGTGGCTTAGGGACAAGAATCTCTCACATTGAGGAGAGCACCAGTGAAGGTGTGTAGAGTTTGAATTGCCTTTTGCCCTCTACTTAGCATCTACATATCACAAGGCATTATGGGAAAGGAGCTGGGAGCTCATACGCCCTCTGTTGGATGTAACAGATCCTCAATTTGCTTCTGTCTCAAGACTCGGTGAGTCAAAAGCAAATTGAGGATCTGTTACATCCAACAGAGGGCGTATGAGCTCCCAGCTCCTTTCCCATAATGCCTTGTGATATGTAGATGCTAAGTAGAGGGCAAAAGGCAATTCAAACTCTACACACCTTCACTGGTGCTCTCCTCAATGTGAGAGATTCTTGTCCCTAAGTCTCGACTAGTCTTCCTTGAAAGCGTCAGCCGTTTCGTCCATAAGGTGCTCCAATTCTGAGGTACATTGGGTAACCTCCTGTAGTTATGTAAAGGTGGCCATCGTCGTTGCAAGTTCTGTATGGAAAGTCTCCTACATGCTCTTAAGCAAGTCGACTGTAGCAATGACCGAAGACTGAGGGGCTTGCACTGGAGACTGCGACAATTGGAAGGCCTGTGGCGTAGCCGGAAACTGCGAGGCAGCCTGAGCCATCGCCATAATGGGCAAGGTCACAGGTCGGGTCATGGTCCAGACTTCGTGATGGGTAATGTCTGTGAGTAGGGTGCAAGTGGACACCAGTAATAATATATAGTTTGCACCCGAGATACAGAGCCTAACGAAACATGTTTGTGCTCTTCAAGCGCTGCACATGCACCCCGTTTAGGAAATGTTTTAGAGTCATTTTAGGATGGGGTGGTTCAGGATTAACCATGATTGTATGATTTTATGATTTATGAATCTTATTTACTTATTTATTTTTGTTGTCTAGGGATTTTATTGTGATTTTTGTTTTACGTATATGCTGTAGCTGTTGTAATCATGCATTTTCTCTTTGGCATCAATAACATTTATTACTATTATTATACATACATATTACTAATGATATAACATTTGTAAACATGCAGCACCTGGCAGAGCAAAGTTTCCCGGCTTCCCTCTGTCTGATCAAGCCTCCTTCGATATCTCTCCAACTCCTCCTTCAGCTTAAATACAGGCAGAGAAGGGATGAATATCCACACACAAACATATCGGTAACATAAAAAAAGCACACCCAGCCATGTCCAAACTGCTAACCCTTCGTGATCCTGTGTGTTCATAAGGCACATGGTAGGAAAAAGTAGTGTCAATCAAGCCTAAATATTTCTTATAAAATTTCAATGAGGGGACTGGTAACCGAACCTTAAAGCATAACTAAACTTTCAGACAACTACCGTGTTTCTCCAAAAATAAGACCTACCCCGTAAATAAGCCCTAGCTAGTTTAACCCCTTTCTGACATCTGCCGAGCGATTACAGCAGATGCCGGGTCCTTAAAGATAGTGGCTGCTCTGCTGCAGATCGGCTACCATACCTACCATACCAAACCAAAGTTAATTGCAGATTCACAAGCCCCCTAGGGAGGGGGTTAATAGTATAAAAAAAAATGAAAAAAGTTAAAAAATATAAAAAAAAAACCAAAAACAAAAACAATAAAAGTTCAAGTCCCCCCCACTTTCACTAGAATACATACAAAACAAAAAAATTGCTGTGAAACACATACACATTAGGTATCCCTGTGTTCAAAAAACACAAACTTATAAAAATATTTTTCCTCTATGGTGAACACCGTAGCAGAAAAAAAAAAGTCAAAAGTGCCGAACTGACGTTTTTCCACTGTTTCGCCTCTTATAAAAATTTAAATAAAAAGTGATCAAATGTGTGACTGTTGTTCATGGAAAAAAATAAGACCTACTCCGAAAATAAGCCCTAGCTCTTTTTTTGGAGAAAAAAAATAATATAAGACCCTGTCTTACTTTCGGAGAAACACAGTATTGATTTTCTGGCAGTATTTGACCCAAGGATAGGTCATTATGTAACTCCAGGAAAACCCTTTAACTTCCTATTTCACATTTCCACAGGTCAGATATACCTCGATCTCCAAAGTGACCAGGAGTCACTATGCACCTGTGCAGCTAGAACAGTGTGTCCAGGTTAGTTCAGGCTTACCTTCTCTTTCTACCTTTCTATGTGCGCCCTCATTATTTTTCATTTCAAATAAAACAAATATTTAGTTGCATACTTGGCTCTTCTCACTCTCCAGCTTTCCAAGCTTGTCCTTCAGTGATGTCTCCATCTCTTCAGACCTGGATTCACGTTTTTTTAGCTCCTGTAGTGTGAAGAGAGAAAGAAAGCATTCAATCATTAATAAGATGATAAGTTGTCAAAAGGAAACTCCAATAAGCTTAAAAAGTTTACAGTTATACCAGAAGTCACTCATCCCAAGTTAGAGAGGGTTTAATAAATGTTGAGCCTTATGTATGTAAAGAGCAGGTGCTTTCAGCCAAGCCAAGATACATCTCACACAGAGCAATGTAGTGAAGGGTAATATTCTTTGAGAAATCAGGTACTCTAAAATATCTTGAGAGAGCTGTATGTAAAAAGGGTGTTGGCGTTTTGGTCTCTTTCCCCACAGGTACTATAACTATTATTGCTTTTGGGGTTTTGATATGTTGCACAGTTCCCTTCTGTTACAAGGTCACTACTGTTTGCAGACTGAGTCCTATTACTGGAAAATTTAATATATAGATACATATAAGCTACAGGAGTCTACTGTTATTTGGTCCTGTATAATGTTTCATACAATAATATCGTACATTAATTGTTTATTCTGGGATTATTTGGCATTGTTTAGCTGATGTAGGTTTTTCAAGCTAGAATTTAGGGTTACACAGTGCTGATGGATTTCAAGTGACGGGTGTATAAGCAAGTTAAAACCAAGATCATTTTAACTGGTGGTGACTGGAGTAGAAAAACCTGGTGTAACAGCAAAATTGTGAATGCAGCTCAAGGGCAACAATGTTCATGACACAAATAAGGAACAGTACAAAGCAATAAAAGGGGTTTTCCACCATAGAAAGTGATTGCTAGGATAAGCTATCATGTTTTGATTGGGGTCCAATGCTGCGGTACCCCTCCGCCAATTCTATGGATGAAGGGGGCGCATAGATCGCACCCAACCACCTGCCTTTCCAAGACACTGCAAGCAGCCATATTTAATGCACTTCCTGTTCCTTCATTTTCAGAATTGGTGGGAGTCCCAGATGTCAGACTCCCACAGAGAATAGAATGGCTGCATATCCTAGCAAAATAGGAATACGTCTTCAATATAAAAAAAAAAAAAAAAAATAGAGTAAAGTTCTGTAACTGAAAATTCATTGTCCACAACATGTGGCTCTTAAAGCATGCTCCAGACAGCTGTAAAACAATGCAAAGCATACTTTAAGCTACAGACAAAATAAACCACAGAAATCAAAGTAAACTAAATCACATCAAAAAGTGGAAGCATAAGTAACCTAGAAAACCAGCATAACTTGGGTCCCATTGCAAAAATGGGATTTTTGTACTCATTTTCTCGTTGTATTCACTGGGGAACACAGCACCATGGGTATAGACCTGGCCACTAGGAGACAGACACTAGGGAAATGAAAAGCTGTCGGCTCCGCCTTCAGGCTATACCCTGCCACAGCCACTGTGCATGAATCAGTATGTACCGCAGCAGTAGGAGAGAGACACACAAAAGGAACACGGAACCAACCACCACCAACATGTCCTGAGCCTGAAAAGGAACCAACACAGCTCTGGCAGGAACAACAGTAAAAAACAAGGATGGGATCTGTGTCCCTCAGTGAATACGAAAAAAAGGAATTTACAGTGAGTACAAAATCCCATTTTCTCGCCTATTTCACTGGGAGACACAGCACCATTGGATGTCCTAAAGGAGTCCCAGAGGGTGGGAATAACATGGCCTTACGAACCACCTATCGCACAGCTGTTTGCAGAACCTTATGACCCAAACTGGCATCAGCAGAGGCCACAGAATGGATCTGGTAAAACTTAGTGAAAGTGAATGGAGTCCCAAGTGGTAGCCTTACAGACCTGGGAAGCAGAAGCCTGATGCCGAATGGCCCAGGGAGCTCCAACAGCTCTCGAGGAGAGAGCTGTCACATGGAAGAGCAGAGCCTTACCCTTAAAGGGGTATTCCCATGACTATAACCATAACTATATTTGTAGATAATTAAAAGTTAAACATTTTTGCAAATATAAGTAATTAAAAATTCTGCAGAGTTTTAGAGAAAATCTTTAACTATCTTAGTGATGACAGTCTGTTGTCTTGATCGGTTGCCAATGGATACGACCACAAATGCAGAAATTTGATATGGTCCGGGACTTGTCAAAAACCCAGCCATGATTTTCTTATTGTAGCTGGGTTATCAGGCAGGGACACTACATGTATGAGAAGATATCCCAGCCACAATAAGGAAATCGTGGCTGCTTTTCTAACCTTAGAAAGGTCCTGCATTCATGGTCATATCCATTGGCAACCGATCAAGGCAACAAGACTGTGACCACAAAATATTTAGAGAAAATCTTTAAAACTCTGCAAAATGTTTAATTACTTATATTTGCAAAAAATGTTTAACTTTTAAATTATCTACAAATTTAAAAATGGCTATATTCATGGGAATACCCCTTTAAACCGATAGGCCTCCTTAATTGCAGACCGAAGCCAACGGTGGAAGCAGGCAGGCCTTTACGAGAGCCATCAGGGAGAAAGAACAAAGCGTCCACACAACGGAAAGGATCAGTGAGGGACAAATAGACCCCAATCGTCCGGACAACATCCAGGCAGGGAAGAGAGCATTCACGTGAATGACTGAGGTCCGGACAGAAAAAGGGGGAAGACCAAGTCCTCAATGTGGAAGGAGGAAAACACCTTAGGCAGAAAAGACTGTGGTGGACAGAGGACAACCTCAGGATCTTGGCCTCCGGGAGAAGAATCATGCCCTGGTGCATGTTGAGGATCATTTCCCGGATTCCATGTGCTTAGGGGGCACGAGAAAAGACCTTTCTTCACTGATGAGCCAGTCGAACTGGCAAAGAAGGACCAAGGTGATCCGCAAGCTGGTCAGTTTGTATGATTTGGAGGGGGCTTCACCAGGAGGTCGTTCAAATATGGAATCACGGCGACACCTCTGAGCTGAGGCTGGCCATGAGAGACGCCATCAGCTAGGTAAATACCTGGAGGGCAGAGGCCAGCCCAAAGGGGAGAGCAAACTGGAAAAAGTAGCAATCCGCCCCAAAACGTTGAAAACGCTGATGGCACATTGCGATGGGGATGTGAAGATAGGCGTTGTGGATGTTGATGGACAAAAGAATTCACCCGTCTCCAGGGATGCCACAACAGACTACAGAGACTCTAGCGGAACCTGCAGACATGGACAAACCTGTTGAGCCAATTCAGGTCCAGGATAGAACGAAGGGAGCCATCCTTCTTGGGAATTGAGAACAGGTAGGAATAGTAACTCCGGAAATGCTCTGAAGCGGGAACGCTGACTCCCTGCCGCCGGACAGTGGAGACAGCCTGGATTGTCTGAAATAGGGAAGGCAAAGAGACTCCGGCCCGAAGCTGGAGTAGCCTTGACAACACCACCTTCTCAAACCCAGGACCCAGTCGTCCCCCCACCCAAGAGGCCCCGAGTGGGGGGAAGATCTTCATGCCGAGGAGGGCTTGGAAGAGGAAGGCCTGGATGACTTGGTGCAGGACTGCCATGCCAGGCAGGTCTGGGCTTGAAAGAAGGCTTCTTGGAACAGAAGACCCGGGAAGGCTGTTCTCCAAGCAAGAGATGTAGCCACAAAAGGAGCAAAAATGTTGAGAACGGCTGGCACTTAGGACACCTCTGGGGGAGGAAGAACCTATTAACACTGTGGCCTCAGAGATAAGCTTCTCTAGGCCTTTGCCAAAAAGTCGGCCCTGTTCGTCCCAGGAAAGGGGTAGGGCCATGACCACCTCATAGGAGGAAGACTCAGCGTTCCATAAACGAATCCAAACAGAATGGCGAATAGCCACTGTGTTGGCAGCTGCCTTAGAAGATCTGGGAGGCATTGCCAGGTACTTGGAAGCGTTCAGGATTTGAGAGACGAGCAGCTGGTTGTCCTGGAAGGAAGCTGCATCAGAGAGGTTTTGTCATATAAGTACCACACTAACAGATTGCGCCACTGGAGCAACTTGCTTCCTTTATCTCGTATGTGCATCATTGCCAGACAGGCGGAGCTAGAGACATGTGTCACAGATTAAAGCCGACAGCTTTTCATTTCCCTAGTGTCTGTCTCCTAGTGACCAGGTCTATACCCATGGTGCTGTGTCCCCCAGTGAAATAGGCGAGAAATCTGTAATGGAGCAACCACTTACCATGTGCTATCGGTAAAACTGGTGTCTTCCTATGTTGTAGAGAGTCCTTTTAGTCCCCACTGTCTTTATGACCCAGTAGCAATTACAACTTTTGCACCACCATAGCTATGCCTTTGCTAGTAGGAAATAACTTACAAAACAAACACTCCAAATTTGTCAGACAATAAATAATGAAATAATGAATCCCCAGGTTCTGCAGTGCTGGGGCACCACTCTGCAGCCCACCACTTGTCCACAATTTTTCATCTGCTCTTTCATTTTGGGTAGAGCTTGCTCTTTGATGAAAATCCCTTCCACGCTGCTGCGCTATTCTCCTACTGCCTCCAGGATCCTGACTGCCCTAAACGGTTTTAAATCAGGAAGAACAGTGTGAATGGTAATGGAGCATCCCTGGGGCGTCCTTAAACCTTTAATAACAACCATCTCTCTCTCTTTCTCTTTTCTTTTAAGTGTGCATATTACCATTAGAAAAGCCGGGATGTGGAAGTGAATATTAACACACTCTGAGGCTGAGCGAGACAAGAGCGCCACAGACATTTTGACAAATGAAAGGGAGAAGATATGACAGAATAAAATCAAATTGCAGGATGAAAGTGTTGTCCTCAGCACAAACCAAGAACAAAAGAAGCGTGGCTACACTGAGTGATCACAACAAGAGAGGAGTCTTGTGATAGGCGACATATTTGTGATCCCAATACTAGATGGGTGGGAGCCCAGGAAATACTGTAGCTGCCAGGGACAATAAGCAGTAACACTCTCTTTTGGCATCATATATTCTCCATTACATAATCATGATCTGATGTCTGCTTGTTAAAGGGACACACTCTAAACAGACCTGCCAGCATCAGATTTCATCCAGAAGAAATCGCATAACGTGGCTGAAGGCAGACTACATGACATGATCTGCAAATTACTAAGTAGGAGATTACAGGATGAGCTTCTTTCTGTCAGTGGTCAAGTCTTCTTAGACTCTTAAAGTTCAAGGGAACTCCATTTTCTTGTTCCATTGAACTTCCTAAAAGAACCCTGCAACTTTTTCTCCTTTTCATCTTGCAGTAACCTCTGAGAATGGCTGCTTTCTTTTTGCGCACCCCTCAGATATCCCCTCCTATGAAGCTTTGGGGTTAGATTCCTGGATCTTTCAGCTAGGAGTGCTCTCATGGATTTACTTATTTTTTAAGCCACTGCACAAGGCCTTGAAGGCCCATCACCCACAAAATTCTTCCTGCTCTTGACTAACCTCTCCTACCAAACAACAACGTAGACTGGGTCCCTGAAATTGGGGCCTCGTCATCATTTCCCACTTTGAACTGTCTGGACTTTTCCTCATGGAGTTATGGCCGGGGCTTTGTTTTTTTGACTGCGCCCTTACCTTATACATTGGCTTGTGGCACTAGTGCTGCCTACCCCTCCCCCAGTATGATCCAGGAGTTGATCTGTTTGGTATGTAGTCCCCTTTTCAGTAAAATTGCCCTAGTCTAGTCACCGTTCCTACAGTTTTATGACCTGCCTAGGTCTTCCCCTAGTTTTTGACCCCTGCATTAGATACGTTATATGTTTGGTCACACCAGAACTACCTGGGATATGCTAATGTTTTGGAAGACTTCTTGCAACCAACTTTTGTTCTTTGCTCTCATCAAATCTGGGTACACACAAAGAGTGCCCCTAAAGTACGGTGCTGATATGTCTTGCCTATATTTTGTGTTCTTTATATATGTTACTAAATACTGTTACAACAGCATGTTGTTATATCTATGTTTGGAAACCAATAAAAATAATAAATAATAATAATACATTTTATTTATATAGCGGCAACATATTCCGCAGCACTGTACAATTTGTAGGGTTCAAGTACTGACAAAAAAGATACATTACAAAGAAATATTCAATTCACACACTGGGACTGAGGGCCCTGCTCGCAAGAGCTTACAATCTATGAGGTAGAGGGGGTGACACAAGAGGTAGCAGGGGTGGCATCTGAGGTAGCATTGCATATACAATGGTCAGACAATTCTGTAATAAAGCATACTGTCATGACACATATATAAGCTGTATGAGCCGTCACCAGTCGTGACCTTTAACGTGCAGATGGTGCCTGGACATATAAAGTTAATCCGATACGGCATCATATCCTGTGAGGTAATGCGGGAGCGTGAACGGAGGAGGGTATGTTTTAGGGATTATAACTATGGAAGGGTTTACATTAGGAGTTGTGATAGGCCTGTCTGAAAAGATATGTCTTTAGTTTACGCTTGAAGCTGTGGAAATTGGGGGTTAATCTAATAGTCCGGGATTAAAAAAAAAAAAAATTCACCCTGAAGGAAAATGTATTGATTGTGCCAGATATCACAGATATCCATTGCTGAGACTATATTTTTCCTAAGAACACTTTAAATACTGCAGTAATCATCAAGAAACGTTTATAGTAATTCCCTGATATGTAGTGACAAAAGAAACATATTTTATCCAGGTTTTTTGTTTTGGTTTCTTAAGCCAAAACAAGGAGTGGATTGAATAAAAGAGTATTGTCCTGTCCTATATACCATCTCCTACTTCATGATCCACATCTGGTTTTGGCTTCAACAGACAACATGAAAAACCTGAGAAAAAGAGTATGAGCAATGATACAATGGGGCATAGCTATTATGGGCTTATGCCACTTTTACGGCATAAGAAGTATCATACAGCAGCGGCTTGCAACCTTTTAAAGGCCACTTGTGACAAATATTGATTCCTGAAATCTACGCCTGCAAGGCGCAGGCTCCACTGGAGGATGCACCCGATTTATGATGAGATGTGCAACCTGTTATAAATCAGGCATATCCTCTACTGAAGCAGAGAACATCAAGACCCGCGCGTAAACTGACAGTCTTGATAAATCTCTCCCTGTGTGTCCTGAATGAGAGTGAAGACACATATAATGGGAACCACCATTACATCCAAAGACCAGGCGGAGAAGGAGAAGGTGGTTGCTCTTAGGTTGTCCTCAACCTAAGAGCAGGAAAATTGCAGATTACCGTATATTTCGGACTATTAGACGCACCTTATGGGGGGGTGCATCTTATAGTCCGAATGTGATTGGGGTGGTGGGGGCGGAGGAGCGGGGTCGCAGTATCGCCCCCACTCCTGCCGCCGCCAGCTTCCTGTAGCAGGGCTTCCTTCAACGGCAGGAGTGGGGCAATGTGCGGGCCCTGGGATCGGAGGAGCGGGTGTCTCAGTAAACCCATCCCAGCAGTATGGGTACAGTATCTCCCATAGACTACAATACAGTTGTACTGCAGTCTATGGGACTTGCAATCAAATGATTGCAGGTTCAAGCCCTTAGGGGGGGGGGGGCTAATAAAATAGTAAAAAAAAAAAAAAAAAAAAAGGGTTTTAAAAAAAATATATATAAAAAAAAAATAAATAAAAGTTCTAAATCCCTCCCTTTCCCTAGAATACATATAAAAGTAGAAAATTACTGTGAAGCACATACACATTAGGTATCCCTGTGTCCAAAAACGCCCGGTCTACTAACTTATAAAAATACTTTTCCTGTACGGTGAACGTCATAGCGGGGAAAAAAAAAATTTAAAGTGCCAAACTGCCTTTTTTTTCACTGTTTCACCTTTGATTTGAATAAAAAGTGATCTAAGCAATAGACATTCCCCAAAATGGTATAATTAAAAAGTTAAAAAGTACATCTGGCCCGGCAAAAAAAGACACCTTTTGCATCCCCGTACAGCTGCAGGGCCACCTGTCAATGTGACCTTGCAGTTGTTGCAAAACGACAACTCACATATATTAAATATTTTACCATTTTTTGATTCAAATTTTTTTTCCCCTATTTTCTATCTCTAAAACCTAGGAGGGTCTTATGGTCCGGTGCGTCTTATAGTCCGAAAAATACAGTACATGTGGTTTGTGCCAATGAGACATTATGTAAAAATAAGTGCGACAATTAAAGGCGCAGCTCCCCAGTTCAAAGAAACAATTACATCTGAAGGTTGTCCAAACACAGAATATGGAGCTCTACCCAGATACATTTAGCAAGTTCTTATTTCAGTGTTTTTCCATTCATATCTTGTGACATTTTTCTGATGCAAACACTGAGCCACAATACAGATGTCAATTATGGACCTATATTACAGATCTATTTTTGAGGCTCTATTGACTTCTATGGGAAGTACAGGCCACACAGTAGATCTTGCTGAGCACTGAATAATTCAGAAGGTGAATGTTTGAGAAGCTCTATAGGATAAGATATTCAGAAGGAATTGAGATCTGAATACACAAGATTGAACAATACCTAAGACTCACCTCCTGCAGCTGAACGGACACATGACCCAGGTGATCCTGTCGTCTCTCTGTTTGTTGCCGCTCTGTTCTCATCTCAAGCTCCAGTTGCTGCAGTCGCCGCTCCACTCTTTCTGAAACCTGATAATAAATAGAAGTTTAGCAAATTTATATAAAAAAAAAAAAAAAGTAGAAGCAGTCATAATAGCCCAGCAGGGTTAGAGGGAAGGGTTCTACAAACCTATCAACAGAAGCTTCTAATATACTTCTCAAAGCACAATGCCAACAAAATACTATATGAAGGAACTGGCAATTGACACCTCTCTAGCCCCATGTATCTTAAAGAGGATCTGTTGCTATCAAACTAGCCACTGTAGGGAACATTAAAAGGTACTAAAGGTATAAGGGTGCTCAGCATAATGTTCCCTACTATGCATGTGGCCGGTTTCATATCGAGTTTCCAGGTGAAAGACCTCATTTCAAATAAAGTTTCCAAAATGTAAAGTTACATTGTAATAGTTTTGGACTGTGATAATAAATGTATGGAAAAAAAAGGATAACTCTGCATCGACGCAAAATTAACAGGGGTAACCACCAATTTAACAAAGGGAGTTTTATTACGTTAGGAGCAAACTGTGGTATTTAGAGAAACGATTAAACACCACACTAAGAAGCTAACACCTCCAATATACTGAATGATCAGATTACAGCTGCACAATATCATAACAAAATATAGGGCAGTGTTGTCATGAACTTGATGGGAGTCTTGACTGATTGAGCATTCAGGTCTTTGTAACAAGCTGCTTTCCTCAGAAAAAAAAAAAAGCAATAACACGGAAGCACGGAAAGAGACAGCTGTTTACAGTCAGCAGTTCAATCAATCCTAGAAGCGTCCAGCAGCCTGCACACCAGGGGCGATGTAGACACTGTGGATAAATGTCAGTCAATATCCACTACCTCTCCTGTCACACAGGACACCGTGCTGGCACCCACCGTTTCCTGGTGCTGGGCTTGATCAAGACGGGTGGTTAATTCCTGCAGGACTTTCTTGGTTTCTGCTTCAGTTCTATGAGAAGAAGCACAAAGTGTACAATCACAGGTCTGTTCAAGTTCAAAGGAGATTTATATAAGGCTAAATAATTTTATGATGAGAAGTTCTGCAACACGGTCTGTAAATGGGCGTGTGGTTTACATCCAGAGACAAAAAACATGTCCTTGATCATGTTAAGCTTGATGCAATGTATCAGAGCTCTCTCATTTCACCCAGACATAACTGAGATGGTGATATAAGAGGTAACATTGTTTACATTTAGATATCTTGAAAGTAGTGAGCAACTGGGACACAAAGTGTATAAGAATGTCTCAGAACCTTTCAGACACTGACATGTCAGAATAGTCACAATTCATAGATTAGTCATAGTCAGAATTCAAATCCTATTAACCCATTCCAGCACAATAACATATATACCCAGATATATAGAGGTTGCATCTTGTAGTTAACATGAACAGCCATTTAAGTATGGTGCAAGAATGGGTGCAGGGTCAGTGCCTATTCCATTGGCAGTGGGTATAAACAGGATACAGCAGACAGCCTGCTAAAAATGGCTGGGATCAGATCTAGTTCTGATCCCATTTGTTTAGTCCCTTATATATCACAGTCAATACAATGGAATCAATGGCTATAACGTTGTCCTGGTACATATTTGAGCTTTTTTTATGCTAGGATTTAAAGGAGTTGCCTGTTTTGGGAAAAAAATGGCCACTGCCAGTGAATGTGTTAAAAACAAACAAACTGAGCACTACTTAGTTCCTCAATACCCTGCCACTTTGGTGCTCAATCTTTGCTTCTCCCTGCCAGACAACCACTTTAAAGACTGCTACTGCATTTGTCATCTTGAGACACTGGAAAAAAGTACCATAAGGAAACCATGAGCTAAACTTTTAAGTCTACAGATGGGCACCTGTTTCTGTGGGCAAGCTCTCTGCTCAAGTCGTTATTTAGTCTAAACTGGTCACTGGAGAGATCCCGCAAAGACTGGTGCAAGGAATGAAGCTGCAAAAAAAAAAAAAAAAAAAAAAAATATACAATTATCTAACCCATAACATTTAATCACCCAAGGTGTCAGAAGACTCATTATTAACACAGTCACAGGTCATCTCTTGTCCTTTAGCCTCACCTGTTCAGAATCACCTGCCTCATCGACAAAGCGAACACTAGCTGATCGAGACCGGCGCCGCCTGTTCATCCCCAGGTCTCTATAGTCTTTGAGTGGAGAAGTTGGATGAAGGTGACGATTTCCAGTAACTTTAAATAAGAAGCAATGACATATTTCATGTAGAATACAGTCTTCCTACACACACAACAAATACAATTGATAGCTTTCTGCCATACTAAAGTATGACCACCCTAAGACTGACCTGTTGTAGTGTCCAGGTCACTGGCACACAAGCTGGACATAGACGCACTCCTGACCCCAGACAGACGGGACAGGCGCTGGCTTCTAAGCTGCTCAATTGATTGCTCTAGGGTTTCTTTGAGCTGGATATGAAAAAATGTTGTAGTTATCATAATGGTCTGGTAACTGGATCTCTAAATATGTAATTTGATAAATATTCCATGTCATAAAGCACGTGTTATCCTATTACAGATTGTACTTTATACCCATCGCCAACATTCAAGTAAAAGGATTCAGTACTGGAAGAACAGAAAGTCACCCTCTCAGGACCCTCAACTACAGTCCCTGACAGAAGTTCTGTCGCTTATCCATGTTGTGGAATCAAAAGCTTAGAACCTGGCATTAAATTCATCCATTGGTTTTTAGAAATGACTCATATGAAAGCTGAAACCCTCCCAAATGATTTTTTTGGTTAAGAAAATAAATTGGCTTCACTGCTGAAATATTCATCATTTAATGAACACAGAAAGGTCAGATTTTGGCAAGACAAAAGTTTTGTCGCCTTGTCATATAATGCACCCAATCCTAGTTTAAAGCCTCACCTGTGCTCACTAATTGATCGGTTAATTAGTGGGTGTGTATAAAAAGAACTCCAGCACCCCAGACCTTCACTTGAACTGCAACTTCACCTCTGACAACATGCCAAAAATCAACCCTGCCACCAAAGCCTTGATTATCAAGAGGCTGAAGACCAGATCCACTGCAGAGGTGGCTGGCACCTTTAATGTGTCTCTGCGTCAAGTACAAAGAATTAAAAAAAGATTCGAACAGACTGGAGATGTTTTTGACAAGCCCAGGTCCGGCAGACCCGGAAGACAACTGCTCAGGAGGAACGTTTGTTGGTTAGAAAATCAAAATCCAGCCCCTCTTCCACTGCAGCAGAGCTCCAACAGGCCTGGTCACCTCAAGTCCCTGTGTCAACTAAAACAGTTTGTAGGATTCTGTCTCGAAATGGCCTCCATGGTCGAGTCAGTGCCCAGAAGCCAGCACTAAACAAAAGGCAATTAAAAAAAATGTGTGGCATTTGCCAAGGCCCACAGCCTGCTAAACAGATGGACGCTGGAAAAGTGGCAGAAGGTGGATTTCTCAGATGAATCTTCAGTTGAATTACACCACAGCCGCCGCAAATACTACAGGAGACCTACTGGAGCCCGTATGGATCCAAGTTACACCCAGAAAACAGTTAAGTTTGGTGGTGGAAAGATCATGGTCTGGGGTTACATTCAGTATGGGGGGTGTGCAAAACATTTGCAAGGTGGAAGGCAATATCAATAGCCTAAAATATCAAGAAGTATTAGCTTCCTCTTACATTCCCAGTCATAAAAGGGGTCAAATTTTGCAGCAGGATGGTGCTCCATCTCATACATCCATCTCTACATTAAAGTTCCTCAAAGAAGATCAAGGTGCTCCAGGACTGGCCAGCCCAGTCACCAGACATGAACATCATTGAGCATGTTTGGGGTAGGATGAAAGAGGAAGCTTGGCAGACAAAACCAAAGAATCTTGATGAACTCTGGGAGGCATGTAAGACTGCATTCTTTGCTATTCCTGTTGACTTCATCAATAAATTGTATGAATCATTGTTGAAAGGCATGGATGCAGTCCTTCTAGCTCATGGAAGTCACACAAAATATTAAATATGGCTCTAATAGCACCACAACTTCATTCACCAATGTTATGAAACATATCTTTGTTTTTGAACAGAATTATTGGTTTGATTTTCACATTACTTTATGAGTGCAACAAAACTTTTGTCTTGCCAAAATCTGACCTGTGTTCATTAAATGATCAATATTTCAGCAGTGAAGCCAATTTATTTTCTTAACCAAAAAAATCATTTGGGAGGGTTTCAGCTTTCATATGAGTCATTTCTAAAACCAATGGATGAATTTAAAGTCAGGTTATAAGCTTTTGATTCCACAACATGGATAAGCAACAGAACTTCTGTCAGGGACTGTATATACAACAGCTCTGATCCAGGAAATACTTCAAAGGGGTTTACATTCATGGCATATCCATGAATATGGGATCTGCACCTCTCTAAAATAGACACCTCCCCAAACCTCGTCACATGGCTCACGCTCACCCCATCCCTGCTGACCGTTAAATCCAAATTGTCAGTGATGGTTGGGTTTTTACGGAAGTAGATATGCTCTCTGATCTACACATTTTCCATAATTTCCATTAATTTCAATTGGATTTACAGAAATAGCAAAGCTCACAGCACGATTGTTTCCATAAAACCCGACCACCACTGACGAAGATTTCGGGTAGAACTAAACTTTCAAACAACTTTTGTATTTCTGGCAGCATTTGTATAATTAACAAATTTTGCAATCCACTTTAATAAACTCATTTTGGCTCCTTTCTGTGAAATCCTACATTTATTTTCTTCATTTTTCTCTTGAGATCTGTACACGGATTCTGACTGGGTGTACAGGCTCCTGTTTAATGCAGGGAAGCTGAGTCTGGAGTCACTTTGAACAGTTATATGTTGGGAATTTTAAAAACTAGAACAATGCTTTAGTTTTAGCTGTAAAATTTCCAGAAATATCAACAGTTGAAATCAGTAGGATTGGGAGCAGTTGCACACAAATATGCCAATCCTGGCTGTGTTTAAAACTGGTGATTCCTCTGGAAATTTTAGAAATATAACTGCAATTTTGGTGTCCTATGAAAGCTCAGAATCTCTTCTTTCACATGACACCAAAAGCACTAGTCAGGAAGAAACATGTGACAATGCAAAACAGTCGTCACCTGCCACATTCCTTCTTGAAGTGACCACCCATCCTCAGCTTTCCTGCATTACACAACAGCCAACTCTAGTAAAAAACAGTGTACAGCTCTCAATAGAGAAACAACAGAAAGACTAAAGTGGTGCAAAATTTTACACAGTCAAAATTGGTTAATGAAGCACATTTCAAAATTTATTTATGACACAAACACTTGCAGAAAAATCTAAAACTTCCTTGAAAGTTTAGTTACGCTTTTAAGATTCTATATGTAAATAATAATGAAGCAAGTGGAGATCTTACACTACGTTCACACCTGCGTTTGGGTTTCCCAAGCGGACCCCCCCTGAATGGAAACCTAATCCGCTTAAAAAAGTGGTTACCCACGGACCCCATAGACTATAATGGGATCCGCTGGATTTCTGCCTTAAAAGGGCGAAAATTACAGAGAGAAAAGCACTGCTTGCAGCACTTTCCTCTCCGCATTTTTCAAGCGGAATGGGGAACGGAATCCCCCAACAGAGTTCAGGCACAGGTGTGAACCTAACCTTAAATTGTTGATACAATGAAAAACAAAGACTATAAGAAAGTGGCAGAGCTTTTCATTATATGATGATTCATTCAAAGAAAATGTCTGCTAAAAATGTTCTAAAAAGATTGTCAAATTAATAAAAACATATTTGTAGAAGAGCAAGAAAGATGAAACTGACGTAACCATTACATTCATATAGCATCTGGCAAGCTACATTCACATCTGCACTGGAGTCTACTTTGGAGACTGTCGCAGAGTCTGCCAAGGCTCCTCTGCACAAAGGACTTTTTCTCCATCGCTTTCAGTTTAAAATCAACAGACACCCGACCGACCCCATTATAGTAAATGGGGTCCGCCGGGCTCCAAGTGTAACTGCTGTTTTAGTGGTCCACCTCTCCTTTGTTCTGGTGCCCCCAATGGACCCGAACAACAGAGAGCTAGCACTAGTCTGAACCTAGCGGCCGACTGTTTTGTGGAACTTTGAGCAATTGCCCACATGTGTAAATGGACAAACAATCACACCCAGTCATTTCTATAGCTGATGAACATAATTTCCAGATCTAATCATTATATTCACAGATCAGAGAAGAAAACCCTGTTATGAGTGTTAATTGGGAATTATTTTGCAGCAGATGCACCCCACAATAGTGATTTGAAATAGGTTGTTCCTTGATGCTACCCACACATCTTATGACCCTCATCCTTCTAGTGCCCCTGTTTCCACACCACAGATTCTTGCTGCTCCCTAAAACACATCAACTGCCTCTTTGTCTGACAGCCACTTCCTACGCAGCTAATTACAGTCTATGTGAATAAATTGAGAGTTTATTTTTCACCACTTATCTGGTCCCTTTAATAGCTCTCATGAGGTCAAGCCTATGTGTGGCATCCAGACACTGACAAGAAAGGCCCAAAATCTCGCAGAGGATGAATAAAGGGGGATGGAAATCACATCAGTACAAGAAGAGCTATGAAAGACACCTGCACCAATTTCTACATGGGGGCAAGATCTATATAATTCTAGGGACTACAGTAAATTCTGTACATTATTCCCCAAGATCTGTTTCAATATCAAGGCAAATTAAACTGAGCGGTGCTGCTTGTACAGAGGAAGCAGTTCAGGACACAATAGGGAGTAGTCTTGAAGAGACAAAAGTAAATAAGCAACTCAACTAAAAATCTGTTCTGGTAATCTCAGGACTTCCCCTCTTCTTGTCACACCTAGACTAAAATATGCCTCCTGTAACTTGAAGTTGGCAATAATAATCCTCAGAGGCTGACAACTCACAGTGGAGATGGCTTCAGTCTGATCAGAGTTGTGCTCTCTGTATTGTCCAAGCATCTCATCCACTTGCTTTAGATTACGGCTGGTGTCCTTAGAAACAAGAAAACAAAGCTCAAAACTTCAGTAAGCTGCAAGCAAATGGCAGGAACTGGGTCAGTGAGTGAAAAATTTAAATAATGCTAATAAAAGTGTAAATCAACCTGTACCAACACGAAATGGTATGTAAAACTGATGATAATGGAGCAGAGACAATGCTGAATAATCTAATTTTATCTGAGCTGGACTTAAGACACTGGAGATTTTTGTCGAACATGCTGCACCACAGGTAGAATAAAGACTGCCATAGATAGTTCCTGCATTGTGCAGATTGATCTGTAGGTCAACGCAAACAATATTAATTCCACAGAGACCTGCAAGATTCTATACAATGATTGAAAGCAGCAGGATATCATAAAAGATTTCAAATGAAGCTTCCCTGCTAAACCAACCTCAGGGGCTGTAATACAAGCAAGTCTTAACCCCTATCTATTGGATAGGGGTTAAGTATATGATTTGTGGGGTTCAACCGTGAGATCACTAGCAATCATGAGAACAGGAGTCCTGAGTCCCCTGTTTGAACAGAATGGCTGTCACACATGCTCACTGCTGCTCAGTTCATCTCAGTAGGACTACTGAAGAGACACCAAGTACAGTGCTCAGCTACAGAGGGCAACCGCCATTTCAAATGAATGGACTCAGGACCCTATGCAAAATTTTGTAAATGCCATACACTGATGTGTAATGACATAAGAGACATATGAAACGCTTCAGTGCTTACCAAAGCCCAAATGAAGAAGTCCCCCACAACCAGTGTCCATGGGTATTTGGGCACTCATATAAACATGCTGTACCATTTCTAAATGACAGCTATGTCCTCTATTGAACAGATGCAGACTCAGCACCCATAACTTCCCTGAATGCTCTTATCATCTGCACAGACAATATCTTGGAAAGCTACAGATCCAGTGGCATCATTACACTGGAACCCATGGGCACTGGGAAGGAAGTGGGGGTATATGGCTTCTCTGTGAGGATTAGTACAAGCCCTGACACAGTCATATATTTTTGTTTATGCCACATTTGTGAAATGTATGTATTGCCAGGAGACTGTCACAGGATGAAGAGGTCATATCAAGCACCTGCAATGTATTTGCCAGCTTATGGATCTTTTCAGAGACTTCCCCCACTGCTCGTGGCCTGGTATGCATGTGTGATACCCGTAGAGGACCCTTCCTGCTTGCTCGGGACCGGAGATGGGAGTCAGAATCACTAGAGGAATCTGCCATGAGTCCAACCAACTACTGCAGGAGGAAAAAGAAAAAACAAAATTATAAGACATTATCACAAACAGAACTATGGAGATAAAACACTTCTCAAGACTTGCATGACAGCATGCCTTTATGCCAGTTTTCTGGGGTAAAAAAAAAAAAACAAAACCTTGGGTTTGTGACCTTTTAAACGCCACTTGTGATTGTCACAAGTGGAGTTTTTGAGCTGGCATAAATTCTGGTTTCCTCATCATTTTCAAGACCTCTCCCTGCTGTTAAAGAATGGGTACAACATTGACAACAAGCAATGATACTGACAATAGCAAAGAAACGCAAATTCTATAACTAAATTTTACATTGTACAATTATTATCCACTTTATCATGTAGCGGTCTGTGAAAGAACTATATACCACCAGATGTGTATACAATGACCTGGATCTTTGCTGTAATTTATCAGTATACCGAGAGGTAAGCGACATCTATAGATAGAAATAATTGCAGTATGGCACACATACACAGCGGCTCTCTGCTTTATGACACAGATAAGGACTCGCCAGAAAGCCAATATCCGTGTGAATTCCCTGCTGGAGAATACGGAGATTTCAGGTCAATTAAGAAATATTTCAGGTCTGTCCCTCTCTGTCGTCTCAAGTGGCATGAGGGCGAGAAAGATTTAACGAGGACTATTTTATTGGTATGGGATAACTGGTACTTGGGCATTTTCACAGGTTTATCCCAATGCTCTGGGCGGCCAGCAGGCACTGAAATTTCCGGCTGATTGGATTTTGAATGAGCACCTCTTTGCTGGCAGCAGGAGAACCCGGCCCTGCGCTCTCACTGCAGAGCAGCGGCCCACGTGAAGACTCTAATTGTGGGACTAATTGCAGCAATGTCAGTGTAAAGCTGCCGAGTGTCGGATAATTACTGTTTAGCAGAAACAGCAATAAAATGGCCGCGTGATCACTCACCCCACAAACACCCCACTTGGCCCTTTGTTTTACAGCACGCATTCAAGCTGCCAGCATTTTAGCTGCTGGAGGATTCAGCAATCATGGTAATAATTGCTGCTTATCAGGACGTGTATAAAGCTGCATGTCCAGACACCAAGGCGGGTGACTGGTGGGGGGGGTCCCCCTTTACCTGATGACATGTTAAACCTACCATATTCAACCATGAAATCTGCAGTTATTAGCCACTACCTAATAGCAAGGGTTCACTAGAGGAGAGACAAATAGCCTGACAGCAATTTCAGAATGGACCCAACGGGTCTGATGCTGTAATCCTGACTCCCGCCTCTCAGAGATATTATTATGTTCTAGCCCAGGCAAAGGTTGCAGATTCCTATAGAAATTAAAGAAGATTAAGGAAAGATAATGGCAGCACACAGTGTAATGTGTCCACCTGGGGCAATGCTCTAATACAGTCTATGCAGGAGACAGTCACTTATTTGCTGCTCTGCAGCAATAAAACTTTAAGGTTTGCAGAGAAAGGCAACAATTTCAGTAGTGAAAGACTTACACAACAGTACTTTTATGTGTACAGATAACTAACCAATTTCTCTTCAATCAGACCAATATCAAGATAATGATGTGTGCAAATGTCCTGTTGATCTAACAGACATCTGTATCATCTGCCAGAAAACTTATCTGTTGTTTACATTTTTTCTACCAGTCAAAATGCTTCTCGTGTGTAACAGCATCATTACAGGGAATGCTTTAGGATGATCATAAAAGATGAGGAAAATGAGAACTGTCCCTAACAAAACATCTGTATAAATAGCTAACTCATACCCATTTTATTATCTGCAAGATCGGTCTGACTGGTCAGAAATCTTTGCATCTAAAAAGGACACACCCTGTACAAAACATAGTGTCGCTCTGTTGAGCTGGTGCTTATATGGTAGATGCTAGGATGGAGAAAGTAAAATAAGGTGCCGCATAGTGTTGGATTCAGTAGGTGGCGCTGTCGCCTGAGACTAAGTATGAGGCACCTGCTGCCTTCCTGTCAAACTAGGCATTTAGAAGAGTCATATTTAATGTTTATTTTAACCATGCTGCAGCCCAAAATGTCGAGGCGGAGAGTGTGTTTGCTGTGATGGGCTGGCAGGTGGAGCACAACTAATACTCCTAGAAACTCCAACAGAAACAAATGGAGCATGTTGGGAGTTGTAGTTTCACAGAAGGTTGCGACCCCTGTTGTATGCTATTGGAGTACAGCTGCACTGTAAAGCATGAGAACAGCAGCAGTAGCCTGATGGGTATTTCAGACTTCCTCAGAGTCCAATATACAATGCAGCTACAAGTCACTGATCATAATAATGCTAATAGAGAACAACTAACCCGTTGTAATCAAAGTGCTCAGGTCTAACCTTCAGAACACGATGACCGCCAACCCTTAGGGATACCCAGCGCTGCTCTCACCCCCCAAAGGACAACAGGGCAATAAAAACAGAGGAAGGCAGAAGTTTGCAATGGGTACAAAGTGTATGTAAAGAACAATCACATGGAGATCACCTACGACACCCTGGTATCCCTCACTGGCCACCAGAATATGCTTCATGTTAGAATGGCAGGGAACACGACCTAGAACAAAGACAGTAATATCCTTCTCCTTAGTCAGGATGTTAAATAAACACCCAGCAGATCTCGGCATAAAATACATAATGTGCAAACAGTGTGAAAAAGTGAACCCACAGGGATGGTAAATTTATATGGCTTTTATAAAATGCAGAAGTCTGCTGTTCCTGGAATAATGGAGTAAAACTGTCTAAAATAAAAGTCATTGTTATTAAAACAAATCTATAAAACAGATTGACATAAGAAATCCCACAGAAGTCGTCATGCATTGCCATAGATGTAGAGGAAGGCAGCAGACAGATACTGAGTGATCAGGAGCCTCTCCTACCCCTCAGTTGTTTTATAGAAGCAAGAGACAGACTCCAGTTAACTTGTAACTCATGACCCTAAGGTCAAAACAACATTTTTTTTTTTTTTTGCTTGCTACACACGGTGCCAAACAAAAGTCCATCACCAAGAAAAAAAGGGAGGTATAAAGGACGGTGCTGTCGTGGGTTCTGGAAAATCCAATTACCGGTAAGTAATTACCATTTTTTCCCCATCACCCACAGAGAATAAAATAGGAAAAAACTAGGTAGGGACCACCTCTTGTAAAACCTTCCTTCCAAAAGAAAGATCAGAAGAAGTCCCAATGTCCAGCCTATAATGGTGAAAAATGATAGAAGATGAAGACCAGGTTGCCGCTTTGCAGATAGATTCTATGGAAGCATCAGCTCCCTCGGCCCAAGAGGTGGCAATTGCCCTAGTAGAATGTGCCCTGAGCCCCACTGGGGGGGGGGGGGGGAGGCCCAAAGAACTGTAGGCCAGGGAGATTGCTAGTCTCACCCACCTAGCCAGACTACACTTAGAGGCCGCCTTACCTTTGTTGGGACCTGAAAAGAGAACAAAAATGGAAGTAGATTTCCTTCAGGAGGAAGTAGAGGACAAATACTGGATTAGGCGACGTCTTACATCCAAACCGTGGTATTCCTGCTTTGTGGCATTACTCGGGTTAGCAGAGAGGGAGGGGAGAACTATCTCCTGAGATCTATGAAATTTTGAGGCTACTTTAGGCAAAAAAAGCTGGGTCTGGTTTAATTATTACCCTGTCCTCTGTAATAACAGTAAAGGATGGATTAACTGATAGAGCCTGTAATTCCCCTATGCGATGTGCCGAGGTAAGGGCCACTAAAAGAATCACTTTCAGGGATAAATTTTTAACAGGGATAGCGTCCAATGGTTCAAAGGGAGGTTTAGTTAAGGCAGACAGAACTAGGTTCAAGTCCCAGGGAGGAACTCTGGACTTAACCACCGGTCTACTTCTAGAGGCCGCCTTGATGAACCTAATCACCCAGGGATCATCAGCCAATTTAACGTTTAGCAGAGCACAAAGGGCCGAAACCTGGACTCTTAAAGTGCTGGTAGAAAGCCCCTTTTCTAGCCCCTTCTGAAGGAACTCTAGAATCTGTTTTCTAGGTATACCCCTAAGCTTCCCCAGGGAGAACCCCCTAGAAAATAAAAAAAACGGAACCAAGTCCTAGCATATATTTTAGTAGTGACCGGTTTTCTGCTTTTTAGAAGAGTGGAAATGAAATTCAGAGACAAACCGCTCAAATTCTAGACCGTCAAATGTAAGTGGCTGGAATCCGGGTGGAAGGTCCTGGCTGACTGGGAGAATCCAAGGGTCCGAAACGGACAGGATCCTTAGCCAAGTAAGCCAGGCTCTCCTCTGCAATTAGAATGACCCTCGCTCGATCCTCCCTGATCTTCCTCAGAACTGCTGGAATGAGAAAGAAGGGAGGAAAAGCTTAAACTAGATTGAAATCCCACTTGTGGGACAGAGCGTCCACCCCAAAGGGGGATTCCTCTGGGTTTAGGGAAAAAAATCTCTCCACATTCTTGTTTGACCGACTGGCAGAGAGATCTATTTCCAGGAAACCCCAAACCCTGGTGATCTCTATAAAGATGGACAGGTTTAATTCCCACTCGATCTGATTCAGACTGTGACGGCTCAAGAAATCTGCTCTGAAACTGTCTGACCCCCTAATATGCAGAGTGGACAAGAAGAGAACCAGAGGCTCTGACAGATGTAGAATCCGGGCCATTATTTTCATAAGGGGAAGGGACCTTGTGCCCCCTTGCCTGCTTATATATGAAACTGTAGTCATATTGTCAGACATGATCCTTACATGACGATTCCGAATACCCCTACCTATGGCTTTCAAGGTGTCCAGGACCGCCATTAGTTCCCTCTGATTCGAGATGGCCTGAGAACGACTCCTTGACCAGCAGCCCTGGAACACCTGATCCCCCATGTGGGCACCCCACCCCCAAGAGCTGGCATCTGTGGTAATAATTAGTGGGTCTGAGATCTTCCATGAAACTCCCATTTCTAGGTGATCCCTGACTAACCACCAACCCAGGGTTTCTCTTGTTGGCCAAGACATAAATTTGTCGAGAATTTTCTCTTCCTGACGCCAAGCTGCCAGGATTTCCCATTGCAGGTCTTGGGAGTGGCTCTGAGACCAAGGTACTGCTGGAATACAGGCTGTGAGAGTCCTTAGGATGGACATAGCTTTTCTTATAGTGACCCTAGGGGACTGGATCAGGGTTTTTACTAGGGACAGAACCACTTCTGTTTTCTCCCTCCAGAGAAAATATCTCTGAGCCGTGGAATCTAGAATGAGCCCTAGAAACTTTTTCTGTTGGAAGGGAACTAAACTTGACTTCTCTAGATTCACCATCCAACCTAATTCCTCCAGAATGTTCAGTACTACTCTGACACTTTCAAAACATTCTATTCTGGATCTTGCCACAATGAGAAAGTTGTCTAGATATGGAATAAACAGAATGTCTTTCTCTCTTACATGTGCCCCATTTCTGCCACTATTTTGGTAAAGACTCTTAGGGCCATGGAGATTCCAAAGGGTAGGGCCTGATACTGGTAATGCTGAACCCCCCCCATCTCTACTGCTACTCACAAGAACCTCTTGTGACCTGGAAAAATTGGAAGATGGTAATAAGCGTCTTTCAGGTCTATCGCCATCCAGCAATTGAGGGTTAACAATCTCACTGCTGACTGCGCTGTCTCCATCTGAAATTTCTTGTAAGACAGAAACTGATTTAACCTCCTTAGATTTATTATGGTTCTGTAGGAGCCATCGAGTTTCCTTACCAAGAACAGATGGGACTAAAACCCCTGCCTCTCCTCTTCCTGGGAAACTGGAATCAGCACCCCTTTCAAGATCTGGCACTTCACTTCCAATTCTAGAGCCAATTGAGAGGTTAGGGAAGACTGAGTTCTGGTAAACTAAAAAACTTGAAGGCGGAGAAGAGAACTCCAACTTCAGTCCTACTCCCATCGTATCCAGGATCCAAGGGCTTGATGAAATTTTCCTCCAGGCAGGAAGGAATTTCCTCAGTCTCCCCCCTACACGGGGCCTGGCGTCATTGCCTATTGGGTCTTGGATCTTTATTACTGGGTGAGTTGCTAATTAAGAACCCCATTATCCCAAGAAGAGCAAGCTCCCTCTTCAAACGGGTATTTACGCTTAACTTCTCTAGGGATAAAACCCTTCTTGTCCGGCTTTTTCCATTCTCTCTTAAAACGCGATGTAATATTTTTATTGACCGGAAAGTGTCTCCTTTGACGAACCTCCAAACATAATGTCCTGCATAGAACGGGAGGGTCTAAAGTCCTCAATCCCCATAGTTGCTCCAATGGGTTTGAGAAACTTGTTAGTATCCTCTACTGGAAAACATGACTGTCCTCCCTCTACATCAGATATGGAGGAAGAAGAGGAGTCATCGGATAATTCTCCACTTTCGCCCTGAACGGACTCCCCCTCAGAAGAGAAGTCATGACCTCGGGTAGAGGAACTGGACTTCTTTATCTGGCCACTTTTACCTTTAAGGGAACTCCTGACTTCCTCATGTATCATAGATCTGATACCTTGTAAGAATGACGGGGACTCCTCAGCAATAGTTCTATCAATGCCTGATGGGCGGAGCTTTTTCTCATAAGAAGAAAAAGTCTAGCTCTACATATGGTACATTCCTTATTCTTAGATTTCGCCAAGGCTTTCCTAGGTTTATCCTACAAAAGACAGAGGGACCAATTAATCAATAAAAAATAATAAAGGGTTGGCATGCAGCCACTTACATTCCCTAGAATATCGAGGAAGGTAGAGGTGGACCTTCAACTTGCACTCCTTCTTGGGGTCTTCCTCTTGCTGGTTCCTGCTGTAACTGCAGCTGTGGCTGTAGCTGTTCTTCCATACTGTAGAGAAGTCTTCTCAGTGCAGGGAGGGCCAGGAACTTGCTCAGCAGCAGCTCCACCGTCCCTCAACCTGCATTATACGGCCATTCAGCTGCTAGACCACGCCCCTTCTGCCAGAAGCCACACCCTCATTTCTAGCAACCCACATCCCTTTTGCCAGAAGCCACACCCATTACTTCCAGGCTGGCACCTCCATGTGTCTCCCTGCAGGCCCGGAACTCCTGCTGCCTAAAGCAGAGGAAACACATTCCTTCTGCCTGGATATTGGAAGCCCCGCGTCCGGAACACCAGCAGAGCATACCTGGGGGGATGGCACCGATTCCACACCGGCCACAGCTAACAGCCACCCGTGGAAGAAGAGAGGCAACCCCTACCAGGACCAACTCTTTCCTATGCCATCAGATAACCCTGCCTCAAAAGCAGGCACATAGGTCTCCCTCCAGGGACAGGAAACAACTGAGGGGTAGGAGTGGCTCCACCTTTTTGTACCATAGGTTTCCTGTGCCTTGGGGCAGATCCTCTCTCTGGGTGCTGTCGTGGGTGATGGGAAAAGATACGGTCCCTGGAAGATTACATTTAAACTAGCTCTTATTCCAAGAGTGGGCGGTAACCCTTTATTTGCTACGAGAAAACAAAAATGTTTCACCCCACTTGAATCATAAGAGCTAGTTTAAGGCTGGGGCCCCACATAGCGTAAACATAGCAGTTTCGCCATGGCAGAAAACGCCGCGGAAAAACACACTGTATTTTAGTAACTGCAAGGTGGATCCACACACTGTGGAAAAATACACGCAGCTAACACCACGATGGTTTTGGAAATCACAGCATGTCAATTATACCTACGGAAACGCTGGCTGTTTACCTATAGGTATCGTGGAAGCAGAAAGTCCACAGAGGAAGCATCTGCGGACTTTCTGTGAAAAGTGCTTCGGGAAAAACCGCAATGCATTGCCACCGTGGTTTTTCCCGAAGTGCTTTTTTGCTGTGGCTTGCAACGTGGGGCCTTAGCCTAAATGTAATCTTCTAGATTTAGAAATAAACATCATCAAATTGATCAAGAGCACAGGGAGAATTAAATGATGTAACTTGATGACAGATCCTTTTTATGGCTAATGCCCAACATTGCGGGAACACAGTGTTTTTTGATGCAGATTTTGCTGCGTTTTTTTTGAGCCAAAGTCAGGAGTGAATTAAAGAGGACCTTTCACCACCCCAGGGCTGTGCAGTTTTTTTGTACCTTGTTATTGGCACTGCTGCACAGACCCTGAGGCACTTTGAATTTTCTTCCTAACCCCGACTGTTTCAGAGTTATGAACCCCGTTATTAAAGCTCTTCACTGTCAGAAGGGCGTTTCCTGACTGTAAGTGAAGGGCTACGTCATTTGCATCGCTCGGACACTGTCCAATTAGCAGAGGACAGTGTCAGAGCAGCTTTGTCTTCTCAGTAGATCACACAGCCAGAGCCAAAGCCTCTGCTAATTGGACAGTGTCCGAGCGATGCAAATGACGTAGTCCTTCAGTTACAGTCAGGGAACGCCCTTCTGACAGTGAAGAGCTTTAATAACGGGGTTCATAACTCCGCAACGGTGGGGGGTAGGAAGAAAATTCAAAGTGCCCCAGGGTCTGTGCAGCAGCGCCTATAACAAGGTACAAAAAACCACACAGCTCTGTGGTGATGAAAGGTCCTCTTTAAAAAGAAGAGAAACGTCTAAGAGCTTCCTAAGCCAGTCCTGACTGTTGCTCAAACAACCCAGCAAAATCTGCAGCAAAAAAATGCTGTGTTTCAGCAACTTCGGACACTTGCCTAAAAGGGTTTTCCCATGAAAATATAACCATATTTTAAAGTCTAAACAATTAAAGTTTAAATATTAGATTTTCTCTAATCACATTAGTGGTGACAATCTTTTGTTTTGATAGGTTGCCAGTAGATATGACCATGAGTGCAGGAACTTTCTATGATCTTGGACTTATTGTGGCAAGTCATCTTCTCATGCAGTGCCTGATAACCCGTCCACAATATTAAAAAAACAAAAAAACAAAACTTGGCTGGGTTTCTGAAAAGTGCCAGACCATAGAAAATTCCTGCATTCATGATCATATCCATTAGCAACAGACTGTCAGCACTAAGATGTTTATAGAAAATCTTTAATAATAATTTTTAATTATTTATATTTGCAAAAATGAACTGGTGCAGAACGTGGAGACAGGCGAATGCTGTATATCACTGTACACGGGACACCACTGTGCAGGAACAATGAGTTACTGTTATAGAAGCTGGTATGCATAAACACATATCTATTTAACTGTTGACACTGTTGATAATGGTTGCTGTACAGTAGTATGTAGACCCAACAGGTATCAATGTAAGTAATATACTATACCTGGCAGCACAATATATAAACAGTTAAATAAGATACCAAGAATATGAATGAATTCTAGCAATATTCGAACTGCGATAAGACGTTGGATACTATGATGTCCACTGTATGAATTATTCATGTACTATACATAATATACAATGTATGAACTATTCATGAAGCATTTGTGTGATACATATGAGCTGTATATAAACTGCCAAAAGTTCCTATTGCATGAACTGTCCAAAGTGACCTATTGGATGGATTCCTGGTGTTTGACCATTTGATGAATGGATAATTATAGGCTGTTCCACCATGAACTGTAACTGATAGATTATACTTGTATCTTACTATGGAAAGAACAGTTTCATTTGTGTTTCACACCGTGAGGACCCCACATGTGTGAATAGCCATTTCATTTTTCCCTGGCTGTGGATTCTTGTGCAAATTGTTTTCATAATTACTGATTATTTATGATTACGCTACATTATTTTTAATTAGTGGACAATATTACTGGTAATATTACTGGATATTAGTTTTTAGATCAATGTTTGTATAATTTTATGGTACTTTCTCACCAGTGCTTGTTTATTTGTATCTACATAGCTCTGTCTCCTCAAGTGTCACAGTTTGTGGATTAATTGTTTAACAACCTAAATTAGAAACGTAGGCCTATGTATAAAGCCCTAATTCACTATAAATGTAGACACAGTTTATAGGGGAAGTATTTTCAATGTAGAAGCATTCATCATACAAAGTGAATCATCAGAATAAGGGCACTTAAACATGGCACCTAGATAGGGCAAGTGACAGGTAAGCTATGAAAGTACTCCAAGTAAACTTACACCTAAAACAACAAGCTTTTACACATGGTATGAAAGATCTACATTTACACTTGCTGTCTGATGCCAGGCTCACACTAGTGTTAGTCTCTCCGTCGTTCGGGTATGCATGGAGAGCCCGTCCGCTAAGTGGTTAGCAGCGGACCCCATAGACTATAATGGGGTCCACATGGTGTCCACCGGTTTTATACTGAAACCAGTATAAATTTTAGACAGAATCTGTGTTTAGTCTGCTATGGTGGGTGACTCCAGTACAGATGTGAACCTACCCTTAGCAATTGCTCTCATGCAAAACTCCCCTTCATCTATACCAGGGTTAGGCAACCTTTTTTGTTCGGGTTGCCGAATTTAATTAAAAAAATCAAAGATGTGGTGCTTGGAGTGCCGGGCAATAATTGTAAGTCTGACGACCCCTAAACTAAAGTCATATACCACAAACCATAACACAGAAATGCTGCCACCAGATGCTTTAGGACACATGCGTTTACTGCTATTTCCTGGGACACTCCTGTACTTTCCGATTAGAAGCAATGAAAGTCCATGTGCAGCCCCCAATTAGTGGTAAATGTATGTGTCCAGGAGCACCGTATGGCAGCATCCGTATGGTGGAAACACACTATGTATCTGGATGCAGCTATATTCTTAGGCCACTGGAGTAAAACTGCGTTCACATGGTGCATTTTCGCAAAAAAAAAAAAAAAAAAAAAGCCTGTGTTTTCTGTGCAAAAACACATCCTTGATACAGAAAACACACCGTTATACAGAATAATGTCCCATAGCGGCCCCTGCACACAGTATTATGCTTCATAGTGGCCCCTGCACAAAGTATTACATCCCATAGCGGCCTCTGCACACAGTATTATATCCCATAGCGGCCCCTGCACACAGTATTACATCCCATAGCGGCCCCTGCACACAGTATTACATCCCATAGCGGCCTCTGCACACAGTATTATGTCCCAAAGTGGACCCTGCACACAGTATTATGTCCCAAAGTGGTCCCTGCACACGGTATTATGTCCCATAGTAAATCCTGCACACAGTATAATATTCCAACTTTTATAATATTCCAATTTTCGCCACTCACTAGCTATTATTATACTGTGGTGTCTCTTCAGACCCTGGAGTATAATAAGTGAAGGGCCAAGAGAGATGACAAACATAATAAACAATGTTACTCACCTTCCCTGCGCTCCGCAGAGGCTCTGTTCTCTTCGGCGCTTCTTCCTGAAGTCAGCAACCGCTAATTGGGTGTCAGGGGTCACGCCCTGCGTCATTATGTGTAATGATGCCAGATGTGACCCCTGAAGCCCTATCAGCGGTCGCTGACTTCAGGCAGAAGCGCCTGCAGAGCACAGAGTCGCCGTGGAGCTCAGGGAAGGTAAGTAACATTGTTTTTTTATGCTTCATCACCTCTCCTAAGCCTCCGCTTATTTTACTCCGGGGTCTGAAGAGACCCCACAGTATAATAATAGTAGTTTTGTTTCGGCCATGTTTGGTCCGATCGAAAGAGCTGGGAGAGGACGCCGCTGCCCATGCCAGGTAAATAAGCGTCGCGTCCCACTCTTGGCATGTGTGTCGGGGGTTGCCGACCCCTGATCTATACCAATGCTTCACACTATCAGTCCTTCTCTTCCCTTTCGTACAGCTCTCACATACTTTTCACTCTTTAACCACCCTAATCCCTATATTTCTTTTATCAGTGAAACTAAACAGACACTATTTTGGCTTTCCCTTAATGTGCCCTGGCGTTTCGGCACCACTGTCAGAAGGGCGTTCCTCATAGCGTCTGTGAAAGATCCTCAGTGCGCCAACACCGCTTTGGCTCACACCCGAGTCTTCTTTCATATAAAAACCACACTCACCGCCAGTGAGTGCCGGGTTCACAGGATAAATACAAGACAAGCTTTCTAAATTTTATATATTTATTAACCCCTAAATGGGTCGGTATTAACATCTAACACATGCAGTTCAGAACAGATATGTAGATATATGCAAGCATTAACAGTTACTAGTTACAATATACAGTACTTAAAATAAAAGGGAATAAAGGTGAAATAATTACTTTACCACACATCTCCTTGATGTGGCTCTATAGTCCAACACTCACACATGCTCTGTCATGTGTGAATCACCCAGTGGAGGCTTCTTTGCATGTGGCATTAACTCCTAGCATGTGGCATCACAGTATATTCCAGCCTGCATGCTCTCATCACAGTCTCTCAGTAAACTCTTGTAGTCTCAGCACAGTCTCCTCCCATTGCCTCTTACCTCATCTTTTATACCCTTTATGCCACCTCCCAGAATGAGGTCACCGGCGGCAGCAAGTCTGATTGAATAATGCACTCAAGTCCAGATTTTTTGTATAGAGCTGAGACCAAGTGGAATGATACAATGTTATCAACCAGGTCTGATCTCCCTGCACAATGCATGTTTCTTTGATCACTCAGAGCTGTGTAGGAATACAATGGAGCCCTGCTGGGATGGATACAAAGCCCTATTGTTCCAGTGTTGCTACTACTGCCAATATACACCTAGGCTTATAGCTGCGCACATTATGAACAAATGCAGGTAAGAAGGGAGATACTCTACCCAGAGATCAAAATACATCTCTGAGTTATAGCCATATTTAAGCAGAATCATCACACCTCCCCCTTTAGATGGGGCTTGTAGGAAGTAGGGGCCTACGCCCCTCTTCTGAAAGCACCTCCGCCTCCAGCTTCTCAGGCTCTGGCCCCAAGGCTCCCTCACCTCCCCCCGGGGTCCCAGCAGACTCGGGCCTTGTCAGACTCCGAGGGTGGTTGAGCGCCATGCGCCTTCAATATGTCCACACTAGGGTCAGCTTGGACATCCTCTCTGAACTCTTGGTTGGAGTGAGAAAAAAGAGAGGTGCATGTTACATAGCTGCCGGACCCTTCTGGCTCTCTAGTCTGACTAGGGACACTTCTAAGGCTCAGGCCCTGATCCACGTACACTTGGCTACCTCCTGCCTGTTCTGGGTCCGCTTTCTGAGTACTGGCATCCTGTGGAGCCACCCTCATGACCCCAGGTCTTTGGGATACCAGCTTAGAGACCCCATCCCGGCGGTCTCTCAGGGTCTCTCTCACCCTAGCCGCTAGTTGGGAGAGTTCTAGGGGATTCTGCACCTCCCCCTTTGCTTCCAAACCTACATCCTGTTCCTCCTGTACTTGGGTGGGTGATGGTGATACCTTGGGCAAATGACTGAGATCAGGCTTCCCAAACCATCCTCCCACAATACATTGACAGGTAATACATTTGACATACCCCCTTCTTGGATCATACCTCCAGTACCCCATGCCATCTGCACTTGGGCCATGGGCGATCCTGGAATAGAACTGGACAGAAGAGACATGTATGTCTCATACCGGCCGGACTCCTCCGGCTTCAAGGGAGTGAGGCTAGTCATGGCGGTCTCAGCACCGACTCCAGGTGGTGTAGGCAACGGTTCAAGGGTCGGCTCGCCCTCCACCCTTGTAGCACTCTGGCTGCGGGCTAACACCGTACTACCAGCAGTCCATCCCTCACCTGGATCGGCCATGAGATCCACATAGCCTACCTGACCACCTGGCACATGGTCAGCAGTTGGGTGCTTATCGGATACACTGGGCGAAATAATAGAAGTCGCTTCCAGTGACTCAGAAGAGCTACCCTGTACATTTTCACAACAAGCATTGGCAATTACATTGACAGTACCTTCATTAGCAATTGTTAATTCACACCGGGCCTCAATGAGATCTGCAGTAGACATGTTAACAAGCTGGGAGGGGAGACGCCCCCACAGATGTGGGTGTGTCTACAGACAAAGTCTCATTGGCTCCTAGCACAGGGGTGAACAAAGCATCAATAACATTTTTGCTGAGCTGGGTTGCAGGAAGCTCGTTTGCATCTTCCCTGCTCTCAGCTGAAGGCAACTCATTAGCATGTACACTTACTGCCATGGGAAGTATCTCAGAGGGGGGGGGGTTACGGGCCCTCTCTGCAGATATGACAGACACATTATCAACATTAGTCATAGACAGTTTATCACAGTAAATTGGGGTGCTCCCCACCCCATATTGGGACATCATAGGTCCTAAATCAGTTCCCAACAGTACATTAGCAGGCAAATCAGTCAATAGTCCCACAGTCCGCATTCCTTTTCCTGCACCCCAGTCCAGATACACAGATGGGCCACCTGCTGTGGCTTGGGAAGCAGGGAAGTTCTCAGGGCGGTTGGGGCACTCCTCCTTGAAATGTCCTGTCTGGTTACAGGCATGGCCCCGCCACACCTCCCCTTGGGGTTTGGGGAAGGTCACTAGGGTGCCCAGAGTTCTTGGGACAGGGGAAGGACCACCCGGGGCATAGTTTGTCTCACCCGACCTGACAGACGGCTGTGGTGAACTCCGGCCTGGCCTCTCCTTCCAACTTGAGGGTCTGTGCAGGGTTGTTGGAGTTTGCGCTTGCTGGGAGAGCCCCATCCTTCTGAGCTCAAGCTGAAACTCCCTCTCGGCCTGTTGCTCAGCAGCCTGTCGTTCAGCATCCTTCCTCTCGCTCTCGGCCTGTCGCTCAGCATCCTTCCTCTCTCTCTCGGCCTGCCGTTCTGCTGCCTGCCGTTTTTGTTCTTGTTCTACAGCTTCCAGAAAACGGCACAACACCTGCAGGTATGTGTTAGGGTCACTGGTGCCTACTTGCTGTAGGGCCATTTGCCAGTATGAAACCATTCCCCCTACAAGGCTGGGGTTACTGGTCTCTCCTGGTGAAGTAATCCTTGGGACCGGGCTGCTTGCTGCACTTCCTGGCCTAGCCCCAAAATCAGGACTCTGCTCGATTCTCTGCATAGCTGTGGCTGCCTCTATTTCAGCCATATGCTCAGGATCTCCAAAAGCCTGGTTCAGCAGTTCTGGAGATCTGCTTCTGAGCCCACTAGCCATCCACTGGTATTTGCCAAATAAAAGATAGGATAGAATACAAAGAGTAAGGGAGGGGAACAGCACTGTATCAAACTTTCACTGTATCTTAATGCTTGCTTTAATACCGAGCTTGTCTCATAGGATTACCATAATCCCCAGCATGTGAGTGATAAAGGTCACCAACACACGCTGTTTATCCTAAGATCCCACTACGCTGCCACCAATGTGAAAGATCCTCAGTGCGCCAACACCGCTTTGGCCACACCTGAGTCTTCTTTCATATAAAACCACACTCACCGCCAGTGAGTGCCGGGTTCACAAGATAAATACAAGACAAGCTTTCTAAATTTTATATATTTATTAACCCCTAAATGGGTCGGTATTAACATCTAACACATGCAGTTCAGAACAGATATGCAGATATATACAAGCATTAACAGTTACTAGTTACAAGACACAGTGCAATGAAATAAAAGGGACTAAAATTGAAATAATTACTTTACCACGCATCTCCTTGATGTGGCTCTATAGTCCAACACTCACACATGCTCTGTCATGTGTGAATCACCCAGTGGAGGCTTCTTTGCATGTGGCATTCACTCCTAGCATGTGGCATCACAGTATATTCCAGCCTGCATGCTCTCATCAAAGTCTCTCAGTAAACTCTTGTAGTCTCAGCACAGTCTCCTCCCATTGCCTCTTACCTCATCTTTTATACCCTTTATGCCACCTCCCAGAAAGAGGTCACCGGCGGCAGCAAGTCTGATTGAATAATGCACTCAAGTCCAGATTTTTTGTATAGAGCTGATACCAAGTGGAATGATACAATTTTATCAACCAGGTCTGATCTCCCTGCACAATGCATGTTTCTTTGATCACTCAGAGATGTGTAGGAATACAATGGAGCCCTGCTGGGATGGATACAAAGCCCTATTGTTCCAGTGTTGCTACTACTGCCAATATACACCTAGGCTTATAGCTGCGCACATTATGAACAAATGCAGGTAAGAAGGAAGATACTATACCCAGAGATCAAAATACATCTCTGAGTAATAGCCATATTTAAGCAGAATCATCACAGCGTCGTTACTGGGCAGTAAGAAACGCCCCCTCTGACAGTACAGGGCTATGAACGAGTATTGTCGAGGGGGCGTTCCTCACAGCCCAGCGATGACACTGAGCTATGAGGAACGCCCTTCTGACAGTGGGGAGATATCGGTGCCAAAACTAAGGGCACCGATATTTCCAGCCCCAGGGAACATTACGGGAAAGCTCTCTAGCGGTATATAAAACCACATATGCATGAGGACATGAAAGGACTTCTTTAAAAGATATTTTCTCATTTCAGAGTTTCACCTGCCCTCCTATCTCCCTCCTGTCCACTTCCCACTTTTCAGCTCAGTCCAACAGTGTGCTCTGTGTTTGTTCTAAATTTTAGTTATCTCTGGGTTTACATCCAGAAATAATAGAGGCACTGATCAAGAAACTGTTCTAGCACTTATCTAGGGTTAACATCATGCAGAAATATAAAAAGATAAGAACGAGTCATCAGCCCCACCAGAGAGTTGGTCTGTAACCCAGACAATGAGATCTAAACACAGAGGAGACATAAAAAGCAGTATCTTGCTCCGTTGGTCAGCATCTTAATGTCTAAAACACTTCAGTTGCTTTAAAAAGAGGACCTTTCCCCACGTCCACCAACCCCAGTTTTTAGAATCTGGTAATAGAGACTGCTGAACTGATATAGGAACAGTTGGAATTTTTCCTCTAGCTCCAAACATTCCCAAGCAAGAAATGCAGTTAGTTTTGGTTCCTGATATGCTTTGTAGGCTCTGTACTGTCAGGTGGGCAGTGCCAGACAGGAACAGGCAAGAGGGCGTGATTCAGAAGGAGACAATTTCAGACCTCAGAATCGCATCCCTTGCCTGCTCCTTCCTCACAATGATCACCTGACAGTAAAGAGACTGAATATCACATCAGGCACCACAACTAACAGCATTTATTGCTCAGGAACAATGGGGGCTAGACAAAAATTTATACCTATGCCAGAATCAGTGGAACAGCACCTATTAAATGATATAAAGGGATGGACTTGGCAGACGTAGTGAAAGGTCTGCTTTAAACTACAAGTTTAAATGTGGATATGTGAATACCCTGTCATATCAAAATGCCTCCCAAACCAACACTAGAGCCATGTAGGGACCTTTAATAGGAAGAGAAACGTACTCTTGTAGCCAAAAACTGATAAAGCTATGCAGAAATAGTCATCTGAAATCGACACACAACATTGCCCTTTTAGCTGCAATTGACATTTTAGTCTCTGAGTGTCATGGCTGTAAGAAAATCTGGTAAATCAGGCTCCGCCCCAAGTCACTAACAGGATGATTTGCATATCCATAAAACAATGATTACCTCAGCATCGCTTTATCTGCTTGTGGCCACAAAGATATGGTTCCCCTCCTAAAGGCCCATACAATGCACGATTATTGGTTTAGGCTTAAGTATATTGAACCCCCATTAACAACAAATCCTAACAAATTAGCAGAGCTCTTTTATTATACAGGAGCAGTGGATTTTTCTGTATGTTATCTATAGTGGAAGGTGAAATGGTGCTCTACAGGTGAGAAGTGTCTCCTGTACAGGTCACAGCTCACAGAATATACACTACTGCTAGCGAGGGTCAGTGGAAAACCACTGAAGAAACATAATACAGAAGTCAGTGGTATAATAACAACCTGCAGAATTTATCATTATGCGTCAGTCAAGAGGTAAATGAGACAAAGCAATGTTCTACAGATCTGTATACAGAGAAGCACCCTCTGTGTGTCTTCAGGATACACCATTATATTATGGTGAGGAGTGAGACGGACACTTCCATCCTGAGTCTAAAGCAGAATGGATGAAATTCACCTTTTCCCGAGATACATAGATCATATATAATCCACTGCTGACAGCACACTGTGACATCTCTATTAAAGTGCCTGTCACCTGTAATCCGGTTAGTGCCATGTACAGCACCATCCTCAGCAACCATACTCACTGTCACTAGAACAAAAGAGCAGGACAGAACAGAGTGGGGATCAGACGTTTTTCAGGGGTGACCCAACAGATGACTAAGAATGAGAAATTCAAGAATAAAAGAGCTTTGTGCCCACACTGAACCCAGGAGGTGGCATTCAGTGATAACACACTGGACACGAGACATACTGGCCTCAGGGTGACACAGCACTGTGAATAACACACCGCACCGGCTCCGGGGAGACAGCTCAATGGCTTGTTTTCTCTCAATGCTGAGGAATTGTTCTCATTAATAGCATCATAACTATCAGTCAGCAGGCAGCACCCTGCAGAGAGTGCGGCTGTCAGCCAATAAAATACTGCTTAATAGAAAAGCTAGTGACTGAAGCAAAGAGGTCTATTTCACTACAATGGGTGGTGTTACACTGCCCTCTACAAGTGATCTCCTAGTAATACATCTGGGGACGCATATTACACAGCCACGCCGCAGAAAAGTAGCAGCAGCAGCATCCAGAAACTTGTGAAAACTATAATGTTGAAAAAAGGCATAAAACTTTACAGAACATTCATCCAGGAGCCCAAAATAAAGGAGTTATAGAGGAACATCAAGACAGCTCCACTTTTTCCAATAAGAGGCAAGGAACTATCCAGGTTTCTGGTATTCACTTGAATAGAGCTGAATTACAATACCAGACCCCACCATGGAAAACATGGCTGCTAACTTTAGAAAAGAGCAAAGTGTCTAATCCAACCAATATACAAGACAAGATCAGAAGACTGACTAGAAGGGTTTTGCTATACTATCACTGTGCAGAGCCACAAAGGGAGCAGCTTAATACACGGCTGTAATCCCATGAACTCTAACCTCATCTCATTTCCAAGGATAGTTAGTCATTTATTTGTAACTTATAAATTCTTCTAAGGTCGGGGCCCTAAGTTGCGAAAAAGCAATGTTTTTACAGTACCTGCAAAGTGGATGGGGTTCTGGCTAATCCCAACCACACATTGCAGAAAAAAATCCACAGAACAAAAACTGTTTTCAAAAATCACAGCATGACAATTATACCTTTGGAAACAATGGCATTTTTCCATATAGGTATAATAGGGGCAGAAAGTCCTCAGAGGAAAACTGTGAAAATGCAATGGAAAACGCTGTGGAAAAAAACTGTGGTTTTTTTCGCAGCATTTCACTACATGGAGCCTTATCCTAAAGGTGTTTTACATCTCTCCTTGGAAAAAGCAGCAAAATCCAAGTTATCTAAGCTTGTGTACTAGCTGTTCTTAAACGGGGTTATCTGGTTTCTAACATCCGACACCAAGGACCCCCACAGATCACTTTTCAATTGCCAAACTATGTCAAGGCAGCACTCAGATAGTAGAAAGATTTTTGGGTGCCTGTTCCATGTAGGGCTGGCCACCTCCCTACTGGACAATTGTATATGAATTAGAGATGGAACCGCACTCCAATCGAAGTTATGCTTCAAACATTTTATTTTTATTAATGCAACGTTTCGGCGTGTGCCCTTCATCAGGCATTTAAAAATATATAGTGTGCAAAGGATCACTTACTGATGACTACATGGTGCAGACTTGTCACAGGAATAGAATGAAGGCCTTCATTCTATTCCTGTGACAAGCGACTGAGCATCAGTAAGTGATCCTTTGCACACTATATATTTTTAAATGCCTGATGAAGGGCACACGCCCGAAACGTTGCATTAATAAAAATAAAGTGTTTGAAGCATAACTTCGATTGGAGTGCGGTTCCATCTCTTCTTCCCCACAGATCACTGGTACCAAGCGGCGAGCGTAGGAACTGCAGCACTGCTCCATATATTTCAGTTGGACAGTGCTGCAGTACCCACACTTGCCGCTACAGTTTGTACATCGAGTGAACAGCACAGCTTGCAGTATGTAAACAATACTGCCAGCCGCGCCGTCTCGGTACCAGTGATCTATGGTGGTCCCAGATGTTGGACCGCCGCAGTTCTAATATTAATGACCTATCCTAAGGATAGGCCATCAGTGTTAGAAGTCGGATGACCCTTTAAGCTTCTGTGGGATTGTACTATACCTTCATAGGAAAGAATATCTCTGTTAGAGCTTGCTGTGTCACAAATCCAGTCAGAACTTGTAATATGGAGATATTCATAGCACTGCAGCTAGGGCACAATAACCCCATAATACAGAACCATACTGAAGTAACAGAGAGCAGAACACAGAGTGCCTACAGCTCCACCAGGGACTCCACCAGCCCCCTTTCAGCCTCTTGCCCTTGACTAACCAAGACTGAAGACCGTAAAACTGCAGGATTATGAAACATTTGACAACTTCTAGTTGACAAGTTGCAAGAAACCTTGTGATCACTGCAAAAAATCCCAACTCTGCAGCCACATTTGTGCTGGGTTCCTGCACAACATGACATCTTGGTGAATTGCACTACACTACAAACACACTAAATGATTACACATCAAAACCATAACCACAACAAGGAAATATTGCAGGAGTAGGAATATTTATGTGGTGTTTGTGTAGTTCCAGGTAACCAGCTATCTGTCACACAAGCCCAACCTATTGGTAGACTGGTAATACATGGAAACTCAGACCCAAATTTACTATTAGTTAGACCGTACAAATCTAAGTAAGCTACACCAGATTTACAGTGGGGAAAAAAAAGTATTTAGTCAGCCACCAATTGTGCAATTTCTCCCACTTAAAAAGATGAGAAAGGCCTGTAATTGTCATCATAGGTAGACCTCAACTATGAGAGACAAAATGAGAAAACAAATCCAGAAAATCACATTGTCTGATTTTTAAAGAATTTATTTGCAAATTATGGTGGAAAATAAGCATTTGGTCACCTACAAACAAGCAAGATTTCTCTCTCTCACAGACCTGTAACTTCTTCTTTAAGAGGCTCCTCTGTCCTCCACTCATTACCTGTAGTAATGGCACCTGTTTGAAATTGTTATCAGTATAAAAGACACATGTCCACAACCTCAAACAGTCACACTCCAAACTCCACTATGGTGAAGACCAAAGAGCTGTGGAAGGACACCAGAAACAAAATTGTAGACCTGCACCAGGCTGGGAAGACTGAATCTGCAATAGGCAAGCAGCTTGGTGTGAAGAAATCAACTGTGGGAGCAATAACTAGAAAATGGAAGACATACAAGACCACTGATAATCTCCCTCGATCAGGGGCTCCACGCAAGATCTCACCCCGTGGGGTCAAGAACAGTAAGCAAAAATCCCAGAACCACAAGGTAGGACCTAGTGAATGACCTGCAGAAAGCTGGGACTAAGGCTACCGTCAGTAACACACTATGCCGCCAGGGACTCAGATCCTGCAGTGCCCCCTGCTTAAGCCAGTACATATCCGGGCCCGTCTGAAGTTTACTAGAGAGCATTTGGATGTTCCAGAAGAGAATTGGGAGAATGTCATATGGTCAGATGAAACCAAAGTGGAACTGTTTGGTAGAAACACAACTGGTCGTGTTTGGAGGAGAGTGAATGCTGAGTTACATCCAAAGAACACCATACCTACTGTGAAGCATGGGGGTGGAAACATCATGCTTTGGGTCTGTTTGTCTGCAAAGGGACCAGGACGACTGATTCATGTACACGAAAGAATGAATGGGGCCATGTATTGTGAGATTTTGAGTGCAAACCTCCTTCCATCTGCAAGGACATTGAAGATGAAACGTGGCTTGGTCTTTCAGCATGACAATGATCCCAAGCACACCGCCAGGGCAACGAAGGAGTGGTTTTGTAAGGAGCATTTCAAGGTCCTGGAGTGGCCTAGCCAGTCTCCAGATCTCAACCCCATAGAAAACCTTTGGATGGAGTTGAAAGTCCGTGTTGCCCAGCGACAACCCCAAAAACATCACTGCTCTAGAGGAGATCTGCATGGAGGAATGGGCCAACATACCAGCAACAGTGTGTGCCAACCTTGTGAAGACTTACAGAAAACGTTTGACCTCTGTTATATATCCTTTGTTGGCAATGACAAAGTATTGAGATGAACTTTTCTTATTGACCAAATACTTATCTTCCACCATAATTTGCAAATAAATTCTTTAACGCCCTTAGCGACCCAGGGCGTAATAGTACATCCTGAGTCGCATGACAATGTATGGAGAGAACTCAGAAGCTGAGCTCTCTCAATACAGGGCGGATGCCGGCTGGATAATACAGCCAGGACCCGCCGCCAACAGCAGCGATCGGTGCCTGCACCGATCGCTGCTGTTAACTCTTTAGATGTCGCGGTCAGACAGGACCGCGGCATCTAAATTGCGCAGGCACCACAGGTGCCGCCATTTTCACCGATCGCCGCCCTCCAGAACGTCATCGGAGAGCAGCAATCGGTTAACATGACAGCCGGGAGCCTATTGAAGACTCCCAGACCTGTCATTACATTAGATCTATTACACGATGCCAGAGGCAGCGTCTAATAGAAGTAAAGGCATTTTGCTATTCACTGCAATACAGTAGTATTGCATTGAATAGTATGAGCGATCAGACCCTCTAGGTTTCAAGGACCCTAGGGGGTCTGATCATACAAGTAACAGTAGAAAAAAAAAAAAAAAAAAAAAAAAACACAAGTTCAAATCACCCCCCTTTCCCTAGATCAGATATAAAAGTAAATAAACAAAAGTAAACACACACATTAGGTATCCCCGCGCTCCAAAATGCCCGAACTATTCAAATATTTATCCTATACGGTGAACGGCGTAGCGGTAAAAAAAAAAATCAAAATGGCCAAATAGTGTTTTTTTTCAACACTTTGCCTCCTATAAAAAAATTGAATAAAAAAGTGATCAAACCATCAGATCTTTCCCCAAATGGTATCAATAAAAACGTCATGTTATCACACATACAAATACTCCATACCCAGCTCCATACATGTATATATGAAAAAGTTACAGGTGTCACAATATGGTGACACAAATTTTTTTCTATTTGGCAAAATTTTTAATTTTTAAAAGGTATCAAAACATTGCAAATACTATATAAATTTGGTATCACCATGTTCGTACTGACCTGCAGAATACAGATAACATGTCATTTTTACCACACAGTGAACGCTGTAAAAATTAAACCCACATGAAATTGGCGCAAATGCAGTTTTTCTCCAATCGCACCTCATTCTGAAATTTTTTCCAGCTTCCCAGTACATTGCCCAGCATATTGAATGGTACCATTACAAAGTACAATTTGTTTCGCAAACAATAAGCCATCATGTGACTCTGTGAACTGAGAAATGAAAAAGTTATGGCTCTTGAAATGTGGGGAGGGAAAAACGAAAAATAGCCGGGTCTTTAAGGGGTTAAAAATCAGACAATGTGATTTTCTGGATTTGTTTTCTCATTTTGTCTCTCATAGTTGAGGTCTACCTATGAAGTCAATTACAGGCCTCTCATCTTTTTAAGTGGGAGAACTTGCACAATTGGTGGATGACTAAATACTTTTTTTTCCCCACTGTATCACAGTGGCTCATGCTGGAAGATAAATATAGAATATTTTTATACTGTCTAGTCTACATTTACCCATCCTTTTACCTGGCTTACTTTGAGACAGAACCTTTCGACACAATTTTGACGCATGCCCTGCCCTGTTTTCTGAGAATCCATGTCTAGCAGGTTGAAAACTTTTAGCACAAACTAGGCACACTAAAGATTTGGGATGTCTATGCTAGTGTCTAGTTGTAACCACAGTAGCAAATCTGTAGGTAAAAATGGAAAACTCCAGCTGTCCTGTATATAAATTCCTGTCTCCACCTCTATATAGATAAAGTGCAGTCACTAAAAGTTGGCATATGTACTATAAAGTGATCTGAACCATCATTTATGCCTCTTCCAGCTGGTATGTTAGAAGTAGGAAAAATGAGTAGCATAAGGATGTGAGAGACAATGGCAAAGGCTGAATTATGTTGGCTAAGACTGGGTCAGAACATCTCAAAAATGTTAAGTCTTGTGCGGTGTTCCAGTATTAGGTGGCTAATACCTACCTAAAGTAGTACAAGGACAACTAGTAAACTGGTAACAGAGTCCTGGACACTCAAGAGTCAATGATGTGAATGAAGATCCAACCTTACTGAAAAAGTTAACTGTGGGCTGTGCCAGAACACAAATTGGGGTAATTCTTTCAGCTTTCTGGCGTAGATGTATGAAAGTGTATTGCATCTTTGGGGTAAGGCCCCTCATTGTGCGCCTCACTCACGAAGTGTGCAGAAAGAGGGGTGGGCCGGGGACACCTCGGCTGAACATATTTATGACAACTCACCCGAGTTCCCTGGCTTGAGTTATTTTCGAAATCTACGCAGTTCCTAAGTGGTGTAGATCTCCATTCTGGAACTTGGGCTTGCACCTGATTTATGAAGAGGCCAGGGCCCTGTGTTTGAGGCCTAGGACTCATTTGTCTCAGTAGATTTGTGACACTTAAGTCCTAATATATTTCTCACTCTGTGTAGTAATCTGAACTTTATAATGGTCATATTCTTGCTGTACTGGAAAAAAGATCAGATAAGATCAGATAATTCTTTAATAGTTCCACCATGGGGAAATTCAGTGTGTTACAGCAGCATAGATAATGCAATACAAATACAATATATACAAAAGCTCCAAGGTAGAGGCATTACAATGACAGTAGGTACAGCTAAAACGGTAAAGGTAAAAAAGTAGTAGAAGGGATATCACAACTTAAGATCTTTCAGTTCTCTGTATGGAATGATCTCTGCTTAGGTCGGTTTTGGTTGTACAGCCTGACCGCAGTGGGGAGGAAAGACTTCCGATAGAGCTCCTTCTCACACTTAGCAGTAAAAGTGCAAATATAAAAGCTATAAGAGAAAAAGCAGAAAGGATGCGCTCCTTGTGTGGAACCAATGGTAAGGAAATTTTAAGGTGCAGCCCACAATGGTACTCTTATGGATTGGGTGCTCACCTTTTAATGTTGTGGTACGCCACAACTGCTCAAAGAACATATAACTCAAAAGTTGGACGGCAGCGTTCACTGGCACACGGCTGACTGGAAACTCCAGAGTTGTAGACAATATGTAGCTATGTATATGGAATTGGCAATAACTCCAACTGGAAATAGCCAGGATGCGCACTCCTCAGCGGGATTGAAATTTCCAGATACACCACGGTATTGGTATGGACATAATTTATTAGGTATGACTAGGATTACACATTTTGGGGTATTTCGCACTATAAAAAGTGCAACCCTTCCTCAGATCCAAACAGTCAGTGAACTACAAATAAATAAAACGATTTCTCTATATAAAATCCAATGCAAAAAAAATCGTACTTCATTGAATATATATATAAAAAAATATTATATTTATACATTCATACACACAGATTATATATATATATATATATATATATATATATATTAGAGAGAGAGAGAGAGAGAGAGAGAGAGAGAGAGAGAGAGAGAGAGAGAGAGAGAGAGATGTATATTATCTCTCTGCCATATTTTGTGTATAAAACATTATAGATCAAAAATGGTAAAAAATAATGAATAGTAAATAAACGGGTGAAATACTTCAATGATAAAAGGGAATTTAGGAATGAGGCTTAAAAGGGTATTCCCATGAACATAATCATATCTACAGCATATTTGTAGATAATTACATGTTAAACATTTTTGCAAATATAAGTAGTTCTAAAGAGTTTTTAAGATGTTCTCTAACCATCTAATTGGTGACAGTCTGTTTTCTTGATCGGTTGCCAATGGATACGACCACGAATGCAGAAACGTTCTATGGTCTGGGACTTGACAGAAATCAAACTATGATTTTCTTATTGTAACTAGGTTATCAGGCAGGGACTCTACATGTATCAGAAGATATCCAGTCCACAACAAGGAAATCATGGCTTATTTTCTGACCTTAGAAAGGTCCTGCACTGATGGTCATATCCACTGGCAACCGATCAAGACGACAACTTGTGACCACAAGATATTTAGAGAAAATCTATAAAACTCTGCAAAATGTTAAATTACTTATATTTGCAAAAATGTTTAACTTTTAATTATCTACAGATTTAAAAATTGTTATGTTCATGGGAATACCCCTATAATATAACAGTCATCCAAATATAAATACATACAGTCATGGCCAAAAGTTTTGAGAATGATACAAATATAAATTTTTACAAAGTCTACTGCTTCAGTTTTTCTAATGGCAATTTGCATATACTCCAGAATGTTATAAAGAGTGATCAGCTTAACAGCAATTACTTGCAAAGTCAATATTTGCCTAGAAAATGAACTTTATCCCCCAAAACACATTTCAACATCATTGCAGCCCTGCCTTAAAAGGACCACCTAACATCGTTTCAGTGATTGCTCCATTAACACAGGTGTGGGTGTTGATGAGGACAGGGCTGGAGATCAATCTGTCATGATTAAGTAAGAATGACACCACTGGACACTTTAAAAGGAGGCTGGTGCTTGCCATCATTGTTTCTCTTCTGTTAACCATGGTTATCTCTAAAGAAACACGTGCAGTCATCATTGCACTGCACAAAAATGGCCTAACTGGGAAGAGTATTGCAGCTAGAAAGATTGCACCTCAGTCAACAATCTATCGCATCATCAAGAACTTCAAGGAGAGAGGTTCCATTGGTGCCAAAAAGGCTCCAGGGCGCCCAAGAAAGACCAGCAAGCGGCAGGACCGTCTCTTAAAAGTGTTTCAGCTGCGGGATCGGGCTACCAGCAGTGCAGAGCTTGCTGAGGAATGGCAGCAGGCAGGTGTGAGTGCATCTGCACGCACTGTGAGGCGGAGACTCTTGGAGCAAGGCCTGGTCTCAAGGAGGGCAGCAAAGAAGCCACTTCTCTCCAGAAAAGACATCAGGGACAGACTGATATTCTGCAAAAGGAACAGGGAGTGGACTGCTGAGGACTGGGGTAAAGTCATTTTCTCTGATGAATCCCCTTTTCGATTGTTTGGAACATCTGGAAAACAGCTTATTCGGAGAAGAAGAGGTGAGCACTACCACCAGTCTTGTCTCATGCCAACTGTAAAGCATCCTGAAACCATTCATGTGTGGGGTTGCTTCTCAGCCAAGGGAATCGGCTCTCTCACAGTCTTGCCTAAAAACACAGCCATGAATAAAGAATGGTACCAGAATGTCCTCCAAGAGCAACTTCTCCCAACCGTCCAAGAGCAGTTTGGCGCTCAACAATGCCTTTTCCAGCATGATGGAGCACCTTGCCATAAAGCAAAGGTGATAACTAAATGGCTCAGGGAACAAAACATAGAGATTTTGGGTCCATGGCCTGGAAACTCCCCAGATCTTAATCCCATTGAGAACTTGTGGTCAATCATCAAGAGACGGGTGGACAAACAAAAACCAACAAATTCAGACAAAATTAAAGCATTGATTCTGCAAGAATGGACTGCTATCAGTCAGGATTTGGTCCAGAAGTTGATTGAGAGCATGCCAGGGAGAATTGCAGAGGTCCTGAAGAAGAAGGGTCAACACTGCAAATATTGACTTGCTGCATTAACTCATTCTAACTGTCAATATAAGCTTCTGTTACTCATAATATGAATGCAATTCTATTTCTGTATGTGATAAAAACATCTGACAAACACACATAAAAACCAGAGGGCAGCAGATCATGTGAAAATATAATATTTGTGTCAGTCTCAAAACTTTTGGCCATGACTGTATATAAAAAAAAAAAAAAAAAAAAAAAAGAAGGGTTGTAACTTCATAAGATAAAGAATAAAACATAGTAATAAATGTATATACAGAACAGACAAACAGACCTGTGTCCTGAAGCTGCAGAAATCGTTATGACAGACTGACAGAAAGAGAGTGGCTTTGTAGCACAGCGTGGAACACCTGCGCAGAAGGAGGTGTATAGAGCGCTTTGACAGATAGTAAAGCGCTCATGCCTGCTGTAAACAAAAAACTGAAAGTGCACACATGCGCAGTAGTGCTATGTCAGCACTGTAAGAAGGTGATTTTCACTATCAGAGAATATGGCAGGAAGATTGGATATGTTATTGCCTGTTTAAGGCATGAGGAAGATAGACTGAGGGTATAGAAATTAATAAAGCTATAAAGGGGATGTTTTTAGGCTAAATGAATAAAATGGAATATTGGACATAGAGATGTAATGATGGCTTTCTTTCTGTCCCACCGATAAAATTAATGAATTTGAATTATTTCTAGACCGTAACAACTTTACTAGAATGCTCACTTTGAAGAGACACTTTGAGATCATTCAAAAAAACAACATCCTATCCCAAATGTAATAATGAAAGTAATGAATCAGAAACACATATAGAAAGATTCTGTTTACGACATCCTAATTCTCCATCACCAAGGCCAACAGATCTGAAACTGAAATCTATGTTCTACCCAGTACATCATAGGGGAAATTATATTGGTACATTTTTATAAGTAGTATCTGATGCCTTCAGAAATATAAACACACAGGGTGTGCTGAAAGGACATAGAAATAAGAAAAACCTCACATGGTCAAAAAGGAAAGCCCTCAAAAATCTGTCACACAATACAAACCTTGTTATTAAAAGTGCTGATAAAGGGGGAGGAATCGTGCTACAAGACCGATCTGACAGAAGCAGAAAGGATCTTGTCAGACAGAGTATTACGAAAAACTTACAGAGGATCCTACGGAAATATTCTTATTAGAATATAAGACTCTCATAGAAGAAGCCGATAAAAATGGGATCCTAAGCAAAAAAAAAGAGAAAGAATTTTTGACTGCAAAAGTCCCCAAGATAGCTTTGTACTACCATTTACCAAAAGTTCATACGGATGAAATTAACCCCCGGGTCGTCCTATCATATCGGGAATCAATTCCTTGATCAGTAATCTTTCGGAATATATTGACCACCAATTGCAAAAATTTCTATTAAACCTACCATCATATCTAAAAGATTCATCCACATTAATCAGTAAATTAAGAGGTGTGAAATGTAGGAACGAATATCTCTGGGCTACCTTGGACGTTAGTTCATTGTATACTAATATACTTCATGATAAAAGGTATTTGGGCCATTTCCCATTATCTTGATTCAGATCCACTACTACCTTCAGTTCAAAAGGCTTTTCTTCTAGATAGTATACAATTTATTTTACAACACAATGTTTTTTCGTTTGAAGGCATTCTGTCTAAACAATGTAGGGGTACCGCGATGGGCACTAAATTTGCACCGAGCTTCGCCAACTTATATATGGGCAACTTTGATAAGAGAGATATCTATCAGGAACACATATGGTCACAGAATATCATTTTCTATATCAGATACATAGATGACCTTCTTTTTATCTGGAAAGGGTCATCATCCAGTCTCAATAATGTTATCCGTCATCTAAACTCCAACAATTGGGGCCTAAGATTTACTAGCTCTCAATCTCTATTCCATATTGAATACCTTGACCTGATTTTAAGCTCAGATGGATCGAGAATAATAACCAAGACATTCTTTAAGAAGGTTGATGGACACAGCTTATTAAATTTTAAAAGCGACCATTATAAAAAATGGAAGCTGAATGTTCCATTCAGCCAATTTAAACGGCTCAGACGAAACTGTACCCTAGACATAGATTATCAGACACAGAGCAAAACTATGTCTGAAAGATTTCAGGAAAAGAAGTACCCTAAATCTGTCATACAGGAACCGCAGATTCGCGCTGGTACCCTTTCACAGAATGCCTTAAATCAAAACCCTCCACTAACACTTCAGATAAGTGGCAATTTAATTATCTTACTACATACATACAATCATTCTCATGTAAGTATTAAACATATTTTTTAAAAAACACTGGAATATATTACAAAGTGATTCAGTTATCGGCAAATTACTACCATCTAATCCAGCCCTCACAATTCGACGTGCAAAAACAATAAATATCATCGCACCAATCAAACTTCACAAACAAAAGCAAGTAAGAACTTAACATACACATTAAATAATAGCCACTGAAAAGGGATTTTCAAATGTGGGAAAAAAACGCTGCAAGTGCTGCCTCTCAATATGCCACAAATCCAAACAATTCAAGAGCAACACGACAGGGGAAACATTTGACATTAACCAGTATTTGAGCTGTGAAACTGAATATGTCATTTACCTAATGGAATGTATTTGCAGCAAGTGGGCCGCACTACACTTCCATTCTATATCAGAATAAATAATCACAGATCTAATATAACGAGGATACACCAAACATGGAGTATCCAGACATGCATTACACTCCTGTAACTGTGACTTTAAAGCTTTCAGAGTCTCCCCTATTGAACACATCTCCATTCTGACCAGAATAGGTATGAAAGACTAGGAAGAAGGGAGATGTTTTGGATTTTCAAACTAAACACACTATTCTCCCAGGGGTCTAAATGAAGTCACAGAATTAGTCATTTGACCATTTTTTGTTTTTCCCACTTAATACCCATATAATAATTCTATTCTTTTATTATCCATTGTTAAATTTCATTTCATACATCCATCACTCAGTAAATCACATCATTTATTATATATATAGTTTTTTTTTTTTTTATCCCATGCACCATTTTCCATTTCATGGATTCATTAGTAGTTATCCCACCATTCTATCCATTATTTTTACCCCCCCTTTTTTGTTTTTTTCAAACTTCATTAACACTATTCCATGTTTAATTTTTTCACATCTTTCAACATTCGCATTACATCTCTATTTCCAATATTCCATTTTATTCATTTAGCCTAAAAACATCCCCTTTATAGCTTTATTGATTTCTATACCCTCAGTCTATCTTCCTCATGCCTTAAACAGGCAATAACATATCCAATCTTCCTGCCATATTCTCTGATAGTGAAAATCACCTTCTTACAGTGCTGACATAGCACTACTGCGCATGCGTGCACTTTCAGTTTTTTGTTTACAGCAGGCATGAGCGCTTTACTATCTGTCAAAGCGCTCTATACACCGCCTTCTGCGCAGGTGTTCCACGCTGTGCTACAAAGCCACTCTCTTTCTGTCAATCTGTCATAATGATTTCTGCAGCTTCAGGACACAGGTCTGTTTGTCTGTTCTGTATATACATTTATTACCATGTTTTATTCTTTATCTTATGAAGTTACAACCTTTATATATATATATATATATATATATATATATATATATACAGTACAGACCAAAAGTTTGGACACACCTTCTCTTTCCAAGAGTTTTCTGTATTTTCATGACTATAAAGATTGTAGATTCACACTGAAGGCATCAAAACTATGAATTAACACATGTGGAATTATATACTTAACAAAAAAGTGGGAAACAACTGAAAATATGTCTTATATTCTAGGTTCTTCAAAGTAGCCACCTTTTGCTTTGATTACTGCTTTGCACACTCTTGGCATTTTCTTGATGAGCTTCAAGAGGTAGTCACCTGAAATGGTCTTCCAACAGTCTTGAAGGAGTTCCCAGAGATGCTTAGTACTTGTTGGCCCTTTTGCCTTCACTCTGCAGTCCAGCTCACCCCAAACCATCTGGATTGGGTTCAGGTCTGGTGACTGTGGAGGCCAGGTCATCTGGCGTAGCACCCCATCACTCTCCTTCTTGGTCAAATAGACCTTACACAGTCCGGAGGTGTTTGGGGTCATTGTCCTGTTGGTCCAACTAAACGCAAACCGGATGGAATAGCATGCCGCTGCAAGATGCTGTGGTAACCGTGCTGGTTCAGAATAAATCCCCAACAGTGTCACCAGCAAAGCCCCGCCACACCATCACACCTCCTCCTCCATGCTTCACGGTGGGAACCAGGCATGAAGAGTCCATTCGTTCACCTTTTCTGCGTCGCACAAAGACACGGTGGTTGGAACCAAAGATCTCAGATTTGGACTCATCAGACCAAAGCACAGATTTCCACAGGTCTAATGTCCATTCCTTGTGTTCTTTAGCCCAAACAAGTCTCTTGTGCTTGTTGCCTGTCCTTAGCAGTGGTTTCCTAGCAGCTATTTTACCATGAAGGCCTGCTGCACACAGTCTCCTCTTAACAGTTGTTGTAGAGATGTGTCTGCTGCTAGAACTCTGTGTGGCATTGACCTGGTCTCTAATCTGAGCTGCTGTTAACCTGCGATTTCTGAGGCTGGTGACTCGGATGAACTTATCCTCCGCAGCAGAGGTGACTCTTGGTCTTCCTTTCCTGGGGCGGTCCTCATGTGAGCCAGTTTCTTTGTAGCGCTTGATGGTTTTGGCCACTGCACTTGGGGACACTTTCAAAGTTTTCCCAATTTTTCAGACTGACTGACCTTCATTTCTTAAAGTAATGATGGCCACTCGTTTTTCTTTACTTAGCTGCTTTTTTCTTGCCATAATACAAATTCTAACACTCCATTCAGTAGGACTATCAGCTGTGTATCCACCTGACTTCTAAACAACACAACTGATGGTCCCAACCCCATTTATAAGGCAAGAAATCCCACTTATTAAACCTGACAGGGCACACCTGTGAAGTGAAAACCATTTCAGGTGACTACCTCTTGAATCTCATCAAGAGAATGCCAAGAGTGTGCAAAGCAGTAATCAAAGCAAAAGGTGGCTACTTTGAAGAACCTAGAATATAAGACATATTTTCAGTTGTTTCACACTTTTTTGTTAAGTATATAATTCCACATGTGGTAATTCATAGTTTTGATGCCTTCAGTGTGAATCTACAATTTTTATAGTCATGAAAATACAGAAAACTCTTGGAAAGAGAAGGTGTGTCCAAACTTTTGGTCTGTACTGTATATATATATATATATATATTTAGATGACTGTTAGTGATATTAAGCCTCATTCCTAAATTCCCTTTTATCATTAAAGTATTTCACTCATTTATTTACTATTATTTTTTTCTATTTTTGATCTATAATGTTTTATACACAAAATATAGAAGAACATAATATATGTTTATATATGTTTTTTATTTCTATTCATTAAAGTATGTTTTTTTTATTCTTTATATTTGATTGCATTGGTTTTTATATAGAGAAATCGTTTTATTTATTTGTAGTTCACTGACTTTTTGGATCTGATGAAGGGGTGCACTTTTTATAGTGCAAAACTCCCCCGAAACATGTAATCCTAGTCATATCTAATAAATTGTGTCCATACCAATACTGTGGTGTATCTGGAAATTTCAATCCCAGTGAGGAGCGTGCAACCTGGCCATTTATGTTTGGAGTTATTGCCAATTCCATATACATAGCTACAGAAAAGCGTAAATGTCGCATAGAAATCCACATCAAGCATCAACATCTGAACACCACTGATAACACTTGTGCAGACTACATCACCTCATTCCAGAAAGTACGTTGATAACCTGTAACATACAGCAGAAACCTGTGCCACTTTCTGCTGCGATGTCAGCCTGGTAATATGTGTTAACTATGTAACTGGTGCATTCACAGTCACCAGCACATGATATCCTCACTTCCCAGTAAAGAGATTCTATTTTCATACGTCGCCGATACACACAGATGCACAACTGGTCCAGCCACTAGGAATCCCACTGATCACTAAAATAGAGGTTTCCCTTCATATTACTGCAGTTTTCTGGGTATTAAACAGGTACTCCCACAATAACAAATCATATTTCATATAAAAGTTACAAAATATCACTTTAACCTTTTTAAGTGTATATGTCACTAGAAAAAAAAAACAATGAAATCTCCCTATCCCTACCACTGTCTGAGCACTGTTGTCAGTGGATACGACCTGTGGTCCATCTTTATTCACGATGTGCCTACCCAGTTTGTTTCCTTCACTTTCCTATAGCTGCTTATAAGATCAGGGCTACATAACCATGCATGTGCTGTCCTAACAGACAGAGCATGTGCAGTGCATACATGATTTCTGTTAGGAGGAATGGACAGTGTGACAGTTAGAAAGCACACAGAGCAAAGGGGGCACCTGGGAAATATACACTACCGTTCAAAAGTTTAGGGTCACTTAGAAATTTCCTTATTTTTGATAGAAAAGCACAGTTTTTTTTCAATGAAGATAATATTAAATGAATCAGAAATACACTCTATACATTGAGTTGAGTTGTGAGGAGCTCCCCCTCAGTACATGAAAGGTCCTCTTTAATTTTTTTTGGTTTGTTTCTGAAACATTCATCACATAGTTTAAGAAACATAAGGGTGCCATTACAAGTCCACTTTTTACTTGCATTATTGCAAGTGCTGTTTATTTTACACCAATGAAAGTGATTAAAGCTACATTCACAAGTCTGTCTTTTTAACGGACGTCACACGGCAGCATTAAATTTATTGTCTGCGATTGGGGGCTATTCACATGACCTTTATTTTGAAATATATTGTAATATTTACTAGTAAGGGCTGGTTCACATCTGCGTTCGGTTTCCGTGCGGGGGAGTCTGCTTGGGGACCCCCCCGAATGGAAACCTATACGCATAAAAAAGCAGTTTACCTAAGGAAACCTGCGGACCCCATAGACTATAATGGGGTCCGTGTGGTTTCCGCACGAAGCAAGCGGAGAGAAAAGTGCTGGAAACCACACGGTCCCCATTATAGTCTATGGGGTCCACAGGTTTCCTTAGGTAAACAGATTTTCTATGCGTATAGGTTTCCATTCGATGGGGTCCCCAAGCGGACTCCCCGAACGGAAACCGAACGCAGATGTGAACCGGACCTAAGCAGGCAGTCACATCATCCATAATAAGGACCGTCCACTCTGGGCATTGAAAGCTGAAAATGTAATGGTGCTATTGGGGTGTAGATCTTGAAAAAGAGGACACATAGGTGGTGGGTGAAGTCACAGGTACAGTGTAGATGGTTTATCTGCATGTTTGTTCCAATTTAAAAAAAATATTTTATGTTGAGAAAACCCCTTTAAATATTGATGGGAATCAGTTTCACAAAAGATGAAGAGCTACGGATGACAGAACACTGATCTGGAGTGTGAAAGTAAACTTGTGAGAACACATAGATGTGACTGGTCACAGATCACAACTCTACCCTGAGGAAATGAGCTGAATAGAAGCCAAGGAGAAAGATCTAAGGAGAACAAACAGGAAGAAAGAAAACCAGGTTGTAGCAGACTATATACAAGTGCTTCTCAATAAATTAGAATATCAAAAAAGTTTTTTTTTTAGTAATTCAATTGAAAAAGTGAAACACATACAGTATATTATATGGAGTCATTACAGAGTGAACTTTTTCAAGTGTTTATTTACGTTAATGTTGATGATTATGGCTTACAGCCACGGAAAACCCAAAAGTCATTATCTCATAAAATTAGAATTATATTAGACTAACTGTAAAAAAATTATTTAACACAGAAATGGCCAAATAAAAAGTATGTACAGTAAATGCACTCAATACTTGGTCGGGGCTCCTTTTGCATGAATGACTGTATCAATGTGGCGTGGCATGGAGGCGATCAGCCTGTGGCACTGCAGAGGTGTTATGGAAGCCTAGGTTGCTTTGATAGCAGCCTTCAGCTGGTCTGCATTGTTGGGTCTGGTGTCCCTCATCTTCCTCTTGACAATACCCCATAAATTCTCTATGGGGTTAAGGTCAGGCGAGTTTGCTGCCCAATCAAGCACAGTGATACTGTGGTTATTAAACCAGGTATTGGTACTTTTGAGAGTGTGTGCAGGTGCCAAGTCCTGTTGGGAAATGAAAATTTCCTTTCCAAAAAGCTTGTCGGCAGAGGGAAGCATGAAGTGCTCTAGAATTTTCTGGTAGACGGCTGCGCTGACTTTGGTCTTGATAAAACACAGTGGACCTACAGCAGCAGATGACATGGCTCCCCAAACCATCACTGATTGTGGAAACTTCACACAGACCTCAAGCAGCTTGGATTGTGTGCCTCTCCACTCTTCCTCCAGACTCTGGGACCTTGATTTCCAAATGAAATGTAAAATTTACTTTAATCTGAAAACACCTTTGACCACTGAGCAACAGTCCAGTTCTTTCTCTCCTTGGCTTAAGTAAGATGCTTCTGGCGTTGTCTATTGGTCATGAGTGGCTTGACACATGGAATGTAACACTTGTAGCCCATGTCCTGGATATGTCTGTGTGTGGTGGCTCTCGAAGCACTGACTCCAGCAGCAATCCTCTCCTTGTGAATCTCCCCCAAGTTTTTGAATGGCCTTTTCTTAACAATTCTATCAAGGCTGAGGTTATCCCGGTTGCTTGTGCACCTTTTTCTGCCACACTTTTTCCTTCCACTCAACTTTCCATTAATATACTTTGATACAGCACTCTGTGAACAGCTAACTTCTTTAGCAATGACCTTTTGTGGCTTACCCTCCTTATGGACTGTGTCAGTGACTGCCTTCTGGACATCTGTCAAGTCAGCAGTCTTCCCCATGATTGTGTCGCCTACTGAACCAGACTAAGGGACCTTTTTAAATGCTTAGGAAGCATTTGCAGCTGTTTTGAGTTAATTATTCTAATTTTCTGAGATAATGACTTTTGGGTTTTCCTTGGCTGTATGCCATAATCATCAACATTAACATAAACACTTAAAAAAGTTCACTCTGTTTTTAATGACTCAATATAATATACAGTACAGACCAAAAGTTTGGACCCACCTTCTCATTCCAAGAGTTTTCTGTATTTTCATGACTATAAAAATTGTAGATTCACACTGAAGGCATCAAAACTATGAATTAACACATGTGGAATTATATACTTAACAAAAAAGTGTGAAACAACTGAAAATATGTCTTATATTCTAGGTTCTTCAACGTAGCCACCTTTTGCTTTGATTACTTCTTTGCACACTCTTGGCATTCTCTTGATGAGCTTCAAGAGGTATCCTCCGCAGCAGAGGTGACTCTTGGTCTTCCTTTCCTGGGGCGGTCCTCATGTGAGCCAGTTTCTTTGTAGCGCTTAATGGTTTTGGCCACTGCACTTGGGGACACTTTCAAAGTTTTCCCAATTTTTCGGACTGACTGACCTTCATTTCTTAAAGTAATGATGGCCACTCGTTTTTCTTTACTTAGCTGCTTTTTTCTTGCCATAATACAAATTCTAACACTCCATTCAGTAGGACTATCAGCTGTGTATCCACCTGACTTCTGAACAACACAACTGATGGTCCCAACCCCATTTATAAGGCAAGAAATCCCACTTATTAAACCTGACAGGGCACACCTGTGAAGTGAAAACCATTTCAGGTGACTACCTCTTGAATCTCATCAAGAGAATGCCAAGAGTGTGCAAAGCAGTAATCAAAGCAAAAGGTGGCTACTTTGAAGAACCTAGAATATAAGACATATTTTCAGTTGTTTCACACTTTTTTCTTAAGTATATAATTCCACATGTGTTAATTCATACTTTTGATGCCTTCAGTGTGAATCTACAATTTTTATAGTCATGAAAATACAGAAAACTCTTGGAATGAGAAGGTGTGTCCAAACTTTTGGTCTGTACTGTATGTGTTTCAATTGATTTACTAAAAAAAAAAAATAACTTTTTGATGATATTCTAATTTATTGAGAAGCACTTCTAACACCTCTACTTGCATGCGTAGCTGCTCAGTCATCCCAAAAACAAGACAAAGGAAATCTTTAATAAATCCATACAACGAGGATTTGTTTTTCAAGTTCTTGAAGTCTTATACCACTGGGAGGGGAGTGCACATTATGAAACCTGGGGCCAAGGACAAGACTGCAAGTAACCTAACTAATAGACAGTCGGTACAGCAACCTGCAGCAATATATGGGCAACAATGAAATTGTGGACATCTAAGAAGTGACAAAAGGCAAAATGTGCTGGATGTCAAATACTTTTATCTGTCAACATACTGGCAAAGGCAGTGTGATATTAGGTTACATTCACATCACATTCTGGCCATAGGTGCAGCGGATCCATTAATCACTGACGACAAACTGGGACAGCAACTGAAAAAAAAATTGTCAAGTTTGTCATGAACAAAGTTCAAGGTGTTGACCTGGCCTCCAAATTCCGCAGATCTCAATATGTTTGAGCATCTATGGGATGAACTGGTAAAACAAATTCAATCCATGTAAACCCCTCCTGGCAACTTTCAGGATCTGCTGCTAATGCTGGTGCCAAACACCCCATAACACTTTCAGAGGTTCATGCCTCAATTGATCAGAAGAGTTTCCCCGAAACCCAATAAAAAGGCTCTCAGAGGTTAATTTTGGGTAGTATACTTCTTGGTGAGAGATTGTTGACTACTACACATGCCCCTTCCATGCACTCAAAGACATTTTGCCCAGTTGACAGAAGGGGCGTATCATTGAAATGAGAGGAGCAGGATGGTCGTTTCAACAAACTGCCCACCATCTAGGCCATTTAGATTTAGCTGTTGGGAGCACAGTGGTTACATGAGGGCACATACACATGGCATGCAGGCTCCAGGCAGTCCAGACAGGCCACTGCTAGACATGACTTATTGATCCACTGACAAACACAAACTGGTCCTACAGTTTCCTTGTCCACCATCCAGACACATGTGGCACTTTCTTTACACAATCCTATCTCTGCCAGGACTATTTCCACAAGCTTAGCATAAGGAAATTTGGTGTCAGTGGTGCTGAACATGAGAATCCTGAACTGCTACAGACTGGAACCATATCGCCTTTAGCTACAAATCCAGTGATGGCTGGTTTCAAGTATGGAGGCCTCGTAGGGAGCACTTTAATCCTGATCTATAGGACTTACTGCGGCCATATGTGTTGCCACTCATGTCAGAGCTTCTAATTGCCATTTTTCAGCAGAATAATGCTCACGCACACACAGCAAGTGTTTCCCAGGAATGTCTCCACCAGATTGCAACAATTCCTTAGTCTGTCCAGCCGCCAGATTTATTGCCAATTGAGTATAAATGGGACCAGATGGAACACCAGCTTTGACAACCTATGAGTGTGTAGGATCTACAGGCTCTGCTGCATATGTGGGCAAATGTGCTGCAGCATACCATAGGGAACCTGTATACCTTCATGCCCAACCATATCTCACCTTGTATCCAAGATAGAGGAGGCCACCCAGGGTGTATTGTATAAAAATTGTACAGTTTTCCCCAATAACCTTATCCTTTTGCTATAATATTCTAAATCACTTACAGATATCATCATTATATTGAGATATAATTTATTTGTCAATGAGTGTATTAGGCAGGTGGTTTTAATGTTATGGCTAATTGGTGTACGTATATTAATGTGTTACATACCCTGTATGGCTGCTAGGACTGAACATGCAGACCTTTCTGATAAATTGTAACATTGTTACCAGGGCCCTCATGCATTATTCCTAGGGAACACAGCTCCCTGGTGCTCTCCGTTTAGCATTATCTTAAACGGCACTTAACACAATTTATTCATCATCTGAGTTTTGGTAAAGAATCTCCTAAATACAGTAAACTAATTAACAAATATAAAAAAAAACAATTACATGAATAATTGAGAAGGGCACTATCCCTATAGCCACCCCCCCCCACCCACTGCACACAGAAGAGGAACTTACATTTACTTTACTTACATTTTGCACAATATAAAATATTAAATTTACGTGTGTTTACACCCAAAGAAAAAAAAAAGTGTAAATGGCACACGGCAATCTAGAAGCATCAACATCCAGACACTACTGACAAAACACTTCCCACAGATCACCTCACCTTATTTCACAAAGGACGCTGCAAACCTGTAACATACACAAGAAACCTGTGCCACTGCTACTGTGATGTCAGCCTTGTAATAACATGTGGTAATTGTGCAACTGGTGCAGAACGGTCACCACCATATGATATCCTCACTTCATACTGTGCCACACAGCTACAAACCAGCTACAAAACTGGTCCAGCCACTAGGAACCCCACTGATCACTAGAATAGAGGTTTCCCATCATATTATATTACAGTAGGTTTCCGGGAGTTAAATATTGATAACCTGCTGGGAATAATAGTTTCGCAAAAAACGGTTATCTACAAATGACAGGCCAGTGATCTGGAGTGTGAAAGTAAAATTGTGAGAACACATAGATGTGGCTGGTAATCTGTATTTTACCTGGTATCTCAAAGTACAAGGAGCCTTTCCAGAGCTGTGCTCACAGATGCTGCTCAGAACACACCACACTACTTCCTTCCTGTCATTTACAGCTATACAGAGCCTGCGCAGCCAAAGTTCCTCTTTAACTCCTGCAACAAAACCACAAGCTCCTCAACTCCTGATCGGATGGGTGAAAAGAGGGCCACAGCAGATAGTGTGATACATTACGGTCATGTCACCCCCATATGTAGTATGCAGCCATGTTCTACAGCACTCCCTATAAGGTAGGATTCACACCTGACCTGGAGAATCCGCTTAAAATCAGTGGAGAGAAAAGTCCTGCAAGGAGGACTTTTCTTTACGCTGGTTTCAGTATAAAACCAGGCGCAAACTCGGCAGACCCCATTATAGTCTTTTTCAAGCGGACAGTGTCTCCGTCTTTTGAGTCCCCATGTGGACCTGAACGCTAGTGTGAACCTAACATAAGATGCGCTTGGGAACTAACAAACACCCAACACAGCACTGCCCTCTACACACCTCAAGACAAATCTTATAGCCCTAGTAAGGCACAGAGCAGGGGAAACTTGTCAACCCATCAACGTCAGTTTCCTGGCATAGGTGGGTGTAATTGTGGCGAACCTTTGACATCATGGCCCTTTCTTGCGCCAAAGATGCACCACATCCCTCATTCTGTACCTTGCTTGCTACTCTGTGAGGCAGGCTGGGGTTGTCCCAGTCCAACATATTTATTATAACCGACACCAAAAAAAAATGGTAACTTATTGTGTCTGATTTATTAGGAGGCCAGCGCTTCTTGATAATTTGGCTGCGCTTTGCATCAGTCCTAATAATTTGCCCCCAGTAGCTTTGTTGTTTCCCCCCCCCCCCAACAGCCACGTCGTCGCTTCAGCGTCGTCTCCCCCCCCAACAGCCACGTCGTCGCCTCAGCGTCGTCTCCCCCCCAACAGCCACGTTGTCGCCTCAGCGTCGTCTCCCCCCCAACAGCCACGTCGTCGCCTCAGTGTCGTCTCCCCCCCCAACAGCCACGTCGTCGCCTCAGCGTCGTCTCCCCCCCAACAGCCACGTCGTCGTCGCCTCAGCGTCGTCTCCCCCCAACACCCACACAATCCCTTCAGTATTTCTACTATAGAAGCACATTCACCTCAGCTATCTCCCACTCATACACATACATAGTCACCCCTGCCTTTACGCCTCAGCATAATCCCCAATACACAAAATGTCCCATTAGCATCTAGCATATTACTATGGCATTTTATTACACACCGTCCACAGTCACCTCACCTGTCCTTCCATCCCAAGAAACTGTCACTGCAGCTATGGCAACTTGAACCTGCCGCCCAACTCAGGAAGAGGAATGCGGTCAGACCAGAGCTCAGCGCACTAAGGCTGCTGGGACATGTAGTACTTAACAAAGTTTCTACAACACACACTGAATGGAAATAAAACTACATTTCCCGGCATGCATCACAGACAACACTGGAGAGAACAATGGGGGCGGGACAAGTAGTCTAGGCGGCAGGATTGGCGGCGAGATAGGGGGACCACGCCCACAAGTGGCCGAATAACTTCTTCACTGCTGGAAGGGAATGAATTTGGGAAGGGCAAACTGTAAGCTTATGATCCTGTGTGCGGTATATTCCAGCCTCAGAGTCTTCCCTCTCATTCACTAGTCACATGGCTAAGTCATAAACATCAGCCCTGATTATTAATTTTAGAATATTTCATGTTAAGGTTGGCTATAGCTTTACAGATTTATAATAGTGACAATTTCACCAATATCAGTTATTAGCTGGGTCGCACACACGTAAAGATTGATAAATGACATGAAGAAGCTAGTGATCAAAACTGCAACCAGCCACAAAACCCTAACATCTAGTCATGTCTCCTAAAAGTCTTTTTTTAAATTTTTTTTTTTATTTTCTTTTTCATTCTCCATTTTGAAAGGCATTAGCAAGAAATTTTTCCACATCATGAATATTCAGCACTTGTATGAGACATCCGGCCATTTCTGATCATCAAATTCTGATAAAAAAAAAAAACAAAACTTGTTACTTAATCCGATTTCACTGTAATAACGGACTGTAATAAGAGTACTCCATATTTTAGTGCAAAATGCAACGATAAACATTGCGCCAAGTAATGCCCTTTAAAAAGTGGACATTTGGCATACATACATGACACATGATATGTACAATGTGAGCAGCATCTACCGCATACTCAGCCAAGAATGTGGCCAGGCTGTTCTCGGTAAATGTAGCAGCTGGACACATCAATGTCTTCTGTTATGTACAAGCGTCTAAATCCAAGACAGACGCCATATTGATGTTTCCAGACAGGACATGAAGTCCACTCTTCTGTTAAAAGTCAATAACTGCTCACCACCCCCAACAGTTGAAGTTGGATGTTCATGGTGCATGGAAAATTGAGTGAGTTATAATGTTATATTTGTGGCCTTCAGTCCCACATTTAACACCATCAAGGCTGATATAGTTGTGCCATTGCTGGATGTATGCAAGTGCCTGATGAGCAGCCTGTCTGATGATCTGTGTTGAAGAAGTCAAATTTAGGGGTGCTGTCGGAGTCCTGCTTTATTTTCACTCTACACTTTCGACTGTGTGTCATGTACACCATCGTAGTGAAATCTGCAGTTGATGTGACATTGATCTGATTACAAAGGAGGATGAGACAGCACAGTCATCTGAGATACAACATCTGGAGAGGTGGTCTATAGAGAATCATTTGTTCCTGAATGTGGAAAATACTAAAGAGATGGTTATTGATTTTTAGGAAGATAGTAGAGGAGTATTCCCGGATTAGTTTGGAGGAGAAAAAGTTAGAGGTAGTTAAAGGGGTTTTATACAGTAACCATTTCAATATGTAGCCAATTAAAAGTTAAACATTTTTGAAAATATAAATAATTACAAATTTGAGTGGTTAGTCTTTTGTCTTCAAAAGTTGCCAATGTATGCGACCATAAATGCAAAAACTTTCTATGGACTGGAACTTATCAGAAACCCAGCCATGATTTCAGGCAGGGTCACTACTTGTATGAGATGATGACCCAGCCACAATAAAGAAATTATGGCCAGGTTTCAGACAAGTGCCAATCATAAAAATTTCTGCAGTCATGGTCGTATCCATTTCCAACTTTTGAAGACAAAAGAATGTTACCCCTAAAATGGTTAAAATTTCTAAAACTGTGCAAAATTTAAAACTATTTATATTTGCAAAAATGTTTAACTTTCAATTGTCTACAAATTTAAATATGGTTATGATCATGGGAAAACTCCTTTAGGCCGGAGCCCCACAAGGTGGAAACGATGCGGAAAAAAATGCAGCATTTTGAAGTCTCTGCAAAGTCGCAGTTTTGGAAATCACAGCATGTCAATTATACCTGTGGAAACGCTGGCGGTTTCCCTATAGGTATAATTGAATCAGAAAGTCTGCAGAAGAAACCTCTCAGGACTTTATGTGAAAAGTGCTGCGGGAAAAACCGCGATGCGCTGCCACTGCAGTTTTTCCCGCAGCGCTTTTTTGCTGTGGCCCACTACATGGGGCCTTAGCCTTAGAGACAGTATTTTACAGTCACAGCATCGTGAATGAGATTTCATTTAATCTCATCCGCACAAAAAATGTTGCAGAAAAGCTGCATTTTCATATACACGTACGTTTTTGAAAAACGCAGCATGTTAATTTTACCTGCGAAAACACTGCATTTTCCCCAAAGGCTTATTTGACTGAGAGGCAAAAATGAAAAATGCAGTGACAGACCCATAAAAAACACATACTTTTGCAGTAGATGTGGATAGTACCACCAGTACGTAAGGAGTAGGGTCTCAACCCTTAACTTGTCATAGATAATGTACTCAAGTACGGAGTCCATTATCTATAAAAAACACATACGTTATTGCTGCATTTTTATTTCTGAAGCGTCTTTATTTCTGACCAGCACACAACTGCATTAAATTCAATATATGTCAATGGGGCTATCATGGTCTGTCAAAAAATAGGTTATGAACTATTTCTGCCCACTTTCATGGATCCCTTAACAAATTAAAATCTATAAAGGATCCATGAAAACAAGTGCCCCTGAGATGCAAATTGGCCATGAAAAATGTCCCTTTTTCACTGCCGTTTTGTCCATTGTGTGTCTGAATAGAACCTAAGGCCACGTGTTGCAGAAATCCAGTGGAAAAAAAATACTGCGTTTTGCAGTCCCAGCAAAAGTGAATGAGATATCATTCAATCTCATCCACACATTGTGGGGAAAAAAACACTGCAGAAAAAAAATGCAGCATTTTAATTTTACCTATGGAAATGCTGTGTTATTCCCCATAGGCTTAGGGAATTTAGAGCCCTACTTGGGACAGGGAGTGATGACAATATCTGTAAAGCACTGCATAATATGTTGGCAAGTCAAATTAAATAATTCATTGCCTGCTTCACAGGAGCAAGATGGTATGTTGAGTGCACCTGTAGAATTGTCTACATCCCCCCTTTTTAATCTTTTTTAATTTTTGTTTGTTTTATTTTTTTAATTAATTTTTCCCCTTTTTTATCTTTTTTAAAATTTTTCAACTTTTAATCTTTTTCTTTTTAATTTATGTATTCTCCTTAATAAATATGATATTCTGTGCAGAAATATGAACCAATATCTTATTATGTGTGGTGCTAATAACAAGAAATGGTTATTTTATTTTAAAATGTTTTTTGGGCTTTTTTATCTAAACAAAAAAATTATGTTATGGACACTTGAGATGGGCGAACCGACTCGTACCAAGCCGGCTTTGACTCAAATATTCCAAATTGTTCAGTTTTTTACAAAACAAATGGAGCTTTTACAAACAAATGGAAATTTGTCTCAGGCAAACTAAAATCGTTGCCACATTATACTCACCTTACGTTACTTCTTTTGGGCCTCCTCACCGCATATGGCATTCTCTTGTGACGTCATGCTCCTGGGGTCACCGCTGAGGCCTGTGATTGGCCCACCAGCAGTAACATGGGTACTGCCAAGTGTCATAAAGTTAGGCGTGCCCATGTCGCTGCTGAGGCCCAATTACATGCCTCAGCAGTGACCACGGGCACACAGCATCACAGAAGAGTGCCAGATATCACCGAGGAGGTGGAGACAGAGCTCTGGACGCCCTGAGGAGGCCCAAAAGACATAACGGAAGGGGAGTATGAATGTTTTTTTGTTTTTGTTTTGTTTTGTTTTTGTTTTTTTTTACACCTACCCTGTGCCTCCACCTATTATACTGTGGGGTCTGAAGAGACCCCAGACTATAATAATGTCACTTTCACTTTGGCATAACTTTGGCTGTGTTTGCCTTAGAGAGCTAGAAATTGAATAGATAGGTTTATAGGAGCCGTAAGAGTGTTCTACACTATGTTTTAAGCCATTTTAAAGTGTAGTTCATACCAAACTCGTCCATCTGAACCCGAAACGAATCCTAAGAGGTTTGCCCATCTCTAAAAGACACGCCAACGGTATATAGCATTCACCTCACAAATATACATATGCATTCACATCCAACATGCACATATACACTGAAGACTAACATACAGCACATAAATAGTTACAACCAACTTAATACACATCACTGGAAGAACAAAATATATAGGACAACAAGTAACGGTATTTTTTTTAGGCACAACATTCATAAAATAAATAATGTTAAAAAAAAATAAAACATTTAAAAAAAAAATAAAAAACTCTAACAAATCACACGTAATAGGAACCACCGGCAGATGGTGCTTCACTAGAACCTTTCCCATGTTCTACGCCCTGTCTGTACATGAAGTGGTTATAGTGACATTGAGACCTTGAATATGAGGGGCCACTGCTGGGACAACTTTTCCCTATCTATCCTGGGAGTACAGGTGCTGAGAAGCATCACAAGCCCTGCTCAGAGGTGGCCTTGGGGCTAGGGATATAAGCGTGTGGAGGGGTTGTGGTGCTGGTCAACGGAGCCTGGTACAATGAAACTCCACAGTGTTGTAAAGCTCTCAGATATCTGGCCTGGCGGTAAGACATTCCACCAGCTCCAAGATGGCAGACTAAGAACTCAGCTGCCTGTCCTGTGGCACCTTTTTGAGATGTTTTGCTAAGGCTCTGCCAAATAAGTCCATTGATCTAGGCCAACATTGAGCATTAATTTTCAATGCCTTTGCGTCAGGAGCTGGCGTTCGCACATTCTGACCTTCTTGCCGATGTTGTGGTCATGATGCTTGAGGAGTTTTGACTATCGGGGAAGGTGTTGTTACAGATGTCACAGCAGCAGTGATGTCCTCAGTGGAGTCAGATGGGGAAAGAGGATGAGGAAGAGTTGGAGACATAATTGGAATTGATACAATTTGTGTCTCATCATTACCTACCTCACAAAGACTGCTACTAGTTCTATGGATTGACAAAATAAAGAACAATGAGGCAGATTTATGAAGACTGAAGGCATTTTCAAAGCCGTAACCCCATTGCTGCCAGAGGGTGTGCCTTATTTCTGACAAGACGTTCCCTCCACCGGGCAGTGTACCTGGAGCGGAAATATATGACATATATAACATCAGATTTCTAGTGTAAATGTTGATGAATCTGGCAGGGCTGATGGCCATTCTCCCTTTCCACGGAAGTTGCGAAATGGGCGCCAAAGTAAAAAAGTCGCAATCTTTTTGCACAAATTGGCAGTTAAATATAACTAATAAATATACCCCAATAAGTTTTAAAATCACTACAGACATTAATATCCATCAAACGAGATGAATATATGAACAGATACAAGTATGCTGGGTCCCAGCGGGTACAGCCACCAGAAAGCTGGCATGAGTGATATCGGAAATCTATGACAGTAGATGCATACTCACCTGACCTCAGCACTACTTTGTTGGCTGCTGTTCCCCTTTCTGTTGTGTGTATTGGGGCCATGGCACTAGAAATCCTGAGCTTCATGTGGCTGCTGAGACCAATCAGTGGCCTCAGTGGTTACCAGTCTCAGATGTTCTCTTAGGCTGAGGCCACATGTTGCTGAAACGCAATTTTTTTTTTTTTTTTTGCAGATACTGCTGCGGTTTTTTGAGCCAAAGCCAGGAGTGTATTGAGCAGAATAGAGAAGTGTAAGTACTTTCTATATATTTCCCCATTCCTTTTATAGCCAGTCTTGGCTTTGGCTCAAAAAAACACAGCAAAATCTGCAACAACAAAAGCTGTGTTTCCGCAACGTGGGGCCTCAGCCTTAGGCCAGGGACCCCAAGTGGTGTAATTGCCGCGGTTTGCCCACCGTGGAAATGCTATGAAAAAAAATGGGGCGTTTTATAGTCACAGCAAAGTGACCCTCACAGGTCCTCAACTGGCAGCTTCATTAAATAGTACCCGCAAAACGCCAGTGTCAACGTCTACAGTGAAGAGGCGACTAAGGGATGCTTGCCTTCAGGGCAGAGTGGCCAAGAAAAAGCCATATCTGAGACTGGCTAATAAAAGGAAAAGATTAATATGGGCAAAAGAACACAGATATTGGACAGAGGAAGATTGGAAAAAAGTGTTATGGACAGACGAATCGAAGTTTGAGATGTTTGAATCACACAGAAGAACATTTGTGAGACGCAGAACAACTGAAAAGATGCTGAAAGAGTGCCTGACGCCATACAGTGCTGGCCAAAAGTATTGGCACCCCTGCAATTCTGTCAGATAATACTCAATTTCTTCCAGAAAATGATTGCAATCACAAATGCTTTGGTAATAATATCTTCATTTAATTTGTCTTCAATAGAAAACCACAAAAAGAATTGTCAAAAAGCCAAATTGGATATAATTCCACACCAAACATAAAAAAGGGTGTGGACAAAAGTATTGGCACCCTTTGAAAAATCATGTGATGCTTCTCTAATTTGTGTAATTAACAGCACCTGTTACTTACCTGTGGCACATAACAGGTGGTGGCAATAACTAAATCACACTTGCAGCCAGTTGAAATGGATTAAAGTTGACTCAACCTCTGTCCTGTGTCCTTGTGTGTACCACATTGAGCATGGAGAAAAGAAAGAAGACTAAAGAACTGTCTGAGGACTTGAGAAGCAAAATTGTGAAGAAGCATGAGAAATCTCAAGGCTACAAGTCCATCTCCAAAGACCTGAAGGTTCCTGTGTCTACCGTGCGCAGTGTCATCAAGAAGTTTAAAGCCCATGGCACTGTGGCTAACCTCCCTAGATGTGGACGGAAAAGAAAAATTGACGAGAGATTTCAACGAAAGATTGTGCGGATGGTGGCTAAAGAACCTCGACTAACATCCAAACAAGTTCTAGCTGCCCTGCAGTCCGAGGGTACAACAGTGTCAACCCGTACTATCCGTCGGCGTCTGAATGAAAAGGGACTCTATGGTAGGATACCCAGGAAGACCCCACTTCTGACCCAGAGACATAAAAAAGCCAGGCTGGAGTTTGCCAAAACTTACCTGAGAAAGCCAAAAACTTTTTGGAAGAATGTTCTCTGGTCAGATGAGACAAAAGTAGAGCTTTTTGGGAAAAGGCATCAACATAGAGTTTACAGGAAAAAAAAAGAGGCCTTCAAAGAAAAGAACACGGTCCCTACAGTCAAACATGGCGGAGGTTCCCTGATGTTTTGGGGTTGCTTTGCTGCCTCTGGCACTGGACTGCTTGACCATGTGCATGGCATTATGAAGTCTGAAGACTACCAACAAATTTTGCAGCATAATGTAGGGCCCAGTGTGAGAAAGCTGGGTCTCCCTCAGAGGTCATGGGTCTTCCAGCAGGACAATGACCCAAAACACACTTCAAAAAGCACTAGAAAATGGTTTGAGAGAAAGCACTGGAGACTTCTAAAGTGGCCAGCAATGGGTCCAGACCTGAATCCCATAGAACACCTGTGGAGAGATCTCAAAATGGCAGTTTGGAGAAGGCACCCTTCAAATCTCAGGGACCTGGAGAAATTTGCCAAAGAAGAATGGTCTAAAATTCCAGCAGAGCATTGTAAGAAACTCATTGATAGTTACCGGAAGCGATTGTTCGCAGTTATTTTGTCTAAAGGTTGTGCTACCAAGTATTAGGCTGAGGGTGCCAATACTTTTGTCCGGCCCATTTTTGGAGTTTTGTGTAAAATGATCAATGATTTGACTTTTTTTTCATTCTCTTTTGTGTTTTTTCATTGCAAGCAAAATAAATGAAAGTATTATTACCAAAGCATTTGTGATTGCAATCATTTTCTGGAAGAAATTGAGTATTATCTGACAGAATTGCAGGGGCGCCAATACTTTTGGCCAGCACTGTATGTCAAGCATGGTGGAGGTAATGTGATGGTCTGGGGTTGCTTTGGTGCTGGTAAAGTGGGAGATTTGTACAAGGTAAAAGGGATTTTGAATAAGGAAGGCTATCACTCCATTTTGCAACGCCATGCCATACCCTGTGGACCGCGCTTGATTGGAGCCAATTTCATCCTACAACAGGACAATGACCCAAAGCACACCACCAAATTATGCAACAACTATTTAGGGAAGAAGCAGGCAGCTGGTATTCTATCTGTAATGGAGTGGCCAGCGCAGTCACCAGATCTCAACCCCATTGAGCTGTTGTGGGAGCAGCTTGACCGTACGGTACGCAAAAAGTGCCCATCAAGCCAATCCAACTTGTGGGAGGGGCTTCTGGAAGCATGGGGTAAAATTTCTCCTGATTACCTCAGCAAATTAACAGCTAGAATGCCAAAGGTCTGCAATGCTGTAATTGCTGCAAATGAAGCATTCTTTGACGAAAGCAAAGTTTGAAGGAGAAAATTATTATTTCAAATAAAAATCATTATTTCTAACCTTGTCAATGTCTTGACTATATTTTCTATTCATTTTGCAACTTATTTGATAAATAAAAGTGTGAGTTTTCATGGAAAACACAAAATTGTCTGGGTGACCCCAAACTTTTGAATGGTAGTGTAGGTCATGTACAAATGTATGGGGGATCCGTGAAAACGAGTGCCCCCCGTCTGCAAGACAGCAGTTAAAAATGGATGTACTTCACGACTGTTTTGCACCTCGGTTGTCTGAATGTAGCTTAACAATGATCAAAAATGCAAAACATGTGGTTTCAAAACACAAACGTGTAATGGCACCCTTTACGCTTTAAAACTACAGATAAGTTTCAATCAACAGAAATTTTGCTTTTTTTCTAAACCGCACTAGAGAAATTAATTTCCATTTTCTCTAAAACTGGATACTTGAGGTCGCAATGTAGCTATTACCTTGTGCAGCTTGCTATAACCAGAAGGTGGTGCTGATGTGCTGCTGGAGCTTAGCCCCTATGGTGTCAGTGAGGCTCACACTTGGCTGGTCTGGGACCCCCTCCCCATAGGCAGCCCTGGGGGAAGCTGAGTGTTTGTGTGCAAAACGCAACTTGAGTTTTGAAGCAGCACTTGAGGAGCTGCAATGAAACCTGAAGAAGCTGCAGAGGGGCTGAAACAGCACAAGAACCTTAACCTGAAAGAGCTACTCACCCCTGGGAAGGCAAAACCTGAACAGCACCACAGCAGAGCCCTGTACCACTGGCACCTAGGAGCAGATCAGGTACAGGTGCGATTCTGGATGGTGAGCATAGTATCCGCCATCAAGAGGAGTTGCTTCATGAGAAAAATAATTCTTGTGTCAGGAAATAGTGAGAATTCCTCTTCTACGCTGGAACAGATTTTTCTGCCTGCTGTAATATTGCCTCACAGATGGGTTCTCCATTATATGGATTACTTCACACCATCATCATCACCTATTAATGTGTTATCCAGCAACACAAGAAAGTTTTGATAAGTTTAATGTAACCTATTCTCTATACTGGGGATTTTATGTATTAAATGGCATAATGTTCTCAGGGTTTTGTTGTGAGTTGTCATAGCAGCCAGTGGTTTAATATAATGTTCAGGGGCTGTGTGCTGAACCAGAGAGATGTGCGATACTGTCTGCCGAGCTGTTGTATCTAAGCCTATCATGTGTGATTCTATTTGCTAAGAAGCTGTGTCTAATTCTATAATGTGCAATAGTGTCTGCCGAGCTGTTGTATCTAAGCCTGTCATATATGATACTATTTGCTAAGCAGCTGTGTCTAATTCTATAATGTGTGATACTGTCTGCTGAAATACTGAATGTAATCCTATCATATATGATACTGTCTGCTGAGCTACGTATCTAAGTCTATTATGTGGGATACTGTTGGCTGGTCCAGTTTATTTAAGCATATCATATGTGTGCTTATTGTGTATCAGGGTGTATTCACACATGCATGCTCCATATGTTTTTTTTTTAAATGTAATTTGAAACCAGGCATGTATTAAAAAGATGCGAATAAGCACCTGTCATTGAGGCTGGGTTTACATAGCACTTCTTTTTTTTGGCTGAAGAACTGCATGTGGCTTTTAATTGCAGTAACAAGTAGCATGTTACTCTACATTTCACCTGTAGCCATTAAACCAGAGGTTTAATTTAATAGCTGTTACCCTACAGGTAAAATGTATAGTAACATGTCCTACGCGTTAAAATAAATTAAAAACTGCATGCAGTTCTTATGTTAAAAAAAAAACAACAACAAAAAAAACAACACTGTTACACGTTCTCCACTTTTATGATGCACGCCTGGTCTTAGCTTCAAAATTTGCATCATCAAATCTGAACAAAACTTAATCAAACCATGTATATGCCAAAAAACCCTTAGGCTAAGGCCCCACGTAGCTGCTGCTTTTCACAGAAAGTCCATAGAGTTTTCTTCTACGGACTTGCTGCTTTAATTATACCTATACAGAAACTGCTAGCGTTTCCATAGCTATAATTGACATGCTGTGATTTCCAAAAACGCTAGTTTTGGAAATTCCAGCATTTCCACTGCAGGTATTTTTCTGCAATGTGTGGATGGGATTCACTAGAAATTTGTAAAACACCACAGTTTACGTTCAGATTTTTTAACAGACGTCACACGGCAGCATTAATTTCAGTGAATGGAGGCTATTCTCACGACCGTTATTTTGACGGTTCATGGTCATGGACCATCAAAGTATAGGTCATGTCCTATCTTCTGCCATTTTCACGGATCTCTCCATACACTGAAATACATGGGGGATCCATGAAAATGGGTGTCCCTCGGGTACAAGACAGCCGTAAAAAATGTATGTTTTTCATGGCTGTTTTGCACTTAGTTCATGTGCCTCTAGCCTTAAGCTATGTCCACACAAGACAACTCTGCACCTGATTTTTCATCTGAAAAAGTCAGCATTGGGTCACTTTGAATGCCTCTGCACAAAAAAAAAAAATGGTGCAATGCAAAGGCTAAAAGCCATGGTGAAAATTCTCAAAATAAACTGGTATGCTGCATGTTGAAAATTTCATCCATCATGTTGTGCATCACAGCAGAATTACACTTCGTTCACATCTCCGCTTTTATTTCAGTTCTTCTGGTCAGTTGGAGGACCAGAAGAATAGAAAAATGTACAACAATGGATCCCAACAGTAATAGACACAAACCGACCCCGTGTATTTTTTTTTTTTTTAACTGAAATCGCTGGACAAAAATTTGGGTCACTTCTTCGTCTGGTAATTTCTTACAGATCTGTGGACCCTGCCTAAGCATATTGTGTTTTATACTATCTGCGGAGTTGCTATATCTAATCCTATCATATGTGATACTGCTTGCTGAGCCATTGTATGTAATCCTGTCTTCTTGAGTGATAGTGTCTGGTAAGCTGTTTATCTAATACCATCATGTGTGAAACTGTCTGCTGAACTGTTGTATCTAGGTATGACAGTTACACAGCACAAGGGATATTGTCTAGAGAAGCGGGTTATGGAAAGGAGGACATCTCTTGAACATGGGCTTAGTGACATTTGAGTGTTTTGTTACTTACACAGTGAACTCTTGGTCTTGACTCCAGTAAACAGCCGCTAGAATACTTCCAAGTGTTGTACAATGTGTTTTTCAGGACAGGCTTAAATGCATGGATGGCTTCCAGAGTGTAGGTGCAGTATAGAAGTCATGGAGACCTGTGGTATCATCTGCAGGTCGATGGCAGATCAGAGTGTTGGGAGAATAGTGTTCTTACTTAGTACTGTGTCTATAGCTCTGAAACAAACCAGAATGCTAACAATCTTTATGTATGATTACATTCTGCAGGAGTAGTCATCATTATACTGACTCATGTGACTCCCAGTGTCAGAGATGCTACACGATCTGTCTCTTTTCCTCCTGTTCCTTTTCCTTCTGGAAGATGGTTCAACCGATAGCTGCCCGGACAACTGCAGATGTGAGAAAGAGCCAAGTTATAGTGTTACCTGTAGGAATAGATCTACCATGCCTCTTCTGCCACACAACAGCGAAATCCTGTGAGTACCCAACTATTCATATTTTTCTTCTATCATACAGCCATGACATCATTTACACCTCTGTATAAACCTGTATCACCCATGTCCCAAGGAGCTCACAGTCCCCTACTATGCATCACACCCATCCTGTACCATTCCTATAACACACTATTTCACTTTGTACCTAGTCCAGGAGCAGATAAAATATCCATGTGAAACCTTTGTGTGTGTGTTTAGTGAGTCTGGTGTCTGTGGTGTCTCAGGGATCATTGACACAGCTGCTAGGAAACTGCACACAGTCAACACTTGGATACCGTCTGCTCGATCAGACCCAGTGGGATAAGCAGGAATGTGCATTTACTATATGGCTTCACTAGTAGAATCAGAATGTTCCATGCTGACCTGTAAACCTCTAGACCAGAGGCCTAGCTAGAGGTTCAGCACAGGGGGGGCGAACATGTCCAAGTGGGCCCCCAACTTAGGTATACCGATTATTATCACTATATGGTGACCGTATAGTGGTTTATATCGGCTCTACACAGGACTCTGCAGACAATTTAGGTGAATACAGGGCAGTAACATTTAGTGACTAACAGGTGACGTCTCTGACTAATCGTTCATATTCCCCGTCTCTTTCATCTGGACTGCCATGATCATTTCTTCCAGCTGTGACTTGTCTCTGTAAAGTTTGCAGCACAGACATCTTTGTCTTCTTACTTTTCCAGGCACCCGACCCACATTGTCCACACCTGCACATCCATCCTGCTGCTACCCCCAATTATAAAATATATAATATAACCCCTCCATAATGAATAATACCCCCAAGTGCATATTTAAATTAATAACTTCCCTGTGAACCCCCTTTAAATGGCGTCCCTTATTAATAGTGCCTCAGGTGTTTTCTAATTAAAAGGTAAACAAAAGGTAAAAAAAATTAGTGAGGTTCCAATACCCCAGGATCAGTTTTTTGAATGAACTGTGTTACCTGTGTAAGCGCCGTGACCCTTTCTCTGTTTACATAGTGTCATTCTTTTCATAGTGGCCATGTAATGTAACTACAGCCTCGTCCTATACATGTCTATGTGACAAGACTGTAATTACATCACACAGTCACTATAAACAGACAGCGTGTGATATAAACAGGCACCATAGCCCCTTCATACAGCTGGTCAGTGGGGAATCACTTATCTCTTATTGATGATCTATTCTAAGGATAGATCATCAATAAAAATGAGCAGGAAAACTCCTTAAGGCTAAGGCCCCACGTTGCGTAAACGCAGCTTTTTTTGTTGCAGATTTTGCTGCGGTTTTTTGAGCCAAAGCCAGGAGTGTATTTAGCAGCAGGTAGAAGTATAAGAACTTCCTATATATTTCCCATTCCTTTTGTAGCCATTCTTGGCTTTGGCTCAAAAAACCGCAGCAGAAGCTGCAACAAAAAAAAAGTTGTGTTTCCACAACATGGGGTCATATCATAAGGGCAAGGGCAGCACGGTGGCTGAGTGGTTAGCACTGCAGCCTTGCAGCGCTGGAGTCCTAGGTTTGAATCCTGCCAAGGACAACATCTGTAAGGAGTTTGTATGTTCTCCCTGTGTTTGCGTGGGTTTCCTCTGGGTACTCCTGTTTCCTTCCACACTCCAAAGACATACTGATAGGGAATATAAATTGTGAGCCCCATATGGGACAGTGATTATCAATGTCTGTAAAGCGCTGCGGAATAAGATGGCGCTATACACGTAAGCATAATAAATAAGGAACCCGCAGCTAAAAAGCGATGTTTTGGAAATCGCAGCCTGTCAATTATACCTACAGAAACACTGGTGGTTTCCCTATAAGTATAATAGAAGCAGAAAGTCCGCAGAGGAAACCTCTGTGGACTTTATGTGAAAAGCGCTGCGGGAACAAACACAATGCATTACTGACTCAGTTTTCTCTGCAGTGCTTTTTTGCTGCGGCCCGCTACGTGGGCCTTAGTCTTAATAAAGCCCAAGTGCCACCTTAATTAAATTAATTGCCCCCTCATATTATGCCCCTGATTCCCCCTGACATAAATACTGCACCTTAATGACCCCTTATATCAATGACCACCCCCTTATGTTCATAATGTCTCCTAATATAAATGATGCCCCCTATTGCCCACTAATATAAATAACCTTCCCCTTTGTATTCATAATACCTCCCAATAACCCTTATATAAATGACCCCCCTTATGTTCATAATGCCCCCTCCCTTATAGTTATAATTCCCCCTCCTAACGACCCCTTATACTAACATAGCCACAACTAAGCTAAAACAAAAAAATAAGTTATACTCACCTACCTGCGGTCCTGATGAATGGAGCCGCCACCTCCTCCCTGGCCACGCACAGGATGTCACAAATCTACAGCAAATCTATAACGTCATTTATAATGAATATGGTGCAGATGGGAGCCCTGCCCACACCACACATCTCGACCTCTCCCAAGGGGGCGTTAAATAGTCACAATTCAACAATGTGTGACAATTTTTTGCCACTTTTCTGGCTTAGGGGATTTGATGAATGCCCCCCAAAGTGTTAAATGAAAGATAAAATTATTAAGGCAATGGGAAATGTTAAGTGAAGCATGTAAAGTATACATATCATCTAATATAAATGCATATCTCCTCACTTCACCCTGAGTGTTGCATTCTATTTCTGGTATTGTTATTTAAGAACTCTCTGCTATGTCCTCCACCTCTTAAAATGCAGTTGTTGTTTTTATATGTGTTTGCATCTATTAAGTTAAATTCAAACCTGCTTATTTTCAGTCCATTCCTCTGATTCGTCAACAAACTGTAAAACTAATATAATGACAGATGTAGCGGTCACTGCGATATAAGAAATAAGTCTTATTTGTTTATTTTACAGATGTAAGATGTAGTATTGCACTACAATTTTATCTGAAAAGTAAACAAACAAGACACAAGAAAGATTCTGTCTTGTTTTTTTATATATTGCAGTGAATGATGACAGATGTAGACAGAATATACGCTGTCTGCAACCATCATTATATTAGTTTTGCAGTCTGTTGTTCTTATCCTGTGACGTATCAGAGCAATGGACTGAAAATACGCAGGTGTGAACCAAGCCTTAACTCTATATACACTAGTTAAATAATTCCAATAAATTTTGCAATTATGTATCCACGATAACCTGCCCTGTAACCTTTCTGAAGTGCCATAACTTGTTCCTCAAAGCACCTGCACCTTCCCCAATGGATATTCCACTGCTGGCAAGTGTGCCGCCCGATATTATACAAACTGAGTATATTATTCCCTGTCCTGCCCTGGCCAAATGTCCTTGCCCTGGGTGTATTGCCTTCCTTCCCTTCACCGCACAAGCTGATTGTATTTCCTGCTTCCCATGCGCAGACTAAGGCTTGATGTACACGTCCGAGTGTGCCATCCAAAAGGGTGTCCAAAGATCCATTCTGTTCCGATGAAAATAGAGTAGGTCCTATTCTGGTCGTTTCATCGAAACAGAACGGATTAGAAGCCCCCATAGAGGTGAGTTCATAACAGAATGCACTCGGATGTCACTCTTTTGAGTGTCATCCAACTGCATTCTGCTGCAAAATCGGCCACAACTCAGATGCACACAGTCATGTTCATGAGGTTTCATGGTGCATTCATATGGTACAGCTAAAACTGTATCAGAAAATTGTATGCTGTTTTGATACGGTTTTTGGTGTGGCTTCTTAATTTTACACACATTTAACATGTTCCACCTGTAAAATAAAAAAAAAAATACATCAAAAACTATGAAGTTTATTCTAATGCAGTTTTAAATGCACCATGTAAATGCACCGTAAATGTGTTGCCCTCACCTTGCATAGGCTTATCGTAATGCCCCTTGCTCACTGCACAAAATGAGTAAATTGTCCCCCTCCTTCATAGGCTGAGTGTATTGCCACCTCCACCCCACTCCCCCTTTCCACTGCCCAGGCTGAGTGTATTGTCGCCCTCTGTGCACTGTGTAATATTAAGGGAGTGCTGGTAAATATTTTACTTCCGCTCCCGTTCCGGTTCTTGCTGATTAATGACTCCTCCAGGCTAATGAGGAGCAGCTAATTAGCAAACACCCTCTAATCCTGGGGCGAACTAGGGCAGCTTAGCTTCAGTACTCTGGATGGTTATGTTCTCTGCCCAGCCTGCGCTTTGTCTTTTCTCAGTTTACTATGTAGAAAAAGAGAAGTTCTGAACATTAATAAGCAGATTAGTAACATTTAAGATCAGGTAAATCCCTGGCTCTATCTGTGAGTAATGGTCTCATTATATGGAAGGGACATCCTCCACATCCACGCACTGACTCAATTTTCCTGTTATTTGGATGCTCAGAGCTCCTTGTCTTCATCCCACTCCAAGAAGGGGTCAGTGTTCCTCTGTAGACAGGGCCTCTCTGTGAGCAAAGTGGCCAGGAACTGACTGGAAAAATAACACTAATATAAAGGAGTAATGTCCAGCGATACATAAATAACTACAAGGCTGCTGTGAATCCCCAACTACCAGGTGACCAATCGTCTATCCAATACTCAAACAGCAACCAGCCGAATCACCTCTACAGCGTCTAAGTCCAAGTTTTTACTGTTTCCTGTCAACTGTTTCTTCGATGCTGAGTGATAACTAATATGGTTGACATTACAATTTATCAGCTTTCCAGATTCCTCAAACGACAATTCTGTCTTGTGCAGTGGCAATGGAGCAGAGGCGGAATCAATTCTTAATTTCAGCGCTAATTTCTGAGGTTATTAATACCACAATATGATTTTATTGGGATGTTTGCTTATTTTTCAGTTTAAGCCTGCTTCACGTGTTTTGTTTTTTTTAAAATAAGAACTGCACATGATACTTGCATTTCACCTGAAAGCTCATGGTACTTACATTGAAAACCTCTGATTTATTGACGTAGTAACATGTGCTATTCATTTAATTGTGTAGTAAAGTGTGCTACTCATTACTGCATTTAGAAAAAATTGGATTCTGTCGTTATATCAGTTTTGTGTAAGACGTACAGCTCTTTGCCATGCGCACCGCCATTGGTCTCCATTAGGTGACAGCAATGAGCCAGTGACTGATAGTGGATGTGTGGTACCAGAAGAAAAGGACATTGACATCAAGAAGCACTAAAGTGCTCAGCTACATGCAATTGCATTATCGCACAAATATCAACCCCACGATCTATCAATTCCATATAATGGAGAGAATTTACTAGAAAACTAGCATAGCAGTAGTTCACTTAGGTGCACAACTCTGATTTGCCACTAAAACGCACCATATCAGCTGCTTTTTGCCCTGCTTGCCACTTGGGGAAAGCAGGGTGAGATTCTAGGAGGGAATGTCCCGGGCCCATAAGAGTTACTATAAATCACGTCAGAAAACCAGTGTGAGTTATACCAGAAATCTCCGCCAGTTCTGGCCCACAAGACTTCCTGAGGTGTGCCAGAACTATTAATCAATCCTCCTGCTTATCCCCCATCTTCTTAATCCAGTCCCCTGCTGAGGCTGGATGCATCAGAATTATTAAGACTGGTATAGGAATTGACAGTCTTAATAAATTCCCCCCATGTATAGCTCCCATCATCCCTCAGTCCCAGAAATCACAATCTAATCTTTTTGTTTCATATGCACTGGGGAAATTTACCAACCCCTGTACGCAAGTTTTATGGCGTAGGGCAAAAATGTGTTGCATCTTTGACACAAGGCCCCTCTTGCACCAAAGATGCAATGCATCCTTTGTTCTGCACGTTGCTTGATACTTTCCAAGAAAGTGGGCAGAGCAGGGCAGAGAGTGAGGGGGACCGGGGACCAACATATTTATTATAACTTACCCAAGTTTTCTGGCGTGAGTGATACCGGAAATCTATGCCAGTTCCTAAGAGGCTCCAGTCTCCAGTCTTAATAAATCTGCCCCAGTATATCACAGTGCTGCCACACAGTGTTCCAAACACAGTCATAACTACACTCCGTTCTGGGGTCATGGGTGCTTTCACTTATATGTAAGTAACACCCATTAATTAAAAATTATTTCCCATTCCTATCCATGTGGTAAGGCTCTGTCCACACAAAGAAAATTAATAGGCGTATGACTGCTGTGTTTCTAACTGCAACGCTGCATTAAGTTCAATTTATTTCAACTGGGCTATTCATATGACCATTTTTTTGACAATTGGTTTGAAAGGTCCATCAAAAAATGACATGTACTATTTTGCCCGTTTTCACTGATCCCTCAATAAATTGAAGTCTATGAGGGATCAGTGAAAACAAGTGCCCCACAGATGCAAAATGGCTGTAAACCATGTTCATTTTTCATGGCCGTTTTTCATCACGGTGGTCTGAATAGAGTAATAGCAAATGACTAACGCTTATCAAAAATGCAAAACACTTGTGGATATAAAAAATACGAGCATTAGGCCTTATTCACACAACTGTGGATAAAAAAGGACATGCTAAACTGATGAAACAGTCTGTTTTTACATGGCCGTTTTGTATTCATGGGGCAGTTGTTTTCATGGATCCCTCATAGATTTGAGTCTATTGAAAAATCTGGTAGGACATGTTCTATTTTTGATGATCCATTAAAATGGACTGTTAGAAAAACAGACATGAATATCCCCACTTTAAATGTGTTCTAAAACAACCATGTCACAACCGTTAAAAACATGGCAATTTTTGAACTTTAACACAAAAGTGCAGTTGTGTAATAGCACCCTAACAGCAAAACCACAACAAATTCCTCCAGCTATTCTCCTGGGATGCTGCAGTGCTGAGGGGGGCCGGTCAGTCTTCCTGAGCCTGATGGGGGATGGAATGCCCATGATGGTCGTTCAGAAATAAGACTTAGGAGACATGCAGGAACTTTTACTTGAGGTAGAACACAGTAGAATCTCATCCAAGTATGGGGGTATGCTTTGTGCAACTTTTACAAATGTAAGTTGGGGCTGTGCTGATAATTGGTACACCCAAATGGCAGGCTGCACTTTTCCTTGCTAAGGCTGTCTTTACTTGTCTGTGTGCCACTCTCTCTATCTCACAAAAAACCTCACAAAGTTTTACCAGTATCCATTCTAGGGTATGGGTTAGCAGGTTGACCAGTCTGTCCTGTGGCATAGGCAGGACCATTTCTCTAATAACACTTATTAAGCTGACTCTCTCTCCTCAGTTTTTTTCAGCCAAAAAACAGGGACGATACATCTTACTCCTATCTATCTTAAGCAAAGGATGAGCTCCTTGGTTGAGATCCAGACCAGTGAGGGCTCTAGCTAAGTCTCACTGCCCACTATACTTCTTCACTCTCCAAAGGCCTAGAGAAAGACCCTTGGTCTCCTTCTCCGTTCTAGAACCAACTGCCTGTGGCTTACCAAATCTCTGCTCTGGACTTGCAGCCCATTTAAAGGAGAAACTACACTCTCTATATACAAACTATGTATAAGTTGTAATACATATTACATATATTACATACAACATACAATATATAACATATTACACACAGCATAACTTAAAGAGGACCTTTCACGTCCTTATGTATATGCGGCTTTACATACCGCTAGAAAGCCGACAGCACGCTGAATTCAGCGCACTGTTGGCTTTCCCGTTATGTGCCCCGGGGCTGGAGATATCAGTGGTCTTAGTTTCACCATTCACCGTCAGAAGGACGTTCCTGACGGTCTAGCTGGACTGTGAGGAATGCCCTCCCTGACAGTATTCTTCCATAGACCTGTACTGGGGGGGGGGGGCGTTCCTCACAGCTCCGCGTCATCACTGGGCGGTAAGGAACGCCCCCTCTGACTGTACTCGTCCATAGCCCTGTACTGTCAGAGGGGGCATTCCTTACAGCCCAGTGATGACGCTGAGCTGTGAGGAATGCCCCCCCCCCCAGTACAAGTCTATGGATGAGTACTGTCAGGGAGGGCGTTCCTCACAGTGAGGAATGCCCTTCTGACGGTGAACAGTGAAACTAAGACCACCGATATCTCCAGCCCCAGGGCACATAATGGGAAAGTCAACAGTGCGCTGAATTCAGTGTGCTGTCGTCTTTCTAGTGGTATGTAAAACCGCATATACATGAGGACATGAAAGGTCCTCTTTAAAGGGGTATTCCCATGAACATAACCATTTTTAAGTTAAACATTTTTGCAAATATAAGTAATTAAACATTTTGCAGAGTTTTAAAGATTTTCTCTAAATATCTTGTGGTCACAGTCTTGTTGCCTTGATCGGTTGCCAATGGATACGACCATGAATGCAGGACCCTTCTAAGGTCAGAAAATCAGCTATGATTTGCTTATTGTGGCCGGGATAACTTCTCATACATGTAGTGTCACTGCCTGATAACTCAGCTACAATAAGAAAATCATGGCTGGGTTCCTGACAAGTCCCAGACCATAGAAAGTTTCTGCATTTGCGGTCGTATCCATTGGCAACCGATCAAGACAACAGATGGTTAGAGAAAATCTTTAAAATTCTGCAGAATTTTTAACTACTTATATTTGCAAAAAATTTTAACTTTTAATTATCTACAAATATAGATATGATTATGTTCATGGCAATACCCCTTTAGCTATGTATACTTTGAAGTGCTCCCAGTGGGATGCTACAAAAGTGTGTGTGGCTCCGGCACTGAATTCAGGTATGACTGCATACAGAATACTGTGTGGCACCACCTTCACACTCATCACCCCTCACCAGAAGAATTCACAATTTGTGCAAAAAATATATATACAGTACAGACCAAAAGTTTGGACACACCTTCTCATTTCAAGAGTTTTCGGTATTTTCATGACTATAAAAATTGTAGATTCACACTGAAGGCATCAAAACTATGAATTAACACATGTGGAATTATATGCTTAACAAAAAAGTGTGAAACAACTGAAAATATGTCTTATATTCTAGGTTCTTCAAAGTAGCCACCTTTTGCTTTGATTACTGCTTTGCACACTCTTGGCATTCTCTTGATGAGCTTCAAGAGGTAGTCACCTGAAATGGTTTTCACTTCACAGGTGTGCCTTGTCAGGTTTAATAAGTGCAAACGACAAAAGTAGAGACACCGAGCAATATATGGTATAGTATCTTCTGTAGACACAATGATCCAAATGATAATAAATGGCTCCTCACCTTACGTGGTTGTATGACCAAAAGGAATATGAGGGACCAAAAAAAAGGGGGAGGCACTGGAAACCGCAGCTGTCGCACTGTGACACCATGGAAGGTGTAAATAGAGCAGGTTTAATAAGTGGGATTTCTTGCCTTATAAATGGGGTTGGGACCATCAGTTGTGTTGTTCAGAAGTCAGGTGGATACACAGCTGATAGTCCTACTGAATGGAGTGTTAGAATTTGTATTATGGCAAGAAAAAAGCAGCTAAGTAAAGAAAAATGAGTGACCATCATTACTTTAAGAAATGAAGGTCAGTCAGTCCGAAAAATTGGGAAAACTTTGAAAGTGTCCCCAAGTGCAGTGGCCAAAATCATCAAGCGCTACAAAGAAACTGGCTCACATGAGAACCGCCCCAGGAAAGGAAGACCAAGAGTCACCTCTGCTGCGGAGGATAAGTTCATCCAAGTCACCAGCCTCAGAAATCGCAGGTTAACAGCAGCTCAGATTTTAGACCAGGTCAATGCCACACAGAATTCTAGCAGCAGACACATCTCTACAACAACTGTTAAGAAGAGACTGTGTGCAGCAGGCCTTCATGGTAAAATAGTTGCTAGGAAAGCACTGCTAAGGACAGGCAACAAGCAGAAGAGACTTGTTTGGGCTAAAGAACACAAGGAATGGACATTAGACCTGTGGAAAACTGTGCTTTGATCTGATGAGTCCAAATTTGAGATCTTTGGTTCCAACCACCGTGTCTTTTTGCGACGCAGAAAAGGTGAACGAATGGACTCTACATGGCTGGTTCCCACCGTGAAGCATGGAGGAGGAGGTGTGATGGTGTGGGCGTGCTTTGCTGGTGACACTGTTGGGGATTTATTCAAAATTGAAGGAATACTGAACCAGCATGGTTACCACAGCATCTTGCAGCGGCATGCTATTCCATCCGGTTTGCGTTATTTGGACCATCATTTATTTTTCAACAGGACAATGACCCCAAACACACCTCCGGACTGTGTAAGGGCTATTTGACCAAGAAGGAGAGTGATGGGGTGCTACGCCAGATGACCTGGCCTCCACAGTCACCAGACCTGAACCCAATCGAGATGGTTTGGGGTGAGCTGGACCGCAGAGTGAAGGCAAAAGGGCCAACAAGTGCTAAGCATCTCTGGGAACTCCTTCAAGACTGTTGGAAGACCATTTCAGGTGACTACCTCTTGAAGCTCATCAAGATAATGCCAAGAGTGTGCAAAGCAGTAATCAAAGCAAAAGGTGGCTACTTTGAAGAACCTAGAATTTAAGACATATTTTCAGTTGTTTCACACTTTTTTGTTAAGTATATAATTCCACATGTGTTAATTCATAGTTTTGATGCCTTCAGTGTGAATCTACAATTTTTATAGTCATGAAAATACAGAAAACTCTTGGAATAAGAAGGTGTGTCCAAACTTTTGGTCTGTACTGTATATGTAGTGTAGATTTTCTGGTGCACTGATGGCTTACAAATATCAAGACATGTTCAATTATTAAAGGGGTTGTCTACTTTCAGACCAATATTGAGAGACAAATGTTTGTATAATAAAAAGTTGTACAATTTTCCAGTACACCTTATGTAAACAATTTTTTTTAGATCTCTACTTGGTGTCATTCATGATGCTTACTCCCAGTGGATAAAAATCAGTCCATGGTCATGTGATATACAGTCCATGGTCATGTGATATACAGTCCATGGTCATGCGATGAACACACAGGTGCAGAGTTCGTTATCAGGCAGATGTCTGATTACTGTAGTGTGACTATAACGAGCTGTGTACCTGTGTATCTATCACATGACCATAGACTGTATATCACATGACCATGGACTGATTTTTATCCACTTGGAATAAGCAGAATGAATGACAGCAAGCAGAGATCTAGAAAACCAGGAGGAATTGATACAAAAAGTATATTGGAAAATTGAATAACTTTTTATTATACAAACAATAAAATTGGTCTCTCCATATTGGTCTGAAACTGGTCAACCCCAAGATGATGTGGATGTGGTACTGAATTAAAAAGAATTAAGACGTGTTCGTAAATGTCCCCAGGGGCAGACTAACATGGACTGTGAGCTGTATGTGGATTGTGGGCCCCCACCAGGTTAACGTTTTCAGGGCCTTTTAAATGGGCTGGTTATCCTCTGAATAATATTTTATAAAAATTCTCATTCTCAATCAATTCCCAATGTTAGGTTGGATTTATACATGGTGCATGGAATGAGTACAACATGCACTTGGGATGCTGCCAAACCCAAGATTAGATGAGTGTAACTGAAGGCAATTTTATTTTTAATGACCACAAGATACAGGAGGGGCAGAGGCGTAATTTGAAGTTCCTGGGCCCCAATGCATAATCTGTAATGGGGCTCCTACCTTGCACTCTTTAGAACAGTGGTATATTTTATGTGGTAGAAGGAGGGGCTCCTCAGTGTCCAGGGTCCAGTAGCAACTGCTACCTCTGCACCCCCTATAGCTGCGCCCATGGCCCAAACATTGTCTGTCCAAGTCTGCTTGTAATCTATCTACATCCTCCATAGAATGCATTGTGCTAGATAGTTTGGTGTCATCTGCAAACATAGAGACAGTGCTATTAATACCATCTTCTATATCATTAACCCCTTCTCACAGAAACAATTTTTCAACTTTCATTTTTTACATAACTTTTTTTATTTTTCCATTCACAAAGTTGTATGAGTGCTTAATTTTTGCAGGACAAATTGTTCTTCATAATGGTACCATTTAATATTCCTTATGATGTACTTTGAAAAAAAAAAAGATTTCTTGGAGTTACCATATTCTGACACTCGTAATGTATACAGGGCTGCATAAGGCACTTCTTTTAATTTTTGTAGGGCCAGATGTACTTTTTATTTATACCATTCTGCGGAATGTCTAATGTTTTGATTGCTTTTTTTTTTTACCGCTACAGTGTTCACCGTATGGGAAATATATTTTTATTTTGTGTATATATATTTTTTTATTTTATTTTTAGACCCCCAGGGATTCTGATCACTAATACAATACACTGCAATAGCGCAGCCTGTAATAGAACTACTTCAGTAGGATTCCAGATGTCATAGTAACAGATCGTCACCCTTGGATCGCATTCCACGTGATGGCGATCATCATCAACATGGTAGCACTCATGCGCTGCTTGTAAAAAGATGCCTTGGTCATGTTTGGTCAAGGCTTCTGTAGGGTTAGTGCCCCCGATCAGAGCCATCTTAGATCGCAGGTATTGCCATTGTATAATCTTTCTGTTGCAGCGACATGAAGTCTAAATGTTTGTAAGCATAAAAAGTCATATGGAAATTAACCTAAATAGTCACGGGAGAGGAAGCAGCTTCATCCTAGTCACGCTGTCCACTTGCTAATCTCATCTCCTGGCCATGATTGACATCTAACTTACAGTCCCCCAGTCTCCAGTGTCAAAAGGGAGAGGTCAATCCTGGTCAAGAGGATAGACTAGCAAGCAGACAGTGTGACTAGGCTGAAGCTGCTCCCGCCCCCGTGACTATTTAGGTTAATTTCCATATGACTTTTTATGCTTTCAAACATTCTAACTTCACTTTGATGCAACAGAAAGATTACAGAGGGGCAACAATGGGAAGGGAATTACTCGATCCTTCACATGATAGGACCGATTTATAGTGGAAAAACCACCTGACATGACATGACCTTTAAACTGCAACCAGAGGAGGTTTATCTCGCTCTTTTATTTGGTGCACACACTGCTAAACCAAGTGTGCATGTGTATTTAGAGGAGCCGGATAATGAAATATCCTGAATTATCAGACAATCCAGAATACAGTACTGCCATAGAATCTGCTGCTATGGTTATTTCTACTTCTAAAGAGATTCCAGATTATCTTGTTGGACTATCAGATGAACTGCAGGAATTTTATTTACACATAAGAAATGATCTGCCAGTAGCGCAGTCTATTTTGTGTCGCTCCCCTGGCACATTGCCCTCCTCGCGGTGTCCCTCCGATGTTCAGCTAATTGGATAGCTTATTTGCATAGTGCAGATTTCTCTGGTTGGGATTATTTGGATCTGGGGAAGTATCTGCGGCTTTGCGTCTCATGTCGGCTGTTTATATAACTGTGTCAGAGCTGCACTGATTTGGCTGCATGGCTGACTGAGCACTGTGTGGCCTTGAATGAGAGTATTGTCTGTGGTAGACACGTGCTGTGCACCCAACATCCTGCCCACAGCCACTCATCTCCTACTGTCATGTATGCTGAGTCTCTACTGAGTGTTAGCATGCATGTTTTATTTTATGGTCCTGTTCCTTTAATGAGGCCTGGATAAGTGAAGACAACTATTGGGGAGGAGGGATTTATAAAGAATCTGATACCAAACACAGTTCCACTAACTAAAGATCCAACAGCACTATATTCCCCAGACTGTCCAGTGAGCCAATGTATCTAACCCTATCATATGTAAAACTGTGCAAAACCTCTCACTCACTGTGTATATAAGCCTGTAATTGTGACAGCAATGCTGGATCCATCACATGATGAACACGAACAGCGCCTAACAGACCCCATTGATTATAATGGATCCTGCCAGGTTGTCGGCATATTTTTTATTGAACAAAATTATTTATTTATTTATTTTGCTTACTTATATAGCGCCATCATATTCCGTAGCGCTTTACAGATATTGACAGTCACTGTCCCATATAGGGCTCACAATCTATATTCCCTCTCAGTATGTCTTTGGAGTGTGGGAGAAAATAGCTATTTTGTCTGGGATTTTTTTATGGAATCTGTGACAGAGACTTCAAACTGAGTCTCCAGCATAGTTGTGAACAAAGCCTAAGCCTATCATGTATGTTACTGTCTACTGAACCTCTGTATCTAATCATATCATTTTGATAATGTACCCTGAGTTGTGTATCGACTTCTAAAATGTATGATACTGTAGGGTGATAGGTGTTGTGGATGTCACCGACACAGTGGTCATGACAACAAAACCTCTCCTCTGTATTACTCAATAGGGGGCGCTCTTGAAGATTACAACAGAGGTAGAACCAGTTCAATAGAAGAGTGACCGAAGAAGATTATCCCTTTTGTAATTCAGGGGAAAACCTCTCAGTATTACTCAATGGGGGGAGTTTTTGAAGATTACAGAAGAGGAACAACCTGTTCAACAGGAGAACAACAAATATGTCTCTCTTTGGTACAGTTTCGGGATGTCCACTGGATCAGGAGATAGGTGCCCACAGCTGGCAAACAGAGCATCACAGATGCCTCTGACAACAGATTTGTCTCAGCATCAGTAAAATGTTCATCCCTAGGCCCATCTTAGCAACTCAGCAGTGTCATTTAAATAAAATAAACCTGCCACCTCGGGAGCGCAGTGATAACAATCCTACTTACTCTGGTTGGAATCAACATGCCCTTCAGGCTATTGCTGCAATGGTTTCATTTTCAGCTGCACAGGGGCAAAAGGGCTCTAGTTACACTACCATTACTTTGTCACTTTGTACCCTGCCCCACTCACAGTCATATAATTTGTTGAGTGAGAAAACAGGCATAAAAGAAATGATAAGTCTCACCCCATATATTTAGCAGTGTACATTGGGATGCTGCATCTCCATCTTTTTTTTTTAGCTGAGAACTCTTTTCTCATAATCCTGAAAAGCTTTATACTCTCTTGTTTGGTTTTCTCAGCGCTGCACAGCCCTATACTGTCCTGACTGGATTTCTCGGCACTGCATTTCTATGGGGGACCCAAACTCGCTAACTACACACAACTTCTTGCCATTTTGTAGAGCCAAGCAAATTCTATTGCACTGTGCCTCCATAACTATTTTTTAGAACACTGTTTCCCAACCTTTTCAAACTCAAGGCACACCTGGAAAGAACATTTTTCTTTGGGTCACAGTATCAAATAATTTTTACCAGAAAAAAAAAACTGCAGTATAGATGTGTTTTTTAGAGCAGTTTCTGAATTTACAGGTGAAACATTTTAAAGGGTAAATTCATTCCCTTCTTCCTGTGACTTTTTGAAGCTGGAGATGGGTGTCCATGCTGGTATGAAAATGCCCCTGTCCACATGTTCACTCTGCCCCCTTCCTCCTTTCTTGTTTTCACAGGTATTTACCTGTAGTATGGGGGCTGGCTTTACTGTAGTCATCCAGTCCCCATTGCACAGACAACTACCTGCGCAAACAGGAGAGAGAAAGCGGTGCAACCCAGGGGATGGAGACTGGTTCCTGTCATGTGACCCTGGGTCAGATCCAGCCCGGAACCCTCAGGCCCAGCATCAAAAAGTTGCTGGAAGAAGGAAATTAATTTATACTCCTCTAACAACTAAAATTAGAAACTTCACCAAAAACTGCATGCATTTATTGATGCAGGTTTGATGTCATTTTAACTGCACTGTGAATGCACTTTCAAAACTAAACCATCATATACTTTCTACCCAACCACCTCCACCAAGCACATATCAAAGTAATGGTAATGGTAATTCTCTGCCACGATGCAGCAGGCCTGCACCAAGCCACAAACAGCCTGAATGGCTTCCTACTTTACATTTGTATTTAACTCCAATGCAGATAGAGCTGAATCAAGACATAGGGCCATCTTCCCACCGGATCATAGTGGATTTTCATGACACACCATTGGGGGAATCGCTGATTTAGGAAGCCTGCAACAACAACCTCTTGGAAAATGGTGACCAGGATCCACATACCTGCAGTGGTACCCAGGACCCACATACCTGTATACAGATGTAGCAGGCAACTACATAGAATACATGAGAAAGTTACCCAAGGAAACTTCACTAACTGTGCCAGTTCTATAGTAATCAGTGGCTAGTACGCCAGAGGATGTGTCATATAAGAACACAATGAGGCAGATTTACATATACTTTCTAATACTTAGTGTAAACATCTGCCTAATTTATCACAGAGATACAAATAATTTGGTGAATCTTTAGATAGGTTGGCTTACACTAGGTTCACACTAGTGTCGGGGTTTCCGTTCCGGAAACCCAATCTGCCTAAAAAGCAGTTATCTGTGGACCCCATAAACTATAATGGGGTCCGTCCGGTTTCTGCTCGAAATTGCAAGCAGGACTTTTCTCTCCACATATTTCAAGCGGAATTGGAGACTGAATTCCTGAACAGTCACCCAACTCAGGTGTGACCGAAGCCTTACTTTGCACCAATATTTTATGCCAAAATCTTGGCACATGTTGCACCCTAATCCATGCCCCAAATTCAGAATATATGCATAACACAAAAAAAAAGTTTTTATTAGGAGAAATTCACACTACTGATATGACTGTCCATTGCTCTTATCCATCATAGAACGGGAGCAACAAACATTAATTGATTAATCAGACAGAGCTGCTTTCTTCCATTGTGGTGGTGTTGTTGTTTTTTGTTACATTTGTAATAGAAAAAAAAAGTCCTGCATGCAGAGCTTTTTCTTCCATCAGAAAAGTAGAAATCATAATAGAAAAAAGCTTCCGTCATGTTTTTTAAAGAATGGTGAATGTAGACGGACACCAGATGGAGGGTTATCCATCTTCATCCATCACTATGATGGATGAAAGCAATGGTCCTTAATAATGGTAGTGTGTACCTACCCTTACTGGGTAGGCAATATTTTCTCCTGAACTGCCATAATCTGTGATACTGTCTGCTGAGCTGCCGTATCTAAGAATTTCATGTGCAATACTGCCTGCGGAGCTTATCAAGAGAAACCTATGCAGCACTACTTTCATCACCATGAAATCTTGTCATTTGCATTGCTTTCTGTCTCTGGACAGGTGCAGCAGTCTGTGCTCCATGCATCAGCTCCCCACATCTTTCCCATATTTACGTGATGGGAGCAGGACTTGTGCGTTCATGTGGATGGAATTTCCTGGGTTGTGTTTACTCTGATCCTCGACTTTCTTTTCCTGAAACTAAAACTCTCAGGGTTTGTATAATTGCTTCAATTAGGTGATATTCCTGCACTGCTGATGTGCGGCCCCTGGCACCATCCCCACTGCGGTTGTGAGCTGAGCCCATGGAACTGATTTCTTCTCAAGTTAGATTTTTCCTAAAACAATTGGATGTTCTCTGATTGCTACACGGAAGCTGGCTAATCATAACACACCGGCGATCTCCAGGACCTGATTCCCATCATCGGCATCAGCTTAAATATATCCAAAATATGGCTGTATATTACTTTAGTGGAGTTCTTTGTAAATTTCAATTATTTGCTACGTCAAATTGTGTGCTGTTCCTCGAACTCTACATATGCCTTAATGTGATTTGACCCATATAGAAACAATCTGAATTAAATGTGTATTCCGTCCAGGCTCAGCAAATAAATGTTATTTGTAGAATAAAGAGTTTTACAAATCTTCATTTTACTCTGGATTAGTTCCTCATTCTGCTGAAGATATGTGCTTACTATCATTTAATAGGAACTTTTATTGTGAAAGGTGTTTCCTGGGGATTAAAAATAAATAAATAACTTAGTGAGAAAAGTGACAAAATCAAAATAATAATAAAAAATCATTATATCATTATTCAGCTGGTAATTCCCTTGCCACGGCTTTCAGCTGTGGTTCCCAGGGACTGCAAAGGTCGAAAACAACAGATGAACATGCAGTAATACTTCACATGCTACATGGTCAAAATCTGCAGCGCAAGACACTTTATGTTGTGTTTTTTTCTGCAGTGTGTGGATGCGATTCGTTTAAATCCCATCCACTACGCTGTTACAGTACTTGACAGCAGGTTAACTGAACACAGCTTCATAGCAGCTACCCCCTTGTGTGTTCCTGGCCTTAAAGAGTTTTCCACCCAAATTTTTTTTAGTGTGATGGCCAGTCATTACAATGAGCTGTAATAAATATTTACTTTGTCTTTGCAGGCGTCTGGTAGAGACACGGATCTCGGTAATTCCCAGAGGAGCTTTCACCAATGTCCCCAACATTAGCAGGATGTAAGTACTGGGAGGGAGTCAGGTGCCAACCAGTCATGAGGGTCACAGTGCACCAACAGGGTCCCCATATATTATTACATGATGCACATCACCCCTTTGTTACCCACATCACCCCATTACTACCTGTCACCAAATTGTTACACACATTTTCTCATGTTACACATCCACTAATACACAGATGACGCAATTAGTATACGCACTATCCCATTGTTATACACATTTACCTTTTGTTACTAAAATCACCCCATACATAGCACCCCATTTTTTCATTTCTTTTTAACTCATTATAATGAAGAATGCAACTGTCACTGTACAATAATATTGCAAACAAACTAACAAAAGGTGTGCTGTAGTATGGTGACTATCCTATATGTCAACAATAGCTTGTAGAGTGCATGCAGGCAAATTATACTGCCAGATACATGAACACAAATAATTGCTTAAGACTTTCTAATTATTATTATATGTAAAGAGCTTGCTAATGAATACTGGGATGCACCATCTGGTCATGCTTGCTGGCATCCTCTCTCTCCCCACTGTACTGTTCTTACTGGCAGTGGGCACTGTGTTCCAGTCCTTGTCTGTAGGGTGTGCTGGCCCTTTAAAAACTCTAACCGTTGCAGTCTGCTCCCAATCTCCTGCACCTGTGGCCTATTTAAAGCAGCATCTCCCACAGTAGTCTACCTGAGCAAAATGCTTCCTAACATGCTAGTAGCATGCTGCACATGCCACCACACTTGTCCATCTTTGTATCCTCTAAAAGTTGGGAAATATGTCTTAAGAGGTAGTGGTGGTGTGCCCATTTATGAAACTTTTTGCACTGGGTCCTTCAATATGTTGAAATGGCCCTGCCATGCACCAGGGTCTGCCCGCCATTTAGGCCATTTTGACCTAGCTGTTAGGAGCAGTGGCTCTATTAGGGCACATGCACATGGCAAGCAGGCTGCAGATGGTCCAGACAGATCGCCGGTAGAAAGGATCATTTGATCCACCAACAAGCACGACCACAGTTTCCTTCTCCATCATCCAGACACAGCTGGCACCTTCATTACACACCCCTGTCTCTTCCCAGACCATTTTCAGGTGCTTAGCAGAAGGAAATTTGGTGTCATAGGGCCCATTATGTATCCCGCTATTGACAACCAGCTACTGTTGCCTTTTTTTGCATTGATGTCGTAAATTAAAAACCTGGACTGCCTTTGCTGTGGAGCGACACACTGCCCAACTACTGGTATAATGATTCAGGGAGACATCTCATATGACTGTCAGTCACCTCTAATAGTGATATGAGGAACAGTAAGAGCTCAGCAATATGTGCAGGACATCCTGCAGCAGGGTGTTGCTTCTTATGGCAGGGTTTCCAACTTGCATTTGTCAGCAGGATCATGCTCACCCACACACAACAGGGTTTTCTGATTAATGTCTCCGCCAGATTTCCACACTTCTTTGGCCTTCCCAGTCACCAGATTTATCACCAATTGAGCATTTATGGTACCAGCTGAGACACCAGCTGTGGCAACCTATGAGTTTAAGGCTGTACAGGCCTAAATGCAACATCTGTGGACAGGGTTCCATATGAAATTTTTATGTCTCCATGTCCAACTGTATCTCATCTTGTATCCAGGCTAGAGGTAGCCCAACAGGATACTAGAGCCTTCTTTCAGTTGTACAGTTTTACCAATAAACTATCCAGATACAGGTGGCACTTTCACTACACACCCTCCTAACAGCCAGCCACCATGAATGAGAAACCTGAATTGCTACAGACTGGAACCGTATCCTTTTTAGCAACACATTCAGATTCTGTGTGGGATCTAACAGTGGTCAGGTTCCAGTTTGGAGGTCTCATGGTGAGTATTTTAATCCTGTGGAGTGATGCAACGCCCCAACTGCTGGTGCGATGATCTGAAGAGCCATCGCATATGACAGTCGGTCACCCCTTAGTAGTGGTACGAGAGACACTAACAGCTTGACACCTGTGGCCACATATGTTGCCACTCATGGCAGAGCTTTCAGTTGGCATTTTTCAGAAGGATAATGCTCACCCCCACACAGCAAGGGTTTCTAAAGATTGTCTACTCCAGATTGCCACACTTTCTTGGCCTGCCCAGTTGCCAAATTTATCTCCAGTTTCGACAACCTATTAGTGTGCTGGATGTTACAGGTCCTGCTGCAAATGTACTGCAGGATACCATACGGAACCTTTATGCCTCCATGCTCAATCGTATCTCATCTTTTATCTATGCTAGAGTTGACCCAACAGGTTAATAAAGCCTCCTGAATTGTGCAGTTTTCCTCCAAAAACTTTTCTTTTCTGTCTAATATTGTAATCACTTACATAATATCAGCATTACATTCACACATATAAAGTTTAATTTACTTCCAACAACTTCTACTGAGTGCATTATTTTTGTGAATAAGTGTATAATATATATGTGTTGTAAATACAAAGAACGGGATTTTACAAAAGAACCAGGGAACATTCTCTACTGGTGGTGAAAAGGTGAATTTGACACCTCAATAGGAAAAGAGCCTTTCACTATGTCACCATAGAACAAGGGCTAGATGCTTACCTAGCAACAAATTGCATTGAGTATTACAAATAATATTACACTTGATGTATAATTGAGAAAAAGCAGAACATAACAGTATTACAACTTTCTGCTGGATGCAGTGGATGACTAATTCATTTCCGTCTGGACTTACAATATCCAAAAAACAGTTTTTTTTTATTAGCATCATTATATAAACACCATGTATTGATTATTGCAAGGGTCTTTATCAATTGTATCCTTGATAAAGATCCTGGGGTGAGTCATTATGTATTGGTGATAATAATGAACTGTTCCATATACCATACTTTTTCGCTTTATAAGACACACCTGATGATAAGACGCACCTGGGTTTTAGAGAAGGAAAATAGGAAAAAAATATTTTGAACCAATTGCTGAACAACCTCTTTTAAGAATAATGTCTCATAGTGTACACAGTATAATGGCCCTTCCACAGAGTATAATCTCTCACAGTAGCCCCTCCACACACTATAATTCCCTATAGTGGGCCATACAGTTTTCTTTATGAATTTTTGGGGTTCACCAACCATGAACCATTATTATACTCTGGGGTCTCTTCATAATAAACAGTGTTACTCACCTCTCCTGGGCTCTGGCATGGGTCTTCCAGCCTCTTCTGGTCACAGAGAAGTCATGAATGACGTCAGAGACTGCTGAGGCCTGTGATTAAGACAGCTGAGGCTCAGTCATAGGCTTCAGTGGTCTCTGACGTAATTAATGACGTCTCTGTGAACAGAAGAGGCCAGAAAGACATGCGCCGGAGCCCAGGAGAGGTGAGTAACACTGTTTATCATGTTTGATCACCTTCCCTGGGCCTCTGCTCCTTATACTCTGGGGTCTGAAGAGACTTCACACCCCACTTTGGATGGAAAAAAAGTGCGCCTTATAAAGTGAAAAATACAGTATGTAGTGACGTTTTCATATGTAGTCACCTCATATTCCCTGTAGTCAACTCGTACCCTCCATCCTATAGTTACTTCAGACTCCCTAGTTACCTCTTTTTCCCCCAGTCAGTCCCTGGTAGAGGCCCATATATAGTATGTTTTAATACTGTAGCACAGCATATATTGTATAGTACATAACATGATGACTTCTGCTCTTTGCAGTTTTATAACTTTGGATACTGAACTGAGAAAAGTGGAATCTAGAGCCTTCCAGGGACTTGGAAAGATTACTGAAATGTGAGTATGCCCCAACTAACACCTGGAAAATTAGATACATAGGTAGGATTTACCAATTTCACCACTTTTAATGCCACTAAAATAGTCACTTGCTTTTTTGGGTGGGGGTGTGGGTGGTACTTTCGCCATGCCAAATTCATTATCAGCAGGTATGGGGAAGTACATAATTCATGATGAGGTCAGCCGGTTTTGATGAATCCCTCCAAAAGTGTTGAATGCACTAGGACCGTTGAGTTGGTAAGAGAAACCAACAATTCCAAATCCTCTATTCTTGTCTATAGCAGAGCTGGTCTTGTTTTATAAGTAGATCTATTCTGGCCAAAATGGTGAGAGATGGGGCAGAATTGTGCCATACTACGGAGACACCTCAGGCTTGACAAAGAAATTTCATCCTATTCTGAGGAAGTGATTTACCATCTTCAACTTCATTCTGGGAGTGGGACTCCTAGCATGATAGTTATCTCTCATGCTAGGAGTCTCTGCCTCCCAGCAACATATTGTCCCGTACTGATTACAGTACAGGACAGTATGGCACATTTACATTCATGATCTGGTGGGGGGGCCTAGAAAAGTTATCTGTTTTGGAATTATCTGGATTATTTTTATTGATTACTAATAAATTGTGGTCTAGATGTTACCTAAGTGACAATTATTGACAAACGAAAATTAACTAAACAGTTGTACTGCATGTTTTCTACTGAGCACATTAAGTAAACTTTCTCAGTGCAGGGAGAAAAAGTAAGTAAACCCTTGTATTTAATAACATATAGATTCTCTTGTAGCAATAATTGCTACCAAACCCTTCCGGTAGCTGTAAAACAGATTTGTACAAATTTTTAGGAGTTTTGGATCACTTCTCCCTGAAGATGTGTGGATCCACTGTGTCATTGAACTGATTTGATATGGGGCTACTTCTGAGGGCATTGTCTAAATGATCCCTTAGCTTGCACACTTTAACCCCCCTGTGGAGATCTTCTTATTACTGTAGGGAACCAGAAGGGTACAGGCAGAGATGTGATGAACGGACAAGATAAGGTGAGGGCAGGCAGAATTAGTTTGTAATAGCGTTCAGGCAAAGGCGAGGGCAAATGGTTAAAATAAATACACTTAACTGGCAGAGGTCAGGGCAACTGGACCAGGTTTAGAGTCAGAGGTCAGCACATGGGTGATGAAAATACAAAGTAGAGATAAGACCTTCACAGGACACTAGCAAATTAGTAACCCTATTGCTAAGTCCTAAATAATCCAAGAACTCAGAGACTGGCTGGTTCCTGATTTTGCTTGGGTGTGAACAGAGGTAGGAACCAGGAAGCAGTGGTGGCTGCAAGATAAAGCAGTAGCATGGTAAGGTAAGTGAGGATGGTGGCTCTAGTGTGTTTCAGGTAATATTTCTAGAATGACTTGCATGCACACTCTTCATCATGCCCCAGCATCTTTTTTTTTTCAACTGTAACTTTTATTAAAGGGAGTCTATAATTGAGATTTTCAATTTTTAGCAAAGGCTATATTCATGTAGCCTTTAGAAAGGCTGTTGTAGGCATACCTTTTATTTCCTGACTCTTGCCGGCATTTGTCAGAAAAAGCCTTTTTCTTGTTATATAAATTAGCTTCCACGGAGCACAGGGGGCGTTCCACCTGTGCACCAAGCACCCCTCGCGTCATCACTCTCTCCCTGAATTGCCACCCCCCTTCTTCAGTCTTGTTGACACATTCTTCTCCTCTTCTTTGCTTCTTCCTCCTGTCAGCTCAAATATGCGCGAGATTTCGTTCACGCCAAAGGGAGAAAGAGGCTTCTTCCTCCTGTCAGCTTGAACAAAATCTCGCGCATGCACGAGATTTCGTTAACGGCAATGGGAGAAAGAAGCAAAGAGGCGGAGGAGGCGTTAACAAGAAGGAAGAAGGAGGCGGCAATGCAGGGAGAGGGTGATGACGCAGGGGGTGCTCGGAGCACAGGGGGGAATGCCCCTTGTGCTCCGTGGAAGCTAATTTACAGAACAAGGAAAAGGTTTTTTCTGAAAAACGCCGGCAAGAGTCAGGAAATAAAAGGTATGCCTACAATAGCCTTTCTAAAGGCTACATGAATATAGCCTTAGCTAAAAATTGAAAATCTCAATGATAGACTCCCTTTAAGCTTTTCAAAAACAGAGGTACAGAAGAGTACAGAAAGACAGAAACTGTCAGCATGGAGCAAACAATAATAATAAAAAAAAATGAACCATGTTGGGTTAAAGCATAACTAAACTTTTATTTCATAAATCCATAGATCAGGTAAAGATAACAACCTTTGTAATATACTTTAAAGGTGCTTGTTTCTTCACTCTTTTGCCTTATTCTGTCACTGATCATACCTGTACAATAGAACTCTATGGAAAGGGGAGGGGAAGAAAAAGGAGAGCTCAACTGATAAACATGAGCAATATATTTATTGACAGTTTCAGGAACAGGAATTAGTATCCTGCTGTCTCCTGACAGAACTGACTCATTTAATGCTGTACAGAACCGGGGTGTATATATGCAGGGGAGTTGGTAGACAGCCCCCGCTCTTGGTTAAAAAGGTTCTTGGTCACACTATGTTAGTTATGAAGGTTTCAGTCAAACTGTACTCCACAATTGTTAACCTATGCACTTGACAAAGGGATATAAACCCGGAAACGCATTGTGCCTTTTAACAAAATAAAAAAAAACCTTCATAACTAACATAGTGTGACCAAGAGCGCAGGCTGTCCACCAATTCCCCTGGGTGTATCCTCCCAGGTTCTGTGCATCATTTGATGTCCAATCAGTTAACATAGGACCAACCCGCTGCCACCTGCAACTGCGGTAAAAAGCCATATTTGCTGTTGTGACAGTCTCACAGCACCACAAGGTGAGGGGCCAATCAGTCCTTTTTATTGTCACTCCCTCCTTGTATTACAATTTTACACAATGTGCCGCTCCACGTTTGTTTTTCTTTCTTTGTGGTCATTTAATGCTGTACACAGACTCCTATCCAGTGACGTAACGATCACGGTCGCACCCGCTGCGACCGCGACCGGGCCCAGTGAGTATGGGGCCTGTGGCCAGCTGGAGATGGCCGGGTCCCGGACCACTATGATAGCGGTTAGGGAAAGCCTGGTTCCCCGACCGCTATACATACTGTTACTAGAAAGGGACCCTGGCGTATTGCAGGCCCCTTTCCAATAGATGGCAGCCCAGGGGAGGTGACTGAAAATAATAAATACATATAACTCGCCTCTCCTGGGCACAGCGTTCTCTTCCATCATGTGACTGAGGCCTGTGATTAGGCCCCAGCGGTCACATGGGGCGCGGCCGCGTAATGACGTCAGTGCGCCCCCACTTGACCGCTGAGGCCCAATATCAAGCCTCAGCAGCGACGTCGGAAGAGGGCCTGAAGATGCTGAAGACGGCAGGATGGAGCGAGGATGCCAAGGGAAGGTAAGGCAAGGTGAGTATGAGAGTTTGTTATTTTTAATTACTTTCCCTGGGCCTCTGATTATTATACTCTGGGATCTGAGGAGACCCCAGAGTATAATAATAGCACCGAAGCGGAGGGGGGCTGTTGGGACCATATACTGTGTGGGGGCCACTGTGGAGCATATAATACTGGGTGGGGGCCATTGTAGAGCATATACTACTGTGTGGGGGCCACTGTAGAGCATATAATACTATCTGGGGCCACTGTAGAGCATATTATACTGTTTGGGGCCCCGTCACCGTCAGTATCAAGAATTTGCTGTATGGAGGGAGTAGGGAGCCCCGGACAAAAGTTTGCACCAGGGCCCACAAGACTTTAGTTACACCACTGCTCCTATCTCTGTCTTTCTCCCTCCTTTTCCTCATCCCGCCCTCCATAGAGCCCATTGTAAACTGATCTGCTGATCTGCTTTGAGTATGATCAGAATAAATCAGATAAGAAGTAAACACGAGAGATACTTAGTCACAGGCACCTTTCTTTAGTGAAGTATATTTTTTCCTTTCACCTGCACTATTGATTTATGAAAAAATAAAGTTTACTTACACTTTGAAGTTGTTGCCCAAGATTACATGGCGATGGCCTTATATTAGCTGATATTTGCACAAGTCAGAAACAGATGGTCTTTACACCATATAGTGACTGTGTTGTACTGTTGTAATTCAGCTCCCATTTGATTGTCAGACACCCACCAATATCTCATATTGATGACCTAGGGTAGGTCATCGGTATACAGTCTTGAAAACCCCTTTAAGACCAGGATTCTGACTTGGCCATTCCATAAAAACACAAATCTTCTTCTTCATTCTTTTGTTGATTCACTTATGCTGCGGTATTCAGTCTGAGGTCATGGACTTCCATTCTCCTGTAAATGTTAAACCTGTAAATTCCTTGGGGGAGATTTATGAAGACTAGTGTTTTCAGTGTCCATTATTTAGTGCTTCTGTGCCTGTTGAGAGTGTGTTTAATTTATAACGCACACATCCTCATACATGAGACATACCCTCCGCCAGGCCATGTGCCTGGACTGATATCTACACCATATCATAACTGACATAGATTTTCAGGATCATTATGCCAGTTTTCTGGCATAAATGATTAATTGGTGTGGGCAGTGCAAAAACACCAGTTACGACAAAGTTTGTCACAACTGGTGTCTAAAAGCCACAAACCTGAGGTTTGCAACTTTTTTTTACACCAGAAAACTGGTAAAGAAAATATAATCTCTCCCACTGTTCGTTCAATAATCTTATGATATCAAGGATGTGAGGCAGTAAAGCATTCCAAAGACATGATGCTCTCTCTATGATGCCTCACAACTGGTGTCAATGCCAGTGTTCCTTCAAATGTGGTGTTCTGCATTTGTGTTATAAAGTTCCACTTTTAGAACAATAAAACAAACAAACAAAAATCTTCACCCCAAAACCTTACACACCTTTATTTGACCACTCCATCAAAGAACATAAAAAAAGGGGGACGGAAACTTGAACGTCAGTGGAAGAAAAATCAATCACCGAAAGACAACATCCCATGGACCCTATACCTCAGGAACTACCAATCAGCCATAAGTAAGAAAAAGTCCACCTTTCTGTCACAAGACATAGACATAAATGCAAGGAACAGGCCCAGCTGTTCCGCACAGCAGATGCAATCCACACTGACTAAGACCATAATCACAACAACGCTGTGAAAAATTTTCAAAGTTTCAGCAATTTGGATTAGCATCCAAAAAACAACAATTGACCTTAACAGTCCAAAATCCAGCAATAATAAAACCTTAAGTCAGTGGCTACAGTTTGACCGAATAGATGAAACAGAGATCACAAACATCCTTCAGAGCCTACGCAAACAACATGTGAACAGACCCAGGCCTGACATCACTTCTACTGGAATGTCCTGACCTGCTCCTTCCAGGCAAGCAAGAACATAGTTAACTGTTCTATGCAGAGTGGGATCTTCCTTGATCTACTGAAGGAAGCCATTATCAAGGCTTCTCTAAAGAAGCCCTCCATGGACCCAGATGCCTTGAGTAGCTAAAGACCCGTCTCTAACCTACTCTTCCTAGGTAAAGTTATAGAAAGGTTGTTGCTGTCCAACTAGATACCAGATTATTATGGTGATGGCATCTATGACGCTTTTCAGTCAGGCTTCGGGAAAAAACATAGCACTGAATCAGCAATCACAGAAGTACTAAATGTACTACTCATGGCCAGGAACACAGGCGAGAGCACAATCCCAATTCTCTTAGACCTCTCAGCAGCATTTGAAACTGTTGACTCTGACTTCCTAATACATAGACTCAAGGAGTTTTGGGGAATTGATGGCACTGTTCTTCAGTGGTTCCTGGCTGACAGAGCACATCATCATCATCATATATGGAGTTCCACAGGCCTTGTGCTATCCCCAATGCTGTAGGTAGTTTACATGCTTCCATTAGGCAAATTAATACAAAGGCATTGCCTGGCCTATCACCTTTATGCAGATGATGCCCATCTATACATATCCTTCAATCGCAGAGCCTATCACTCATCTCCAGTCATAAGTTCGACTTAGCTGGACTACAAGAATGGATGAATGCCAGCAGGCTCAAGCTGAACCCAGACAAAACTGAAGTTATCATGGTTGGAGGCCAGTGCTTAATGAACGAATGGCAACTTGTACATAAACCACCTCTATCTCTAGGAAACACAGCTATTCAAAGCTTAAACTTTGCAAAATATGGGAGTAGTTACTGATGAAGGACTGTCTTTCAGGAACCATGTATCCTCAATTATCAAATACTTCCACCTGAGGAACATTGCAGAAATCAAATACCTTATTCCAAAAGAGGATCTCTATACACTAGTCTATGCCTTAATAATCTCATGTCTGGACTACTGTAATGCTCTATACATAGCTCTTCCAGATAATGAAATATATTGCCTTCAGCTAGTCCATAATGCTGCAGCGAGGTTGATAACCAAACAACCCCGGCATGCTCCCATAACTCCTATTCTCTGCACATATAAAATGGAGAATTACTTATAAAGTTTGCTTGATGGCCTTCCAATCCATAATCAACTTAGGCCCTGACTACTTAAAAGAACTTCTGAAGCCCCATTGATGACCTCTCAGACCAAATCAACTGTCCATCCCCAGGTTCCACCTTAAAGAAGTTGTCCAGGCAAAAATGGACAACCCTTTTAAAGTTTAAATCAGCTGGGGGCAGTGTAAATAATTTAAAAAAATGCATACTCACCTGTCCCTATTGCGCCGGTGTCCTCCTGCGCCTCCCAGTTCTTCTGCTCCGGCGGTTTTCTTATGGAGTTGTGCTTAAGCGTCTGATTGGCCAATCACGTGAAGGGCACGTGACCACTGAGGCCAATCAGTGAAGGGCCTGAATGTCATTATCTGTGACATCACAGGTCCTCTTTCTGAGGCCACTGATTGGCCTCAGCGATCACATAACCGCTGAGGCCAATCATCGGCTTCAGCACTACTCCAGAAGAGACCCACCATAGCAGAAGAACCGGGAGGCCCCCAGATGATTTAAACTTTAAAAGGGTTGTTCATTTTTGCCTGGACAACCCCTTTAAACAATTTAGAGCCAGAGCCTACCTGCCAGAGATCTCACCCTTGGACAATTTTAAATCCAAGACTCAATACACATCTCTTCAGTCTGGCATTTAAGGACAAATAACACCCTCACTATACACAGAATACTGCAAAATACCATTGACGGTAGGTTCACACTAGAGTCACCAGTCTGTTATTCTGGTTCATCAGAGGACCAAAACAAGGGACAGGTGGACTGCTAAAATAGCGGTTACATATAGAGCCCAACAGACTCCATTATAGTCAATGAAGTCCATCAGGTGTCCGTTGTTTTAATCCTTTCCCAACATTCACTACAATAAAATGGAGGATATCTGGTATTTAAATATAGTGGGCACTCAAGACCTGAGCAACCGCCATAACTGGCGGGTCTCCACTGTATTATATGGAAATGCCCGCAATCAATGCCCTTTCTGATCAGGGTCATTAATCCCCCTGGCCCCCAGTCAGCTATTTTCCCGGGTCGCAGCCATTTTGAGGAGATCGACGGCTCCCGAAACGAGATCCAGGGTGGTGATTCATTGCCATGACAGCCAGGAGCCTATTGCAGCTGTATGCAGCCTGTAATAGAAGTGCCATTATTTCACAATGCATTGCAATGCATCAATGCATTGTATTATTGATCAGACCCCCAGGCAAAAAAAAAAAAAAAGTAAAAAAAATATTAAAAAAAGGACTAAAAATTCAAATCACGTCCCTTTCCCTAAAACATATAAAAGTACTTAAATAAAGTGAAACACATACACGTAAATTATCCCTGTGTCCAAAAATGCCTGGTTTACAAACTTATAAAATTATTTTTTCCATACTGTGAATGCTGTTATCAGGGCTGACTCTAGGTTATGTGCAGTTACAATGTTCCCTCCATTCGGAAAAAAAAAAAAAAAAGAGTCCTGCTCGATCTTCCTGCGGATTCTAACACTGATCAGCCACAGAACTCGCAGCACGAGTCTATTCATTGATTAGCCTCATTCATCTGAGACTAATCAGTGAGTGAAAGGAAGGAAGGTGGAGGGTCAGAACATGGAGAGGAATATGAGCCGGAAGTCTGCCTTAATTCCTCTTCATATTCTGCCATGTCAACGGGCCTAATAGTTTCCCCACAAGTAATAGGTCCTCCCACATTTGATAATAGTGCCCCACAGGTAAGAGGAATACCATAACCTATGTGGGGGGATTATTACCTGTAGGGGGGCACTATTACTGTAATAGTGCCCTAATAGCACACCAATAGGTAATAGCCCCTCCCCAACATAAGCAATGTTATTACCTGTGGGGGGGGCATATTACAATAATATTGTCCCCCCACATAAGTAATGCTATTACCTGTGGGGGGGGGGGGCATTATTACTGTAATAATAGCCTAATAACTCCCCCACACATAGGTAATAAATCTCACCAACCCTAAACATAAGCAATGCTATTACTTGTGGGGGGGAGGCACTATTACTGTAATAGTGCCCCCCACAAGCAATAGTCTCCTGTATACATAAGTCATGTTATTAACTGTGGGGAGGCATATGCTGTTCTAGGTCCTCTGAACTATAATTATGCTGTGCTTACCATTCACATATGCAGTGCCCGGGACTTTTTCTAGTACAAAGGATCTTCTATTCTGCTCCCAGAAACATGACTCCAGCTCTATGGTACAGGCACCGCATAAGTACGATAACTAAATGGCAAGTACAATATAGTTATAGGGATAGGGGGAGGGCAGACTCTGGGAGGCATCTCTAAAGTAGTGGGGAAACTGGGAGAATTGTGCAGGTCATGATTCAGGTACAGACAGTGCTGTTTTACCTCCCATAAAAAATTGGATAAAAAGTAATTAAAGTAATAGCCATTCCCCACCCAATTTGGTATAAGTAAAAAGTACATCTGACTTCGCAAGAAAAGACGCCTTATGCATCCCCCATACATGAAAGTATAAAAAAGTTATAGGTATCAGAATATGGTGACTTTTTGTTTTCTGCAAAGTTTTGGATTTTTTTAAGGGGTTAAAACAATAATAGTAATAAAAAAAGAGATAAATTTGATATTGCTGTAATCTTACTGACCCGTAGAATACAGGTGATATGTCATTTTGGCTGCATAGTGAACGCCGTTAAAACAAAGCAAATAACAAAGTCGTGCAAATGCAGTTTTTCTCCAATTCCACCTCATTCTGATATTTTTTTCCAGCTTCTTAGTACATCACACATGAAATGGTATCACTACAAAGTACAATTTGTCCCACAAATATTAAGCCCTCATGTAGCTCTGTGAATGGAAAAATTAAAAAAGTTGTGGCTTTTGGAATGTGGGGAGTCAAGCTAAAATCGATACATGACTGTGACAGGAAGGGGTTAAAACTGAAAGCAGCGGATGAAAAAGCTGTGTGTGTGTGATTTGGTACGGAGTCTCCAGTGCTAATCTAGTCTTTTTCAGGCTATGGCTCTGTGTTGCCAAAGCACAGCGTTTTTAACTGCTGCGGAAATTCAGTGGAAAAGAAACATTTCATTTTACAGTACCAGCAAAGTGAATGAGAATTAAATTAAATGTATCCACACATTCCGGGGGAAAAAAGCTGAGGAAAAGCAGCTAATGCAGCATGTTAATTTTAGCTGCGGAACTGCATGTGTTTTGCCTATATATTTAGTAGTTACATAGTTACATAGTAGATGAGGTTGGATGAAGACATCAGTCCATCAAGTCCAACCTATAACCCTACAGTCCCCTACAGTGTTGATCCAGAGGAAGGCAAAAAACCCTATGAGGCTTATGCCAATTGCCCCATTTCATGGGAAAAAATTCCTTCCCGACTCCATTCTGGCAATCAGCATAAAACCCTGGATCAACGTGCCCTTAAAATCTAAAACCCATAACCTGTAATGTTGTTCTGTTCGATAAAGGCATCCAGGCCCTCTTTGAACTTGTTCAATGAATCCACCATCACCACCTCGTGGGGCAGAGAGTTCCATAGCCTTGTTGTTCTTACTGTAAAAAATCCTCTTCTATGTTGCTGGTGAAACTTTCTCTCCTCCAGACGTAGAGGATGTCCCCTTGTCACTGTCACTGGCCTAGGGGTAAAAAGATCATTAGAAAGTTCTTTGTGCTGTCCCTTCATGTATTTGTACATTGTTATTAGATCTCCCCATAGACGTCTTTTCTCTAAACTGAATAACCCCAAATTTGTTAATCTATCATTGTACTCCAATCCACCCATTCCCCTAATAATTTTGGTTGCCCTTCTTTGCACTATTTCTAGTTCGATTTTGTCTTTCTTGTATACTGGGGTCCAGAATTGTGCACAATAGTCTAAGTGTGGCCGTACCAGTGATTTGTATAGAGGCATAACTATGTTCTTGTCATGAGAATCTATACCTCTTTTGATGCATCCCATAATTTTATTTGCCTTGGCAGCAGCTGCCTGGCACTGGTCACTAAAGGTAAACTTATTGTCCACCACAATCCCCAAGTCTTTTTCATTGGCAGTTTTACCCAGTAATTTACTATTAAGCACATAATCATACATTTTATTTCGTCGTCCAAAATGCATAACCTTACATTTGTCAATATTAAATTTCATTTGCCAAGTCTCGGTCCATGCTTCCAACTTCCTTAGATCCCCTTGTAATATTCTACTATCCTCCTCATTTTTGATTACCTTACAAAGTTTAGTATCATCTGCAAATATGGACACCCTGCTTTGCAAACAGTCTACCAGGTCATTAATAAAGATATTAAAGGGGATATTAATAGGGGAAGATAAAGTGCAGCAAAAACTCAATTAAAAAATATTTTTGCGTTTTTTAGCCTCAGCCACATCTGAAAATTATTGCTTCAAGGCATGGCTCAAACTAACCAATCTTTCTTAAGAGAAACAGATATGTTAGCAACTAGGCTTCATAAGGCTGGGTTCACACGGCATGGAGTTTTTAACTTTATAAGCATTATACTGGGGGGCTATTAGGGAGCATAGTATGCTGTGTGGAGCCACTAAGGGATATTATACTGCATGGGGGCTCTGGGGAGCATATTATACTGTGTGGAGCGTTATATACCATGTGGGGCTCAGGGGGGCATTTTATAGGGCGGCCTCTAGAGTGCATATTATACTGTGTGGGGCCACTGTGGAGCATTATACTGTGTTGGGGCTCTGGGGAGTATATTATACTGTGTGGAGCATTATATTATATTATTTATAAGGGGGAACTATGTATAAGGGAGCAGTATTATTTTTAAGGAGTGATTGATACTGATAAGGGGGAACTATTACAGATAAGGGAGACTTATTTAAAGGGCAGTACAAAGGTAGTCCTTTGAATTGTGTGTGGGAAAATGGGGGTTGTTATTACTGTTTTGGGGGCAGAAAGAAGGTACTATTAAAGGGGTTATCTGGTTTCTAACATTGATAGCCTATCCTTAGGACAGGTCATCGATATTAGATCTACGAGGGTCTGACACCCAGGCCCCAGGTCACCAGTACCAAGACTATTATTTACATACCGCAGTACCTACACTCACTGCTACAATTTGTACGGCGAGTGAGCAGCGTGGATTGTAGTATGTAAACAAGACCGCGAACCACGCTGTCTTGGTACTGGTGACCTGTGGGGATCGGACACCCAGAGATCTATTATTGATGGCCTATACTAAGGATGGGCCATCAATGTTAGAAACCAGATAACCCCTTTAAAGGAGTTGTCACTGGAAGTGCTGCACTGACTTCTTAATTCACTTTATATGATGGCATTGTTGGTATATCAGCATTTGGGGCCCCCCTTTTAATTTTGCTCAGGGCCACACTTTGTCTAAAACCGGCCCTGCATTCCAGTGAAATAAATAGTAACAAGAGCTACTCTGTACTGCAATTAAAAACCGCACGCAGTTCCTCAACAAAACAGCGCGATGTAAACCTAGACTATAAAGGCTTTGACTTTATATATTAGGAAGGCATCTGTGAAACCCACACTTCTATCCCCATTTCCTTAATTGAAACACCTTTTTACAACCTACCTCTGGGAGAAGTCATTTGCACTTTGAATATTTATGTTTGCTGAAAGAGTTCATGCACTTTTTCTTTAACCTGTATGTTACAGGATTACAATTCTCTGGCCACACCCATCCTTATTATTTTAGTATAGATTGTAGTAGTATTTGAAATTGGGGGGTGAAATGGTGCTTTGTATGTCTTTGATGTGGTACAGGGGCTTTTGGTGTCGGTGGTGGAGTCTCCTTGGTTGTGGACATTCAGACGCTATATTAGATTACTTCCAGCAGGAGTGGGGGTGGGTTTGGGGTCGATGAGGCTGCTGCTGATGTCTGAAGGACGAGGTCTGTATAATTTGGATCACAGAGGAAATAAGATGCTGTGGGCGAGGAGCACCTGCGACATCTCTGTCCACTGAGCGGCCTTCTCATCTCTGCTTCTCAATTAATCTGCCCTCATTTGTTTATGGTGGGAGACGGTTGGAAGACCTCAGCACCTGGTTCCCTAGAGAATATGGAGATGGGGAGGAGGTTGTACAAGTCATCTACTTATATATTATACACAAACATATACACTGATACACAATGTAACATTTACACACATACACAAACATATACACTGATACACATAGAGACATACACACAGGCATATGCACTGTTGCTTGTGGAGTTGCACACATAGAAACATGCACATGCTTTTGCACCCCCATAACATTGTCAGCCACAGTATTCTCATAGCAGTGCTAAACACAGTGCTCATATACAGTGCCTTGGAAAAGTATTCATACCCCTTGAACTTTTCACATTTTATCACCTTACAACCACAAACTTAAATGTATTTTATTGAGATTTTAAGTGATAGACCAACACAAAGTAGCACACAATTGTGAAGTGGAATGGAAATGATATATGGTTTTCAAAATTTTAATCAAATAAAAATCTGAAAAGTGTGACGTGCAAAAGTATTCAGCCCCCTGTACTCTGATGCCCCTAAATAAAATCCAGTGCAATCAATTGCCTTCATAAGCGACTTAAGTAGTTAATAGAGTCCAGCTGTACATACACCTGTTCTGTGAAGGCCTCATGAAGACTAAGGAACTCACCAGACAGGTCAGAGATAAAGTTGTGAAGATGTTTAAAGCAGGTTTAGGTTATAAAAACATATCCCAAGCTTTGAACATCCCAAGGAGCACTGTTCAATCCATCATCCAAAAATGGAAAAAGTATTCTACAACTGCAAACCTACCAAGACATGGATGTCCACCTAAACTGACAGATCGAGCAAGGAAAGCACTAGTTAGAGAAGCAGCCTAGATGCCCATGGTCACTCTGGAGGAGCTGCAGAAATCCACAGCTCAGGTGGGAGAATCTGCCCACAGGACAATTATTAGTCGTGCACTCCACAAATCTGGCCTTTATGGAAGAGTGGCAAGAAGAAAACCATTGTTGAAAGAAAGACATGGAGGAAAAGTAACACTGCTTATCACCCTGAACACGCCATCCCCACTGTGAAACATGGTGGTGGCAGCATCATGCTGTGGGGAGGCTTTTCTTCAGCAGGGACAGGGAAGCTGGTCAGAGTTGATGGGAAGATGGAGACTGTGAAGATGTGCTCCCACTGTACCTTAAACCTTTGTACCCTTTGCCATTTTACTCATAAATAAATACACTCAGACCTATTTGTGGGTTATGGTGGGAATGGCCACAGCTTTTATTATAACCATTTTCAAACATAAACCGTAAACAAAACAAGTGTCCAAAGAAAGCGTAATATCTGCAACCACTTTTTCTTTAGCTCTCCGCCCGAATGCTGCTGTAGGCCAGCGGGCATGTGGGCAACTTTCCATTTTCTTGGACACTTAACCTGCCAATGCTGTGACATCTGTAACAGAAAGAAAGAACCAGTAGCAAACAGACTGGTTTGCACAGAGCGTAAAATAACCAACAAAAACAATCACAGGGGAGGGAGGGTGGGCGTTCTTCTCTCCAGTCAAGGAAGAAGGTGAGCCGTTAGACCGCCAAAAACTAAAAATATTATCCTTAGAGCTTAACTCCAGCCCCTCTCTTCCTTAAAGTTGCTATATGCTTTGCGGCCGCCCATGGAGCTAAATACAGGGTAATCCTGGAAGAAAACCTGTTGGAGGCTGCAAAAGACTGGGAAGGAGATTCACCTTCCAGTAAGGCAATGACCCTAAACATACAGCCAGAGCTACAGTGGAATGGTATGGATCAAAGAATATTCATGTGTTAGAATGGCCTAATCAAAGTCCAGACCTAAATTCCATTGAGCATCTGTGACAAGACATGAAAATTGCTGTTCACAGATGCTCTCCATCCAGTCTTGCTGAGCTTGAGCTATTTTGCAAAGAAGAATGGGCAAAAATCTCAATCTCTAGATGTGCAAAGCTGGTAGAGACATACCCCCAAAGACTTGCAGCTGTAACTTCAGCGACAAAGTATTGATATAGAGGTTGCGATGATGAGAGACCACCAGCTATGTATTTTCCAGATATGTATTTTGCGTCAGTGTGTTGTCACGTGCTCAGATTACTCCTACACCATGTGGTAGGTCTGCTATGTATCCAACTCTTTGTTGTCCCACAACCCTTTGATCCCCAGAGAGTCACTTACACAGGCCTTTGTTTACATAATAGTGCTACACTCATTAACATGTCAGGGTCCTGCAGAAAGGATGTGCTGGGGGGGCTCTCTGCACACAGCTATCAGACAAGATGGAGCCAGCTACAGATCAAAAGGGATATGGTTTTATGACAATATCTGCCCTGGGAAACCTCTTACAGTTGCCCCGATAAATTCCCCAGATGTGCCAGGCCTAGGCTCACAGTCGGAGCACACACATGTTACTGTTCAAAGCCCGGAAAAGGTCCAGACACTGATCTCCTTACCCAAAGGGGATTGGAGTGTCATCCTTGGTATCTACACGATGGAAATCTTGCCATGAACCCTATCATACCTCCTGTCCGACTCTACAGTCATCGGGTGAGGAAATATAATGAAATATGATTCTGAGGGATTTAGAAAGGAGGGCGGGGCTCCTCCTCCTAATGACATCACACAGGGAGGAGACTGGGGATAGTTATACAGTCTCACCTGGAGGGAACAGGGTCGTTGTTATCTTGTTCCTGGAGGAGATGTGAGGGCAAGTCATGGTGTGGACTTCAGGCATGCGGCCTAACCATGTGGCTTAAGAGGCAGGCCTGAGGCCTCTTTGTTCTCGACAGCATGTAGGAGACACATGCTCCCCTGCTCTGTAACTTGCTTAAGGAAGAACCCTGAAGCCTACCACATGGGCTCAGAGAAACGGTTCTACTTGTTTTGGTATTTTTTATCTTTTATTTCCCTTTTTATTTTGTTGTGCTGTATTTTACTTTTATCCGTATTTTGCTTGGTAATTGATATATATTTCTGTATATGTTAATGCTTAGTACCAACCCACTGGGGTTAATGAATACATAACATTTAGAAAGCTCGTTTCATATTATCCTATGAACCCGGTCCGCTCACAGTGTGTGAGTGGGAGGTTAAGAAAGGAGGTTGGTCGCAGGTGTGCCAAGCGGCTTGGCAAGGTGAGATCCTTCACAGGGGGGATATATACTTTTGCATGTCACACTTTTCAGATTTTTATTTGATTCAAATTTTGAAAACCATGTATCAATTTCATTCCACTTCCCAATTACAGTATATGCTACTTTGTGTTGGTCTATCACTTAAAATCTTAATAAAATACATTTAAGTTTGTGGTTGTAAGGTGACAAAATGTGAAAAAGTTCAAGGGGTATGAATACTTTTGCAAGGCACTGTATCAGTGACATCCACAGTACCCTCTTAGGCAAGGGCCCCACGTGGTGGAAACACCGTGGAAAAAAATATGAGAAATATGTACAGCGGAAATGCTGCGATTTCGAAACACGTTGTGTATTTGGAATTCACAGCATGTCAGTTATACCTACTGAAACGCCAGCGGTTTCCCTATAGACATAATTGAAGCAGAAAGTCCGCAGAGGAAAACTCTTCGGCCTTTTTTGTGAAAAGCGCCGCGGGTAAAACCGCAATGTGTTTGCGCCGCGGTTTTTCCCACAGTGCTTTTTCGCTGCAGCCCGCTATGTGGGGCCTTAGCCTCAAATAAATTTTCCTATTAATAACATTTCAGCATAGGGAATACATTATTTATGGGAGTCTACTGGGACTACAGTATAAGCAATCTTGAGAATGGGAGGGCAGAAGTTTCCCTGTCTGCTGCATGTGAATGGAGTGCTGGTGCACATGTGTGGCCACTGCTCCATTCACTTTTGTGGGACTGCCAGGACAGCAGCTGCCTCATAAAAGTGAACGAGGCGGTGGTCTTGCATGCACACCACTGCTCTATTTACATGTAGTACACAGGTGAACATTTGATCCTCCATGATCATGGGGGGTCCCAGAGGTCAAATCCCAAGCAATCACACTTTTCTGCCATATTCTGTTGATGGGGATAACTCTGTAAGGGACAAAATCCCTTAGTGACAGACAGGGTTCACTTTTTTTTTTTCCTTGGCAGTCACAGAGACTGTAGCCATCCTGTGACTTTTAGTTCTCCAGCCCGTTACTCCAGCATCAGTCTCTTCTCTTTACCACAGATGCCAGTAGGGAGGCTGCAGGTAATTGCCAGTTGTGTTATTTTAAGCTCCTGGCCTGTGAAAACTTTATGTAAGAGAAGAAAATGAAAATAAACCTGCGGCAGACGACGTTTGTTTATAAGGCGCGATCCTGGCTGCTTGTAGGGCAATTATAGAAATGAGGAGGCTTGGAGGAGCTGGCAAGAAATCAGATGATGAGTGCAGATTCTTCTAGATACAACTGTGCAGCAAATACCCTGCTATCAAAGCGTAAGCTCCTGGGCTCACATCTAGCATACATCTGGCATTACAGAGCAAAGTCTACAGTATTTGATGAGTTATTTGTAACCTGCATTTACTCCTGTTACTAATATACTGTATGTATGTGTATAGAGATATACATTTACACACAAATATAGCCATCTTCAGCTTTAATCTGATAACTTGCTGCACCATGTTAACTCACAACAAAAGCCACTACTGAAAGCAATGCAAAAAAGTGTTAAAGTGATAAGACCACCCACCCAATCCAGCACATTTCCAGCTTTTGTAGTATTCAGAAACTGGAACTTAATGATGTTGTCGAGAGTGGGACTTGTCATTTCAGGGGCCACAAATAATGGTGTAAATACCGGGGTATCAGCGGTAGCGGCTGCCACAGGGCCCGGGACATTACGGGGCCCAGTGGGCCCCTGATGTTTTTTTTTTAATAGGCCCTATTTACCCCCAGCAGGTAACAGGCCCTATTTACTTACTGATCCTCACTCCTGCTCACGGCTCTTTTCAGACCCCGGAGTATAATGATCGGGGGCCCAGGGGAGGTGAGGGAACATAGAAAACAATGTTACTTACCTCTCCTGGCGACGCCAGCCTGGCTCATGTGACGTCTGGTTCAACATTGAAGAGTGCCGAAAGTAGCGGGGAGTGAACTGGAGCCAGGGAGAGGTAAATAACATTTTTTACTCTAAAAAGACCCCAGAGTATAATAATTGTTCATGGATGGTCCACAATGGGGCATAATACTGTGTGCAGGGGCCACTATGGGGCATAATACTGTGTGCAGGGGCCACTATGGCGCATAATGCAGTGTGCAGGGGCCACTGTGGCACATAATGCTGTATGCAGGGGCCACTGTGGCACATAATAGTGTGTGCAGGGGCCACTATGGCACATAATAGTGTGTGCAGGGGCCACTATGGGGCATAATAGGGTGTGCAGGGACCACTATGGGGCATAATAGGATGTGCAGGGGCCACTATGGGACATAATAGCGTGTGCAGGGGCCACTATGGGGCATAATAGTGTGTGCAGGAATGCGGTTTGTGCGGGGGTGGGGGCATGTCAAATGTTCATCTTAGGGCCCAGCCATTCCTAGTTACGCCACTGGCCACAAACAAATGATGTCTCTTCCTCTAATTAAAATATTTGTCGTTTTGTTTATCCAAAGTGATGCAAATTAGAGTATTCTGGCCAAGTGGATGGTAACACCCAAGTGGGTGGTTTCTCTTGGGCAATGTCTCTGTGCTGTATGCAATATAGTGTTAACTCCAACTTGGCTTACTGATACTAATTTACATAAACAGAAAGTGCCTATCAGGTGAGATATTTTATTGGGCATTTGCAACCTGGTGGTGGGTCCTCTTTAAGTAAGTGAATTAGCACCTTTTTCCTGCACGTTAAGTGAAAGGAGGTAATCAATTAGTTTTTATCTGTTACTTAAAGGGGTTGTCCAGGGAGTTGTAATTAACTTACCTGTTCTGAGGATCACTGTTGATGGACCTGAGGGTTCTGACCACTTCACAACCAATGGTGTAACCCCCTGTGACCGCGACCGGGCTAGGAGGGGTACGGGGCTGCAGCCAGCTGGAGATGGCCAGGGCCTTGGACCACTATGATAGTGGTCGGGGATAGCCTGGTTCCCCGAATGCCCCTTTCCAATAGATGCCATCCTATGGGAGGTGACTAAAAATAACAAATATTTATACTCACTTCTCCTGGGCTTCTGATGCTTCCCGGCATCCTCTCCAAAGCTCTTCCAGCCTGTGCCTGAGGTTACATGCCCCAGGCATCGCTGCTTGGGCCTGTGAAGTCACATGGGGAGCTCTGGCGTAATGATGTCAGCGCACCCCACGTGACCGCTGAGACCCCAATCACAGGCCCTAGCAGTGACGTCTGGGGCACATCACCTCAGTTGCAGGCAGAAGAGGACCAAAGAAGATACTGAAAAGAGCCGGACAGAGCGAGGATGCCCAGGAGAGGTAAGATAATACTTATTATACTCTATAATAATAGCACTGAAGCAGAGGGGGTTCACCTGAAGCTGTTCCAGGGGGGCTCTTGGGAGCATATTATACTGTGTGTGGGCCACTGTGGACCATATAATACTGTGTGTGGGTCACTGTGGGGCATATTATACTGTGTGGGATCACTGTGGAGTATATTATACTGTGTGGGGGCTACTGTGCAGCATATTATACTGTGTGGGGTCCTTTCACTGTTCACATCATACACCATCTGTTATACAGCAGCCGTGCGCTATTATTACAAGCTGTAATAACATTGTATGGTGAGTATAAAACAGATACTATGCAATGTAAATCGTGAGGGAGTCACGGCGCTCACAAAAGAACCACAGTACCTTAAACAGTTGATCAGCAGGGACCCCGGTTGTTGGAACCCCACTGATCTATTACATCTCTTAGACTGCTAGGACCCTGCAGATCAGCTGTTTCTCACAGCACACAGTTTCCAGTATTGTTTACATGCCGGGCGCTGTGCTTCTCACTCACCGTATTCTTGATAACCGCAGTTGTCGGTACTATAGGGTTGTATCTCTTTCAAGTATCTGAGATACCTCTGCAGTACCCATAACCGTCACTATCAAAAATTCACTGTAGGGAGGGGGGTGGGGGGCCCCGGACAAAAGTTTGCATCAGGGGCCACAAGACTTTATGCCACTGATCACAACCCTTGGGTCATGTGATATGAAGCTGCGCTCTGCCCCCTCCTCTGCTATGGGGGCTGGATTTACTAGTTCATCATCAGCGATCCCTGGACAACCCCTTTTAAAGAGTAACTGTCGTTTCAAATATTTTTGTAATTGAATAGTTCAGGGGAATATAAGGAACTTTGTATTATATAGTATCAGAGGAAAGTGACCCTTTTTGTCAGCTTTTATTTCCTGAACTGAGAGATCTGTCTGCTGACAACAGGCTGCAGTTTGTAGAACTCTATGGGGAGGAGAAGGGGAGGAGGCAGAACCTGGAACTATGATTCTGGTGTCATTTTAAAGCAGAAAAACTCAGCTTCCAAATGCTGCAGATGTGGAGATACAGGTAGTTAAAAATTAACTTTCATCACCTCCACTAACTGCAGTCCTTTGTATCATTAACCCCTTAACGCAAAATGATGTACCTGCACGTCATGGGAGTGAATGCCTAATGGCAAACAGACGTGACGGTACGTCATTTTAATGTCACCCGCTCAGAAACTGAGCAGATGACATCGAGAGCGAATGTCAGCTGTAAGCAACAGCTGACAACACCCGCATGTAACACCCGCGGCCGGAGGAGAACTACAATCGCGGGTGTTAACCCCTTAGATGCCGCGGTCAAACATGACTGCGGCCAAACATGACCACGGCGTCCAAGGGGTTGCGCTATAATAATGCCCCCCCGGCACCCCCTGTGGCGAGATCTGGGGGTGCCGTTATGAATTTTTTGCAGCCCGGGGTCTAGCCAGTGACCCCAGGCTCCTAGGACCCCCAAGTACCTGGTTGATCCTGTCAGGACCTCTGGAAGTCAGTCTTTGCGTCTGCATAGGCTGACTTCCTGTATAGACTGCAATACACGTGTATACTCGTGTATTGCAGTCTATAGTACTGAACCAGCTTATAGAACTGAACCAGTTTAAAAAAAATAAAATAAAGTGTGTAAAAAAAATAATAATAAAGTTATAAAGCCCCAAAAATTCCCTTTTCCTATATAAAATGAATTATATAAAAAAAATCCCTAAAAATTAATAAAAACAATACATATTTGGTATCGCCGCATCTGTAACAATCTGTACAATAAAACGGAAACAATATTTAACCTACACGGTGAACGATGGAAAAAAAACCGGAAAAAAACGAGGTATCGCCATAATCGTACCGACCCGCAGAATAAAAGTAACATGTTACTTATGCTGTACACTGCATGGCGAAAAATTTAAAAGGTAAAAAGCAATGCCAGAATTGATGGGGTTTTTTTTAATCCACCAAATGAAGAGTTAATAAAATGTATTCAATAAGTTGTAGGTGCCCAAAGCGTCATTACAAAATGCATCTCATTCTGCAAAAAAACAGCCCTCATATGGCTACATCACCAAAAAAATAAAGAAAATATAGCTTGCACAATGTGAAGACAAAACTCCCAAAATCGCCATATCATTAGAATATAACTGGCTGCAGCAGGAAGGAAATGTATAAGCTGTGCGAGAGTATATCAGGGTACACCTCAGATTTAGAGCTTACAAGGGAAAAGACACTAGAAGTGATCCCCAGAGTGACCCCCCCCCCCCAATCATAGGAGGTACTGGGTAAAAAGTAGGTAATTTAGTGTTCCCAATTCACTCTGCACAGCTTACATATTCACTGTTCACCATCCGCTGTGCATTCCCGCCTGGGATACTAATGCTCACTACACCCCTTGATAAATTCTTTGAGGGGTGCAGTTTTCACAATGGGGTCACTCCTTAGGGGGATTCCACTTTACTGTTACTTTAGGCTCTACAAACATGACATGGCGCCCAGATACCAAAAATCTAAATCTGCACTCCAAAAGCCACATAGCGCTCCTTCCCTTCTGCCCCCTGCTGTGTGCCCAAACTGCAGTTTATGCCCACATGTAAGACACTGGTGTACTCAGGATAATGTACTTAATGTCATGTCTGGCTATAAACTGATATTTGGGCACATAACCAAGCAAAGAAGAGAAGGAGCGTTATTTGATTTTGGGCTCACAGATTTAGATGGCCATGACACTTTTGCAGAACTCTTGAAATGCCAGTAAATTGGAATCCCCTGAGATGTGATCCCATTTTGGAAACTGCACCCCTGAAGGGATTTATCCCGGGGTACAATGAGCATTTTTAACCCCCAAGTGTTGCTATAATTTAATTTACAGAAATGAATACGCAGCTGATTGTGAAAGGAGAAAATGGCAATTTTTCCAGGAATCCATCATTTTGGTGCGTAATATGTTGTGCCCAGCTTGTATCAGAGACAAATGCTCCAAAAGCTGTTGTGTCCGGAATACCCACTTAACAGTTTTTGGAGTGTGTGTCTCTACTGACACAAGCTGGGTACAACATATCAGGCACTGAAATGGCGTATCTCTGGAAAAATTGCAATTTTCCCTTTTCATTATCAGCTGCGCATTCATTTCTGGAAATTAAATTAATTCAACACTCAAGGGTTAAAAATGCTCGCTACACCACTTGATAAATCCCTTGAGGGGTGTAGTTTCAAAAGTGGGGTCACAAGTCTGAAGATTCCACTTTACTGGCAATTCAGGGGCTCTGCAAAAGTGACATGGCGTCCAAAAACCAAAATAGCTCTCCTTCCCGGCTGTGCCCAAATAGCAGTTTATACCCACATATGACATTGTTAAGTACGTTATCCTGGGTACACCAGTGTCATACATGTGGGCATAAACTGCTGTTTGGGCACACAACAGGGCACAAGTGTGAAGCTTCTGTGAGCGTTATGTGCTTTTGGATCACAGAATTAGATTGTTGGTTTTTGGATGCCATGTAACATTTGCAGATACCCTAAAATTGCACTACAAAATGGGGTCACTTCTTGGGGAATTCCAGTTTACTGGCACATCCAGGGCTCTTCAAAAATAACATGGTGTCCAGAAAGTCCCTCTAAATCTGTGCTTCTTCCCTTCTGAGTCCTGCTGTGTGCCCAAGCAGCAGTTTACACCCATATATATAATTTTTTTGTCCCCGGGATAGCCCACTTAATAGTTTTAGGAATGCGTGTCTCTGATGACACAAAGTGGGCGCAACATATTGGGTACTGAAATGGCATATTTCTATAAAAATTTCAAATTTCACTTTATACATTAATTTTTGGGAAGCAGTCTTGGGCACTTTTGGGGGGTTTCCATTGTATTGGTACTTTAGGAGCTCTGCAAATGCGACATGGCACCTGAAAGCTATTCCAGCACAATCTGCCCTCCAAAAGCCTAATAGTGCTCTTTCCATTCTTAGCCCCGCCATGTACCCATAGAGCAGTTTGCAACCACATATGGGGTATTGGCATGTTCAGGAGAAATTGTGTAACAAACTGTGGGTTGTTTTTTCTTCATTAACCCCTTGCAAGAATGAAAAATTTGAGACTAAATGGACGGTTTATAGGAAAAAAATAATTTTTCATTTTTTAGGTCCCAATGCTAATAAAATCTGTGAAACAGCTGTGAGGTCAAAATGCTCACTATACCCCGTGATAAATGCTATAAGTGGTGTAGTTTCCAAAATTGGGTCAATTTTTAGGGGTTTCCATTGTACTGGTACTTTAGGGGCTCTGCAAATATGACATGGCACCCGCAAAATATTCCAGCAAAATCTGCCCTCCAAAAGTCAAATAGCACTCTTTCCATTCCGAGTCTCACTATGTACCCATACAGCAGTTTGTAAGCACATATGGAGTATTCACGTGTTTGGGAGCAATTGTTTAACTAACTGACCCCCGAGTATAATGATTGGAGGGCCAGGGGAGGTGAGGGAACATAAAATACACTGTACACACTTACCTCTCCTACACTCCGCAGGCTTCGGGCCTGTTTGGTGACGTCACGTGAGCCGGGCCTGTGTCATTATGCATCGCGATGACGGCCTGGCTCATGCGAGATCTGGTCCAACATTGAAGATGGTCAAAGTAGTGAGGAGTGCGCCGGAGCCAGGGAGAGGTAGGTAACATTGTTTTTTCTGTTTGTATCGTCCACTGGGTCTCCGATCATTATACTCTGGGGTCTGAAAAGACCCCAGAGTATAATAATTGTTCATGGGTGGTCCACAATGGGGCATAATACTGAGTGCAGGGGCCACTATGGGGCATAATACTGTGTGCAGGGGCCACTATGGGACATAATACTGTGCGCAGGGGCCACTATAGGACATAATACTGTGTGCAGGGGCCACTATGGGGCATAATACTGTGTGCAGGGGCCACTATGGGGCATAATACTGTGTGCAGGGACCACTATAGGGCATAATACTGTGTGCAGGGGCCACTATGGGGCATAATACTGTGTGCAGAGGCCATTATGGGGCATAATACTGTGTGCAGGGGCCACTATGGGGCATAATACTGTGTGCAGGGGCCAGTATGGAACATAATACTGTGTGAAGGGGCCACTATGGGGCATAATACTGTGTGCAGGGACCACTATGAGGCATAATAGTGTGTGTTGGGACCACTATGGTGCATAATAATGTGCACAGGAATGCAGTTTGTGAGGGGGGTTGGTGGCGGTTCGGGGGGGCCCCATGTCAAATGTTTGCCTTGGGGCTCAGCCATTCCTAGTTACACCACCGCTTAAGTGGTTAAATAGGTGCTGCTCCACTGATTCTGGAGCAGTTGAAATTTATTCTTTAGCCCCCACTGTTCATGAGCCATATGATATTTAGACTTTGCACTGTCGGGTGGCAGTGTCAGGCAGGAGCAGGCAAGGGGGCGTGATTCTGAGCCTGCAACCAGCTGGTTCAGCACAGGAATGGAAGAGAAGATGCATATTTGCTTTATAAATTCCCCACACCACCAATCCATAACTTTATCTTTTTGCAGGACAAACTGTACTTCATAATCGTACCATTTAATAGTCCATATAATGTAATGGGAAGTTAGAAAAAAAATCAGAATGGAATTGGAAAAAAAAACTGCATTTGAGCCATTTTCTTACAGGTTTTGTTTTTATGGCAGTCACTGTACAGAAAAAATGACATGTTACCTAGTGTATATTCTGCAGGTCTGTGCAATTACAGTGATACCAAATATTTGTAGTTTTATGTTTTAATATCTTTATAAAATTCCAAAACTTTGCAATAAAACATTCCTTTTAAGTTGATATATTTTCACACCTGTAAGTTTTTTTAGTATTTCTGTACATGAAGGCATCTTATTTTTTTTGTGGAGCAAGTTGTAGTTTTTATTTAAACCCTTTTCAGGACTGTCTAGGGCAGGGGTGTCAAACTCAAATACACAGTGGGCCAAAATTAAAAACTTGGACAAAATCGCAGGCCAACCTTGACATTCATTGGAAAAATGTCTACAATTGAGGACGTTTTTGCTTGTTATCAGATATAACGATGAACCTTTTCATATGGAAACAAACTTAAGTTTTGCTTAATGTCCTCTGGCACTAACACTGAATTCTGCACTGAATTCAACGCACTGTAAGCTTTGACAGTATGCACCCCAATGCCAGAAAAATAGGTGCCGTTAGTTTTGGTATTGATATCCCTTCACCGTCAGAAAGGTGGGTCTTAATGCTGAGCGTCATCATGGGGGCGGTAAGGAAAGTCCCCTCTGACAGTACAATGCTATGGAAGAGTACTGTCGAGGGGTGTTCCTTACTGCCCAGTGATGACACTAGGCAGTAAGGCCCGCCTTTCTGACAGTGGAGAGATATCGGTGCCGAAACTAACGGCACCAATATGTCCTGCATCCAGGCGCACATCAGGAAAGCTGACAGTGCGCTGAATTCATTGTACTGTCAGCTTTCTAGCGGTTTATAATACTGCCGGTGCCAGAGGACATGAAAGGTCCTCTTTAAACATAGAAGCTTAATACAGTTTGCTACATTCTGATCTACTCTACTAGACACTCTAGTAGACATTTGGTATGTTCTCGCAGGCCAAATCTAATTACACTGCGGGCCAGAGTTTGACACCTATGGGCTAGGGGATGTTATACTGTGGGGGGGTATGATACACCCCTTCTCTGCACTATGTCCCCCTCCCAATACACCCTATATGCTCCCTGGAATTCCCTCTCTCAAAATTCTGCATTCCTGCATCTGCGTAGCCGCTGTATCCATTGGCAACCTATCAAAACAATAGTAGATAGGCATTCTGATCTGCAGCCTTGCTGGAGGGATGTTTGGCTCTGCAGCTCTGTCTTCCTGTGCTGGATGAACTCTCATGGCAATGACACTAGTGTGAGCATCCAGTGTTTGAAGAAAACTCACATGTTTCTAGATACAGGACAGACTTTTGGTCAGCACTGAACCTGCCACTTGTATGCTGAGTAGAGGGTCAGCCAACTCCTGTGCTGTGCTACGCCCGCTGACATCATGCTGACAGGGATTATAGCTGATAAAATTTTGATCAGAACACATATGGATTGGGTTATAGCATGACTGCTCTCCTTCCTCCTTAACCCCTTCCTGGGGCAAAACTGGCCATAGAATTCTTTCTATGATAGATCTCCTGTTAACCAGCACATGAGACACTTTGTGCCTCATACTTCAGTGTTGGCACTCATCTCTAGTCATGTCAATTCTGCATTTTCCAGAATGTTGAGGTGCAATGAGAGATTGTAACTTTGAGACAGGTTTGGAGATTCTGGCACTGACGGACTTAGTGGAGACTCAGAGTACACCGTATTATATCTGGGTAATATGTTCTCTGAACCTACAGATAGTACTCTCCTCCCAGTGCAGCACTATAGGCATCTTCTTCTGCACACCCTGTATTTCTGATTGCCATTTCTTGCTTTTGCTAACCACACCTTTACCTTTTTTTTTGTTTGCAGAGAAATCCGAAGTCTTATGAATCTGAACTGTATTGAACCTGGGGCATTCCAGGATTTGCCAATGCTGAATTATCTGTGAGTACAATGGGTTAAGGCAACGTGCAACCATCTTTGCATGTATAGCAATGTGGGTGTGGTGTACATGCAAGCTCAATCACAGTCTCCCCACTGTTGGATCCTCATTCCTGTTTTTATGCTGCTGCTTGTCAGAGAAGAACCAGAGCCTGTGCAGTAGCATGGCAGTGTACATCAAAGATGGGAAGACTACTTATGAGCAAGCATGTACCATTTCTTTTTATTGTTTCAGATTTTGTGTTACAATTATTATCTACCTATCTGTAGGAGAACTTACTGGAGACTATATTCATGGCTGACGGAGTGGGAAGAAGACTATCTAGGGAATTAGTAAAGATTATATGTATAGCTACAAGAGATGAGGAGGCTGACTGGGAATTTTATCAAGACCTAATGAGATACACCTAATTTACACATGTCTCTTAATAAATTTGTTACATTCTTTTGCCCTCAGTGTTACAGGAACTCAAATCTACAATTAGGAGTTAATAATATAATTTAGAGTTTCTAGCATAAATTATAGTGAATTTGTCAGGCCACATGAGGCCATGCTTGTCTCACTAATCATCAACCCACCCACTTTATTTGGGTAAACTTTTTGACACAAAAAATAGCACAAAGTCACAAATCTTTGCACAAAAGCTGATGTTCTTAAAAATTTGCAACTTTTTTTTTTTTTTTAAATAAAAAAAAACAACAAAAAACAGTTTTCTGGCATACTTGTTTTAGAAATTTTCTACAGCTACCAGACGGGGAAGGAGACTATCTGGGAACTTGCTGGAAACTATATTTATAGCTGCTGGATAGATAAGGAGACTGACTACAGAGATTAATGGGGATTGTATTTACATCTGCTGGGGAGAGAAGGGAACTGATTGGATATTTACTGGGAATTATATTTATAGCTGCTAGAAGTGGGAGGAGTATAATGTTGTACCATGTTAGACATAGAAAGTAGTGGAAGAGTGAAGAAATCAGGCGATACCTTTTAGAGGCTAACTGAGTATATTTGATAAGTAAGCTTTCGAGAGTGCTAGCTCTCTTCTTCAGACATGGTGTAAGGAGACTGATTAGGGAACTTATTGGAGGCTCTATTTATCTGCCAAGAAAGAAAAGCCTGCAAGAAAAAATATTGGAAACTATATTTACCCAGGGGTAAAGGGGACTCGCTGAGAGTGATGTGGAGCAGGGGGCGTGAAAAACATATGGGGTAGATTTATTAAGACTGGTGTTTCCTATGCCAGTCTTGATCTCCCCTGTTCATGCCTCCTATTAAATTTAGTGTCTCCTCCTGTCATCTGTGGAACAGAATCTAGAGAAAAGATTCTTTTATGCTAGCATCTGGAATAAATTGCATTATATCTGCTGGGGTGTGGGAGGCCATGCTCCCTCCAGCTAAGCCCTTTCGCCGACATACCTACTTTTTCAAAAAGTTGCATGTGAGTCATAAATGCACTATAAATCACAAATATTGGCACAAACATAACCATGTAACAAAAATTATCTACTTTTATCAAACATTTTACAGTATGTATGATAAATTCCCCTTATATAGTGCATGCAAGGGTTTTTGGGAGTTGTAGGCAGAAAGCATAGAAATGGGTCATGTGACATGGCTGTGCAGCCTACCACCGATAGCAGAGATTAACAGTGGTGCGGAGGGGAAGAGAAGTAAAAATGTACAAAAAGCATACATTAGGGCCAGATATATTTGGACAGTGACATAAGCTTTGACATATTAGCTGTTAATCAAAACATATTCAAGATACACTTATATAATCAATATGAGATTAAAGTGCTGACTCTCGGCTTTAATTTGAGGGTATTCACATTCCATTTTGAGGAACAGTTTAGGAATTACAGTTCTGTAATATGAAGCTGCCTCCTTTTCAAGGGACCAACAGTAATTTGACAATTATCACAAAAGCTATTTAATGGGCTGCATGGACTATTCACTCATTAACCCATCAACAGTTAAGCAGGTAAAAGGTCTGGAGTTGATTCCAGGTGTTGTATTTTCATTTAGAAGTTGTTGTTGTGAACCCACAACATGTGGTCAAAGGAGCTCTCAATGGAAGTGAAGCAGAACATCATTAGGCTGAAAAAGAACAGAATAAATCCATCAGAGAGATACAGTGCCTTGCGAAAGTATTCAGCGCCCTTGAACTTTTCAACCTTTTGCAAAATTTCAGGCTTCAAACATAAGGATATAAAATTTTAATTTTTTGGTGTAGAATCAACAACAAGTGGGACACAATTGTGAAGTGGAACGAAATTTATTGGTTATTTTAAACTTTTGTAAAAAAAAAAAAAAACTGAAAAGTGGGGCGTGCAATATTATTCGGCCCCTTTACTTTCAGTGTAGCAAACTCACTCCAGAAGTTCAGTGAGGATCTCTGAATGATCCAATGTTGTCCTAAATGACTGATGATAATAAATATAATCCACCTGTGTGTAATCAAGTCTCCGTATAAATGCACCTGCTCTGTGATAGTCTCAGGGTTCTGTTTAAAGCGCAGAGAGCATCATGAAGATCAAGGAACACACCAGGCAGGTCCGTGATATTGTTGTGGAGAAGTTTAAAGCTGGATTTGGATACAAAAAGATTTCCCAAACTTTAAACATCCCAAGTAGCACTGTGCAAGCGATCATATTGAAATGGAAGGCGTATCAGACCACTGCAAAACTACCAAGACCCGGCCGTCCCTCTAAACTTTCATCTCAAACAAGGAGAAGACTGATCAGAGATGCAGCCAAGAGGCCCATGATCACTCTGGATGAACTGCAGAGATCTACAGCTGAGGTGGGAGAGTCTGTCCATAGGACAACAATCAGTCGTACACTGCACAAATCTGGCCTTTATGGAAGAGTGGCAAGAAGAAAGCCATTTCTCAAAGATATCCATAAAAAGTCTCATTTAAAGTTTGCCACAAGCCACCTGGGAGACACACCAAACATGTGGAAGAAGGTGCTCTGGTCAGATGAAACCAAAATCGAACTTTTTGGCCACAATGCAAAACGATATGTTTGGTGTAAAAGCAACACAGCTCATCACCCTGAACACACCATCCCCACTGTCAAACATCGTGGTGGCAGCATCATGGTTTGGGCCTGCTTTTCTTCAGCAGGGACAGGGAAGATGGTTAAAATTGATGGGAAGATCGATGGAGCCAAATACAGGACCATTCTGGAAGAAAACCTGTTGGAGTCTGCAAAAGACCTGAGTCTGGGACGGAGATTTATTTTCCAAAAAGACAATGATCCCAAACATAAAGCAAAATCTACAATGGTATGGCTCACAAATAAACATATCCAGGTGTTAGAATGACCAAGTCAAAGTCCAGACCTGAATCCAATCGAGAATCTGTGGAAGGAGCTGAAAACTGCTGTTCACAAACGCTCTCCATCCAACCTCACTGAGCTCCAGCTGTTTTCCAAGGAAGAATGGGCAAGAATTTCAGTCTCTCGATGTGCAAAACTGATAGAGACATACCCCAAGTGACTTGCAGCTGTAATCGCAGCAAAAGGTGGCGCTACAAAGTATTAACTTAAGGGGGCCGAATAATTTGGCACGCCCCACTTTTCAGTTTTTTATTTTTTCCAAAAGTTTAAAATATCCAATAAATTTCGTTCCACTTCATGATTGTGTCCCACTTGTTGTTGATTCTTCACCAAAAAATTAAAATTTTATATCCTTATGTTTGAAGCCTGAAATGTGGCAAAAGGTTGAAAAGTTCAAGGGGGCCGAATACTTTCGCAAGGCACTGTAGCGGAAATGTTAGGAATAGTCAAATAAACAGTATTGTCACTGCTTCTGTGAATTTTCTCCATACTGAGTGTCTATCCCACGGTGACATTAAATAAACAGTTTGGTAAATTCTGGTAAGAAAAAAAAAAGAGCGCACTGGTAAGCTCAGGAAATCAAAAAGGCCAGAACATCCACAGAAGACAATTGTGGTGGATGATTGCAGAATCCTTTCCATGGTGAAGAAAAACCCCTTTACAACATCCACCCAAGTGAAGAACACTCTCCAGAGGCCAGATTAGACTTTGCAAAAAAAAAAAAAACATCTAATGAAGCCAGCCCAGGTCTGGAACAGCATTCTTTGGACAGATGAAACCAAGATCACCCTGTACCAGAAATATGGGAAGAAGAAAGTATGGAAAAGGCTTGGAATGGCTCATCCAGACTAGTGTTTATTGATGATGTGACGGGGAAAGAAGCAGCCGGATGAATTCTGAAGTGTACAGGGATAGAGTGAAGAATTCAGGTGATACCTTTTAGAGACTAACTGAGTATATTTGATGTACAGGGATATACTTACTGCTCAGGTTCAACCAAATGCAACAAGGTTGATTGAACGGCGATTCACAGTACACATGGACAATGACTGAAAACATACTGCAAAAGCAACCCAGACGTTTAAGCCAAAAACAGTGGAATATTCTGCAATGGCCAAGTCAATCACCAGATCTCAAGCCTATTGAGCATACCTTTAACTTAAGTCAAAATGTTAAAGCAGAAAGACCCACAAGCAACTACTGAAGAAAACTGTAGTAAAGGCCTGGCAAAGCATCACAAAGGAGGAAAACCAGCGTTTGGTGATGTCCATAGGTTCCAGACTTCAAGAAGTCATTGCCTGCAAAGGATTCTCTAAAGTATTAAAAAATTTACATTTTATTTATGATAATGTTAATTTGTTTAATTACTTTTGAGTTCCTGAAATGATGAGGCTTTGTACAAAAATGGTTGCAATTCATGTTTCACTGAAAATTTTTGTTCAACCCCTTGCATTAAACCTTAAAGTATAGACTTCAATTACATCTCAGTTGTTTCATTTTAAATCCAGTGTGGTGGCATGCAGAGCCCAATTCATGAAGATTGTGTCACTGTCCAAATATTTCTGGACCTAACTGTATTTCTGGGTGAAAACAATGCAAAGTAATTAAAATTAACGACTGGTATCCTTTTGGAACTTACATTTGAGTTGTGGGAACTACCTGTGTCATCTCTTCACATCTGTCCTAATCTTGAGTATAAATGCCGAAATCCAATGGAGGGAACTGGAGGATGGGAGTAGTAGTTAAAGTGTAACTAAACTTTCAGACAACTTTTGATTTTCTGGAAGTATTTGTGTCATGTAACAAATTTTGTCAACTTTCTGTTAAATCCTGCATCTCTTTATTCTCTCCCTTGCTTCTATATTGAGAGGTGTTCCTGCCTCTCATTGAATGTTACTGTGTAAAGAGTACGGATCTGTGTAAAATGTAGAAAAGGGTAGGGGAGGGTCACTTCAAACAGTTCTATCTCGAACATTATAGAACAAACAATATTGCCTTTGGTGTCATATGAAAGAGGAGATTCTCTTCTTTCATATGACGCTAAGTGTGTCGCTGCAGTGCTATCTATATTATTTCCAGAGATACCACTGTTTGAAAACAAAGTCGGGAATGTGATATTTATATCATTTATATTATACAGCCGCATATAAATATCCTAATCCCGACTGTGTTTTCAACTTGTAATATCTCTGTATATAATATAGATAGCACTGTAACCTCATTTTCTCTATATTATACACAGCTCCGTACGCCAAGCCCATAGTCCATACACAGTAACATTCAGTGAGAATCAGGAACAGCTCAATACAGAATCAAGGAAAAGAGTGAAAAAATACAGGATTTCACAGAAAGGAGACAAACTTTGTTAATAAAGTATATTACAAAATTTATTAATGAAACAAATGCTGCCAGAAAATCAAAAGCTGTCCAAAGGTTTAGCTATGCTTTAAGACAATGTACCTGATGATGGTGGTGGTAGTTTTAGCTTTAGTTTTAGTGATAGCTGGTAACACATGTGGCTTCCCAATGGGAATAGTAGTAATTAGGAATTCCATTGTGGTGGCTGGTGCCAGACTTGGGATGAGGGATGCCCAGTATACAGATGGTATTATGGTGCCTGTTTTCCACTATAGTAATATATAGGCTCTGCCTCATCCATTTTGGCTATGGGGGCTGTAATAAATGAAGTCCCAGGAACCTAGATACCTGGAGGTGAATGAGTCCTGGCTGGTAGGTTCCACAACCTCAACTTTCTCTAGTATGGCACACTTTCTCCCTCTATGGGAGCTGACAGCTTCTTTTCCCTGTCTCAGGCATGTAGCTAGTTTGCTGGGCAGATGTCTGGATTCTTCCCCCAGGTGCTACAATGCTAACACACACTAACCACTGACTAACAGTCACTGAAGAATCACAGTCTCCACCCCTTAGCCTAGGCCAGTGATTAGCCAGGGATGTACCAAGTCCCTTCAAATGGAAGGGGAGCCAGACCACAGTGGAAGTGAGAAACATAAGGAAAATACATAAAAGCAATACAAAAACAACATACAATACATATACAGTGCCTTGCGAAAGTACTCGGCACCCTTGAACTTTTCAACCTATTGCCACATTTTGGGCTTCAAACATAAAGATATAAAATTTTAATTTTTTGGTGAAGAATCAACAACAAGTGGGACACAATTGTGAAGTGGAACGAAATTTATTGGTTATTTTAAACTTTTGTAAAAAATAAAAAACTGAAAAGTGGGGCGTGCAATATTATTCGGCCCCCTTAAATTAATACTTTGTAGCGCCACCTTTTGCTGCGATTACAGCTGCAAGTCGCTTGGGGTATGTCTCTATCAGTTTTGCACATCGAGAGACTGAAATTCTTGCCCATTCTTCCTTGGAAAACAGCTCGAGCTCAGTGAGGTTGGATGGAGAACGTTTGGAGAATGGTCCTGTATTTGGCTCCATCCATCTTCCCATCAATTTTAACCATCTTCCCTGTCCCTGCTGAAGAAAAGCAGGCCCAAACCATGATGCTGCCACCACCAAGTTTGACAGTGGGGATGGTGTGTTCAGGGTGATGAGCTGTGTTGCTTTTACGCCAAACATATCGTTTTGCATTGTGGCCACAAAGTTCGATTTTGGTTTCATCTGACCGGAGCACCTTCTTTCACATGTTTGGTGTGTCTCCCAGGTGGCTTGTGGCAAACTTTAAACAAGACTTTTTATGGATATCTTTGAGAAATGGCTTTCTTCTTACCACTCTTCCATAAAGGCCAGATTTGCGCAGTGTACGACTGATTGTTGTCCTATGGACAGACTCTCCCACCTCAGCTGTAGATCTCTGCAGTTCATCCAGAGTGATCATGGGCCTCTTGGTTGCATCTCTGATCAGTCTTCTTGGGATGTTTAAAGTTTGGGAAATCTTTTTGTATCCAAATCCGGCTTTATACTTCTCCACAACAGTATCATGCACCTGCCTGGTGTGTTCCTTGGTCTTCATGATGCTCTCTGCGCTTTAAACAGAACCCTGAGACTATCACAGAGCAGGTGCATTTATACGGAGACTTGATTACACACAGATGGATTATATTCATCATCATCATTCATTTAGGACAACATTGGATCATTCAGAGATCCTCACTGAACTTCTGGAGTGAGTTTGCTGCACTGAATGTAAAGGGGCCGAATAATATTGCACGCCCCACTTTTCAGTTTTTTATTTTTTACAAAAGTTTAAAATAACCAATAAATTTTGTTCCACTTCACAATTGTGTCCCACTTGTTGTTGATTCTTCACCAAAAAAATTAAAATTTTATATCCTTATGTTTGAAGCCTGAAATGTGGCAAAAGGTTGAAAAGTTCAAGGGGGCCGAATACTTTCGCAAGGCACCGTATATAGTCCCAGTGGCACAGAACTTAACAAAATAGTATATAACAATTTAAGCAGTTTCCACTGGGATGATTCATAAAGAAGTACTTGAAAGTAGATGATTAAGAACCGGGAATACAGACTCTTGTACTGCTGTCTGTACTGTGCCTTGTATAAAGAAATTATTAACACTACAGAAAAAAAAATAATATATGATATTTTCATCTTCTCTCCTTGTGCAGGGTCTGGACACAGAACATAGGGGCATTTTGCTTGTACCATCCCTTTAATAGTTTGCAGTTTGGTAGCGTAGAGCTTTGGGGGTCTCTTGTGGGTGAAGCTTTGAATGTTGGTAACATTGCTGTCGCTTCTCTTTTTTTTTTCAGAGTCATTTTAAACACCGGTCTCTCCATTTTCCCTGATATAAGCCAAATTCACTCTCTGGTGGGCAGCATTTTTGTGTAAGTGACACAATCAGTCTATTACGTTGTTACAAAGGCTTCTATAGTCTCCCATAAACAGCATATTACTAAAGGAGTTAGATAACTGTGTAGGGGCACCACCACCACCTTCAAGATAAATCTCAAATGTTCCCTAATATCTGTAGATAGTATATAAATGACTGCACAAATGTGGAAGAAGCTTGATAGATACCTCCCATTATAGAGTTATCTATGTTACACTGTCCATCTCCTTATGGGCGGCCTCTCCACACCATAGCTGATTGAGCTCCCTACAGTATTTCATTTACCCATGCCAGGCCCTCCACTGTGTCACAGGTTGAATAGTCCCACATTCATATCTTTTAAGACATTTATAATAGAATACTTTATTGATCCCAAAGGAAATTTGGACTTCTCAGAAGGAGCTTTCTATCCTCTTTTTCTCTCTGCAGGGAGATTGCTGATAATCCTAACATGGCACTTGTGCCAACCAATGCATTTCAGGGACTGTCCAGTGGATTTCTGACCCTGTGAGTAGCAGTCATTGTTTCTTCACTGAGTTCAGGTTCTCTAAGAATTTCTGTTTCATCAATTTTTCACCTGTCTCTTCAGTAAACTCTACAACAACGGTTTCACCAAGCTGCAGAGCCATGCCTTCAATGGCACCAACTTGACTGTTGTGTAAGTACACCCTTATCCACAGGGACCCCAGAAGTGTGAAAAGTCCATCAACAGCACCATTGTCATGTATATAATATCTTATTTTTCTTGAAAGTTTTATAGAAACTGCATCACTAGAACTTTCTTATAATCAGCAGTTATTAGGATATTCCTATATAAAATCCTGATGAGTAATTGGTACCAGAAACTTGCAGAACTGTGAATACAGCTCTTGCTGTAACTAGAAAGTAAAAGTGGCCATACACAATAGATTGATGTCAGTCAACCCTGCTGATTTGGATAGGACCTGATGACCATCTAATGTGTATGGGAACCTCATGACTTTCTTTCGACAGCATACATCATAGGGAAGTAGGACTGGACTGTTGAATTTCAATAAAAATGTATACATTTCATAAAAAATTACATTTACTTTCCCGTCAAATCTTTGGCTCATTGACACAATATGAAGACTTGCTGGATTTATTGAAACATTTGCTCAGTTCACTAGAGTAACCTTCCCAGACTTGGCGCTATTTGCAAGAGCGAATTTAGGAGAAAATAAGTTCTGTTCAACTCTGGGGGCGTTCACTTCTCTGTAATGATACAGAGTCTGCAGCTCATTGCAACAAATTAAAGAGACTTACAAGATAGTCTGGAGGACTAAAGTAGAAATAAGACCATGATACCACTATGTATCATATGTATGGCTGGCTTTATATTCTGTCAGCACTGTGTTGACACACACCTCTAAAAATTAGGTGATACTTAACACTAACCTGCGTTGCATTACATTTCAGAAGATGTATTGTTGTTTACATCAGACTCTACAGTTCCTAGTGTAAATGTATTTCTCTTTGTGGCACAGTAGAGAATGCTCTGTACAGATACTCACCCAGCACGGGGCAGCAGTAAGATGTGAGTTTCCTCAGCCTGAGAGCTAGAAGGAAACTAGCAGTATTGTGAAGGCAGCTTTGAACGTAACTGTACAGTAGTACATGACAACATGCAACTCAAGATTGCTTAGGATTAACAGGCATAGTGGTTGTAATAACACACTCACACACCATAGCCTTGTCCTCACATGGGGTGAAGAAATCTCTACGTGTAATTACTGGTACAATCTGTGTGTTTACAGAGGAGCGGTCCAGCTCTCGGATTCCCTATGTGTGAGACGGCGGTTATAAGGGAGATTATCGGGATGTTAGCTTGTCTTGTGCCTGGCTGTAAGGTATCTGATATTTCCTGACTGCAGTTAATACCTGTCCTGACCCCCGCCGCACGTTGAGTGGTACTAAGCAAACATCTGCAGAGCTGCTAGTGAGGCAGGAGTGCCTATCCAAGGGAGGGAAAGGTAGATGCCCAAATGGCACCAATAATTTTGCACCGTCAGAACTATGTGAGATGTTTCTAGTTCTCAACAGAAGGCCAAGAATCATTTGATGGTAGAACTACAAGTTTCAGAATACCCTGTTTGTGATGATTCCCACCATGGAATGATATCAGTGAATTGTCCCCTTCATTGCACATGGCTGAATCTAGCATGCAATAGCAATGGTAGTTAATCAATTTTCAATTACTTCTCTGGGGAGACATAGAAAATGTGCTGCTTGGATAGGCAGCACTCTAGTTCTGGGTATCTTTTGATGTGATATAGATGAGGAATGACTAACTGTATCAACTGCTGTAGAGCTGCAAATCTCTGACACCTTTGATAAGATAAGGGAGTTAAAGGAGATAGTGTAGTTCTCCTCATCTACCACCAGCTCTGGGTGTTGTGTCATGCATTCCCTGGTGAATGCTATATAGAATTCCATATGTGGGGAACACTAAAGTAGCGCTCCCACAATAAGTTTTTTTTTTCTCTGGCACATTAGAAAAGTACATGATGTAATCTTTGTGCCGGTGGCTGTATTTATGAATTTTCTGCTCCTTTTGTGCCTCAGCTGTGTCATGTAACTAGTAATAAGACTTTCCAACTGGCGGCCTCTTTTGTGTGGACAGTTTCTCCATTCATCTCTCTGAGAATCACATTGAGACTGTCATAGGAATGAATGGAGAAACTGACTTCCTGTCCACACATGACACAATGAGGCCGATTTTATCATGCCAATTTTGTGATATACAAGGTTGTGACTTTTTTGCATTTTGTACCCTGCTTGTCACATTTGTGAAAAATGGGCAGAGCATGGCAGGGATCAAGACAGGCTGAGGTGGAGATGCCTTCACCCAACTAGTTTACTATAACTGGCATAGATTTCAGTTTTGGGGCATGGGGCATCCTGAGACCTGCCAGTATTATTAACAGATCAGAGGTGCTTAATAATTCTGGCACATCTCCCGCACATCCCAGCGTACATATGTATTAAGTCTGTCATATAAAGCTTTAAAGTTAGCTGTAATATAAAAATCACACACTTTAGCAGTTTAAAAAAAAAAAAAAAAAAAAAAAGGCTCAATGCATTCCATTGGAAAACTATAGAAGAATTGTAGTAATCTGACAACACTAGGCAGATATACTTTTCAGGACTGACAGAAGGCTGGATAACAAGCACAGTCACAGCACTGTCTATATTAGTCACTACTCTGCTTTTCCAGGAACAGACACAACTAGTAAGCAGTGGAGAAGAAATTGTTGTGACTCCAGGATGGATATTTGCTCTCTTTACAGTTTTGTGGGTATTGTGCAGACGTATCAAATGATGTGTTTGTTAACTCTGCATGTTCCTATACATTCACAGTGTTTGTTATGTAGCTAGCTGCCTCTGGCGCCTGCCATATGGGTGATGTGGGGGGAGTTATTATTCTAATGTCGGTTCTATGGAGTTTTTATTTTCTCAGCCTGAGAACATTAAGAATTTTGCAGACTGCAGATCTCAGGGAGGGACAGGGTGTAGGTGGCTTGTTAAAACGCAGGGAAAGCATTGCGGGATCCACTTGCCAGGCTGCTGGGGTTTTGTAAGTTTCCTTCTTCCCACGCTGGAGCAATTCTCTCCTGCCAATGAGCCAGGTAACCCCTTCCATGCTAGGTTCTGGAGGTCAGTCGTCTGGACGGTTACACTTACTGGCAGTATATAGCACTGTTGTTTGCAGGATCCATATTGTAAGTCATGGCTCTGTCACTGTTTGTAATACTGGAAAACCTCTGCATGTCTCTATGTATTTCAACAAGTCATGTGAGACGAGAGCCAGCTGGTAACACCCAGTAACAGTCCTAATGTGGAAGACGGTGCCTAAACCACTAACTGGCTTCATCTCCAAAACCTGAAACCTTCTCTCTTCTCTTCTAGGGATCTGCACAACAATGAACGTCTGGGTGGGCTCCACAAAGAAGTCTTTATGGGGGTTGTCTCTGGACCCACAACTTTGTAAGTGTTGTTTACCAACACGTTTTACTGAACAGAATTGCCTCACGTGACTGTCTGTGAATCATGGCTCGTGTGTCAGCTGTATTTCAGTTCTTTATAATGAGTAGTGATGTGGTGAGCTCCTGAACAGCCATAGTAATACTGTAGTGAACTGAGAGAAAGCTGTCAGATCCGTACAATATCGCCACGGCCATTCTGGTGCTCACTACATCATAACTCACATGACCGTAGTCAGTGCAGGAAATATGGCTGACACATGGACTTTGTTTCACAGGCCCTTCGGCCACTTTCACGTACCAGTATTCTGGTCAGTACTTCTCATCAGTAAGCCACACCAGGTATGGCATCTACAAAGTATCATGTGAAGACTGGCTCCTCTTTTTTTTTTTTTTTTTTGTGGACCCACTCCTGTTTTTTTTTCTTACAGATATTGATGCAAAATACTGACTGAAATATTACAGTGTAAAAGTGGCCATAGTGAGTCACATCTTCCTGGTCATGATAATAACAATGGAGTCACTCCCAGAATTCACGATGTAGGATTGTCCAAGCGTATAGCAGCCAATTACAGTGAAAGTTTTCTGTGCACCGGTTTCCGACAATTCACCAAATGCACGTGGATGAAATCTGGCCCACATGTAGCTACTAACAATTACACATTATACAAGAGTTTATACAGGTGTCGTTTGCATGCAGCGGCCAGAGCATGGGAATGGACCCTAGCCCTCTAGGGACTCATAAACCCTTACCAATAAAACACCGAGACAATGGATTCTTAGCAAAAACTAGTGGCATACTTCTCCAAAGGTATCTCCTAATGTCTTTCCCTGGCTGCTCCTTATATCCCTTGCCTGCCCCTCCCCTAACCATTTGTTCATGGTCTAACTCTGTAGTAGGGATGGGCCCCCCTTCTCCCTGTGCAGCTGGACTGAATCCACAGGTGGTATGTGCACCCCTGTTTCAATGGTTAGAGTGTGCCTCTTTTGTGTCCCCTCCCTCACATCATGGTTCTTTATATCTGTTTGTGCAGAGACATCTCCAGGACAGCCATTTCCTCACTGCCCACCAAAGGCCTGAAGTACTTGAAGCATCTGCTGGCAAAGAGCACCTGGTATCTCAAGAAGCTGCCCCCCCTGAACACCTTTGTGCACCTGGCAAGAGCTGACTTATCTTACCCTAGTCACTGCTGTGCTTTTACCAACTGGACCAAGAAAAAGAGGTTTGTAACTTTTTCACCCATACAGACCCACATGTGTCATAGTTACAAAGTTACATAGTTAATAAGGTTGACAAAAGATGCATGTTCTTGTTATGATCCAACCTCTATAAGGATTCTATAGCGTTGATCAAGAGGAAGGAAAAAACCCCTGAGATAGATGCCAATTGCTCCATATTAGTGAAAAACACAGCCATATCAATCCATGGAGATATTCATATGTAAATAAAGCTTTAATGCTATATAATGAAAAATAGTCTTTGGCCCACATTTAGTAATAGTTAGAAAGTGCAAATTTAGGCTGAAAATGTGGCGGATTTATCAGTGTCTCAGGCTGTATGATAAATCTGGTGCATAGACTGCCTGACTAAAAGCTTATAACACCTAATTTTACAGCAAAATTTTAGCACAAAATGTCACATTTCAAGCCATGATCCCCTTCCAGAGAAGCCACGGCCTTTGTTTAGCTCTGTCCATCCAACTGATATGTTTTTATTGATGTTTTGTTTAGGTCAGTGGACCTATAGACTCTAATATTAAAACATTCTGTCACTGTCTGTTTTTTTTTTGTTTTTTTTTGACAGAAAATTGTAAAAAACCTAAAAAAATTTAAAAAAATATTAGAATTGGTGCAAACGAATTGTGCTGCTGTTTGCATCCCTTTCGTACTTTAAAAAAAAAAAAAAAAAAAGAACATCTGTTAAGCGGACAGCAATAACGTCACATGAATGGATCAGTTTATACCAGTTTTTGTCACAAACTGGAGTAAAAGTTGCAAATCATGCTGCCCGCCATATCTGCACAAAAGTTTGCAACTTTTGTAAGCACTCATCAGATTTAAAAAGTCCATAAAAAATTGTGCTTGGTCTTCACAGCGTGTTTGTGGTCTCAAACACACAAACATGGTAAAAAAAAAAAAAAAAAAAAAAGTATGTTAACCCTTTAATTATGCAGGGTAGTTTGTGCATTAATGCCTGGTGACTTTTTTCTTATTTTCCATCTCCGCATTTTAAAATTCATATTTTTTTTTATTTTTCTGCTGACAAAGCTACAGTGCCTTGCGAAAGTATTCGGCCCCCTTTGAATTTTATATCCTTATGTTTGAAGCCTGAAATGTGGCAAAAGGTTGAAAAGTTCAAGGGGTCCGAATACTTTCATAAGGCACTGTAGCTCTGTCAACAAAACAGTTAAAAAGCTATAAACATCAGAATACAGTGACCCCAGGCAAATCGTTTATTTTTGAATATGGTGTTTTATTTAGTAAAAGCAATAGAACATTAAAAAAAAACACAATATAAATGTGGTTTCGCTGTAATCATAATGGCCCGCCGGACAAAATTGCCATGTAATTTTTAATACAGAGTGAATGCAAAAAAATAATTTTTTTCAAAAAAGTTTTATTTATGCGGACCTCCCAAAAAAATTAACAAAAGCTAATCAAAATATTATATATACCCCAAAATGGTGCCAACTGAAAGTACAACTTGTCTGGCAAAGAATTAGTCCTCACATAAAGTGCCTTGCGAAAGTATTTGACCCCCTTGAACTGTTCAACCTTTTGCCACATTTCAGGCTTCAAACATAAGGATATAAAATTTAAATTTTTTTGGTGAAGAATCAACAAGTGGGACACAATTGTGAAGTGGAACGAAATTTATTGGATATTTTAAACTTTTGTAAAAAATCAAAAAACTGAAGAGTGGGGCGTGCCAAATTATTCGGCCCTGTTCTGACTCAATAGCTTGGCTGCAAGTGTGAGGTTGAGAGAGTGTCCTGTAGTCTCTATGCTAACCAGCAATTTACACCAAGATATTTATCAGATAGTGTTCAACTCAACTGAGGAGGCGTAGATAAGATTCCAGATGCTTTAATCCAGGTAAATCTTGTAAAACCTCATACAGTAGTAGGTGAAAAATGATGAAATACCAGGAGCTGAGCAGACATGTTGCTTACAAAGAAGTGAAACTAAACTGGAGAGAGAGAGAGAGAGGAGGAGCTACAGCATCACAACTAAGGATACAGAGAGAGAGAAGGGACAAACTACAAAGACAAACAGTATCACAGATACATGTCAGTGAATTAAACCAAGTCCTGGGACATGACACTCCCCGCCTGAAATCTTTAGATTTCACTGAAAACAAACATTAATAATGTCCTGAAATGTCCATAAAGTCCTCTTCAAACCTGAAAAACAAAAAAGAAACATGCACAACAAACAATAATCAACAGTTAGTCCAAATAAACCAATCTTCAGGTCGGGAAGCCGCAATTTGCCAACACCTCCACCGACCCACACTGTAATCCACAAGAACACGGTTTTAGTTCATGGAAGGAAGCTCCCCGCCATGAGCTGTGAATGGTGTCCTTATCTTCTTTTATGTGACGTCTCCTCTTGGAAGAAGAAGCACCAGTTCATTAATTGGGCGGAAGAAAACTCGCACTGAGCCTCCCTTGGTTACCTTGACCTCCACTTTCCGAGTCTTCCCATCATCACTAGGGACAACTTTAGTGATGAGACCCATAGGCCATTCATTCCGATGGACTTCTTTATCCCTTAGAAGGACGAGGTCACCCACCTGGAGATTAGGTTTTGAGGTCTGCCATTTGTGACGGCTCTGTAGCATGTGGAGGTACTCTGTTTTCCAGCGGTGCCAGAACACATTGGACAGGTGTTGAACTTGTTTCCATTGGCGTCTGTAAATGTCACTGTGATCTAAGGTACGTGGAGAGGTAGCAGCAGTACCAATTTTCTGAGTAAGAAGCGTTGCTGGAGTTAAGATAATTGGAGATTCAGGGTCTGAAGATACTGGGACAAGTGGCCTTGCATTGATTATCGCAGACACTTCAGCAAGAAAGGTTATTAACGTCTCATGGGTAAGCAGTGTCGACTTGTGGTCCATCAACATAGAGTCAAGGATTCTGCGTGTGATCCCAATCATACGTTCCCAGGAACCTCCCATATGGGATGAATGTGGAGGGTTAAACGTCCAAGTGCACCCATTGTTGGATAAGAAGTTGTCTAACTGCAGTTCTTTGCAGGCTCCAACGAAGTTAGTGCCACAGTCAGACCTCAGTTGTTTCTCAGCAGGCAGTGGAGTGTTCCAGTCCATGTTCTCAGTGGTAAGCTGTCTTAGTAGTAGCTTGCCTTGAATGGTGATGGGAGCAATGAAACCAAGAGGATCATAAATGCTGTTCACAACAGATAAAACTCCTCGTTTGGTGAAAGGTTTGTCACAAGAAGACACTTGGAATGTGAATGTGTCTTGTTCAGTGTTCCATAGCAATCCTAGGCTGCGTTGCATAGGAGGAGTATCAGAACTAAGATCAAGATCCTTCAAGTTGATTGCATGATCATCAGAGGGAAATGCCTTCATTACCTCCATATTGTTGGAGATGATCTTGTGAAGTCTGAGGTTAGCTACAGACAGCATTTCCTGTGTTCTAGAGAGGAGATCAATCACTTCTTCACATGCAGGTAAGGATTTAAGACCATCATCAACATAGAAGTTCCTCTCAACAAACTGACGAGCATCAGAGCCATACGTTTTCTCACCTTCATGGGCGGTCCTTCTCAGTCCATAGATCGCTACTGCAGGAGATGGGCTATTGCCAAAGACATGTACCTTCATCCGGTAATCTATGACTTCATTGTTGACATCATTGTCCTTATGCCATAGGAACCTGAGATAGTTTCTGTCATCATCCTTAACAATGAAGCAATGAAACATCTGTTGGATGTCGGCCATCACTGCAACTGGTTCCTGTCTGAAACGGATTAAGACTCCTATGAGGCTGTTGTTTAGGTTAGGACCAGTGAGGAGCAGGTTGTTGAGAGAGACGCCTTCATACTGAGCACTAGAATCGAACACGACCCTGATTTGGTCAGGTTTGCGAGGGTGATACACGCCAAATGATGGAAGGTACCAGCATTCTTCTCCTTCCTTTAGTGGAGGTGCAGGTTCTGCATGATCTCTCTCAAAAACCTTCTGCATGAAACCTACAAAGTGTTTCTCCATCTCTGGTTTCCTCTTGAGGGTACGTTTTAAAGAGGAAAATCTAGAAACTGCTTGCTTCAGATTGTTGGGTAGTTTTGATCTCGGGGAGCGGAAAGGTAAGGGTGCTACCCAGCTGTTGGAATCATCTTGAATGAATTCCTTGTCCATAAGTTTGAGAAATTCTTTATCAGCTATAGCCGGTGCCAGCTTGTTGTCATCACTTGTTGTATTGAACACTGTTAATCCAAGGGTGTCGTCCCCAGGCAGGAAAGTATTCACGTTGTCTCGGTGATTATGCAGCCACTTACTGTTGCTTATCTTCTCTTTCACTTGGTAGTGATGTGGACATGGCTGAAAACAAGTGCTGCGACCATTTGGTAACATATGCGTCTTAAATGAAGAAATATTGGTGGGCCTTTTCATCCTACCTATGCAGACGTTGCCAATGATTACCCATCCTAGATCGAGGCGCTGGGCAAATGGTGCATCATGTGGTCCATTAATTTGCTGGCGTATTTTGTGCAGTCTGAGAATGTCTCTACCTAGCAGAAGTAGAATGTCTGCATTTTTGTCAAGGGATGGTATTTCACTGGCTATAGCCCTTAGATGAGGGTGCTGGAAAGCCGCCTCTGGTGTGGGTATCTCTTCTCTGTTTGATGGTATCTGGTTGCACTCAACAAGTGTGGGCAAAGGTATCTCCAGATTGCCCTTGAGAGAAGCTATTACGAGACCACTGGCCCTTCTTCCAGAAACCTCTGATATGCCACTACAAGTACCCAAGGTATACGGATAAGTATCACCCTTTAAGTTAAACAGATCAAAGAGTTCTGACCTTGCAAGTGAGTGGTTGCTCTGGTCGTCCAAGATGGCGTACACCCTCAGAGCCCTTTCTGGATGGCCCTTGGGGTATATATTGACTAGGCATATCCTTGCACAGGACTTGTCACAAAGGTCTTCTCCGCAGACTTCTGTACATGAGGAAGATACTGTGGTAGTATTTGCTGCTTGATCTGTGTTCTCCCCGCCATGCTTAGTTGGGGAAGGGGAACCTCTAGGTGGTGTGGCACTAGGCTGGGATGGATGAAGAGCTTGTACATGGTCCTCACTGCCACACTCTATACACTTAATAGCAATTTTACAGTCTCTAGCAACATGTTCAGTAGAGGAACAACATTTGAAACATATCCCTAGTTTCTTTAGAAGCTCTCTATGTTCCTGGATTGCTCCTGAAACCAATACACTTCTTGAGGGGATGAGGCTTCTTGTGAATAGGACACAGACGGTTAGGATTTTCTACCTTTTCGTCTTGGTTGCTGTTGCAACTGCTTTCTTCTGGTGCTGATGTAGGTATAGGAAGAATATCAGTCTTTTTCACCGAAACTGGGCCTCTGCGGTTTCTGTAGTTAGAATGTGAGCTGTCATACTTAATAGGAGGTGAACCAGGAACACTGGGATCCCCATAGGAAAAGCTTGGGTCATTCTTAGATTCTGCAATGTTCTTGATAAACTCACAGAAGTAGGAAAATGGAGGAAAGGAGACTTGATTCTCATTTTTGTATCTTGACCCAACTGTGGTCCACCTTTCTTGAATATTATATGGCAACTTGGAGACTATCGGGTTTACCCCACGAGCAGTGTCCAGGTAACTGAGGCCCGGTAGGAGAGTGTCCGCCTTAGCCAGTAGGAGCTCCATGAGTAGGTCACTAAGTTCTTGAAATTTCTGATGATCCTTACCAGATATCTTTGGAAACCCTTGCAACCGTTTGAACAGAGCATTCTCTATTGCTTCAGGACTGCCATAGGTTTTCTCCAGTCTTTCCCAAGCAGCGGTAAGGCCTGCTATGGGGTTGTAAATGTGGACGGATCTGAGTCTTTTAGCACGTTCTGTGGACTGGCGGGCCAAGCCACCGGATAAGCAAATCTAGTTCTTCAGCTGCAGTAATGCCAAGGTCACTAATTGCAGTTTTGAAGGCACATTTCCAGCCTCTGTAGTTCTCAGGTTGGTCATCGAACCTTGTGAGTCCAGTCTTAGTAAGCTCACGGCGAACCATGTACCTTGCAAACTTTGACATGTCTGTTCTCTCTGACTTTAAATATTGAGTTTCTGGCTGAGTAGCGGTGATTACGTTGTTAGTGGGGTTCTGGTTAACAGAGGTAGGTAGCGTAGGGGCTGCGTAGGCATTCAGCCTAGGAGCTAGCTTAAAGTCCATAGGTTTAGCCACATATGGATGTGAGACTGGACGGTTGTTTGCAGTCTGGTGGTATGGTGTCACATTGGTGTTTACCTGAGTATCAGTATATTGCATTTGCTGAGGTGCAAGGCTTTGGGAATCCATGAAGGAAGAAGAAACTGGATGCTGGACAGGCAGGGCATTGTACTGACCTTGAATGCAGTGTGCTGCAGAAGATACTGTGCCCTGTTGCTCTGGAGAAATGTCGTCCCTGACAGGAACATTTGTGGCAAATAGGGATTCACTGCTTTGGCTTAGTACATAGTCTCTTGTGCGCTTAAGGGGATCCTCTGCTTCCACATCACACAAACTGGTGCTGTCACTTTCACTTCCACTGATGGCCTGTTCTAAAATGCTTAACCTTGCCATGGCTGCAGCGTGCTCATACTGTTTCTCTAGAGCTTCTAGTTCTGCCCTTTTTTGAGCTGCATTAGCTTCCATTTCTGCTGCATTAGCTTCCATTTCTGCTTTCTGTTGAGCTGCCTTAGCTTCCATCGCTGCTTTCTGTTGAGCTACCTTAGCTTCCATCTCTGCTTTCTGTTGTGCAAAGGCTGCCTGTATCCTAGTAGCTTCCGCCTCTGCACGTGCTTTTATAAGTTGCTCACTGAGTGTGGAAGATTTTGAGGAACGTGACTTAGATGTACGCTTTGAACGCTTGGTAGACTCAGAAACATGGGATGCCATTTCCTGCAGTTGCGCAATTCTTGCCTCTGTCCTTAACTTAGTTTCATGTACTAAGCTGTCTCGTTCTGAATTGAGATGCTGGAAGCTTTGCAATTCAGCTAAAGAATCGTCTGTATGTAGTTTCCTCAATATGCTTTCATACTCCTCAGCTTTCATTTTATAATGTCCATGCATAGCACAAAGCTGTCGCAGAGCTCCCTCTAGTGGTGATACATGGTATGCAGGCAAGCACATGGCAGATATCTTAGTCTGTATTTTCTGCCACCATTTTGAGAGTTCACAGGAGAGTTCATGCTTTAAACCTTCTAGATTGTCTCTAACCTTCCATGTAGGTTTAATTGAGCGTCTAGCCTTCTCACTGGGCTGAAGACTGAGGTCCATGCTACCTTGTGCTTCAGGGTGCCCTTCAGCCATGATGCAACACAAACAGGATAAATATAACTTTGCTGGAGTGAGATGGCTGCTTGATAGAATCTTCTATGCTGAGGGGGTCTGAGCTGCAGATGCAACTTACACAATGCTGATTCCTTCTGGCTTCAGGTAACTTGCTGTGACTGACTGTATGTCAGAAGTTGGTGAACTGTCTTACAGCCGTATCTGGCAGTCTTTATGCATCATTTTTCACTGTTCTGACTCAATAGCTTGGCTGCAAGTGTGAGGTTGTGAGAGTGTCCTGTAGTCTCTATGCTAACCAGCAATTTACACCAAGATATTTATCAGATAGTGTTCAACTCAAATGAGGAGGCGTAGATAAGATTCCAGATGCTTTAATCCAGGTAAATCTTGTAAAACCTCATACAGCAGTAGGTGAAAAATGATGAAATACCAGGAGCTGAGCAGACATGTTGCTTACAAAGAAGTGAAACTAAACTGAGAGAGAGAGAGAGAGAGGAGGAGCTACAGCATCACAACTAAGGATACAGAGAGAGAGAAGGGACAAACTACAAAGACAAACAGTATCACAGATACATGTCAGTGAATTAAACCAAGTCCTGGGACATGACAGGCCCCTTTAAGTTAATACTTTGTAGCGCCACCTTTTGCTGCAATTATAGCTGCAAATTCGCTTGGGGTATGTCTCTATCAGTTTTGCACATCGAGAGACTGAAATTCTTGCCCATTCTTCCTTGGAAAACAGCTCGAGCTCAGTGAGGTAGGATGGAGAGCGTTTGTGAACAGCAGTTTTCAGCTCTTTCCACAGATTCTCGATTGGATTCAGGTCTGGACTTTGACTTGGCCATTCTAACACCTGGATACGTTTATTTGTGAACCATTCCATTGTAGATTTTGATTTATGTTTGGGATCATTGTCTTGTTGGAAGATAAATCTCCGTCCCAGTCTCAGGTCTTTTGCAGACTCCAACAGGTTTTCTTCCAGAATGGTCCTGTATTTGGCTCCATCCATCTTCCCATCAATTTTAACCATCTTCTCTGTCCCTGCTGAAGAAAAGCAGGCCCAAACCATGATGCTGCCACCACCATGTTTGACAGTTGGGATGGTGTGTTCAGGGTGATGAGCTGTGTTGCATTTACGCCAAACATATTGTTTTGCATTGTGGCCAAAAAGTTCGATTTTGGTTTCATCTGACCAGAGCACCTTCTTCCACATGTTTGGTGTGTCTCCCAGGTGGTTTGTGGCAAACTTTAAACAAGACTTTTTATGGATATCTTTGAGAAATGGCTTTCTTCTTGCCACTCTTCTATAAAGGCCAAATTTGTACAGTGTACGACTGATTGTTGCCCTATGGACAGACTCTCCCACCTCAGCTGTAGATCTCTGCAGTTCATTCAGAGTGATCATGGGCCTCTTGGCTGTATCTCTGATCAGTCTTTTCCTTGTTTGAGATGAAAGTTTAGAGGGACGTTCGGGTCTTGGTGGATTTGCAGTGGTCTGATACTCCTTCCATTTCAATATGATCACTTGCACAGTGCTCCTTGGGATGTTTAAAGTTTGGGAAATCTTTTTGTATCCAAATCCGGCTTTAAACTTCTCCACAACAGTATCACAGACCTGCCTGGTGTGTTCCTTGGTCTTCATGATGCTCTCTGCGCTTTAAACAGAACCCTGAGACTATCACAGAGCAGGTGCATTTATACGGAGATTTGATTACAAACAGGTGGATTATATTTATCATCATCATTTCGGACATTTTTGTCATTTAGGACAACATTGGATCATTCAGAGATCCTCACTGAACTTCTGGAGTGAGTTTACTGCACTGAATGTAAAGGGGCCGAATAATATTGCACGCCTCACTTTTCAGTTTTTTTTTTTTTTACAAAAGTTTAAAATAACCAATAAATTTCGTTCCACTTCACAATTGTGTCCCACTTGTTGATTCTTCACCAAAAAATTTAAATTTTATATCTTTATGGTTGAAGCCTGAAATGTGGCAAAAGGTTGAAAAGTTCAAAGGGGGACGAATACAAAGCAAGGCACTGTATGTGACGGCTCTTTTTTTGTGGTGCAAGTTGTAGTTTTGTATTGATGCCAATTTTTGGTATGTACAACTTTTAGATCACTTTTTATTGCTATTTTGGGGGGAGACATATTACAATCTTTTTTTTTATGTTATTTTTGGATAGAGAGTTATGCAGTGGGTACAGAAAGTATTCAGACCCCTTTAAATTGTTCACTCTTTGTTTCATTGCAGCCATTTGCTAAAAGCAAAAAAGTTCATTTTATTTCTCATTAATGTACACTCAGCACCCCATCTTGACAGAAAAAAAACAGAAATGTAGATATTTTTGCAAATTTATTAAAAAAGAAAAACTGAAATATCACATGGTCATAAGTATTCAGACCCTTTGCTGTGACACTCAATATTTAACTCAAATGCTGTCCATTTCCTTCTGATCCTCCTTGAGATGGTTCTACTCCTTCATTGGAGTCCAGCCATGTTTTTTTTTTTAAACTCGGTTTATTGAACAATCGTACAACAAATTACACATCAATAGTACAAGCTTAAAAAGGAATAACAAAGGACATATTCTAAAAGTTGTACAAAGACATATCAGAAACTAGACAAAAAGAACCAAAACAGTGCTGCATAGTCCATGGTAGATGTAAATATCAGATACAAATCGTCCAGGAGAGAATCCAGGCAAGGTAGCCGAAAGAAACACAGAGTCCAAATCAACCTGTAGGGAGCAAAGGCATATACAAAAACCCCACACATATACAAACAAGATATCCTAATAAATACTTCCTATGGCGGAACTCCAGGGAGACTCAGTAGATAATAAGGAAAATACTATACAACTCAAAGTGGACACTCCTTCCTGCGTCTAAGCAGTGAGTGTGTGCAGGGCATTACGAAATGATAGGGCTGTGTATAGAGTCAGAGGTGAGTCACACCAAGAGCCCCAAACCTTCCGAAATTTTTCAGGGCAACCTCTGCCTTTATATACTATTTTATTATATGGGATAATGGAATTTACCAATTTCCTCCACATGGATAGGGAGGAGGGGCGAGGATCCATCCAGCGCAAGGCAATAGCCTTCCTGTCTAGGAAAAGGGATTCTCGCAGAAAGATGCGAGTATGATGGGGCCATATTTCCTCATCCAGGATACCAAACAGACAAATTTCAGGCGAACATGGAATTGGGGTCCCCAGTATGTCTGATAATAAGTTCACGACCTCAGTCCAAAATGCTTTAATTATAGGACACTCCCATATCATATGCCAAAAATCACAATATCTAGCAGTGCACCGTAAACATCCAGGATGTTGTAGCCGTCCCATTTTATGCAGACGTGCAGGGGTCAAGTAACTTTGATTCAAAATGTTTACTTGTATAAGCTTATTATTAGCGGCTGGGGAGACAAACTGTGCCGACTCCAAAAGGTCAGAAAATGTCTCGCCTGTGAGAGCAGGGATAAGAGTGCACCATTTCGTTAGAGCCGGAGCTTCCAGACGAGACTTCCTGACCTGTATAAGATGGGCATACAATGCTGAGATAAGGCCCTGGGGACCTTGAGACCTGAGCACCCCTATAAGGGGATATGTGGAAATGCTGACAGCCGGTGGAGGAAACTGTGTGGACATGGCGTGTCTAATTTGGAGAAACCTGAAAAATTGGGTTCGAGGGATACCAAATTGGGTACTCAAAGAGTCGAAAGAGCGGAATACGCCCTGATCATAAATATCAGCCAGGGACGTAACTCCAAACTGTTTCCAACTCCGTGCATCCAGAAGGGCATATAATTCGGTCAAACCTGGGTTATCCCATATCGGAGTTTCAGTAGGGACTCCAGTATAAGCCGCCACCCGCTTAGCTCGCTGCCAGACCTGTATTGCCAATGTATGGATTGGGAGCAAGCTACCTCTATACAGGTGTGGGTGTTCCAAAACCGGCCATAAGTTGGGTATATGTAGATGATATGCTAAATGTGCCTCAGGGCCAGGCAGAGGATCCGCCAACAACCAGGACCTAAGATATCGAAGTTGACCAGCAAGATAATATAAAAATATATCAGGAAGAGCCATCCCGCCCATAGCTTTAGGCCGCTGCAATGTGGAGAAACGTAATTTAGACCTCGAACTGCCCCATATAAAGGGAATAAGTATGGAATCCAATTGCTTAAAGAACTTCTGTGGTACTGACACAGCCACATGTTCTAAAATATACAAACATTTGGGGAGGACCACCATTTTAATTAGATTAATCCGCCCTGCAACGGACAGGGGTAAAGCCCCCCACACCCTAAATTTAGCCCGAAAATGACCAAGCAGTGGATATATATTTAAACTCAGGAATTGTCTATGATCATTGGAAATATGGATCCCTAAGTATTTACAGGCATCTACAACCTTCAGGCCACAAATATATTCTCCCATATTTCCCAGTGATTGTCTAAAAAGGGGCATATATGATGATTTGGCCCAATTTATCCGTAGACCAGAGTATATACCAAATTTATCGATTATTGCCATAGCTCTAGGGAGTGTATGAGCAGGGTCAGACATAAATAATAGGAGGTCGTCTGCATAATAATAATAGGAGGTCGTTCCTCCTTAGTGCCAATAATCACTCGCTTGTAAACCGGGTCTGTCCTAAGGATAATAGCAAGAGGCTCTATCGCCAATGCAAAGAGTAATGGAGACAACGGACATCCCTGGCGAGTTCCCCTAGAGAGAGTGAAATACGGGGATAACGCACCATTAACGGAGAGTGCGGCTCTAGGGGACTGATAAAGGAGCATAATCCAAGCAATAAACAATTCCCCAAAACCGAAACACCTCAGAACCTGAAGCAAAAATGGCCATTCCACCGAATCAAATGCCTTAGTGGCATCAAGGGAAGCCACCGCCCAATCCTGTTTAAGAGCAGCCCCTATCTGAGTAACCACCTGGACCCGTCTAAGGTTATCAGAAGTAGATTTGCCAGGCATGAAGCCCGTTTGGTCTGAGTGAATTAAATCCAAAACCACAGTATTCAACCTCTTAGCGAGAATTTTAGTAAGTAATTTATAATCGATGTTAAGGAGAGAAATAGGTCTATATGACCCACAATCCAATGGATCCCTATCTGGTTTAAGAAGGAGAACAATATTAGCATCATAGAAGGAATCCGGCAGAGTGCGGGCCACAAACGCATCTTCATAACATTTTAATAAGACACGGAGCAGTTTATCCTGATATTGTACATATACCTCAACCGGAATACCATCCGGGCCCGGTGATTTCCCTTTGGCCATGTCCACCAATGCATCAGATAATTCCTCCAGTCTAAGGGGAGAGTCCAGAAACTCCCATTGTTCATTTGTCAGGGTTGGAAAGGAAACATCTGCCAAATACTGGACAATATCCTGAGTAGCTGCATGTAACTGAGATTGGTAGAGGGTCGAGAAATATTGATGAAAACGGTCACGGATGGCTGCACTATCAGATAGGGCATCCCCATCCATCGAATTAATTCTCAAAATTGCTGGAGAGGCTGTGTTATAATGGATAAGATGGGCTAAAAGGCTACTAGACTGATTACCCAACTCATAAAATCGTTGTTTAGTGAAAAATTGAGACCTGCGGGCCTTTTCATGTAGAACATGTAGATATTGCCTACCCAGTTGAAGCCACTCAGTTCTGGAGTCATCAGTAGGATTAGCTATATACGCGGCCTCCAACAATGCACATTTTTCAGCTAAGTCTCTCTCAAGGGAAGACGATTCTCTTTTAATGTATGAAATAGAAGATTTGAGACATCCCCTCAAATATGCTTTCATAGTTTCCCATAAGATAGTGCGGTGACCAGATGGAAGGTAACGCTGCAGTTGGGATTGCGGGGTGCAAACAGCGCAGACTTGTCACGGTCTCTGGGCACGAGGGCGCAGCGCTGGTGCTGTCCCACGTTACCACCACTGGTACCGGTGATGAGGGGGCTGCACAAATGTTGGTGGTGATTGTTCCCCCGGGGCGCTTCCCCTATACTGTGCCGACTGGTGGTGTTTGGGGCGCCCTGATGTTGTCGGTGCAGAGTCAGACACAGAAACGGTTGTAAAGTTGAACTTTTACTTCCATGGGTGTGGAGGCACAAATGCTTAAACAGTTTCTTCAATACAAAACAACGGGGTACGCCTGGTGACACAGCAAAGTCCTGGGGTGCAGGGTAGACTTGATGAAAGGTGTTCCTAGCCCCTTATACTTCAGTGTTACAGCCCTAAGGTGCGTCTGGGCTCCTATTTGGCTCATAGGAGGATGCCCACCATGATACTAGTACATAATATTCCCCACTCACGTTATGTGGTCCTGATAGCTCAGAGTTTCGGGGTGCAATAGTCAGGGTGGCAGGATATTCCACAGGTCTGGCCTTGGCCCCTGGATCCTGTGATACTTGCTATGGAGCACGTGTTCCAGAATGTTCTCTCCACAGTCTCATGCTGACAAGATAATGATGCTTGACTTCCTTCAGGGCGATGGCTAGGTAGACAGGGGACAGGATCTTCTGAATAGCTGGAGTATGTCAGCTCTCCAACCTTCCTGGGCCTGTCTAGGACTTGAGATTCCTGCACTAAACTCACTGCTTTCTTCACAGGACATCACACTTATCTCCTCACCTCCTCCTCCTAACACTCCACACTTCTAACTCCTCACACGCAGGCCCTTCCTGCAGGGGTGTTACCATGGGGACCCAGTGATCAGCTGACTCCTCCCCTTTTCCCAGGCGATGTCCTTCCATTGGACATTTGGTTACTATTCAATCCTATGGGAGGTGTAATGCATGTGTGAGGCTCACTAGGTGGCGCTGTGTTGTGTGAGACTCAGGACCCCCTGCTATGTCACACAGGCTATGAAGCAACAGGAAATAATACAATGCACAGAGATCACCCTCAGCCCAGCCATAGCCAGCTCTGGGATGCCACATACTCCCCCTCTTTCACTGAGCCGACCTCGGCGACGGGCTGGGGTGAAGGTGAGAAATGTAACATAACGTTAATAAATACGAATAAAGTGCAAATGGGTCCAGAGGCTCTCTGGCACAAATTTTGTGAGTGTCCATTATCATGAGAGTCTCTCTGAGAAACAATAAACAGTCCTTTCTGTAAGGAAGAGTAGGCACTCTAGCACGAATGTCCATACCGCAATGGGGTAACAGAACTTCCTTGGCTCGGTGAGCCAGGCACTATGGCTTGGATTGTTGCATATAAATGTAAATACTATATTACATGGCAAGATATTATATATATATACTGTATATACACACAGGAAAAACATTAATGTAATCAGAGCAGGAATAACATATATACAGAAGCAGAGACAGTTAACCTCTTTTACCCGAGGACAGCCATGGCATCACTATAGCGTGTTGGAGGTATGCCTTTTGTGGTACGCTCAGAACGCCTAAGTGAAACGAGATTTGAATCAGGAACAGAGTCACTGAAATCAATTAAATCATCTGTCGAAGGGTTCTCTTGCACTAGAGCAATTGGTGGATAACAGCTAAATGGTAGTAGTTTAGGCGCCCACATAAGCTCAGTTAACGTTGGGGGTCTCTCTTTCGCTTCAGAAGGTGACAAGATCTCTGTACTCGTTGTCTCAGCTGGGGGCACCTCTGTGGGTAGTCCTTCTTTAAGGCACAGCTTCAGACGGTTTCGGTGTACTACTTGGGGCTGTCTCCCAGGTTTAGAGATCTTATACACATAGGATTCATATGGTATGGAGATGACACTGTATGGTTCTTTCTCCCAGAATGGATCCAATTTCCCATTCCGATGGTTATTCCTTAACCATACACGGTCGCCAACTTTCAGGGGCGCTGCATGGGCGCGATGGTTGTAATCCTCCTGTTGTCTCCTACGAACCTCATCCATGCGCGTTTCAACTATCTCTTTAGCTTCCTCCATACGTCGGCGGTGTTCAACAACCCAGTCTGTTATGGGTAGTGGATTGATGGTGTCAGGGACCTTCACACCAAGGGTTAAGTCTGAAGGAAGTTGACCTTGTCTTCCAAACATTAGATAAAATGGTGCGTATCCCGTAGATGTTTGGGGTGTGTTGTTGTAAATATAGGCCAAGTCCTTGATACGCTCAGGCCACTCAACACCAGGTGTAACTGCGGCTGTTCTTAGCATGCCGATGATCACTTGATTTGCCTTCTCGCACATACCATTCCCTTGAGGGTGATACGCTGTGGTTCGCAACTTCTTGCAGTCTTGGAACTGACACAGCTCACGGAACAATTGGGATTCAAACGCCGATCCACGGTCGGTGAGGATATGCTCAGGACAACCGTAATGGCGGACAAACTCTGCGTAGAAGGTTTCAGCCGTAGTTCTTGCTGTAAGATCTCTGACAGGCACGATGACAAGGAACTTGGAGTAATGATCCACCATTGTCAGAGCGTAGCTGTAGCCGGAACGTGTGGGACCCAACTTCACATGGTCCAGAGCAACAATTTCACACGGCTTTTGAGTCTTAATTGGATGTAGAGGGGCCTTCTGATCTCTTCGACCTTCCTTGGTGATACTACAGGCGGGACACTCTCGGCACCAACTCTCAATGTCACTCCTCATCCCAACCCAATAGAAGCGACGACGGATGGTAGCTTCGGTCTTTTGTACCCCGAAGTGACCGGATCTGTCATGATACGCCTCAAGTATCATCTGTGCGTCTCTTCTTGGTACGAGGATCTGATGAAGCCTTTCACCTGTGACAGGATCAAGAGTGTTTCTATGTAGAAGGCCTCGTTGGACAAACAGGCGCTTCCTCTGTCGCCAAAGGCGTTTTAATTCCACGTCATGAAGACCTCTCTTTACACGGGTTGGTATTCTTCCTGTAAGCAGGAAATCTGACAATTCTCCTAAAACTCTGCTCTCTTCTTGGAACGTTTTCCACAGAGATGGCTCCTGGAGGGATTCGGCAGCTGTTTTTGCCAGAGATTCTCCTTCTACAGGGACACCAATAGCAACCTGTTGGGCAAACTTGTTGTAGAATGGTGGCATCTCCACCTCTTCCCAGATGTCTTCTCGGGGTGGTTCTTCTCCCACAGGCAACCTTGAGAGTGCATCAGCGTTAGCGTTGGACTTGCCACTGCGATACTTGACAGAGAACTTGTAATTCGCGAGTCTTGAGGCCCACCGTTGTTCAAGGGCTCCCAGTCGAGCAGTGTCCAGATGCGCCAACGGATTGTTATCTGTGTACACGGTAAAGGGTGTGGCAGCCAGGTAGTCTTTAAACTTCTCTGTCACGGCCCAGACAAGCGCCAGAAGTTCGAGTTTGAAAGAACTATAGTTCTGGTCGTTCTTCTCCGCGCCTCTCAGACTCCTGCTGGCGTAGGCGATGACTCGCTCTTTGTTGTCCTGAACCTGGGACAACACTGCACCCAAACCTTGGTGACTTGCATCTGTGTACAAGCGGAATGGCTGACTGTAGTCGGGATAGGCTAGAATTGGTGGTTGCGTCAGAAGTGCTTTAAGCGCTTGAAAGGCTTCCTCTTGACGCGCTGTCCAGTCTACCGGAAGCTTTCGGTTGTAGTTTTCTCTGGGACAACCGCGCAACAACTCGTTCAGAGGCTCGGCTACTTGGGCGAAGTGTGGTATGAAACGCCGGTAGTAACCTGCGAATCCAAGGAAGCTTCGGACTTCTTTGACGGTAGTTGGTCTTCGCCAGTTCTGGACTGCAGTGATCTTTTCAGGATCAGGTTGGACGCCTTGTGCGCTCACGACATGCCCAAGGTAGTGAACTTGGGGTTTCAACAGGTAGCACTTGGAGGGCTTCACCTTTAGGCCGTGCTGTATAAGTACCTTGAATACCTCGGACAGGTGACGAAGGTGTTCTTGGTATGTCCGGGAGAATACAATAACATCGTCAAGGTACAGTAGCACACTCTGGAAATTCTCATGGCCGAGGCACCTCTCCATAAGCCGTTGGAATGTGGCTGGGGCATTACATAGCCCAAATGGCATACTATTAAATTCCAAGAGTCCCATTGGGGTCGTAAACGCAGTCTTTTCACGATCTTCAGGCGCCATAGGGACTTGCCAGTATCCACTGGTTAAGTCCAGGGTCGAGAAACAGGTAGCTGATCCCAAAGCCGTTAGAGATTCCTCAATCCGCGGCAATGGGTATGCGTCTTTGTGCGTGACGTTGTTGAGTTTACGATAGTCCACACAAAATCGTAGGGTTCCGTCTTTCTTCTTGACAAGGACTAGCGGGGCTGCCCAGGGGCTGTTACTCTCCCGGATAACATCAGCATCTCGCATCTCTTGGATCATCTTTTTCACCGGTTGGTACATCGCTGGTGGTATTGGACGGTGACGCTCCTTGATTGGATGGTGGTCGCCAGTCAGAATGCGATGTTGTATGGTCGTGGTCTTACCAAAGTCCAATGGGTGTTTGCTGAATGCCTGTTGGTAACGCTTGGCCACATTGAGAACCCCATTGATGTGCTCTATAGGGGTATTGGCGTCTCCCACGTTCAATTCATCCCACCAGGACTTCGTGGCTCCATTCTGAATGTTCTCAGCAGCTTGGGTGGAACGCTGTGTGGCGGTAGAATCACCAGAGAGAATGTCTTCTGGTGCTAACCGGTGTAGCAGGGCCACAGAGTGGAACTTGTGGAGGTTCACGGGAGCATCGCCCAAGTTGACTAAGCGGACAGGAACACGTCCATTGGAAACTGTGACAAGGCTGCGGGCAGCCATGACAAGTGGTTGGCCATCTACCTGTATGGGTTGTAGCAAGGCCTCGTAGTCCTGATTTTCTATGCCCGGACGGGCACGGCACCACACCATAGTTTCTGTTCCAGGCTGTAGGGTTACTGGACGGGTATCTTGGATCCGGACTCGACCAATTTCACCTTGTTTGTTGGCGAACTTGTGCTGGGCATTGAGTACACGAATTGCCCGCTGAATGTTCTGCTGGTCACTGGGAGAAGCTGTAAGGAGAGAGGCATGCAAGGCATCCAACACTTCTGCAAAGCAATGGCGTAAAACATTCATGCCTAATATTACAACTGCAAACCTATCATCCTCTACATCAGTGACAATTACACCCTGTCTAGGCAGTTTCAAGTCCCCAATCTGGATAGTGGGTTCCCAATAACCCTGCTGTGGTATGGGCTGTCCATTGCTGGCACACAGATTTATCCATGTGTCAGGTGTTCTATTCAACACACCTAAGTCCCAATGTTCAAGGAACACCTGCTTGCGCAGGGTTGTTACCTGAGATCCAGTGTCCACCAACGCTGTCAGAGGGACGCCGTCCACCCGGATTGTGAGTGTGGGCAGGCTGAGACGAGCGTGACAATGGCACTGAAGATTCACCTGGGCCCTTCTTCTTCCTCCCGGGGCGGCCCGCTGCCTCGGGGGTGGCCCGTTTAACTGAAAACACTGAGGCCTGGTGTGTCCATATCTATTGCAATAGGAACAGTATGGCCTCTCACTCTGCGGAGGTTTCACTGAAGACGGACGTCTGGGTGGCGACTCAGGTGAGATGTTGAGACTTCGCAAAGGATCACTGGACGATGAAGACGGCTGGGTCAGACGATCTAGACGGACGGTGATCTGTTCCATGGCACGGGTCAGATGATCCACTCGGGCCAGAAGGTCATCTCTGGAGTCTGCTGGTGTAGTCTGCGCAGTTTGGGCAGCAGGTGAGGTACCCAGAGGTAGTGACAGGACAACTGGAGCGATGCTTGTTGAGGGTCCAGGTGAGGGAGCACAGATGACTGGGCTCGGCTGGGGCTGCTCCTGTCCCAAGACCTGGATGGCAAGGGCCTTGAAGTCAGCAAACGTGATGCTGGGATGTTGTGCAGCAAGCATTCGCAACTGACTCTGGAGCAATGTGGTACCCGCCCCTTCTATGAAGCGGTCAAGCAAGATTTTATCAGAGTCCACATTTTCACGTGGATCCACTTGCACCACAGCTCTGAATGCCTCTTGGAGGGATAAAGCATAGTCCCGCAGGGTCTCACCAGGTAGTTGTCGTCTGGAAAAGAAGCGCATCTTTACCTCGGAGACAGATCGCACGTCAAAGTTCACCTGGAGTTTGTCCAGAATTTGCCCAGGGGTTCTTTTGTCAGAGGCAGGCCAGGATTTGACCTCCCTATCTGCAGCACCCTCAAGCTGGCCCAGCAGGATCTGTATCTGCTGTTCTGTATTCAGAGGATAGAACTGGAAGAGAGACAGCATCTTCTCACGAAAGTCCCTGAGGGTATGCGCCTCCCCTTTGTAGCGCGGCAGCCATGGTGCGCCAGGGTAAAATGGCATGGAGAATGGTAGGCTGCTCGCCATGGGCACTGCTGGATCACTAGAAACAGATGGCACAATGTCACTTTGCTCAGTCATGTTGTTTGCAGGTATGACTGGAATTAGGTCGCCATCTCTTTAAGAAACTCAACTGCTTGCTGGCAGGGAATGGAGACTACAACTTGGAATGCTGTCCCTTTAAGAATGCTGTAGCTATTAACAGAGACACGGAAAACACTCGCTGGGGCCGTGGGAGGACTGAAGACAAGGACAGGGAGGCACAGTACTCACTGACAGCAACTGCAGCGTGGACCAGAGATCAGCGGTGCACAGCAGGGACGGTGATGCGGCACCGGAGAGTCAGAAATGGCGCTGGCACGTTCGCCTTTCACTTTCTTGTATGGGTGCGCTGGAGCATTGCGCTCAGCATTCTGGGCTCTCCCAAGATGGCGGCAGATGGATCTCCTGGCCTCATGGGCAGTGCTAAAAATCTCCCGCTCTTTTGCAAGGTACAGTTAACCCTTTGTGGGCGTTCTTACACAGCGATGTGGCGCAGCAAACAAGTCCTGGGCGTTTTAACTCTTCCAGGGCTGTAACACACTGAGAGGACAGTCTTTAGGGCTTACTTCAGGGGTATAGGGCTCCCCCTCTTTGTGGCAAGCACTCTCAGGGAATAAACTTGATCTTAGCAAAGTCCACAATAAAGACCGATGCTCTGGAGACAATTTGGCGCACTTTTCGTGGCGACTTTCTCAAAATGGCACACACCCGTATCCTGTTCGTGACGCCAGTTTTTCTTGCGGTGACCAGATGGAAGGTAACGCTGCAGTTGGGATTGCGGGGTGCAAACAGCGCAGACTTGTCACGGTCTCTGGGCACGAGGGCGCAGCGCTGGTGCTGTCCCACGTTACCACCACTGGTACCGGTGATGAGGGGGCTGCACAAATGTTGGTGGTGATTGTTCCCCCGGGGCGCTTCCCCTATACTGTGCCGACTGGTGGTGTTTGGGGCGCCCTGATGTTGTCGGTGCAGAGTCAGACACAGAAACGGTTGTAAAGTTGAACTTTTACTTCCATGGGTGTGGAGGCACAAATGCTTAAACAGTTTCTTCAATACAAAACAACGGGGTACGCCTGGTGACACAGCAAAGTCCTGGGGTGCAGGGTAGACTTGATGAAAGGTGTTCCTAGCCCCTTATACTTCAGTGTTACAGCCCTAAGGTGCGTCTGGGCTCCTATTTGGCTCATAGGAGGATGCCCACCATGATACTAGTACATAATATTCCCCACTCACGTTATGTGGTCCTGATAGCTCAGAGTTTCGGGGTGCAATAGTCAGGGTGGCAGGATATTCCACAGGTCTGGCCTTGGCCCCTGGATCCTGTGATACTTGCTATGGAGCACGTGTTCCAGAATGTTCTCTCCACAGTCTCATGCTGACAAGATAATGATGCTTGACTTCCTTCAGGGCGATGGCTAGGTAGACAGGGGACAGGATCTTCTGAATAGCTGGAGTATGTCAGCTCTCCAACCTTCCTGGGCCTGTCTAGGACTTGAGATTCCTGCACTAAACTCACTGCTTTCTTCACAGGACATCACACTTATCTCCTCACCTCCTCCTCCTAACACTCCACACTTCTAACTCCTCACACGCAGGCCCTTCCTGCAGGGGTGTTACCATGGGGACCCAGTGATCAGCTGACTCCTCCCCTTTTCCCAGGCGATGTCCTTCCATTGGACATTTGGTTACTATTCAATCCTATGGGAGGTGTAATGCATGTGTGAGGCTCACTAGGTGGCGCTGTGTTGTGTGAGACTCAGGACCCCCTGCTATGTCACACAGGCTATGAAGCAACAGGAAATAATACAATGCACAGAGATCACCCTCAGCCCAGCCATAGCCAGCTCTGGGATGCCACAATAGTAGGTGTGGCGGTAGGGGAATTAATATCTAAGAAGGCTTGCAACTGATCCGGAATACGGTCATGCACTGCTATCAGCTTGAGCCAAAAGGGGTGAATACGCCAGTTATGAGAAGGTCTAGAGAGGTCAGTATCCCCAAATTCCAGCAGCAACGGAGAATGGTCAGACGTTGCCCTGGGCAAATATGAGATGTTAAGCAAAAGGGAACATGCCTTAATATTGCCTAGTGCAAGATCAATACAGGACAGAGAGTGATGAGTGGCAGAATGACAGGAGAACACCAGGGCCTGTGGATATTTAAGACACCAGAGATCATGCCAACCCATTTCCTGTACAAGCTGGGCCAGGGGGGTAGGGTGAGCACCAGAAGGGGCTGGGGCACCTACATTTAATCTATCTAGGGAAGCATCCATTAATTTATTAAGATCTCCCATGCAAACCACTGTAGCGGCAGGAAATTTAGCCGCAAAGTGGGCTGCTTCATGTAAAACTGAAAAGTCAGATGCAGGTGGCAAATAAAGTCCTAGGATGACATAAAGTTTAGACTCTATCCAGGCCTGCACAAACACATAACGCCCATCAGGGTCCCTAACAATGAGGCCCGCCTCCCAGCGGAGCCTGCGGTGAACTAGGAGGGACACCCCTCTAGAGAAAGAAGTATGAGTGGAGTGCAGGGCCCACTGGACCCAGGGTTTTTGTAAGTATCTGGTCGTATCAGGTGCTAGATGTGTCTCCTGCAAGCACACCAAATCAGGGTTGTATTGTCTAAGGTGGGAAAAAATAGTAGAGCGTTTCTTCACACCGCCCATACCCCGTATATTTCAAGAGCATACTTTAAGGGTCGCCATAACACCATACAATCACATTATACATTAAGAATGAGGGGTTCCCCCCTACCCCCACCATTAACCTCCCCACCGGACCGTTAAACCGAAAAAAGGACTTGCAGCAATAATTCAACCAAAACTGGAAACCCATAAGGGGTATTCCAACTATTAGTGAGGAGTCTAAGATTGCTCCTACACAATACGTGGCACTTGGTAAATGGGGGAAGTAGTGCACCCAAGATGGTATGGTAATAGGGCACTATCTTCAAACTAAAAAGCACAAGCAATAAACTATCACTATAATGTGAATCTCCAAAGGGACCCTAAACAGAAAAATTCTTGGCCGGTGCCCATGGGGCAGCCAAACACCCACCATATGAAAAGTCCATAGGCAACCGCAAGCAATAATAACAGTCATTAGTGGGGGCTGGGCCACAGGGGGCCCCCCCCACCAGTCATCATATACCCTGTTACCGTCTGGGAGGTCGAGGCAGTAGGTTCAGCCAGTCTTCCGCCTCCTGCGGGGATGTGAAGAAAATAACCCTCTCCTCATGGATCACACGGAGCCATGCAGGATAAGCCATGGAGTAATGAATGGAACTTTCCCGCAGTCGACGCTTGACATTGACGAAAGTGGCACGAGTCTTCTGTAGTGCCGCAGAAAAGTCGGGAAAAATGGAGATGGATGAACTGTTGAATTTAATCTCTCCAAGTTGACGTGCTGCCCGCAGCGCTGCATCTCGATCCCCACTGCTGAGAAGACGGGCCAACAGCGGCCTCGGAGGGGCACCCTGAGGGGGCGGTGTGGCAGGAACTCGATGGGCCCTTTCCACGGCAAAGGCAGGAGAAAACTTGGCCTCCGGTAGGGTTTCTTTCAACCACCTCTCCATAAACTCACACGGATTAGCCCCTTCTGACGGTTCCGGCAAGCCAAGAATGAGCAGGTTGTTGCGACGGAGTCTGTTCTCAAGATCATCCACTCTCTGCGTCCACAACTCAGCCGATCTCTCCAGTGCAGTAAGCCTCGCCGGTACTGGGGCTGAATTATCCTCTAAGAGAGAGATGCGATCCTCCACCTCCTTCACTCGACCCCGTAAGGTCTGAAAATCTTGACGCAAAAGGCCCACATCAATCTTGACTTCCTCAATTTTACATGTGAGGGACGAGGTGCTGGACTGGATCGCCTCAAGCAACTGAGTCGTGACCTGTCGCAATGTGGGCTCCGCGTCCTCAGCAGGAGATGCCGCCGATGGTGGATCCAGTGCCAGCAGGCTGTACTGCGGCTGCTCCCTGGCAAATGCCCGGAGACGCTCAGAAGCCGATCCTTTAGACTGGCGACTCATGGCAAGACAACAACAGTGACCACCAAGCAGCCAGTAGGTAGTATCAGAGGATTAGGATGCAGTACTCAATAGCCAGATAAATCAACCAATAGGTGTTATCAGAGGGTCAGGCTATAGCAGCATCCACCATGCAGCCAACAGATGTTATCAGAGGGACGGCCCTCAGCAGTGTCCACAATGCGGCCAATAGATAGTAACAGAGGATCAGGATACAGTATTGACTTGCCAGACAAAACAGCGAATAGGTGCCATCCGAGAGTCAGTCTGCAACAGCATCCACCACACGGCCAGTAGGTGTTATCAGAGGAGCAGGTCCCAGCAGCGTCCACGATGTAGCCAATAGACAGCCACAGAGGGTCAGGATACAGTACTCACTCGCCAGACAAAGCAGCCAATAGGTGTTATCAGAGGGTCAGGCTATAGCGGCATCCACCATGCAGCCAACAGGTGTTATCAGAGAGACGGCCCCCAGCAGTGTCCACGATGCGGCCAATAGATAGTAACAGAGGATCAGGATACAGTACTCACTCGCCAGACAAAGCAGCCAATAGGTGTTATCAGAGGGTCAGTCCATAGTGGCATCTACCATGCTGGCCAGTAGGTGTTATCAGAGGGACTGTATCTAGCAATGTCCACAATACAGCCTGTAGATAGTAGCAGAGGACCAAGATATGGCACATCAGCTGCCAGGAGGTGTTATCAGAGGGCCAGTTTGTTTCTGTGGGTAGGTACCCCAAAGTAGAGGCCCAGGGCACCCAGGCCGGCAGCCCCAGTCCCCCGTCACCCAGCGCTCCACTGCAGATCCACAGCAGAGCCCAGGCAAGCTACACAGCCGGTCACCGCAGGCCCACCACGCGGGCAAGATGGCCACCGCAGCTCACCGCCCGCACGGATCTCCACCGCCCGGCACAGACGCCGCGATGTTCAGGACAGCCACCGGACCGAAGACCCGCGCAGGAGAAGATGGGGTGTTCAGCGGTCACCAGAGCCCGGACACAAGCAGGATATCGGCAGGATTATAGGAGTCCTCGTCGGAGCTCAGCTCACATGCTGCCGCTCCGTACTCGTGCTAGCCACGCCCCCAGTCCAGCCATGTTTAATTAAACTGATTGGACTTGATTAGGAAAGGCACACACCTGTCTATATAAGACCTCAAGGCTCACAGTGCATGTCAGAGAAAATGAGAATCAAGAGGTCAAAGGAACTGCCCAAGGAGCTCAGAGACAGAATTGTAGCAAGGCACAGATCTGGCCAAGGTTACAAAAGAATTTCTGCAGCACTCAAGGTTCATAAGAGCACAGTGGCCTCCATAATCCTTAAATGGAAGAAGTTTGGGACAACCAGAACTCTTCCTAGACCTGGCCTTCCAGCCAAACTGAGCAATCATGGGAGAAGAGCATTGGTGAGAGAGGTAAAGAAGAACCCAAAGATCACTGTGGCTGAGCTCTAGAGATGCAGTAGGGAGATGGGAGAAAGTTCCACAAAGTCAACTATCACTGCAGCCCTCCACCAGTCGGGGCTTTATGGCAGAGTGGCCTGGAGATAGCCTCTCCTCAGTGCAAAACATATGAAAGCCTGCATAGAGATTGCCAAAAAACACATGAAGGACTCCCAGACTATGAGAAATAAGATTCTCTGGTCTGATGAGACGAAGATTGAACTTTTTGGCGTTAATTCTAAGCGGTATGTGTGGAGAAAACCGGGCACCGCTCATCACCTGCCCAATACAATCCCAACAATGAAACATGGTGGTGGCAGAATCATGCTATGGGGGTGTTTTTCAGCTGTAGGGACAGGACGACTGGTTGCAATTGAAGGAAAGATGATTGCGGCCAAGTACAGAAATATCCTGGAAGAAAACCTCTTCCAGAGTGCTCTGGACCTGAGACTGGGCTGAAGGTTCACCTTCCAACAAGACAATGACCCTAAGAACACAGCTAAAATAACAAAGGAGTGGCTTCAGAACAACTCTGTGACCATTCTTGATTGGCCCAGCCAGAGCCCTGACCTCAACCCAATTGAGCATCTCTGGAGAGACCTGAAAATGGCTGTCCACCAATGTTCACCATCCAACCTGACATAACTGGAGAGGATCTGCAAGGAAGAATGGCAGATAATCCCCAAATCCAGATGTGGAAAACTTGTTGCATCATTCCCAAGAAGACTCATGGCTGTACTAGCTTAATACTGAGCAAAGGGTCTGAATACTTATGACCATGTGATATTTCAGTTTTTCTTTTTTAATAAATTTGCAAAAATATCTACATTTCTGGGGGGTTTTCTGTCAAGATGGGGTGCTGAGTGTACATTAATGAGAAGTAAAATGAACTTTTTTGCTTTTAGAAAATGGCTGCAATGATACAAAGAGTGAAAAATTTAAAGGAGTCAGAGTACTTTCTGTACTTTTTATTACTCATTTATTTTTTAATTCAGTGTATTTTCATCTGTGGATCTCTTGATCCCCAGTTTAATGTACTGCAATAATTATATTGAAATACCTATATTCCAGTACATTGCACAAAGGCTCCATATGTGCAGTAGGGAAAAGCAAAAGCTTCTGGAAACTAACTGCACCAATATCTCTGGCACCTGGGTGCATAGCGGCAAATCTGACAGTGCACTAAACTGAGCACATTGTTGGCTTTCTAGCAGTAATAATACCACCCATCTCCGAGGACATGAAAGGTCTTCTTTAAGCCGCCGAAGTTGGAGCATTTTTTGACTCCAGCAGTTAGTCCTGGGTCAGCTATATTGCATAAAGTCATGCTGCAGGCACAGCTCTTGTGCTGTTAGCATGACATTGCCATACTATTACTATAAACTATTAACTGTACACACAGTGTAACATAATAGTACGGCACAGTGTGGGAATGGGTTAAAAGTTGTGCTGTGATTGGTTGCTATGAGCAACTAAGACCATTCTGGTTGACAGAAGTTATTCACTGTCCATTAAACTGTGCAGTATTTACATTGTACACATGATATAAGCTGTCACGGTCTGTGTCGTATCTGAGCATGATCAGTTTACCACTGAGTTACCTATTCCTTATCTGCTGTCTCTTCTGAGCCAGTATATATTGAACTAAAGCCTTGAGCAGTCAGATATAGACCGATAGAAGAGCTGCAGGAGATCTTATTGGAAAATTATTGTTATAGGCTATTCCTAGCAACCAAAGACATTTTGAGAGCCACATTCAGACCTTGAACGCTGCCATATCATTTCTGCTAGTTGCACTGATTCAGGAGAGCTTTAGTTTAACATCAACGTAGTATAGCTACAAAGTGCACAACTCAATGCATTTCCCTGAATGTTGGGCAACTTCCATTAATGTTTCTCATCTTGTTGTCCTAACATTGTTAAATATTTTTGTGTTCTGTAGATTTGCGCCACAATCCACTATTTACTGTTTGGTTCCCTTTGCAGTGACCTGGAGTCTTTCTTATGCAACCAGTCTTATCTGCACAGTGGCCACCAGAAGCGCTCAGTCAGGACCTTTGTAGGGATTGGCCCATATTACCAAGACTACATGGATGGAGATCCAGACCAGACTGAGAACACAAAGTCTACAACCTTCCACAGCAGCAGCCATTTCTCTGTCTTTTTTGAGGACCAGGGAGATGAAGAAGTTGGATTTGGGCAAGAGATCAAGAACGCACAAGAGCAATACACAACGGTTTTTGAGAGTTACGACGTATATGACATTTGTGATGGCAGTGAGAAGTTAGTGTGCACTCCTATGCCAGATGAGTTCAACCCCTGTGAGGACATCATGGGTTACAATTTCCTGAGAATCGTGGTCTGGTTTGTCAATCTATTGGCCATCCTGGGCAATGCCTTTGTCTTGTTCATTCTCATCACTAGTCATTACAAGCTGACTGTGCCCCGTTTCCTCATGTGTAACCTGGCATTTGCAGACTTCTGCATGGGCATATATCTTCTCCTCATTGCCTCTGAAGATCTTCACACAAGCTCCGAGTACTATAACTACGCCATTAACTGGCAGACAGGGCCTGGCTGCCACACAGCTGGATTCTTCACCGTGTTTGCCAGTGAGCTCTCTGTATACACACTGACTGTGATAACGCTGGAGCGTTGGTATGCTATCACATTTGCCATGCGTCTGGATCGTAAGATTCGCCTAAGACACGCTACATTCATCATGCTTGGCGGCTGGGTGTTTTGCTTTTTTTTTGGCTCTCTTACCATTAGTTGGGATTAGCAGCTACACGAAAGTCAGCATCTGTTTGCCAATGGACACGGAGACGGCACTTGCTCAAGCCTACATTATCTTGGTTTTGATGCTCAACATCATGGCATTTATTATCATCTGTGCCTGCTACATTAAGATCTACATCACAGTTCGAAACCCTCATTACAAGTCTGGAGACAAAGATACAAAGATAGCTAAGCGCATGGCGGTCCTGATCTTTACTGATTTTCTTTGCATGGCGCCCATTTCCTTCTATGCCTTGTCTGCCATAATGAACAAGCCACTCATCACTGTTTCCAACTCTAAGATCCTTCTGGTTTTATTCTACCCTCTTAACTCTTGTGCAAATCCTTTTCTCTATGTCATATTTACCAAGGCATTCCGAAGAGACGTCTTCATCCTTCTCAGTAAGTTTGGTGTCTGTGAGCACCAGGCACAGGTTTATCGTGGACAGACAGTTTCTGCTAAAAACAGCAGTGGCTCATATGGGCAGAGGAGCAGTGGGGGCACTGGGCAGACCTTGGCAAACATTCCTGATTTTCTAAAAGAAAACCAAGATTTGGAAGCAAAACAAGATACACTTCTGGAGGACTGTGGTATGACTATGTTGTAGCATTTACAATGCAACTGCTTCTAATCTGACCACCAGTAGCCAGAACATGGAATCCCTGGTGCTAACTAGTGACCACTATCTATTAACCATGATGGTTTAGTCACGTTTGACAAGTGAAAACTGTATATGCTTTCACAGACCAGAACCTAAAGAGCATTTCTCCTAAAAAGAAAAAAAAAATCATCACATTTTCCTAGACCCCCGAATGACATATCTGTCTAGTTATGCAGCATTGAGGGCAAAAAGTGGATCGCTGCATAACTAGTAGGATATGCTGCTCAGGGTCTTAAAAGGTGGGTTTTAACATGAGGTTTTACAGACATTGTCAAGTTTTCCTAGACCCCCTCAATAGCAAATCTGTCCAGTGAACAGAGAGGATTGGTTCCCTGTATATGAATATGTCATTCAGGGGTCAGGGAAATCTGGGTGACAACATTTTTTTCTATGGAATTGGTCACCAACTCTTCTTTATTGAATAGCAAATCTTCCTTACTATATAGCGACATATCCCTTGACCTCTATATCTGGGCAAACCTGATGCTCTTGGACTCTATGAAAGCCATTGAAATCCCATGTGGAAATTTTACTGAAGGCCAGTAAAATTTCCATAAGGGGTTTCAGTCTGCAGTAAGGGACTGCTTGTTAACCAGTTTTTCCAGAAGAAGATATAACTAAGAAATGAGAGCACTGAGATTTGTATTTGGTTGAATTTTTTGAGGAAAATGCTTTTTGTTCATAAAACTTTCTGATTTCTTATATTTAAGACTCTGATGATCATGTTTATGTAACTGTAGATGGATCCCTGTGATGGAGAGGTTGTGTGACTTCAGTACAAAGTTCGGGGCTGTCAGTCGGATAAACTCTGAACACACAGGACATTATGGCTGTGAAAATTGAAGATGTGATCCCTTCTGTAAATATCCTGTGTAACTGCACAGAAAACTACTAAAAATAAACCTGTTCCATTTGGTGTCTGCTGTTTCCCTTTTAAACGTCCGTGTTCATTGCGGGTTGGGGGGGGGGGGCAGATGGAAGATAGAATTTCAGTTACACAAACAAGTTTTCTTCTTTTCCTTTGGAAAATGGGATATTAGATGTTATTACTCTGCACATCTTGAAGACATCTCAAAGTAGTGAGAGACAGAAGAAGCATCTACTCGCAGGAATAGGGTGTCACCTGCAGACAGTTCCTGGAAATGGAGGCGCATTAGAGAAGTGGAAAAAAAATCATGGAACCAAACTTAACCAGATTTTAAATCAACATTTCAGGTTTGACAAGAAAAAATATATAAAGACTTCAAATCACTGAAAATACAAAGAATCCTATGAGCTACTTGACTGTTCGCTGACACTTATATCCATAGACAACTGCCGTCTGCACAGGAAATGGAGAACTTTAAACTTTATGCGTTCCATTTTAGGTCTTAGAAGTGATTTCACGCAAGCTATCAGAGTGACAGACAATCATTTGCCCGCACCTTGCCTGCTACTATCAAGTGTCATAGCCACTTTTTGTAAGGGCGAATGGTTTGATAAGATTTTTCAGGTAAAAGAAATTATTTTGACCACCATTTCTACATCACTGGCTCAGTGCTGTAATGTGCATGAAAACCTAATTATTCCATACCTTACAACCGTCCTATATTCAGTTGGACAGTCCCGGATTCTGGGTCCTGTGCTGGGTGGAAAGAGGTATGTCCCAGCTTCAGCACTTGTGAAGCCAGGAGCCATCTGCTCCCTACTTCACCATTCAGACCCTGTGTCTGCTGCCAGCAGTTTATAAACAGGCATGGTCAATGTAGTGACATCACTACATTGCCCTTACTGTTCCTGACAGAGGTTGGAGAGGACTCTGGGGAAACAAATGATGTATTGCTGTAATTTTTTTTTCTTTGGTACATTATAATGTGGGGGCACAAAGAAGGGCCAATATATATACAATGTGGGGCAAAATTAAGGGGGGAATTATACTGTGGAGGTCATATTAAGGAAGTTATGCTGTGGGGACAATATTAAGCGGGGACATTATACTGTTGGGGTTACATTGACCCCAGCAGTATAATTGAGCAGAGCATTATACTGTGGGAGCTATATTAAGGGGTCATTATAATGTAGAGGTCATATTAAGGGGGAAATTATACAGTGATCAAAATGAGTAAGGAATTATACCATGAGGGCCAGTATAAGGCGTACAAGGGAACATTGTACTGTGTGGCAGTACAAAGGGACATGGTTGGAAATGGGCAGAGTCAAAATGACAATAAGTGGAGATGGAACCGTGGCTTACAATATTTAAATTTACCGCGGCATAATGTGTGCCCCACAAATTTTGTCCCTCTTTCAATCCTTGGACAGTTGGGATGGTATGCTTATTCACACGTCCATATTTTGGTCAGTGATTTGCATCACGGGCAACATCTGTATGCAGTTTGTATGTTCTCCGCATGTTTGCGTGGGTTTCCTGCCACATACCAAACACATACTGATAGTTATATTGGATACATAAAACAACTGATCCTTGAGGATGATGGGGATCCACTACAGCAACCACTAACTCCCCTACTCCACATTGCTCCCTGCGATTTGAGTCCCTTGTGTGAGAAAAGCGCATTACAAATGTTTGTCATCGTGATTTATCAACTATCACTTTAGAAACCGGGAAGTACTTCATAACTTTACCCTTTGCGTTACTTATTTTGCACTGATCCTTAGAAGTTTCATGTCCTATACTCCTTTTACAACCACAATTCTTTTGATTATCAGAACATTGTAGTTCTGAGGCTGCAGAGCTCACATCTCACTAGTGACCTCTGCTGGGTTAAATCATGTAAGGTTGGTCTCAGATGGACATAATGTAACTGCAATACCAGGACCTCTCATGTTTCTACTGAGCTAAACTCTAAGGACCAGATCTTGCAGCAGCATTAGGACTATTTGACTAAGTCCTTAAGCCTTATGCACACAACTGTGCCGTTTCCAAGATCCTAACGTGTGTCATGTCATGCCTGTCTTAAAACCTATGAATATCTGAGAATCTATTCACATCTATCTAATCTATTTTTATGTCCTTCACAAGGGACAAAGATAGAGCAATTTCAGTTTTTTTGGATTTTTTTTTTTTTTTGATGACCATGAAAAATAATCAGTCAAAAAAACAAATGGAGGGAATAGACTTATAGACATTCATTGGTTTTCATTCAAAAAACATCCATCACATAGCCATTATTCATAGTCGAGTTGCATTCCATTAATGCTGCGAGGGTGGAGATTGGTAATAAAAGTATTTAAAAATATATAGAAAAACACAAAAATATTAAAATTAAAAACCACTCCATTTACAAATAAAAATAAACAAAAAGTAAACATATTAGGTATTGCTGTATTCGAAAATGTCCAAACAAAATATTCTGTATATGAAAGGTGCAACAGAAAACAAGAAAATCAAACCTGCAAATTGCTGTTTTTCAATCACTTCTCCCTCCCCCCCAAAAAATAAATTAAATAAGTGATGAAAAAGTGATATGCACCCCATAATGGTACCAATAAAATGTCAGATTGCCCTGCAAAGTCCTTACACGGAGCTCTGTAGATGGATAACAGATAAAAAGTTATGGAGTTAGAATATGGTGAGGCAAAAAAAAAAAAAAAAAAACTGTCCCCCAGTACATGTTTCATACTGATGAGCTATACACAGAACAGGTCATCAGTATCTGATCTGTGGGAGTCTGACACCCAGACCCCCACAAATCAGCTGTCCAGCTATTGGAAGCAGAGCAGAAGCAGTCTGCTCCTATTCAAGTAGGAGCAAAGCAGTAGTTTCTGGCGTCCAGAGCATGTTCTGGGTGACTGACCCACACAGATCACCTCCCCCGGGTCTCCGATATTATACTCTGGGGTCTGAAAAGATATTATATATATATATATTTAAAAAAAAAAAGTTCTCCTCACCTACCTGCGATTCCTTGATGGAGCCGCCGCTTCCTCTTCTTGTTCACGACATCTGCGTCTCCGTGCAGGAGGTGCGATGACGTCATGGTATTGCAGCCTGCACTGAGATGCGGACGTCTCGTAAGCCAGCCCAGGACAGGCCCTGCTCAGCTTTGTTTTTTTTTTTTTAAGCGGCCTGTCCTGGGCTGGTTTACGTTAAATAAATAGTAAAAATTCCTCCCCCCAGACAGTGAGGGATAGTGCCGCCTGTGGCGGCCGCCACTTTGTCTCATTAGAGGTCCGCCCCTGACCGCAGGGGTATGCAAATCAAGGAAGTAGCAGGTGTCACTTAGGTTAAGTTCACATCTGCTTCCTACTGAGACTCCATTGCAGTGTCAGTCTGAAATTGGTGGATGAAAAAGTCCTGCCCCTACAATTTTTTTAGCCGATTTCAGCTTAAAAACAACAGACATCCGACGGACCCCATTATAATCAATGGAATTACATGCAATGTAATTATTGCAGAATTTTGCAATGCAATTTTTTCCTCACTGTAGAGGTCTAGGTCTAGTTTCACACTATGGTATCCATTGTTGTGATCCATCATCAGTGGATGTTAAAGCCGTGATAATGATGGATACAAATGGAAGACTTTCCGTTGTTCTGACTGTTCAGAACTGATAAATCAAGTGTGAAAGCAGCCTAAAAGGGAGAACACTTTTAGAAAATTACTTAAAATTGCTCATAAAATTCTGTGTGATTTTACTTCTTTCATCACACTTTTAGATACACAGTCACATAGTGCAATAGCATACAACTGTGGTTGTTCTAAGTAGGTCCATTCTAGCTGTCTCACTTTTGACTAAATGGATTTGTTATATGGAGGTTCATGACCTCTGTGCAGACTGTAGCTGCCATATAGCAACTAAAATTAATAGTTACACGGTCTTCAACTGTACCAGAATTGTCAGAGTGCCTGATGCGGAATAATAAATCTGGCATATCTTAGTGACATGGCTTAGTTTCCAACTAAAAAAATGTCAGAGAAGGTGCAGAAGGTTAAAGCCACAAGTAGCAAATACCAGATAAAACATGCAGCAGAAAAAAAAAACAGCAAAAATCTTTGTGTTTTTCACTGCATTTCCACTGTATTTTGCATTTTCACTGACGCCCATCAGTAGATATTTTCGCAAGTAAAGTTAACATTCTGAATTTTTCAAAAACACATGTGTTTTTGAAAATGCTCAGAGAGATTTATAAAGACTGGCATACCATACATCTGGCTTTATGTGCTTTGTGCCAGTAGGGGATATGCTTAATTCATGAGGTCGTACGTCATCACGAGTTAGGCGCATCCTCTGGTAGTGCTTCTAGCTAGGCAAAAATCTACACCAGCTGTTCTTCCGTCATTTATGCCACAACCAAATCATGACCCACACTGGCTCCCAACTCCCTAAAAACTAGCAAGGCCTGTGCAAAAACACCACTTGCAACTACTTTACTCACATCTGAGGTTAAATCATCTATTTTTTGCCAAAAAAAAATTGGCACGAAAGAATAATGAATTTTGCTACTGTGTTGACTTCACTGAGACTGTAAATGCAGTGCTTTTTTTCAGCTGCATTTCCACAACATGTGGCCCGAGCCTAAGGCATATGCACAAGTTTCTTAAGAATTGTTGTACATTTGCAATAGTAAGGCTGTGTTCACATCTGCGGTGGTGGAAAAAGTCCTGCACAGTTTAAAAACTACACCTGATGGAGCCCATTATAGTCAATGGGGTCTGCTGGGTTCCATGTGTAACAGCTGGTTTAGTGGTCCACCTTTGTTGTTCGGGTCCCAAACAATGGAGAGCCAGCGCTAGTGTGAATCTAGTGTAAATCTGCCTCACAATCTGCAGAAGCAGAGCTGTAGAGGGAAGAAGCATTCTTGGCAGCCCAGCCCATAATGAGGAAGAGAATGACTACTATTGGAGAAGATGTCATCTATGAGTCACTGGATGTAATTTTATGTATTCTGCCTGTGACTGACTACCACTGAATTTTTCTGTATGGTTTTCTGTAGGGTTTGGAAGACGGGGAGTCAAAAACGAAAATCAAAACTACTTTGAAGAATCTAAAATAGAGAATATATTCTTATTTAACACTTTTTTTTGTTTTTCATGTCTTCAATATGAATCTAAATGTAGAAAATGAAAAACAAAAGGTTTAAGAATCATAGTTGCCAACAAAATTATCAGAAACTTTAGCCCCTTTATGGCCCCACCCACAACCCAAATGGGTGCCTCTTTCACAGCTAGGAGTGCCCAAACACCACCCTCTTTGGGGCTGTCCCACACATTTCTCAGGAGTAATGGCAACTCTAACATCATTTATGTATATGTATATATATATATACACACAGATGTCGCACTTGTTAACAGACATTTGAATTTAGCACCAAAGCAGGGGCAGCTCCTCTATGATGTCCTTGTTTTTTAATCACTGCCACCAATTTTATTATTATTCTTGTACTGTGACATATAATAGTGTTACAGCACAGGGATAGATCATAGATCAGGGATAGATTCAACCGGATAGGGAATAAGTTGTAGATCTGTGGTGGTGAGACTACTGATCACAAAAACAGGGAAGTTTGGTTCCCCATTCTGAATGGGATGGTGGCTGCAGAAACACACTAAAGTACAGCACTTGGCTATCTCTCAGTTCCACTAAAGTAAATGAAGCAGGAGAGCACCTGTGCGACCACCTCTTCATTCATAATGGGGAGAAAAATGCTCCCATTTTTGTGAGCAGTGGGGGTCCCATCTGTTGGACTGTAAGTGCATTCAGTGCAGTTACTTGTAGTGCTGAGTGACCATAGCAAAATCTGGGCTTTCCAAAATTGAGGGGTGTAAGTGACAGCAGCAGCCTGGAGTAGCAGGATCAATGTGAGCTGAGTGTAACCCTTGTACGAACATGGATGCTGCGGTGTGCTAGTGGGTTGTTAATGGCAGGAACAAAGAATGGTCGGGAGCAGCTGGTGTCTCCTTCCAGATTCAGGTAGGAGTCCAAGACTTGCCAGGAGTGGAAGGTCTGATCTAAACAAGAATAATATGCCTACAATGACTGTTTTTTTTTTTTTGGGGGGGGGGGGGGTTGAAAAGGAGGAAATGTACAGTCAAAAGGATAGAGGCTAGTGTGTTAGAGAAGTTGTGCCTTACTCAGTTGTGGACTCAGAGCCAGCTACTAGGGACGTGAGTCAGTCTGAAGGGCTGCTGTAGCCCTTTAGCATGAAACCAGTAAGTCAGAGCCCCAGAATTTCCCAGAGGAGGTGGTCTCAAGTAGTCCTTGAACAGGAGTATTGTCAGATGAGGAGACTTCATGCGTGTACTAGGCCCGAGCAAGGGAACTGCTAATTGAGAAGCTGTTACTAGTGGTGGCGGAGCAATTGCCTGCCCCAGATCTCGTTCTGGGGGCTGGCGATCCACACCAAAATGGTGTTGCCCATGTGCCGCCCCAAAAATTGTGCCTTTGATCAAGGCAGCGGAGGCCTTAATGCCCGTGATCAGTATAGGCACTAATCATGGTTATTAACGGCAGGTCTTTGCTGTATAATACAGCAGAGAACTGGTGGCTATGGTGGCCGCTCAGCTCCTGAGCGGCCACCATATTTAAATAGCAGACATCCACCATAATAGTATGGTGGATGTTGGGAAGGGGCTAAAAGACAGAGCTGTATTGGAGGGCCAGGGTTAGACAGTCACCCAGATGCACAGACTAATGATAGATAACTGAAAATTAGATGGCTGGTAGAGTAAGGATGACTGAGGTGTATAGTTCCAGTGTTCTGTAACTAAAGTTTACCTTTTTTGCACCTATTACCAGAATTGGTAACAAACTTGTAGGTTTGAAAGGTTGCACTATGAGTCACTGCGATGCTCCTGGTTCTGGAACTTTCTGGACGAGAGACAGTACAATGATTTCCCCTCAGGTAAAACTCTGTTTTACCTATTTGCTGTGCTGTGGGTGGTATCTTTTTACACTTCCTGAAGTACGGCCTACTCACCCTGCAGCCTGATACTTTACTGTCACACCTGGGCAGGTAAAACTCCTATATTTAGGAGTTATTTATATAGTTTTTCCCTTGCTTTTCAGGAGTTGAGTCTACTACAGTTCGGGACTTCGGGGTGTTCAGTGCACAGTGTCTGTAGCAAAACCTGGGTTTTACCTGAAACTTAGCAGAGAGAGCAACAGCAGTTGCCTGGAGTAGCAGGATTGAAATGAATTGAGTGCAACTTCTGTGTGAACAGGACCGCTGTAGTATGCTGCCGCAAGACTGTGACTGCAATGCTGTCTGAAAAAGGTAGTTTCTCACACTTCTGGGTCTTCTATCTGGACCTCTGTTGCCTCAGGTCCCACTTTCAATCCATGCAGTGCAATTCCTGTCAAGTGTGCTGCTGATGTTAATCCTGGCTGTTTCCTATTGCTGAGCAACTAATGTTAATCTGTATCGCAACACATATCTACCTCTGTAAATGTTGGTATCAACATTCCTGTGTGAGTAGAGTGTATTTCTTGGCTGTGACATCACTACATTCTACAGGTGGGAAGTCTGCCACCGTGTCCATGGGTAGGATGGAGTAGGGAGAGGTGAGCCACGCCTGGAGTAACAACTATTCAGTATAGTTGGAGTGGCCCATGGGCCCCTAGCCCCAACATGTGCTTTTTCAGTCTGAATAGTAGAAACACTGGCGTAGCGGGGAACCAACTGCCCTGTTCATCTGCTTGGGTAGCCTGGCATAATGGGCAGCACAATGACTGTACTTGGTGCCTTTACAGGAACCTCAACCATCTGCAACTTATTTGCTACCCTGTGAATAGGAGATAAGTTTTTAAAAGGACTCTGTCAGCACAACATTGAGATATAAACTAATCGCAGTACATTCTAGGGCTGTCAGCACAGTTTACAATGATGTATTTCTTATTCAGGACCACTGCTCCATTCTTGTAAAAATTGTCATTTTATCCCTGTGCAAATGAGCAGAAAAGGGCTTTAGGGGCGTTGCTTTCCATCAATTGGCTTTAGGAGCGTTGCTTTCCATCAGTGAACTTCACTACCTGCTGCTGATAACTGCTGCTCAGCTCTGCCCCTGCCTCAGCACACAGTACTAACTGTATTGTGCATGTCTGATGATGACACACTGCACCTGGAAGCGAATCCTCCATTCAGGCAGGCAGCTGAAGAATGGGGCAGCGGTGCTGAATAATAAATACATCATTATAAACTGTGATTTCAGTCCTACGAGGTACTTTTTATTACATTTACAGTAATACCTCGTACACTCGCGTTTCCGAATTTGCGAATTCACAGATTCGCGATATTTTTTTGGCAACTAACATATATAGATTTTGCTCTTTTTTTTTCAGATCTGTGAAATTTAATTAAAAAAAAACACCTTCGCTATTGGGTAGCAGCGTCCTGTTCGTTACGTACCCGGTAATTAGTTTCATTTTACTGTGAGTGTATAAGAAAAATGAATGAATGTATTAATATACAGTACTGTACAGTATACTTTAGTATACTTTAGTATACTGTACAGTACTGTAGGGTAAAGTTTATTGATATTTAGGGGTTAAACATTAGAAACCGGCATTGTAAGCGCTTCTAAGCGCTTGTACCAAACATTCGCATTTCCTCGCGATCCGCGACCCGCTCTGGACCCTAACCTCGCGAATGTACGAGGTATTACTGTATATATCAATTTTGTGCTGACACACTCCCTTTAAGATGGGAAAAACCCCTTTAGGTGAAGGCCCAATGTAGCGAGCCACAGGCAAAAAGCACTGCGGAAAAGACTGCGAAGGAAATGCATCGTGTTTTTTTCCACAGCTCTTTTCACAAAAAGTCCACAGAGTTACCCCCTGCGGACTTTCTGCCTCTATTATACCTATACGGGAAATGCCAGCGTTTCCGTAGGTATAATTGACATGCTCGATTTACAAAAACGTAACTGGTTTGAAATCGCGCATGTCAGCTGCGGATATTTTTCTGCAATGTGTGGATGGGATTAGCCAGAATCGCATCCACTTTGTAGGTACTGTTAAACGGCATCTACTGGAAGTACAGGAGCTTACTGTGTCACAATGTAACACCTATGGGAGTACAGAGGACTTTGTCAGTTATCTCTATGGTTACATACTAGTGTGTTGGTGGGTTCTGAGAAGGTCATTTCAGGTCACTTGTTTCCATGAAGCCTTTACAGCTATTTCACTATTGTACCCCAGTAAGAAATCAATGTCAGTTATAATGTTGGAAATATTACAATAAGGGGGGTGTTTATTGTGACTGAATTAGGAACAGAGAACAAAAAGATCCGGTGATAACATGGGGCGGTGGTCTTATGCGTCACTTGCCTTCATCGCGCAGGTTCCTGGGTCAGAATGAGGGTTTGTTGTGATAAAACCTGCCAGTGTTATGGGTGAGTGAGGTGCGAGCGTCTCGGTGACGTCACAGTGGGAGAAAGGAGTTATGTTCAGTGCTCACTGGATCAAGGAGCTGTCCAGGTCTGTTTAACCTTTTCACAACTGATGCCTCCAGAGGTGGTCACAAAATATTTTTACAATAAGTTAACATCTGCCATCTCATGCAGTAGTGGTCAATACTGGAACATGTGAACATACACTTGTCCACTGCAGCGGATGAGGAGCTACTCAATTATCCATATTATATAGACAATCAGTTTGAAAGAAAACAAATAGACATTATTCCCTCTCCAGAGCTCCCCCATAGGTTTACTTGTAATTAGCAATTTGCCTAAAATTCAACCAGTCTTAACCAGAATTTACCCACAATCAGACAACAGAATCTACTCAGCACTGAACAAGTTAACCATCAATTCAAGTAAAGGCGCTTTATAATGATTATTTGCTTCATCTTGGAGAGCTTCTAAATATAACCGACTGCTTTGTCTATACAAGAAAAGGAGAAGAAAGAGCCAAGGGTTTCTCAGCATTGGGCCTGAGACGCACAGAGTGCTGGTGAGCGAGGCCCGAGGTCTATAGCGTCTCGTCTGGCTCAATTTAAAGGAAGCAGCTAATTATGAAGCTCCCCTCATGAACCACTAAGACTGATGAAGCACTTAATGATGAAGAGGAATTCAGTGAGTGCAACAACAGCGGAGCGGCGTCCTGAATGAGTCCTATAGTCAGTGGTAAATTCTCAGACAAATACGACAAGAGTCTCTGGAAATGGGGTATGGGGTCTCTTCACCACCATAAGATATATACAGTGCCTTGCAAAAGTATTCATACCCCTTGAACTTTTTCACATTTTGTCACCTTACAACCACAAACTTAAATGTATTTTATTGAGATTTAGTAGCACAAAGTAGCAGATAATTGTGAAGTGGAATGAAAATGATACATAGTTTTCAAAATTTTAATCAAATAAAAATCTGAAAAGTGTGACGTGCAAAAGTATTCAGCTGCAAGTCTTTTGGGTTATGTCTCTACCCGCTTTGCGCATCTAGAGACTGAGATTTTTGCCCATTCTTCTTTGCAAAATAGCTGAAGCTCAGCCAGATTGCATGGAGAGCGTCTATGAAAAGCAATTTTCATGTTTTGCCACAGATGCTCAATGGGATTTAGGTCTGGACATTGATTGGGCCATTCTAAAACATGAATATTCTTTGATCTAAACCATTCCACTGTAGCTCTGGCAGTATGTTTAGGGTCATTGTCTTGCTGGAAGGCGAATCTCCTTTCCAGTCTCAAGTCTTTTGCAGCCCCCAACAGGTTTTCTTCCAGTATTGCCCTGTATTTAGCTCCATCCATCTTCCCATCAACTCTCACCAGCTTCCCTGTCCTTGCTGAAGAAAAGCCTTCCCACTACCATGTTTCACAGTGGGGATGGTGTGTTCAGGGTGATGAGCAGAGTTACTTTTCCGCCACACATAGCGCTTTGCATTTAGGCCAAAAAGTTCAACTTTGGTCTCATCTGACCAGAGCATCTTTTTCCACATGTTTGCTGTGTCCCCTATATGGCTTGTGGCAAACTGCAAACAGCACTTTTTATGTCTTTCTTTCAACAATGGTTTTCTTCTTGCCACTCTTCCATAAAGGCCAGATTTTTGGAGTGCACAATTTATAGTTGTCCCATGGACAGATTCTCCCACCTGAGCTGTGGATTTCTTCAGCTCCTCCAGAGTGACCATGGGCCTCTTGGCTGCTTCTCTGATCAGTGCTTTCCTTGCTCGATCTGTCAGTATAGGTGGACGGCCATGTCATGGTAGGTTTGGAGTTCTAGAATACTTTTTCCATTTTGGTGATGGATTGAACAGTGCTCCTTGGAATGCTCAAAGCTTGGGATATGTTTTTATACCCTAACCCTGCTTTAAACTTCTCCACAACTTTATCTCTGACCTGTCTGGTGAGTTCCATGGTCTTCATGATGCTGTTTGTTCACTAATGTTCTCTAACAAACCACTGAGGCCTTCACAGAACAGGTGTATTGATACTGAGACTAAATTACACATAGCTGGACTCTATTAACTAATTAAGTGACTTCTGAAGGCAATTGTGCGCACTGGATTTTATTTAGGGGTATCAGAGTACGGGGGGCTGAATACTTTTGCATGTCACACTTTTCAGATTTTTATTTGATTAAAATTTTGAAAACCATGTATTTCTGTTCCACTTTACAATTATGTGCTACTTTGTGTTGATCTATCACTTAAATTCTCAATAAAATACATTTAAATTTGTGTTTGTAAGGTGACAAAATGTGAAAAAGTTTAAGGGGTATGAATACTTTTGCAAGCCACTGTATAAGAAAGGTCCCAATAAATAAAATATAAAAAAAAATTCAGGCAACACTCAAAAGAAATAAGGTGAAAAAAAGAAGAGGCTACTTTATTGAATCAAACCTGCAGGTACTTCTTTTTTCACATTATCTCTTGGGTTACAACCGGAATCTTTTTGATATTTTATTTTACATATATATACAGTATTCTTACACTGATCAGCCATAATTTTAGGACCAACTACCTAATATATTATAGGGCCCCCTTCACTCTGCATTGTCTCTACAATCCTTTGGTATCTGCCACCACCAGTTTATCAATATATTCTAATTCCTGTAAGTTGTTAGGTGGGACCTCCATGGATCAGACTTGTTTTTACAGCACATCCCACAGATGCTTGATTTTTATTGAAATCTGTGGACTGTGTTGACAAAATGAACACATTTAATTCTTATGTTCCTCAAAAAAATATTGAACACTTTTTCTGTTGTGGTAGAAAACATCTTTCTGCTGAAAGAGGTGCAGACCAAAAGATGCCATGAAGTGGTGTACTTGGTCTGCACTAAAGTAAGATTCACATGAGTGCCAGAACCCATGGTTCCCAGCAGAAGATTGCCCAGTCTCACACTGCCTCCATTGGCTCCATGGCTTGCCTTCTTTCCATAGTGTATAATGGTGGGACCTCCTGCCAGGTAAGCAATATCCCCATCTGTCTGTATGATGTTAAAAAAACAGTGGCCTCATCTGATTTATCCCTTGCGCCATGTTAAAAACTGATGAAATGTCTAACTATATTTAGCATCTATTTGTCATCCATTTGTCATCAGTTTTTAACAGTTAGTGAAAAAAACAGATGAATTTCATTGGTCTTTTTTTGACCCAACCCTCTGATCCATTTTTAATGGCCTTCATGTGCATGCAAATCTGTTTTGAAGGACATTAAAAACTGAGCCATTGACTTGCATTGGGTCCCTCAAGCCATGAAAATGGCCAAATAAGGGGAATGTCCTATTTTTTATAGGCATTATTCACGGTATGTTATAAAAATTGAAACGTCAAAACACCCATAGACTTTCATTATTCTGAAAACTGCCATGTGTACAAGGACTTGCACTTGCCCATTCTCCTGCTTTCCACACATAAACTTCAAGGGCTTACATGCTGCCTAACATATCCCACACTTTGACAGGTACCACTGCCACAAAATAAGCAATGTAATTGACTTCACCTGCCCATGGTTTCAACCCGATCCTACAGCAGCAAATTTAAAATTTTTGTTATTTTCATTTCTGTCTTCAAAAAGCCATAACTTTTATATCTTTCGGTTGACATAGTGGGATAAGTTTTACTTCCTATTGGCATCCTTTAATATTTTCTATGATGTGGTTGAAAACTAGAAAAAAATCTTTAAAGAGGTGGAATTGGGAAAAAAAAACTCTCAATTGTTCCATTTTCTTATGTTTCTTCTTTGTTTTTACGGTATTCACTGTGCAATAAAAATTACAGGTTACCTTAATTCTGCCAATCTGTCCAGTCACAGTGATAACACATTTATACAGTTTTTGCTGTTTTTATAAAACTATTTTTTTTTTTTGTGGGGGACAAGATTTAGATATTCCTTCCCTTACGGCGTTCATCATATGGGATAAATAGTTATATATTTTGACAGTTCAAACATTTTTGGATGCAGCAATACCTAATATATTTTTTTGTTTATTTTTATATGTGATCTAAGGAAAGGGGGCTGATTTGAATTTGTATAAAAAAATTTTAAAACGTGTTTATATTTATTTTTAGTCCCACTAGGCGGGTTTTATTGCTCATGCAATATATACAGCAATACTTCTGTATTCCAGTATATTATATATATGCCACACTCCAGAACTGCTGCCCCCCAGAACGTCAGTGTTTAATCACAGGGCAGAGTTTGATTCAAGCTATGTAATAACAAGCCTAGGAGTCTGTGATAGGCTCCCAGCTATCATGACAACGAATCGCTGCCCTCCTATGACTTTCTGAGGGGCCGTAATTGTTCCAATATGGCAGCACTTATACATTGCAAGTGCTTAGATGCCACAATTGACCCTTTATTTGCATCTGAGTGGTTAACAGACACAATTCTGAGCCCTCTCCATACCCCTGCCCGACATTATGATGTACTATTACATCAAATGTCAGGATGAGGTTAATGTTACATCTGATTGGTAAATAACCTCATAGACCAAGGATCCCTAATCCCTTTTTTTTGTGGCTCTTCAAACTTGCAGGAGCATCTACTGTTTCCCAGGGGCAGAGAGTATCCTGGTAGCTGAGCACATTGTAGGAAGCAGCGCTTGTTGCCGCCCTCTGCTGATGCAGTGCAATGTTGTCAACTCAAAGGTTCTGTCATTTAGCCATCGCAATTTTGCCCTTGTCTAAGTAGCTTGAACTATAAGAACTGGCTTTTAACTTGCTTCCTAATATATCCCAACACTTAACACTTAACCTGCAATGTAGTTAAATGTGATTTCAGTTTCATTTTTTTATTATTTAATACTGCTGCAACTCTGTTCATCTGTTTACAAGTCCCCTGGCTGATGTCACCAGTGACATGTCACTTGTGTACAGGTGACCGCTGAGACCTTTGATTAGCTGGTCACCTGATGAATGAAGCTGTTGCCCCTGGAAATGGAGACTCATGGAGAGGTGAGTACAGGGGAGAGGTGAGTACCGGTTTGTTATGTTTATGGCCCAACTTGCAGCAGTATTAAAAAATTTTAAAAAATTATAAGGACAACCCCTTTAATGTTATTTCTGACTGGTTATAACTACATTCCTCAACACTGAAATTGCAACATCAAGAATACAAGCTGTAAGGTTATGGAAAATGAAGAAGTGTAGGTATCTTTGCAAATGATCAAATTGTCAAGCACCTAGCTTCAATCTGTGGCATGTGGAGGGGGCATAAAAGCCAGATTGAAAGCAACAACCCACAGAAAATCTCAAAAATAGGATCAAGTGGTGTGGAATGACTGTGTGATGCCTCCTGTTTGTCGACATGACATTTAAAAAAAAAAAATAAATTAAGAAAATTCCTTTTACAATATATGGAAAAATTCTATTGTGCTATTAAAAAATACTAGTTGTTGTTCCAAAAAAACAAACCCTCATAAATGTATGTTGATGGAAAAATAAAAAAGACATGGAAGAATGGGAGTTAAAAATGAAAAAATGGAAACTCACCTTCTCTTCAAGAGGTTAAGGTGCCCTCAAAAGGGGAGAGAGCCCCCTCATGCTGGACAATAACGTAACAGGAACTGCTTATAAGTACCCCTAGAGAAAGAGAGAGGCCCTCATCCTTGACAATGGAGTGAGAGGAACTTCTTATAGGTGGCTCAGAGGCTGTTTTTACATGTCATGCAAATCGGCCTGGTTTTCAAACTGAATGTAGCCTGATAATGCCTGTTGGTATTGCAGCTAAGGTTGTATTTACACCACCATTTTTGTTTCAAACAGGCAGTTGGTTTTTGTTCTTTTTGCATGATGCAACAATGCAAAAATGATGTCTGCACTTTTCCATTCAGCAAAAAAACATTTATTTTTTTTTACAAAAAATGCATGCAAACTGATGTAAATTGACCAACAAAAAATAGTTTTTCTGTTGCATTATTCCCTATCACAGTTCCATATGCTATGCTCCCCAGCTTTCCCAGAAGTCTGAAAGGCAAATCTAACAAGCTTTGGCGTGATTTGGGAGTAGGCAGGTGGTATGATACCCAGCTTTCTCAGAACCCTGAAAGAGAAATCCTGACAGGCTATGGTATGGATATTGCAAAAGGAGCTAGATTTATGTAGGTAAATATAGTATTCAGTATTCCCTGTACGCTAGGTTCACACCTGCATTTGGTATTCCGTTCGTGGGGTCTGCTTAGGGACCCCACAAACGAAAACCTAATCCACTTAAAAAAGCAGTTACCTGCGAACCCCATAGACTATAATGTGGTCCGCCGGGATTCTCTATGAAAAAGGCAGAAAAATGCAGAGAAAAAAGTCCTGCTTACATGTTGTGAAGCGGTTAATGTTCCATTTAATTTACTGGTTAGCTGGAAAAAAAATTCAAAATGGGGTGGAATTAGAGAAAAACTGACTTTCTTATGGACTTTGTTTTTATGGAGTTCACTGTACAGCCAAAATTACGTTACCTGTATCCTGTGAGTCAGTACGATTACAGCAATACCAAATTTATATATTTTTTGTAACATTTTAACACCAAAAAAAATCCAAAACTTTGAAAAACAAAAAATTATTTCAGTCGCCATATTCTGACACTAACTTTTGTATACCTCCGTATACAGGGCCGCCTAGCGTGTCTTTTTTGAGGGGTCAGATGTACATAAAAATTTTTACCATTTTGGGAAATATCTGATGTTTTGATCACATTTTATTCAAATTTTTATGGGAGGTGAAACAGCGAAATAAACAGCAGTTTGGCTCTTTAGAATTTTTTTTAAAGTTTGATGCTTTTAAGGTATTTACCTAATTGATATTTAGAACAGTTTCTAGTTCTAGTTTATCTCAGAGGTGTTTTATAGGGTTGAGTTCAGGGCTCAGTGTAGCCAAATCAAACTCACCCAACTAAATGGAGCTTGCTTTGTGCTCTGGGGCAACGTCATGCTGCAATAGAAAAGGGACTTGTACAAACTGTTCACACAAAGTTTGAAATATATGACTGTCCAAAATGTCTTAGTATGTTGATGCATTAAGATTTCCCTTCATTTTCACTAAAGCCTAGGCCAACCCCATAGCATTATCCATAGCTGCCAACAAAATTCTGGGAGATTTTAACCCCTCCCTTGACCCCACCACTTACCCAGAAATGCTCCTTTCACAAACAGCAATGCTCACAAGGTGTGTACGTTGTGGATTAATTTTACCCAAACCCCACCCCTTTTGTGGTTGGCCATGCCCCTTTACACTAATTTTCTGGATGTAATGGCATTATCCCTTCTCCACCAAAATTTATAATTTGCATAGTGCAGTCAGTCAGGTAATGCTCTCTTAGCATTCGCCAAATCCAGACTCATCCATCAGACTGCCAGATAGAGAACCAAATTCATTACTACATAGAACACAATTCCACTGATGCAGTGGTAGCATTGTACTTTACACCACTCCGTGCTATGCTCTGCATTGTGCTCGGTGATGAAAGGCTTGCATGCAGCTCCTCGGTCATGGAAACCCATTCTAAAGTTCTCAGCACATGGTTTTTGTGCTGAGTTTTGGAACCAGGGGCATATCTATAGGGGGTGTAGAGGTAGCAGTTGCTACATAGCCTCAAAGGCCCCTCTGTTACATAAAATATACCACTATTCTAAATGGCATAAAGCAGGAAAGGGACCCCATTGCAGACTTTGCATCGGGCCTTAAAGCTTCTGTTTGGAACTCTGAGGCTCATATTCTTCATTGATCCTGTTGTATACCATACTTGCCATCGGTAGATTTGGATTATCAGAAGGAGGTTGAATCATAGAAGATAAAATGTGCAGGCGCAGCGATTTGAAAAGTATTCCTATGTAAAGAGTCTGAATTTAGCGTTCATGTACCAGTTCTATAAAGCACCTTAAAAATACTACTGGTGACTGGGAATTTTCTGGGTGCTGTAGCCAATGAGATTTTGCATCTAAATTTAGTATTGTTTTCTTTATTACAGCTTCATATGCTATGTCCACTAGCTTTCCTAAAACCATGAAAGGCAAAGAATCTTAAAACATCTGTGTCATGTATCAAAGATTCGCAAAATTGACATTGTGTAGACATCCAGACTTCTTTTCCTAGGATAGGTCTAGCCGATATTTCTCATAGGCCTTTCTAATGACAGCCAAGTTAACACATTTAGTCAGCCAGCACAACTCAATATTCCACTTCTGCCAAATTAAATAATGCTTTCAAAAAGTTGTCTTTAGGAGCTTTATCCTACACAAATTACTCCATTTTGGATAAGACATGGAGGGCTTCTTCTTCGTAATAATGGGAGTCCATAACAATGATACCTCAGCCTTTCTCTGTTCCTTCTATGATAATGTTTGGATTATAGGACAGGTTTTGAATAGTTCAAAACTGCTCTTATAAAATATACTTCTAACTTTTGCCAGTTGTTGATAACTTGACATTACTAGATTGTAAAGTTGAGTCCCCCTGCTTGCAAAAGGGTAGAATTGAGACCTCTTTAAGTCCTTAAGACTAAGGCCCCATGTGGCGGGCCGCAGCAAAGAAAACGCTGAGGGAACAACCGCAACGCATCGCGGTTTTTCCCGCAGAACTTTCTGCTTCCATTATACCTATAGGGAAAACGTTGGCATTTCCTTAGGTATAATTGACATGCTGCGATTTCCAAAACCACAACAGTTTTGTAAAACGCAGCGTGTCTGCAGCATGTATTTTTTTCACAAGGGGTGGATGGGATTCACTAGAATCCCATCCATCTTGCAGTGACTGTAAAACGTCGCTTTTCTTCTGCCATGTGGGGTCCAGGCCTAAAGGCGCTTTCCCAACATATAACTTCTTGAACAACCATACAGATAAAATATCTGCACTGTACTTGTGACTTCTTCCACCTCCTATGTGCCGCCCTCTCTTTCAAGATCTGCACTGCCTAACAGCACAATTACATTTTCAGCTAGCAATGGCCATAGTCGGCGATCCTTACTATGGAACGTGTGACTGCTTACTAGTGAAAACTACATTTCCCTGGTGCGCCTTGGTCTGTGTACATCCTAACTGTCCATTCTATCTAACAGAAATCATTCATGAACATGCTCCATCTGTTAGGACAACACATGCATTGTTATATAGCCCTGATCTAATAAGAAGTTATAGGAAAGTCAAAGACAAACTGATCATGGTCTTCCTGGATAAAGATGGACTACAGGTCGTATCCATTGAAAACCGTGCTCAAACAGTGGAAGGTAAAGAAGGATTTCATCAAGCTTTTTCTAGTGACATATACACTTTTGCTAAATGCTTTTAGCAGGTGACAGTGATATTTTGCAAAGTACTTTTGTGTGAAATATGATTGTTGTGGGAGTACCCCTTTTAAGTGATAGGCTCTTGTAGGCTCTATAACTGCTTCCGATTCCACAATTATTGGCAATTTCGGCTCTAGGGTCATGCGGCGTTTTACAGCCACTGCAAGGTGGATGGGATCCTAGAGAATCCCATCCACACATTACGGAAAAATACTCTCAGCAGACACGCTGCAATTTCTAAAACCATCGCAAAACCTCTGCAAACTTTCTGTGAAAAGTGATGCGGGTTGTCTCTGCGTTTTTTCCTACAGCACTTCGGCCTCCTACGTGGGGCCTTAAACAGGACTTTAATCTCCTTTTCTTTTTGTACTTAATGTGAGCTGAGTCTTCAGATCATACAGAAAACAATGTTAAGTTTTTAAAATAACTTTTAATTAAAGGTATTTGCAAAGGTAAAATATTAAAACGTAATAGAATCAAATAAGTTTTCTAATGAATAGTCTAAAGCGTGGCATTAAAATTCAGTAAGACAAAAGAAATGCAACCTCGATTTGCCATTGTACAGCATTTTACAGACAGACATAATAAATAGCTTTGACCCCCTCCACAGAACTGTATGTACAACAGCAGGTGACAGTAGCTCAAAAAACCCTATTTCCCTATATATAGATTAAAAAAAAAAAAAAAAAGCATGTCCAAGTTCCCCAGGAGCAGCCCAAGTACAAAGGATTTCACATTTATCAAAAGCTGCTACACTCAGTCACCTATACTTACAGGTTTCAGTATGCCAGAGAGCGTGTATGTACCAGAGCTCTGCCCCAGTTTCTATGTGCTGTATAAGGCAGCAAAAACGTGTGTGCATGTGGGGGGGGGGGGGTCCACGATTACATCCATCATTCATCTCCCATCATTAAATCATAAAAGAGGCTGACACAGATATAAGATCCCTATACAAACAACACAAACAAATCAGAACTGAAGGAAGAATGGTGCAAACCCTCCAGCAGTCAGGAAGGGGCTCCACTTCTAACAACGTCAGCATCTTGCTTGCATGATTTTAGGCACTAGACACAAGGCAGTACAATATGTAGCCCACCTCCCTTTAATCACCACTGCCAGCACCTCGACTGAGGGAAATAATGCACTACAGGAGTAAGGCAGCCAGCACTAGACATGTGATGCAGTGACCTATAGGATCCAGAATCAGAACATCAAAGTCCCATTATGAGATCACAGGGGACAGCCAATGGCATCACCAGGGCAGAGCTGCACAGCTAACAATTAGATGGGAAAGAAGCCAGAGATAAACAGAAGGGGGGAGGGGCATTGGAGACTAAGCAGACACTGTTTTGTGGAAGCTTTAGGGTGATCCTTAAAGTATAGGCATCACACCATGGCTGTTGGGGCACTGGGGAGTACAGGGAAGAAGCAGAGACAGGTAAATATTTGACAGAAGTAAAAGCAAGGGTCAGCATCAGGTACCTAAGAGGGCAGAGGTACCAGTGCCCACCACCCAGATAAAAACACATGGTACAATCTTTTGAAGTAAAACTTTCCAGAGGATCAAACGTGTATAATATTGAAAAGGGGAAGGAAATAAAACCATAAAACAAGGGCTGCAAATGGTAGTCCATCACCAGCCACCACTCCTCTGCCATGTGATCAGTCATGTGACATTCCAGTCCCACAGGGAGATGCAGCATTAGTCTCTCGTCACTGGTGCCAGGGAAGGGGTCAATTCCCATCCTTCAGGTGTGGTTTAAAAATTAACCAGTTTTTTTTTTTCTTCATTTTTTTTTTCTTAAAGTCTCTCACCCCAAAAAACCCTGGGGGGCCGGGGCTCACCACTCAGCGTCACCAATGGCTTTGGAGAAGACAAAGTCGCGACCGTTCAGGTTCATGATTCCATCTTTGAGATGAAACTTCCACTTGTTTTTACTCCTGTGGATCTGAAATTTGTAGAAAAATTATACATATTAAAGACGGATGGGGAAGTGTGGCATGACAACGATGGCCTACATTTATCAACAGTACATGGAAGCTTGTTGCCTACAACTAATTCTCCAGTAAATGTTAGTTTTGAGCCTTCACTCTTTAGCACACCAGAGTCTACAAACCGCCCAATGAGCGCTCAAGTATAAAACATTTGTGGAAAGGGCATTATGATGTTCTACCTGTGATAATATGGCACAGAGTTCTTTAGTTTTCATTCAAATAAAGTGCAGGAACACAGTAAATCCCTATCTTGTGTAGTCACAGTGCCAAAAGGCTGCAGCATAAAGCTGACAGCTGCCGAAAAAAAAAAAAAAAAAAGTTTCCTCTTCTGGTTCAAGGGACAAATCTGCCATCTAGTGGTATCAGCACATTGATTTAGTTAAACCCGTGTGCTCATGTGTGTAGGATTCACTGATAAACTGATCTACAGATACTAGAAGAAAAGGGTTCTTTCTTCTGATCTAGGTTGTGGAGTCAGAATCGGGTCCAATTTTGGGTGAAGTCAGAGTCAGAAGAGAGTTACTGACTGGCTTTAAAAAAATGATTATTTTTCATAATAGTATACAATTAAAATTCTATAGTTAATTAGTTGCATAGTTTGTTGCATATTTACTTTTATAGGAATTCACTTTTAATGAATTAGAGGAGATTCACTGCTTCTGACTGACCTCGAGTGTCAGTCATTTTTGAAGGAGTCTAAATAGGGAAGAGGTAGAATAGAGTAGTCTGAGTCTGTGGTTTGGCCTACAGACTCCATAGCCCTGCTCCTGATGTGGATTATACAGTGCATGAAAGAAAGATTAGCAGTCAGTGTAAGGAAAGATGTTTTTAGTTCTTGCCAGCATGCTAAACACAACCAACATCCATGTGTCTCACCTTATCATACTGGCAAACGACAACATTCTCTGTGTCAAACAGCTCCTGACCCTCCTCATCGCTCACATCGTCCTCACTGTTCAATGGCTCCTGAAGGAAAAGTGGAGAAGTTACTAGACTTATGGCAGACAATAGGACAGAAAACTAAACACCCCAAACCACCATATGAGTGTTTTCTGTAGTTGCAACTTCCACCATACACCAACAGTTTGACATGATGACTCAGAACACTGCTTTAGGTGTTAACAGGGCCTATTTTGGCCTTTCGAACTAAACATTATTTTTAAAGGGAGTCTGTCAGCGGTAAATTGGATGTAAAACTAGTGACAGTATCTTGTACAGGTGTAAAGGAGAAAAATGCTTTGGGTAATGCCTTATCTAGCATGGGCTTTAGTCTAGATTTCTGGGAAAAAGTAATTTCCCCTAATTTACATATGAATTAAGCAGTGTTTTAAATTAAAATGTGACTCCAAAGATAATCATCTCTACAAGGTACTGTGATTAGGGTTAGAAGCAGTTTACTGCTGACACACTCCCTTAATGTTTTTCAATCACATTCCAAGCGCTATAACATTCTTACTTTTATGTTGATGTAGCTGTGTGAGGCCTTATTTTGTTTGCAAAGCTTGTTGTATTTTTTTAACAGTGCCATTTTTAGAGTACAAATATTTTGATTACAACCCTTTTTAACTCTGCTCTGATTCTGCCTCGTTTTTTGTGCTATAAAGTATACCTCACTCATTGTATAGAAAATAATTCTGTAGGACAGTATGATTATGGTGATACCAAATATAAGTTTTTAAGTATTTTTCTACTAACCCCCCCCCCCCACACACATTTTAGATCCGTGTTGGTTCCAACTGTTGTGATCTCCACAGACGAGCTGTATTTACATGTCTGAAACTGCAGTGCTCACTCATTGGCACTGCAATGATATCCCATACCCTTACATCATGTACATGTATGTCCATTTGGAAGTGTACTGGATTTCCATATGTACATGATTCTGCTGAAAGGGGTTAAGGGGATTACCTCTTCCACTTGGCCATCCTCGCCATCCTTCTCCTTATCTTCCTCCTCTTCGTCATCATAATCTTCATCCTCATCTTCATCCTCCTCAGAAGAAGTGTCTCCAGCTCCATCAACTTGCAGTACCAAAGGTGCTTGCTGCTGCCCCTGCTGGGGCTGTTGGGTGTTTGCCACAGAGAGCTGTCCCTGCGCTTGGGCTTGAGGAGCAGCGACTGTGGTTGGTATAACTTGGGGCTTGTTGCCTGTGAAGAGGATCTGCTGAGGCTGTATGATGACACCGGTTTGCTGTGAAAGACCACCAGGCAGAGGGGCCAAAACCTGGAAGAGACTGGATGGTTACTAAGGCATCTCCCTCATAATATCCAGGTGTCAAAAGCACCCACCACAATAGAAAAGCCCTTACCTGTTGGATAACAGGGGCCTGTACACCCCCAGGCTGCATTTGGGGAATCACTTGCTGCTGCAGGACCATGGGCTGCTGGGGTTGGATTATATACTGGGCTCCATTAGCGGCTCTAACCACCTGCAACAGCTGACCTGGATTGGAAGGTAACAGATGATCAGAGCTATAGCACATCATGGTAGTGGTGATTACTAAACATGAGGGGTGAAGCAAACATTGGAAACTGCGCTGTTGATCATCAGGATTGTAGAAGGATGAAAGAGTAAATTACAATTACACAGTAATTCTCATACACAAGGCGCAACTGTGAAAAGGAATAAATCACTAAACCCTCCACAACTGTGTCAGCACTTTCCAATATCAAACACTGTGGTATATTGACAATAGCACCCATCCCTATGTGAGACCATGACACCTAAAGGGGAGGGTCTAATTTCTAATCTAACATAATATTTAGCTATTGTAGCAGGTAGTTAAATAACTTCTAATAGCTTTTTTTTTTTTTTTTTTTTTATAAAAAGTCCTCTACTTTGTAAATAGGGAACAAAGGTCCCTCATTCTTATGAGTGCCGGTGGTCCCAAAAGTTATAAATGCCTGCAAAGATTGCATCTAGAGCAGTACTGTTGACCAAATAATGAGAAATGGATGGAAATTTATAAACAGTAATGCCGGATCTGATGTCACCACCCATTCTCTACTACACCAAAAAGTTTGCTAACGTACCTCTCTTATACAATCATGGCCAAAAGTTTTGATTGACACAGTTTGGTTTTCACAAAGTTTGCTGTTTCAGTGTTTTGAGATTTTTAGGCACAGGTTTCTTTGGTATTCTGAATTACAATTATAGGCATTTTATAAGTTTTTATACTTTTATTGACAAATACATCAACTTTATGCAAGAGACTCAATATTTACATGACTGGCCCTTATTTTCAAGACTTCCGAAATTTGCACTGACATGCTGGATATCAGATTCTTAGCCAAACCCTGACTGATGGCAACCCAACTCAGACAAAAGTGATAACTAAATGGCTCGGTAAACAAAACATTTCAATTTTTGGTCCATGGCCATGAAACCCAATGAATGAACTCCAATCACCGATTAGGTAAAAATGGGTTAACAGTCAGGATTTGGCCCAGAAGCTGATACCCAGCATGCCAAGTCAAATTGCAGAAGTCTTGGAAAAAAAAGGGGGGTCAACAATGTAAGGCTGTGTTCACACAGAGTTTTTTGGCAGCAGATTTTGCGCGGAATCCGCCTCAAAAAACTCCTCCCATTCATTTCAATGGGAGTCAGTAGTGTTTTTTTTCCTCTAGCGGCTTTTTTCTGCTAGCGGAAAAAAAAAAGTGACATGACCTATCTTGCCGCGGATTCCGCCCGCGGCTCGAGACGCGCTCCTGATTAGGCCCATTCATCCGGGCCTAATCAGGAGCAGGATGCCGCGACAGAATGCTGATGCACTGCATTGGCATCCCGTTGTGGCAGACCGCGGCGAAAATTCCGGTTTCCGCCTTGTGAACACACCCTTTAAATACTAAGTCTTTGCATAAACTTGATGCATTTGTCAATAAAAAAAAAAAAAAAAAACTTATGAAATATTTGTAAATGTAGATGCAGAAACATCTGGCTAAAAGTTCCAAAAATGCTGAAACTTTGTGAAAATCAAAATGTGTCGTCTTGAGTCAAGTCAACTTTTGCTTACAATTGTACTCTCTCTAGCATAACTGTGAGGACTCCCCACAGACAAGCTGTATAACGTGACCACAGCTCCCGGCATTATTTATCTGACCGTTACTGACCGTCTTTCATAGCTGCGATTATGAGTTACTGAAGTGGTGTCCCATACACTTGAAGTAACTCTTCTATAAAAGAAAAAGTAATTGAGCAGTGCAGCTTCTGGTGAGAGCTGTAGTCATGTAAAAACAGCTGATCTGTGGGAGGTCCCGACAGCTGGACCTTTATCTAAAACTGATGGCCTATCTTAAGTGTAGGTCATCAGTTTTATAAAAGTGGATAACCCCTTTATCACAGTCCAGATATCTCACAGATGAATAATAGTTTATTTAGGTTACAGCACAATCTCAACATCATATCCACTAGTATCAGGAGAGGCAGCTGTTCCTCCACGCCTCCTCTCTTATCTTTATTAACATGACAACATCAACACAAGACCGTTGATTTTTATTTATTTTTTTTTTAAATAAAGTTAACTGTAAAAAGACAGTAGAGAAGCAGTAATGTTATGCTACACAAGTAAATTCTGCACACTGTAAAGAACCAATTACTATAATTATTCCTATTAAGTAATCCTTTGGATGCCATATAACCCTATAGCTAACTGATTGTTAAAAATCACATGATATGTATGTGAAGATAACTCAGCTGATGACATATTTCGTTAGACCATGGGTGCACTACACAAGAGTGACTGGGTCCATACCATTCTATGGTGTACAGTACAGGGCTTACCAACTGGTAAAATAAAGTTATGTGATTAGCATTTTAAATACATGTATATTATAAAGTCAAGTCATTGAAATAAATTATGAAAATATATATGGGACAACGCCCTTAGACCCCACCCCCCATTATATATTAATATAATGAATATCATCAACAGGATGCATCATGACAAAACTATTGCTCTGAACCATGCAAGCCCACTGAACACTCAATACTTACCAGAGTTAGTGATAAGCTGCTGGACTGGAGTGACCCCAGCAGGCAAGGCCAAAGTAGCTGCAGTGGCTGCCGCACTCTGTAAGAGATTAGATGGATTGTAGCATTCACCACAAACATCCTTGGGCACAAATAAAAACCACCAATTTCTTCCCCCAACAAAATCAATGACACCCCTCCCCCTTCCTTCCAGGGGTTGCCAGACCATACCATTCCTTGTGGTGCCATGTGCTGGATCAGTTTGGAATCGTTGCTTGGGATTAGAACTTGCTGTTGAGAAGCTGAAAAAAAAAAAAAAATGTGTGTTACAACATAAACGATAAACCTGATTTACATAAGATTGTGAGGAGCTCAGTAACTAGAAGACCTGTTTTGTACTAAACTCATGAGTCACTTCTAAAAGTGACCACATCACTTCATTGCACAGGCACAGTGAGGTGTGCACTCACCAGCTCATGTGGCAGGAACTGTCAGAGATGAGTGAAGGTTCTTCTCTGGTAGACTAAAACTTCTGAAAACGGATGCCAATAATAGCAGATGGAACGAGGTCACAAGTTTGGGGCCCTGAATCCCAGCAGTATAAGGACATGATATTGTTTTAGGGGCCCGACACATGGGAGAGCTGGGCTACAACCAATAAACCACCATTTCCCGTGTGTCCATCTGGCAATCTGAGTACAGAAATATTATGGCACAACTAAAACAATGTGCCTTCCAGGAGCCCAGGAAAGTTGGGAAATAATTATGACAGTTACCACATTGATTGTCAATTCTTCTGAACACCCTCCTTTTTCCCCTGTACACAGTACCGACCTTGGTGTGCAGCTGGGATGAGAACTTGCTGTGTTGGCGCTTGGTGAGTGGCTGTTGGTGGCTGCTGCTGGTGCGCTTGCACATGATGATGCTGCTGGTGCTGCTGCTGAGACTGGAGAAGAAGCTGCTGCTCCTCTGAGTGGAATCCATCTACAGCTTTAGATTGCATCAATTTGTTCTCCCACAGCTAAAAGAGAAGAATGACGTCACAACAGTGGCACATAGGGCAGCACAGGACGCATCGGTTTATGATACTTACTGTCTTCAGCTCCACTAAAACCTGCTCGTCCACACCCTCATCCAAAAACAGCTCCCGCACATCATTAATGACGTCCTCAATGACAGAGCGATACAGTTTTGGCTGCAATATAAGAGAACAAATTCATTCAGATTGTAATATATGATTTTAAATACTTCGCAAGCGTTCATGTCACTTCCTAAACCAAGAATAGACCCTTATTAAGAGATTTGCAGGAGGCAACCAATTTATTCAACAAATTTAAGTAAACATTACCTGAAAACCCAGTATGACTACTGCCAAAAAGGTTGTCACCATTTTGTTCACAGGGAGTCTTACATTGCAGAACTGGGTCCCTAAAGTGAACAAACATGGCAGACCCTAATAAAAGGGCAACATTATAGGAACACCACCCCTTTATTTGCTGTGCCATGGAGCTGAATCTATTGTTCCCTTTTATCAACCTCTGATCTGCAGGAGACAAAGTCTAGATAAGAAGGAAATATAAGGAGCAATCATCTTCACGTATATTCCCATCTATGACATATACACCTCTGGGACCTGCATCTGCTGTATCTCAAGAAATGGGATCCCTGTGAATGCAGACAGGCTCACATAATTGGCCACCTCTCCACTCACAGCAACAGCTAAACTATTCTGCAGTTGGGAATATCCCTATAAAGGAAAGTCCAATCTTTTGTAAATAAATCATGTTTAATAAAAAGTTATAATACTCTGTAATATTCTAAATGTGTAGAACTACACCCAGTTAAGTGACCCCCTTCATATTTTTATTAAAAAAAAAAACCCTGATGTGCTGATTGTGGAAACCCTCTTTACAATGTCAGTGAAAATGCCCTAGTGCAAAAATCTGCTCAGTTGCTACCCAAAACATTGTTCACAAGGTCAACAGTATTTGACTCAAAAGCTTCTGTCGTAGCCATTCCCCTAATTTTAACGAATAATGACTGTAGGGCTAATAACAGGTGCAGGGACAAGATGGCCCTACTAACATTCTTCTGCATACATCAGGGAAGGGAACATGGCCCCGTCTAATCCCCCTCAACCATTTAGAAGGTACATGCTATCACTGCTGTATGCAGAGCTCTGCCACTCCAGGGATTGAGCAAACACTATATATACAGGGGGAGGGACGGTGACGTCAGGAGGACTCATCCCCTCCCCCCTGCTCAGCTCAGTGTATATAGAGGCAGCCGGGGAATGAGAAGTGAGGAGGAGCGGTAGGAGAAGAGATACACTGTATCTGTACAGTCAGGCCATAGAATACAATGTAGGGCCATAGAATACAATGTAGTATGTGCTGCTTGTTACACTCCAGAGCAGACTATCACATTATACAACAGCACCTGGGGAGAGGGCCCAGCAACTGGAGATTGACTGAACCCCAGTGATACACAGGGAACTGCCACTGGAGTACTGAAACCCCACTGGTGTATGTGTGTGTGTGCGCGCCCTCTAACTGGAGAGTGACCGAACCCCACACCCTAGTGATATAGGGTACTGCCACTGGAGAGTTACAGAAACCCCACTGATGTTGGGGCCCTGTAACTCAGAAGTGACTGAACTCTACACCCCAGTGATACATGGGGAATGGCCAATGGAGTACTTAAATACCACGGCCAGGTGGGGTCCTCCAACTGGACTGAACCCCACACCACAGTGATACAATGTACTGTCACTAGAATGTTACTGAAACTACACTGACTTGGGGGTGTACTCCAACTAGAAAAGCACTGAACCCCACACGTTACTGAGCTCCCACTGACTAAGAGGGTAGGGTCCTCTAACACCCCAGCCATACATAAAACACTGCCACTGGAAAGTTACTGAAACCCCAGTAACAGTGGGGGGAGGGGGTCCTCTAACTGGAATGGCACTGAACATTTCTATAGTATTACAAAAAGCCCCTCAAAGGTGAGGAGTAAACTGGACCTGAAGAAGTAAGCCCTGATCTCCTGGAAAAGATAAGGGGGCACACTCTGCGTGCTACAGAGGCCCCTTATCAGAAACACTTTGTGAGTCTGAGGGTCCCACACTTGAGGAGTCACTAAACACTAAGGAGACCCTAACTTCTGCCAGATATGAGATGAGACAACCGTCCAGTACGTATAGAGTGACCATATGCAGATAAAGCCTGAGCTAGACACAGGGATCCTTCTCATGTCTGTGGCCCCTGATAATACAGGAATCCCCCCACCCCCACACAAACATCCCCGGCCTACGGGACACCTGGAAAAGGGCGGCACTGTTTAAGTGACCCACCACAGACACGGGGAACCCCGAGTAACAGTCGTGATACCCCAATCCTCATACACCGGTGTGCGAGGTGACACCCAGAAACGGTTTGTCCAGGCTGAGAACCCCCCGGTGACCCGCAGCCATATGGGGGCTCCGGGCTCTTACCACGGGGTTGGCGTTGGCCGCGGTCGCCATCTCCCGCAGTGAGCGCTCCCCTGCCCCCGGTGCTGCTTCCTCTCTCGGCCGCTGCTTCTCCTTTATATACGGACACCGAGCGCCGAGACGCAGCCAGCAGGTCACGGGGGCGGCAATCCTCGCGAGAAGAGCGCGTCGTTGGGGCGGTGCCAAGTGGTGGGTGCTGGGAGTCGTAGTTCGTAGGCACGGTGTGAGGGAACTTCGTCTCTTAACCCTTGCGGTGCCAGAGCGGGAGGGCGGCCGCACAGGGCGGTGAGGAGCGGAGCTGTAGCTGTCGGGCTGTGCTGTAATATGTGGTTTTACTGCACCTGGTTGCGTGATAACAATGTGTAAACTGACCCCTCCCCTCTTTATCTGTAGCACTTGGAGGGGGGAGGTTGTTTACTTTTGTACAGTGACCCCCCCCCCCCACACACACACCTTTTGGTCTTCCTGAATAGGCAGCTGGTTTTGTATGGTGTGCCAATTTACATAAGAAAAAGATGAGGTACTTGCTGTGCCCTGCCGCCATTCTTACGTAAACGGCATATAATGGGACCTGCTGCTGTAATACAGGGCCTAGGTCATGTCTGAACTGGAGCTGCCTGTATGTGCATTGGCTGTTGTGTAAAACTAGTGCATCGTGCACTACACCATGTAACGGTGCCCGCCGCACAGTGCAATGTCCCCCGAATTACACCCATAGACATTCATGGGCTTTAAAACGGCCATTATACTGCAGTAATTCACTATCGTGAACTATAAGCTGCTTCAATGGCCTGACACGACTGTATTCCATGTTCATTACGTCTGTGAATAAGACCTTATGTCAACCACATACAGGTCACCAAGCCTGCTCCAATGCTCTTGTGCCAGTTTGCAGAGTGCAGTGTATTACTATGGAAAAGGTTCCTTTCAGTTTTCTGGTAACCATACCTCGCAACTTTAAGATGACCAAAAGTGGGACAAAATCTGTGATAGATTTGTATATGATAAACCACGCCTGTAAACTCAGCGCTGTCTCGATTGACCCTGACCAACCCATTCAGTCCCTTTATGCTTCCACGTGCTATAATGCCCCCATATGGTGTCATGCGCCCTTGTGACAACCCCCCCCCCACACACACACACACCCCTTGTGGCCTCATACAGTACATTATCCCCCTTGTGGTCTCAACACTTTATAATGCCCACTCCTTCTGGCCCCCACACAGTATAATACTACTGTGAGCGCAATCAGCTCTAAGTATCACCGTATTGAAGTCCAAATTCATAGAGTTGATGTATAAGCTATAGCATAGAGAGACTCACACATACACAGCTATTGTGGATATAGTGGGTTCTGCTTTAAATGAGGGAAAAATGTAGTTTTTAAGTACAGTGTAGACAAAGAACAGGTCGGGTTACTGTAATTAGCATAACATGATTGGTGGCAAAGTTGTAAAATAGTTCTGGCACATGGCTATTGGATAAGAAACAAAAGAGGGGCCTTTTGTAAGTGATATAACCCATACTCAGGGTACATTAGGATTTGCTAATCAGATCCTGAGGACTTTTATGTAGAATTCACCTCATTCCCCATGTATCGGTCTAATACACTCAGAGGGATGCCTTCACCGTCATGTCTGTCAGTGTGTCCAACCAGCCTTACAACCTGCAAACCCACTATCTTGGGTTTGCACCTCTTTGTAGCAAGTTTCTTTACAAGCCAGAATATAAACTTTATAGTCAAATAGATGCAAAAACACAGCAATAATATTTGAAATATTCCCATAAACCATCCACCTAATCCCTTAAACCAATTAGCAGGATTTAAGAACGAAAAGGTATCTGACCACCAACTGTCCTATGTCTTCAGATGTTCTTTGATCCACTTCTAAGTTCTCTGACTTTATCAATCCCTGCCCGCACTTGAAGATTCCCTTCAGAGTTGATATAGTGGCAACAGAAAGGTCCAATAATCTGACACATTCCCCCCTGTGCTGCTGTGAGATAGTCAAGGACTATGGTGTGTTGATTACTGACTATTATGAGTTGTCCTTATATCGTATTAGTGGCATTCAGCAGGCCTAGAATGGTGTATATCTGCTCATCTAGATAATCGGTGGATTCTACTAACTTGTCCCAAGTTTGCATAAACATGGTATACAAGAATATCGTGCTGATGATTCTGTTACTTGTACCCATTGAAACCACATGGGGTCGCCCATCTTTCCTAAGGTGATTGTCTGCTGCACGCTTGTACAACGTATGATGGGGTATCATCTCAGGTTTCACATGTTCATGGGCAATTATGAAGGTGGCTGGTGTCAGTCTAGCTAGAGTACAAGTCCCCTCTCCCCCTGGGGGTAGCCACTTGTTTGCCTGATGACCACATACTAGATATACATCCTTGGGCAATATGCATGCTCTCCGAAGCTGAACTAGGCAATAGAGGTAGATAAAGAGTCGCTGCTTGGGGCTTTTGCACCACTTATCCCCCGTCTCTATGTCTCTTTGGGGTCCGGTGCTCTGTATCAGACACCCCTGATTATCCCTAACTAGAGCCCGTTCTATTGAGGAGTTTGCTCTGGACAACCCTTTATTCCCTCTGTGAACCATCTGTCACTATCTTGTAAGGGGGCATGAATCTTTTTCTTAAAAATGAAGTCCACTTTACCTGACCTTACACTAGAGGTGCTTGGCAGACTAAAGCTAATATTAAGCTCTTCTGTGGGAATGATAACGGCATAATATGGGACTTTGGATTTATGTTCAAATTTTCCTTTTTCCAATCATACCACTTGCTTGGTCTCCCTGTCAGGTTTAGCTGTAACCATGGTAGGGTCACCCAACCTGCTATGGGAATTGGAACAAAGTGATTATTACTGATGTTCATTCCCTTATAAGTCACTGGACTCCAAGAAACATTATGAAAGCAGGAGTCATAAAAAAAAAAAACTCATCTAGGTCAAGAGGGAGTGCTAGATAAAACATAGTCTTTGCAGAACCAGGGCTGTGAGTACAAATCCAACAATCCCTGGGTTCTTCCTACTCATCCTAGTTAACAGTTAATACCTGATGGTGTTTAATCAATTTATTGTCCCATTCTTCTTTTAGAACAAGCTCACTGGTTGTGTCACCAGGGCTAGGATCACCAGTAGGTACCAGATCCTTTCAGTCCTCTTTTGGGCAGGTCACCTTTTAACAGTGACTAGCATGGATCCACGTCGACTTTACTACTAACTTAACTGAAGAGGATGTTGTCAGAAGCACTTGGAAAGGACCATCAAACCGTCGATCAAGGCTCTCACGTGTCTCTTTACCACCACCCAGTCTCCTGGCTTTAGGGAATGTGTTCCCAGTACATAGTTTGGATCTAGAAGAGAACTGTCCAGTGAAGTGAGTGCCATTATCACTTTCGATGGTCTCGGGGATCCCATATCTGCACACTATAAGTAGCTTATCTGCAGTTGCTTCTGCGGTGGCTTTCTGTACCGGAAATGCCTCAGGCCATCCTGAAAAGAGATCAACATACACAAGCACGTACTCATACCTTCCCACCTTTGGTTACTGTATATAGTCAACCTGCAATCTCTGAAACGGGTACAAGGGCTTTGGGATGTATTTCTGAGGAACCTTTACTTTTTTGCCCACATTATGCTTAGCACGTCATGCAGGCTTGCACATATCTAGCTGCAGTTGTGCTAAAACCTGGAGCTACCCATCGTTGCTCACCAGGTCACACATGGCTGTTTTTGAGTGGTGCACTTGAGAATGAGCTGCTTGTGCCATCATTGGGAACAATGCTCTTGGTAAACATACTCTCATACCACTGACCATCAGGCCTTGTTCATCTTCTTTTGCACCTTGCTGCTCCTAAGTCTTCTTTTCTTCTGGACCGGCTTGGTCCTGCAATGTTTTTAGAACCTGAAAAGAGAGCTGAGAAGCTTGCTCTGGTATGGTGACCACCAGTGTTGAGGCATGTTCCCTAGGCTTTTCTGCAGCTAGTTTGGCAGCAGCATCTGCCCTTGCATTACCTCTACTCTCTTTTGTATCAGCCTTGGTGGCAGCATGATCTACATCAGCTCCTGAATAACCTGGAAATCCTTTATAAGCATACCATTAGAACTAAGGTAAGCTCTTACTCTCCAGATCGGACCATAGTCTTATTCTATATCAAAGGCATAGCGGGCTTACCCTCAGCTATTTTACACCGTTTCAGTGAGTGCTTTCAGTTCAGATTCTTGAGCTGAGACCTGTGGGGGTAATGGTTCTGCTTGTTTACCTCATGTTCACTGGCATATCTGGTATAGAATTAGCCATCCTTCCCAAATCGAGAGCCATCTACAAAAGAACTCAAAATCAGAGTTAGCAATAGATTCTTCATTTACATGACCAAATCCTACAGTTTCTTGCTGCATCAGTTATATACAGTTCATCAGAAAATACACGTGTGTACAGGTTGTTCTACTGTTCTTCTTCCTTTTTTTCCCCCCTGAATCTATTGGTAACAGGGTATAGGGATGGAGTGTCGTGCAGAGTGCAAGGGTGACATTAGGAGGCGTAAGTAAAGCACACTGTAATCTGAGTTGTCTAGCCATTGAAATGTGCTTAGGCTGGGCCTGGGACAATATGCCATGTACATCGTGAGGAGTAAGTACTGTGACAGGGAAGTCCAATACGATGTCTGCACCTTTCTCCAGGGACAATTGGACTGCAGCTACTGCCCTAACACAAGAAGGTGCTCCTCTGGACACTGGGTCTAATCTAGCAGAATAGTAAGCTAATGGTCTTTGTTGGTGTCCATGAGTCTGAGTAAGCACTGCTGTTGCGTGTCCCGACATTTCTGTACAGTAAAGAGATTTGAGCTCCTGTATGACCTGAAGTCTATCAGGGATCAGATGTCCCTGTAAAATGCAATGACCTAGAAAAACAACTTTAGTAAGGCAGAGCTGCAATTTGGACTTAGATGCTTTACATCCATTTTCTGCTAAAAAGCACAACCGAGATACTGATGCTTGTACACATCTCCTGGGAGGGGCAACATAGAAGCAGGTCATCCACATACTGGAGTAGCACTACGCCCTGCAGTATACAGGGTGGGAGAATTCTGCGCTCCTTGTGGTAACACTGTCCAGGCATATTGTTTACCCTTCAAGGTAAATGCAATGTGACCATTACTGGAGGTACTGGCAATTTGCCTATATCTGTTTCTCCTTTTGCCCAGAGGTAATCGGGTACACAACCTAGATGTTCCTCTACACTAACTACCTCTGCATTGCTTTGCTTTGTCAGGAAAACCAGGGAGTGTAGGGAACATAAGGTGTCTTCTGACATTACTGGTAACAGTGAGACCGTCCCATCTGGCTCATACACAATGTGAGCCATTAGGGCTTGTAAAACGTCTGATCCCAGCAAGTTAACTGAGGCAGACTCACTGACAAGGAATCTAGTGGTAATCATAATTTATCTCATAGGGAAAAACATTGTCAGCGTGCAAAACAGATTTGTTAGCTCCAGTATCCACTAAAAATTCACAAGTTCTCCCCTCAGGCAATTGTAGGGAGATCATAGGAGCTGGCCTCAGTTCATCAGGTACTGATATTAAATGCATGCTTACTGGAGTACCTATTTCCTATTGATTGTTATTGTCTGAATCCTCCTGTCTGTCTCTGGGTCTCCCATCTTGGAATTTTGCAGTTCCAGGCAATATGTCTGGATTCAACACATTCCAACATTTAAGCACATGCTATAGGCCAGTGATGGCGAACCTTTTAGAGACCGAGGGCCCAAACTGCAACCCAAAACCCACTAAATTATCGCAAAGTGCCAACACGGCAATTTAACCTTAAATTAACCAGGATCTATTTTATAGTGACCGTGCAATGTTATTACAGCCTGTAATAATATCACATGTCTCCTATAAAACAGATACTGTGTGATATAAATAGTGAAGGGACCCAGACAGTACAATGCGCTCTGAAGTGGCCCCCAGACAGTACATTTCGCTCTGAAGTGGCCTCCAGACAATATTATATGCTCCAGAATGGCCCCACACAGTATTATATGCTCCAGAGTGGCCCCCGCACAGTATTATATACTCCATTTTGGGCCCCCACCCACATTATATGCTTCACAATAAGCCCCCCACACAGTAGTATATGCTTCACAGTGGGGCCACACACAGTAGTTTATGCTTCACAGTGTCCCCCATACAGTATTAGATGCTTCGGTGTTCCCCACACTGTATTAGATGCTTCAGTGTCCCCCATACAGTATTAGATGCTTCGGTGTCCCCCATACAGTATTAGATGCTTCGGTGTCCCCCATACAGTATTAGATGCTTCAGTGTCCCCCACACAGTATTAGATGCTTCATTGTCCCCCATACCGTATTAGATGCTTCAGTGTCTCCCCATACAGTATTAGATGCTTCAGTGTCCCTAATACAGTATTAGATGCTTCAGTGTCCCCCACACAGTATTAGATGCTTCAGTGTCCCCCACACAGTATTAGATGCTTCGGTGTCCCCCATACAGTATTAGATGCTTCGGTGTCCCCCATACAGTATTAGATGCTTCGGTGTCCCCCATACGGTATTAGATGCTTCGGTGTCCCCCACACAGTATTAGATGCTTCGGTGTCCCCCATACAGTATTAGATGCTTCGGTGTTCCCCACACTGTATTAGATGCTTCAGTGTCCCCCATACGGTATTAGATGCTTCAGTGTCCCCCATACGGTATAAGATGCTTCAGTGTCCCCCATACGGTATTAGATGCTTCACAGTGTCCCCCATACGGTATTAGATGCTTCAGTGTCCCCCATATGGTATTAGATGCTTCAGTGTCCCCCATATGGTATTAGATGCTTCAGTGTCCCCCATACAGTATTAGATGCTTCAGTGTCCCCCATACGGTATTAGATGCTTCACAGTGTCCCCCACACAGTAGTATATGCTTCAGTGTCCCCCATACAGTATTCGATGCTTCAGTGTCCCCCATACAGTATTAGATGCTTCAGTGTCCTCCACACAGTATTAGATGCTTCAGTGTCCCCCCATACAGTATTAGATGCTTCACAGTGTCCCCCATACGGTATTAGATGCTTCAGTGTCCCCCATACAGTATTAGATGCTTCAGTGTCCCCCATACAGTATTAGATGCTTCGGTGTCCCCCACACAGTAGTAGATGCTTCAGTGTCTCCCCATACAGTATTAGATGCTTCAGTGTCCCCCCCCATACAGTATTAGATGCTTCAGTGTCCCCCACACAGTAGTATATGCTTCAGTGTCCCCCATACAGTATTAGATGCTTCAGTGTCCCCCACACAGTATTAGATGCTTCAGTGTCCCCCATACAGTATTAGATGCTTCAGTGTCACCCACACAGTATTAGATGCTTCAGTGTCCCCCCATACAGTATTAGATGCTTCACAGTGTCCCCCATATGGTATTAGATGCTTCAGTGTCCCCCATATGGTATTAGATGCTTCACAGTGTCCCCCATACGGTATTAGATGCTTCAGTGTCCCCCATACAGTATTAGATGCTTCGGTGTCCCCCACACAGTATTAGATGCTTCAGTGTCCCCCCATACAGTATTAGATGCTTCACAGTGTCCCCCATACGGTATTAGATGCTTCAGTGTCCCCCATACAGTATTAGATGCTTCAGTGTCCCCCATACAGTATTAGATGCTTCAGTGTCCCCCATACAGTATTAGATGCTTCAGTGTCCTCATACAGTATTAGATGCTTCAGTGTCCCCTATACAGTATTAGATGTTTCAGTGTCCCCCATACAGTATTAGATGCTTTGGTGTCCGCCACACAGTAGTAGATACTTCAGTGTCCCCCACACAGTATTAGATGCTTCAGTGTCCCCCCATACAGTATTAGATGCTTCGGTGTCCCCCACACAGTATTAGATGATTCAGTGTCCCCCATACAGTATTAGATGCTTCAGTGTCCCCCAAGCGTCCTCCTTCTGATCGCAGGCGCTGATGATTTACGTCATCGCGCCTGCGTCGGGGCAGAGGTCACACTCTGCAGTCAGTGTAGGCCATGGTTCCGCAGACCGCGGCCTACACTGACAACTTTCAGCTGTGTGTGCGTTTGCACATACAGCTGAAAGACGCGATCGCTCACCAACGGGGAATCCTGTACCGGATTCCCCATTAGTGAGCGATCATGGCGACAGCACGCATGCCAACTGAGAGGGCTCTGCGTGCCCTCTCTGGCACGCGTGCCATAGGTTCGCCATCACGGCTATAGGCAATAAACATTCAGATATCTTCAAAGACAATGACATTCCTTCCTGTGTCTAATAAGTTCAACCCCCACCTCATTAGCATACACACATTTGGATTTTATCTCTCCTTTCTGTGTCATCAAGCTAGTTTAGAATTGCATGGCCTAGCAAGACAAAAAAAAAATGTATACACTATAATTCATAGATAAACCATCTTTTAAATTGTCAGCTCATTCAGACTATCCGGTACAAGTAAATCTAGTCTTCTCGAGCTCCTACACACTCCACAATTACAAACAATTCAATGACTTTAGTAAATACACAAAATATCCTCAATCAGTGAAGCAGGCAGAAGAAATGGGAGAGCTTATAATATGATTTCAAAGTCAATTTATATCGTGGCCACTTGGTCTCCCAATCCATCTACCATGCAACATCTGTTTAACTAGTCAGACATCTACTCAAATCCTAAGCAGATACAGGATTTCTAGACCATATACATGACTCTATCATACACTTTCTTGCAAATCATAGCATTCATTCTGTCACACTCATAAATTCCTTCAAATGTGCATTATAAACAAAAAGACATTACAAAACAGATATGCGAGTTACTTCTAACTCACTGAAACAATGGATTTTCTTCTACAAACATGTACACAATACTCTAGATTAGGCCTTCTTTTGTTTAAGGGGGATGGACTACAAAATCAACAGTTGCTACCTCACCAGTTTGAGGAATCTTTAAACAATATCCAAACACACTTTATTGCACCAAGCTCAACTTCCTCTAAAACCTTCAGTTACTAACTTGCTGAAACACTTTGTTTTCTGAGAGTCACTCCACTTTTCTCCATCTCACTCCACTTACTCCACTTTTCAACATTCAGAAACCCATCTTTTCACATCCTATCATTATCACCTATCTTGCTGTTTTGGCGCTGTCACTTGCCTAATAGAGCAACCCTTCACTACGTCAGCACCCTCTTTTACTCTTACAATCTCTATAGCTGGAATTCCTCTATTCTTAGGATCAGCCTCACACCGCCTCGGCAAATTCTCCATGATTTCCCTAATCTTCTGTGACGAACCTCAAAGGGTACAAAATATGGTACCGGTACCTGTCGGGTGCCCTGCGCTTAACGACACACTTCTTATACGCAAACCTCCAAAAAGGATATCTCTCGGGCGCTCAGCACTTAATTAAGGCAACGTCTTGCCTTAAAATCTCAAAGGATATCTCTCGGCACCCCAAAAAGTGTTAACTACGTACAAGGAACTCATACAGTAGCCCCAGGCTACTACTTTCTCCTCTACCTTAACTGAGGAGATGGGCGATGGACTAATCTTTCCTGGCTGATCTTTCCTTAATAACTTTCCTCAGGGTCCAACACATAAACAAACCAAATGAGATGTATACCAAAAACACAGCAGAAAATTTCTACATTAGTTATTCTTCAAATACGGATACTTCATAAACAGGGTTCTTAAAAAGACCAGAGGATTTACTTTTCTTACAACTCACCCGGGATCCAGAGAGGCTACATAAGACAAGGAGGAGTGGAAAGTGGATACAGTAAGAATAAAGCTTCTTACCCTGCAGCTGATTTTAAACCAGTTTCCAACATCTCCTTGTCCCGTTGTCCTTTCCGTCTGTTTTGTCTGGATGTGTAGTAATTTACCTCTGGCCCACCTGGAGACGCCAATTTCTGTGAGCGCAATCAGCTCTAAGTATCACCATATTGAAGTCCAAATTCATAGAGTTGATGTATAAGCTATAGCATAGAGAGACTCACACAAACACAGCTATTGTGTATATAGTGGGTTCTGCTTTAATGGAGAGAAAAATGTAGTTTTTAAGCACTGTGTAGACAAAGAACAGGTCGGGTTACTGTAATTAGCATAACATGATTGGTGGCAAAGTTGTAAAATAGTTCTGGCACATGGCTGTTGGATAAGAAACAAAAAGAGGGGCCGCATCCCCTTAAGCCATTTGGTGGGGGATGAGCTCTCTGAACAAAAGAGGAATGTAAAATGGCTACAGGCATGGCCCACATGGCCCTGGAATTCAAAATGGAGGATACATAAGCTGAGTCATCCTCCACACTACCTCCACCTGGCAAAAAAAGAAAGAAATACTTATTTGCCTTAGAGCAGCCAGTCCAATCTAGCGTCATCAGGAGGACACTGGTAGAGTTGAACCCTGGACATACTGCCTGCTGCCCGGGACAGCACCTAACATCTGGGACCGTATTACTAAATCTGGGAAGCTTGGGAGGTATGGGTATCAAAGAGCAGGAGGTGTAATCTCTGAAATCACCAACCTGAGTTTAGGTCTGCTGAAGCACTACCACAGGACAAAGCAAATATTATACTGTTCACATTATAATTAATATTCTGTGCGTAAAAAGGTTGGATTTGCTGGGTCTTCCCTCAACAATAGACAAAACTCCCATAAAGGGGATCCTATAAACTCACAATTCTCTAATAACGTCTTTTGACATTTATTTTTCTCATCTCATACATATTCTTTACAGGGAATGTGTCACCTAAAAATGACATATTGTTGAAATTAAGTTTTTATCTTAAACATACACTATTTTTAAGTATTTTTGGTAATTTTTTTATTATGTAATTTTCTATATTTAAAAAATCCTAAAAATTCTGCAATACTCACATTAGCCAAATTATGTAGTTATACATCCTGTGCTGTTGGTGTTTTCATTTTGCAGCAGCCACTTTGCTTATCAGCAGGATAGTGAATAATTAGCTGATCGGTTGGGGGTCTGACTGCTGAGACCTCCATCGATCCTGAGAAAGGCGGTGGTGTTTTCTCCCTGCTGTCATTTCAGCCAGGGGCGCACCACTAATGAGGCGAATTGAGGCGGCCGCCTCAGGCGGCACTGTCCGGGGGGCGGCATTTTTACTATTTAATGTAAACCAGCCCAGGGCAGGCCGCTTTAAAAAAAAAAAAAAAAAAAAAACCAGAGCTGAGCAGGGCCTGTCCTGGGCTGGTTTACAAGACGTCGCATCTCAGCGCAGGCGGCGATACAATGACGTCATCACGCCGCCTACGCTGAGACACAGACGTCGCGGACAAGAAGAGGAGGCGGCGGTGCATTAAGGCATCGCAGGTGAGTATAGCTTTTTTTTATATATATAAATAGACCGTAACCTGTTGGAGTATCCCCGGCAGGTCAGGGCCTATTTATTTACCTACCCCGCGTCTGCTCGTGGCCGCCCCCGCTTCCCCTTCTGCTATGGGACGCAGAAAGGGAAGTGGATGCCGCTGTGAGCGGCCGCGGGCATCGGTAAGTTAGGCCGCGGGCCGCAAATACTACTATTATTATACTCCGGGGCCTATTCAGACCCCGGAGTATAATAATCGGAGGCCTAGGGTTGGTGAGGGAACATATAAACCAATGTTACTCACCTCCTGCGATCTGATGTAACTCCGAGCAGGCTTGAGGACTCTGGTGACGTCATCAGGTCGCGTCGCCGGCCTGATCACGTGACGTGTGTGCGCAATTAAACAGGGCCGAAAGCTGCAAGGAGTGCACCGGTGTCCAGGATAGGTAAGTAACTCTGGTTTTTATGTTTGTATTCTCCCCTGGGTCTCCAATCATTATACTCTGGGGTCTGAAAAGACCCCAGAGTATAATAATAGTTCATGGGTGGTCCACTGTGGGGCATAATACCCTGTGCAGGGACCACTGTATAGCATAATACCCTGTTCAGGGGCCACTCTGGAGCATAATACAAGTGCAGGGGCCACTATAGAGCATAATACCGGGTGCAGGGGTCACTATGGAGCATAATACAAGTGCAGGGGCCACTATGGAGCATAATACCAGTGCAAGGGCCACTATGGAGGATAATACCAGTGCAGGGGCCACTATGGGCATAATACCAGTGCAAGGGCCACTATAGAGCATAATACCAGTGCAGGGGCCACTATGGAGCATAATACTGTGTGCTGGGGCCACTGTGAAGCATAATACCGTGTGCAGGGGCCAATATGGAGCATAATACAGTGTGCAGGGGCCAATATGGGGCATAAAACTGTGTGCAGGAGTTGCTGTGGAACATAATACCGTGTGCAGTGGCCAATGCGGGGCATAATACCGTGAGCAGGGGCCACTATGGAGCATAATACCGTGTGCAGGGGCCGCTGAGAGGCATAATACAGTGTGCAGGGGCCGCTGCGGGCCATAAGACTGTGTAATACTGTGTGCAGGGGCTGCTGTGGAACATTATAGTGTGTGTAAATGGGGCGCTATAAACATGGGCTATGGCACCTGTTTATATTATACGCTGTCTGTTTATAGTGACCGTGTGATGTAATTGTAGCCTTGTCACATACTGTAGACATGTACAGGACGAGGCTGTAGTTACATTACATGGCCGCTATGAGATGAATTACACTATGTAAACAGAGAAGCGGTCACGGCGCTTACACAGGTACCATTCAAACAGCTGATCAGTGGGGGTCCTGGGTTTTTGAACCCCACTGATTAGTTTATTAATGACCTGGAAAACCTTTTAATTAGTTAACACCTGGGGTATTATTAATAAGGGGCACTATTTATACAGGGTACACACGGACATTATTAATATAAAGATGCACTTGGGAGTATTATTCATTATGGGGGGTTATATCACATATTATATAATTGGGGGTAGCAGCAGAATGGGGGCTTTGTGTAGGTGAGGACAATGTGGGTTGGATGCCTGGTAAAGTGAGGAGCCAAAGATGTCTGTGTTGCAACCTTTACAGAGACAAGTCATTGCTGGAAGAAGTGGTCATGGCGGTCCAGAGGGAAGAGAAGGGAAATGTGAAGGATTAGTCAGAGACGTCACCTGTAAGTCACAGAATGTTACTGCCCTGTATTCACCTAAATGATAGAGGATAAATACCTGATTGATGGGGGTCTGTCTGCTGAGACCCCACTGAGCCTGAGAATTGGGTTTTTTCCCCCCACTAGGTGGGAATCCAGCCTGGCTGCAGCCATATATATAGGTGTGTCACTTGGTGGATGGATGAACCCGTGTGGCTCTCATTCACTTTAATGGGAGTGCCAAAGATACCCGAAGTCCAGTACTCAGCTATCTGCGGCGCTCCTATTATAGAGAATGGGGGCCACGTGGGCTCGTCCGTCCACCAAGTAGAAGATGTGTGAAGTTACTTTCATTGTTAATGCCGTGTTGATCTGATACTGAAGTAATACAGGAAGAAGAATTCTTAAAAACTGTTTTATAACTTTGTGTATTGTGTATATTGTGCGACCATAACAGTGTGTTAAACTAGTAGCATGGAAACTCAGTTTTTTGTTTTTTTTTTTGGGGGGGGGGGGGGCGTCTTTCTATAGTCCGCCTCAGGCAGCAAAGAGGCTAGGTTCACCACTGATTTTAGCCTGACCTCAGCCAGGCTGAATGTAGTTGTGTCTGTGCTGGATGGGATACATCATTTCAATCCTGTCCACCACCGGCATGCCTGCATTCAGCAGTCAGGCTAAATTTACAGTGTGGGCTAAACACCCCATTCTAAGGATCGGCGGGGGTTTCATTGGTCAGATTAGCTATTTATCCTCTATCCCAGGGGTAAGCAACCTTTTTTGTTCGGTGTGCCGATTTAAATTAAAAAATCAAAGACAATAATTGTAAGTCTGACAACACCTATAATAAAGTCATATACAACAAACTATAACTGAAGTGCTCCCACAAGATTCTTTAGGACGCATGCGTTTACAGCTATTTCCTGGGACTCACCAGTACTTTTCCATTATAAGCTATGAAAGTCCATGTGCAACCCCCAATTAGTGGTAAATGTACGTGTCCCTGACTTCAGTGACTGATGATTGGGTCTCAGGGTTCACATCGGCGTCATTATGTATAATGACGCCGACGTGACCCCTGAGGCCCTATTAGCGGTCTCTTACTTCAGGCAGAAGCACAGAAGACAGTAGAGTGTTGCTTTGGAGCGCAGGAGAGGTGAGTAACATTATTTTGTATGTTCCCTCATCTCCCCTGGGGGTCCGCTTATTATACTCTGGGAACTAATGAGACCCCAGAGTATAATAATAGCAGTTTAGTTTCGGCCGTGTTTGGTCTAAACGAAACTGCTGGGCAAGAATTCGGGCTGCTGTGCCAGGGAAATAAGTCTCGCGTGCCACTCTTGGCACTCGTGCCAGGGGTTGCCGACCCCTGCTCTATCCTATGGATAGAGGATAAATACTCTTCATGGCATAACCTCTTTAACATAAAAACTTAATTTAAGTAATAGGTCATTTTTACCCTATAGGGCAGTAGTGGTATGCATCTGTTCAATTATTTATGGCTTATATTCCCATTTTGAATGTTTTTAGTGTTGTCTAATATGCATCAATAAAGTATTCATATATTTTTCTACATTTCTTTGGGTGTGTACTCTTGTATGTGTGTACTTTCTCTTGTCTTTTCAATTTTCTTTCAGTTATGAGGGCAGCACTGGGTGGTAACCAGCAAATAGGTGCTCCTACAAGTGAGGGACTACCCCGAATGTAGTGAAAAGCTTATATGGAATAAAAGTTGAACTTCTCAGCAGGAACTTATGGTCACAATGTCACTAACTAGCCCTACAACAGCCTTTAAGTGGTTTAGAAGAGATTTTGGTGGTAGTAGACTCCCCCAACCAGACATGAAGACCCTTGATGTGGTCATAAGCCAGTGTAATGGGCGATCAGGCACTGATTGGTTACAGTAATGATGGTGGGAGTGGAGGGTAGGAGAGACGATGGAAACACAAACTTGCACTCTGTACCACTTATTACTCACTGCCAGTAGCCCAGAAAATGTGAACGACAACGAGGAAATCACAATGTTAACTCTTTATTGACTTTCTACATATAAAGCAGAGCATTTAGTAGTCACTTTGCCCTGAGGAAATAATAAAAACAAGGAAAAGAAAGTATCAAAATAGTCCACTCTTTATCTGCTGGAAGTTGCTTCAGAATATTCCTCCTGAAAGTTCCTGCAGAGTCATGTATGGCAACAGAATAGCGGCACAGATCAGGAAGCCATGTACAATTTTTGCTGTACATCTATTTTACCACAGGAAGGTGGCAGAAAACAGAATTCCGTCATCAATACTTGTTCTACACCTATCTCACCACAGGATAGAACCAAAATGCAGGACGCCGTCTACAAAGTCTGCTGTACACCAATCTCACCACAGGATGGCGGCAGCACAAAATATCATCTATTTATATCTGCTATACACCTATCTCACCACAGAGTGGCAGCAGAGAGCAAGATTGCCGGGTATAATATCTGCTGTATACCTTTTTCACCGCTAGATGGCAGCTGAGAGCAGGATGCCATCTATATCTGCAGTACAAATACTGTATCTTAACACATCATGGGAGTTCTTGAGAGCAGTTGTTGGGTATTGTGTACACAGAGCTGTGAAATACATAAGCAATAAAATGAAACACATAATTATTATTTAGAGAAAAATAACCAAAGATGTTTATTAACCCTTTCCCGCCACTGCAAATGTTTGTATTTGTTTTGTTTTTCCTCTCTGTCTTCTAAAAGCCATACCTTTTTTATTTTTCCGTTCACCAACCGTATGAGGGCTTGGTTTTTGCTAAACAAATTGTACTTCCTATTGGCACTTTTAATATTCCATATGATGTACCAGGATGCTAGAAAAATTCTGAATGAGTTGAAATCGAAAAAAAAATGCAGTTATGACATATTGTTTAGGGTTTTGTTTTTACAGTATTCATTGAGCTGTACAAATGACATGTTAAAAGTACATTCACTGCAATACCAAATTTATATACTGTCATTTTTGTTTTAATACCTTTGAAAAAGTGTAAAACTTTTTTCAAAACTAAATTTTATTTGCATTGTCATATTCTGAAACAATAGCTTTATTAAATTACTGTCTATAGAGCTGTGTAAAGGTTCTTTTTTTTGAATGACAAGGCATTTTAATTGCTACTATTATGGAATACAAATTACTTTATCATGGTTTTTTTCGCAATTTTTTCAGGGGGAAGAGGTGACCAAAAAACATTGAGTTGCTGATTTTGATTTATTTTTTTCATTACAGCATTCACCTTTTGGGATATATTGTTCAGTCATAACAACTAGTCTCCACCCACCAGCTCAGGGTAAATTGAGAAGCCCCTTGCACACGACCATGTGCTAGGTCAGTGTACTATCCGGGTTTTTCCTGTATAGCACCCATTCATTTCTGTGAGCCTGTGCACATGACCGTGAATTACACGGTCCCATGTGCTGTCCGACAGTCTGGGCTGCAAAATATGGAGCAGGTCCTATTCCTGTCCGATTTTGCGGCCGTGATTTCGTGGATCATTGAATGAGCACGGTCGTGTAAAGCCCAGCTTAGAGCCAGAGCCTGCACATGGGAAAACTGCTAAAACATGCAGCATACAAATTATACAAAGTTCCAGAGTAGTGTTATTCCTCATATAGACACACATATCTGTTTAGGCTAGCTTCAAACTACTGAAACAATGCCCCTTGTTCTGATCCATCAGAGATTCAGAGCAACGGACTGTTAACAGATAAAAGCAGACTGTCTTGCTGGCCCTCATTCACTTCAATATTAAAAATAATATTTTCCTTTATGTTCTTACCTCGGGTAGAAAGCTCTACTGGCTATGATATCCCTATAATAACACTGAGCTGCCACCAGTGTATATGAATGGAGTCTGTATGACTACGGTGTTATATACACGCTGCAGCGGCCTCCATCATGACTAAGCTAAGCATCCAATAAAAATGCAGCATCTCTTAAAAATAAAGACCCCTGTGACTTTTCTGCTTTATGATTAGCTTCTAGTGGGCTGCATGTTGGTTATTGTGGGTGAAAGAGGGTACAAACCTACTGTGTAATATTGTAATGTCCAGTGCTGACCACTTGGGGGCAGACTATTGCTTTATTTGCTTAATTGGTTTCTGACTATAGATGCTGAGGGGTTCCCTCTTGCAGAAGAGGAGACATATCTGAAAATATGAAGAAATGGCCTGATGATATCTGGGCCACTGCATTAACATCAACCTGGGAGAGCCCGACAAAGGGTGATTTGCAGCAGAGGTAGGAGTGGTTCAGCAAAATATACTCAGACCCCATATAATAATCTTGGACCCCTACATTGTTACTGGTGAAATAAAATAAACAATTGTGCCATTTTTATTTGTGTCATTTAGTCATCACATTAAATAATGCATTAATTTTATTGTGTAGTTTGCTACAGGTAAGGCAATACCAAAAAAAAAAAAAAGATTGAAAAAAATTGGAAATTACAGAGGGTACCCCCTCCCCCCATCTTCTTCTGTGCATTATTTCATTAGGTGTGATGCAGATTTTGAACCCAGGATCACACTTAATGGTGACACAAGAAAGGCAGCTTGAGACACTGCCTCTATTGTTGTCAATAGGAGGTTTTTCTCTTTCTCTTCCCAAGACCCTGCTCACATCTAATAAAAAAAAATTAAATAAAATTATAAATTATACATTGGGGGGGTCCCCCCATAACTTCCTCATTTGTATTCAAGGCACTGAGGTGACATCACAGTACAGTGAATAACAATGAGCTGGTTAAGAGTGAATGAGTTGAATATCTGCCCCTGACACACCGCTGACAGCTGCGGGAACAAGATTTCAGAGTAACGGCATACATTCGGCTGTGCAACTGTGGGCGGCTGAAACCTTACCTTGTTGCAGTGGCCAATACCTGCATGCTATTGCATAGCCACACTCCTGGCTGGGGCCTCTGGTGCTTTCTCTTATTAGTGGTGGCATCACCCTGAAAGATACAAGATTATTGCAGCGCATTGCCCTGTGTAAACAGGGATGTGTTGCTGATAATCAATACAGCTGAATGGTAGCCATTGTTCCTCCCTCATGTACTTTGCATCGGCCAGTGTAAAAAGCTGATGCAAACATGAAATAACCTGTCGATTAGTACTTGTCATCCTGATGCTCAGGCAGTGATAGGGGCTCTTAACCACCGATGCAAATTGTTCCAGCAGATAAAGATATAAATGTGTAAAAAAAGATGAGCTAACAATACCCCAGCCCTACATAGTGCAACATATGTAAAGTCACAGAAACATTCCCCCAAACCGACCTGTGACTGGGGGCAAAGTGGACACTGAATGTGAAGATCTGGAATCCCTTTACATCAGTGCAGGTTTATAATTACATAACCACAGAAAAGCTGGAACCAGACTGGACAGGAGAGTAAAGTGCATGACGACCTCCAGAGGAAGTTGTGAAATGCGCTGGAGACAGACAACATAGGAAAATGTAGGAGAAACATTTCTAATGTCATGGTCATATTTCAAAGTATAACTCTCTCTGTACATCCTGTCTTACACTCCAGTCACATCTAGAGCTGCTGGTTTCCTGTCAACATAAAACAGTACAGTGTGGGAGCAAAGAACTGGCTATACACAGAAAACACAATGTTTCCATTGGCAACCAACACATTTGTTACTGTAGATTTAGATGTAAGTAGAATATAAGGCATATTAATACAGTTGAATTGTGAATGCAGCTCTGGATGTGGCTGGAGTATATAACAGGATGTAAAGAACCTGACAGTGCATAGTATACCTGCACTGAGTTACAGAGAATTAGTCCAGCAGATTATAAACACATGGCATTATAACTGCCCATGCCCAATGCAAACAGCACTGATAATAATCCACTGATCAACCTGGCGAACAGTATCTAACTCCTGTAAAAATCGACTGAGATTTCACCTTTCTCCTATGCTCACTTGTCCCTAGTTTCACTTGTTCTCAGTATCCACCTGTCCCCTCTTTTCACCGGTTTCTAACAGTTCTTTTGACTTTTTCCAGTCAACACAATAAAACATCTGGCTCCTGGTCCATTTCATAAACATTAGGATGGGGCTTTGTTCAATGTTATCTGGGTTCCCCTCTCCTAAGATAACTTCAAGTCTCAGAATGGTCAGTGGAGGACGGTGACTACAGACAGATTGTGCGATTATCTGCCCCATAGTGCAGCTTTCAGGATCTTCCTTGGTCCTCTATGTGTCTTCTACCATTTTGTCCTCTAGTGCAGTTACAACCTCTAATGTTACTAAAGTTACTTTGGTGCTACTGTCTAGGACTCAGCAGCCAAACAAGATGTGAAGTTCTAAAGTGTTCATCCCTCAAGTCATCATCATCTCCTGTGGGGGATGGACATTGGCACATGTGACACCTGGTGTCAGCTTTAGTATTCTGCCATCATTAAGGCCAACTGATTCATTCCAGATCCCTGGACATTTACTGGGCAATGCATTCAGCAGGATTCTCTACAGTCTCTTCCTCTGCATCAGGGTTCAGAGTCTTCTTTTGCTCAATTTCCACCTGAACACACAAAAAAAGAAGAATTATCATAACGCTTCATGCATACGACTGAGTGTGCAATCCGACGTCTTCTGATGTTTTCTTGCTAAGAATGTTCTATTCAGATCAATTTTCAAACATCCGAGCCGCCCATTGAAATCAATGTGAAATGGACGAAACTCAGATGAAATCAGATTGTTACCCGAGGGCCTTCTGTTACAAAAACGGAAGACACTCAGATTGCACACTCGGTCATGTGCATGATGCATAATCCCACTAATATCTCAAAGAAGAGAAAAGTTAATGATTGAAGGGCATCGATGGCCACAAAAACCTGTACATGTATCTTCAAACAGAGATGGTTTGCTGGCTTTCAGACATCCACTGATCTGATATTCATAACTTATAGGACAGACAGGAATTCAATATCTGAGTCTCAAAATAATACCTTTAATTTATCTCTAGACTGCCACACAATATGGTGGTTTTACAGTTTACGCAATTATCTCACCTTGTAGTAGTAGTAAGCAGAGTAGTTCACCCACTTTTTGAGTTCTGTCCTCTCCTCTACTGAGATGGAGCGCACCACTGTCTTGGAGGCAGATGTTGCAGGCATAGAATATTCCACCTCCACGTACTTAGCAAAGATTGGGGGCACTTCCCGGTCTGAGCCCAACTCTAGGTGGCAGTAGAAGCAGTGGGGGTGACCCCATCCTAGATGAAAAAAAACACTGTAAACATCACTGGGAGTTATAACTCTACTCAGCTATATACAGTGGGTACGGAAAGTATTCAGACCCCTTTAAATTTTTCACTCTGTTTCATTGCAGCCATTTGCTAAAAGCAAAAAAGTTCATTTTATTTCTCATTAATGTACACTCAGCACCCCATCTTGACAGAAAAAAAAAACTCAGAAATGTAGATATTTTTGCAAATTTATTAAAAAAGAAAAACTGAAATATCACATGGTCATAAGTATTCAGACCCTTTGCTTTGACACTCATATTTAACTCACATGCTGTCCATTTCCTTCTGATACTCCTTGAGATGGTTCTACTCCTTCATTGGAGTCCAGCTATGTTTAATTAAACTGATTGGACTTGATTAGAAAAGGCACACACCTGTCTATATAAGACCTCACAGCTCGCAGTGCACATCAAAGCAAAGGAGAATCATGAGGTCAAAGGAACTGCCCAAGGAGCTCAGAGACAGAATTGTGGCAAGGCACAGATCTGGCCAAGGTTCCAAAAGAATTTCTGCAGCACTCAAGGTTCCTAAGAGCACAGTGGCCTCCATAATCCTTAAATGGAAGAAGTTTGGGACGACCAGAACTCTTCCTAGACCTGGCCGTCCAGCCAAACTGAGCAATCGTGGGAGAAGAGCATTGGTGTGAGAGGTAAAGAAGAACCCAAAGATCACTGTGGCTGTGCTCCAGAGATGCAGTAGGCAGATGGGAGAAAGTTCCACAAAGTCAACTATCACTGCAGCCCTCCACCAGTCAGGGCTTTATGGCAGAGTGGCCCGAAGGAAGCCTCTCCTCAGTGCAAGACATATGAAAGCCCGCATAGAGTTTGCCAAAAAACACATGAAGGACTCCCAGACTATGAGAAATAAAATTCTCTGGTCTGATGAGACGAAGATTGAACTTTTTGGCGTTTCAAATGGCTGCAATGCAACAAAGAGTGAAAAATTTAAAGGGGTCTGAATACTTTCCGTACCCACTGTTATATATATATATATATATATATATATAATGAAAAATGAACTTTTCTCTTTTGTTAAAGGAAGGTCTTATTAAATACCAGTCATCCCTATTCAGGAGTCACCAATCCGCATAAGCCACCAACCCCCTTGGGAGCCCCCAAATATCCCAAGAGCAACCAACTCCTGAAAGCAATCTAGCTCCAGAAACTGAACTGTACCCTACACAGAATCAAAATAAAGGACTGGTTCTTCAAGACTTGGGTAACATAAATGATATACTGTGAACATGTGACAGCCAATTCTTCTCACCTGAGTTCTTATCAGGAAGTCTGCTAATCTTCCATACTATGGCATTATAGGCGTGTTCATATTTTGCAGTTCCCAGTGTAACTCTCATGGCTGGTTCTGAACCAGAAAAGTTGGGGGAACCAAAACTGGCCTCCCTATTGACTTTAGCCTTCAATGATCTTTCCCCAAGTACACTCTCTCTTCGGAAATAGTTCACCCACTCTGGCGGCACTGGGTGTCGAATAGTGACATTTTCACAGGGAACCTGTGATAGACTGTCTCTGTTAGAAGAAAAGCCAGTAGACATTACCACCCAGCTCTGTAGCTCAACCTCTGCTCCACGAACACAGGCCATAGTTCTAAGAGTGAAAGGCAATGTTTTTTCAGAAAATACAGTCCGGAATCTCATTAATTCAAACCTGCAGGCATCAAGTGGAGTGAATACAATGCTTCTGGAGCTGTGGAATGCCTCTTCATCTACTGATGAATGGAATTGGCAGTCATGTAGTCTCACCCACTTGGTGGTTGTGGTTGGCATAATGTCTTGCCTGGAGACAACTTCATTGCCTTTGATGAGGACATCGTTGAGCCCTATTCTGCTGTCTGTCATTCCTGAGATGAAACTAAGAACATGGACATGTGTTATCACAGAGTGTTGAATAAGCTGGTTGTCCCTTTTGGATAGAATTCCTCTGAACTCATCTTTGACATCTACAGTGATCTCCTCCTCAATATAATTCTGATGCATAGTGCTGAGATCCACTGTGGCCGGGAGGTGGAATAAAACATCTTGGATGGTTGAAATGAAACTTATGAAGTCTGAATAGTCAATTGTTCCCAGCTTTATTACCTGCTCCCTCTCTCCTGTGTGAGTGACAAGTGGCATTGGCTGATACTTGCGTTTCTCCCTGTATAACACACGGTCGATGCGGATAGTGTGAATCCTTCCATTTTCATCATAGTTCTGGAGCTTAGGATCTGAAATCTCATGGTTGACCTCCAATTTAAATTCTCTGAATGGCTTCTCCAAACCTTTCTCATAGAACAGCTGTAGGAATCCAGCCTCTGAAACTTTCACATAGATGGGACCCCAATGCCTAGAAGACATAATGTTTTTTTTCTCTGGGATTCTTAACAACATTGGCCATCCTTCATTTGGCTGAGGCTTGGTAAATGTTAAAGAGGGACTAACAGGCTCATCAAATTTCAATGGGTCATCTGGTAGAGAAGGGCTCCCAGGAGAATCTGGGTCCTCAATTTGAATCTGTTTGAGCTGTTCTACTACATCTGCTTGTAAAACTTTCTTACGGTAATCTTCAAATTGTTCTGTATCAAGTTCTTCAGCAAGAATGGAGATTGAATTTCTTTGGCTTGATCCTGGCCCACTAGACACTGAAGAGTGTTGAGATCGTTTCTCCTGCTCCTCAAAGAAGGAGCTGAATGGATTAATTGGGGAAGGCTGGACATCCTTCAATGCCTCATCAAGGAATGGATTGGGAGCCTTGGTGGGAGTAGAATTTAGTGAGAGCTGTCTGTGCAAGGTTGAAAAGTCAAGTCTCTGAGTCCTGGAGAGGTCGACCAATGAGCTCTTGGGCCGCTCTCTTTTTTTTAAGGCTCTGACATTATTGAAGTTCCTGTCAGGGGTAGAGGGGGATTGTGGGCCCCCTGTTGGTTTGTGGGGAGAGTCATTAGGATTGGGTGTTATAATTTCATCATCAAAGGTGACCCAACTGGGGAACCGAGTCCTTGTGCATGGCTCCAGGTGACCATTGATGGTGCCAAGCCAGTTGACAGATTCCATGTCTAGGTCTTCATCTTCCTGGAAAGATGAGTTATCTGAAAGAAGAGACAACATTTTTTTTATATGACTGTGGATCACTTTGAGGGACACAAGAAATACAACCTGTTTAGGGGGATCTCAGGACTTATATAAAGAGAAGTAACATCAGAGAGCAGTCAGTACTCCAACCTGCTAATATGTCTTCTGATGTGACCTGGTCTTTGAGGAGGATGTTGACTGCAGGGGTACTATGTGATGTTTCTTATTGATTGGTCATGTATTCTGGCCCGTTGGTTGAACACTAAGTACATGTACACAAAAACTACATTCCTCCCACCCAGCAACCACACACATTATGTTTTCTTCTGTTTAACAACTGAATCTTAAAGGGAGTCTACCACCTCCTCCAAGCATATTCAACTGTTACTACCATGTTACAAAGCTCTTTGGAGGAAAACAACTTTGAAATCTTCTGCAATCAGGCCGTTGGTGCACTAGAGTGGGCCTTCAGCTCCCTAGAGCACTGCTTTTGCTACTCAGACCCTTACTATCTCCTGCCTGCTCTACCTCGTGCAGTAAGAGTTGATCCTCCTAATGCTATGACATCACCCATCTTACTTGAGCAGAAAACGCAGTGCTCCCAGGACTAAAGGCCCGCCCCCTGGGCACTAAATGGCTCATTCACATAAAACTTCAAAGCTGTTTTTCTCCAAATGAACAAAAGTGCCATATATAACAAAGGTATGTTGTTTATCACTGCAATGTGCACTGTAATGCGGTGGCTAGCAATTGAATTTGCTTGGGGTAGGTACAGTGCTGGCCAAAAGTATTGGCACCCCTGCAATTCTGTCAGATAATACTCAATTTCTTCCAGAAAATGATTGCAATCACAAATGCTTTAGTAATAATATCTTCATTTAATTTGTCTTCAATGGAAAACCACAAAAAGAATTGTCAAAAAGCCAAATTGGATATAATTCCACACCAAACATAAAAAAGGGGGTGGACAAAAGTATTGGCACCCTTTGAAAAATCATGTGATGCTTCTCTAATTTGTGTAATTAACAGCACCTGTTACTTACCTGTGGCACATAACAGGTGGTGGCAATAACTAAATCACACTTGCAGCCAGTTGAAATGGATTAAAGTTGACTCAACCTCTGTCCTGTGTCCTTGTGTGTACCACATTGAGCATGGAGAAAAGAAAGACCAAAGAACTGTCTGAGGACTTGAGAAGCAAAATTGTGAGGAAGCATGAGCAATCTCAAGGCTACAAGTCCATCTCCAAAGACCTGAATGTTCCTGTGTCTACCGTGCGCAGTGTCATCAAGAAGTTTAAAGCCCATGGCACTGTGGCTAACCTCCCTAGATGTGGACGGAAAAGAAAAATTGACCAGAGATTTCAACGAAAGATTGTGCGGATGGTGACTAAAGAACCTTGACTAACATCCAAACAAGTTCTAGCTGCCCTGCAGTCCGAGGGTACAACAGTGTCAACCCGTACTATCCGTCGGCGTCTGAATGAAAAGGGACTCTATGGTAGGATACCCAGGAAGACCCCACTTCTGACCCAGACACATAAAAAAGCCAGGCTGGAGTTGGCCAAAACTTACCTGAGAAAGCCAAAAACTTTTTGGAAGAATGTTCTCTGGTCAGATGAGACAAAAGTAGAGCTTTTTGGGAAAAGGCATCAACATAGAGTTTACAGGGGAAAAAAAGAGGCCTTCAAAGAAAAGAACACGGTCCCTACAGTCAAACATGGCGGAGGTTCCCTGATGTTTTGGGGTTGCTTTGCTGCCTCTGGCACTGGACTGCTTGACCGTGTGCATGGCATTATGAAGTCTGAAGACTATCAACAAATTTTGCAGCATAATGTAGGGCCCAGTGTGAGAAAGCTGGGTCTCCCTCAGAGGTCATGGGTCTTCCAGCAGGACAATGACCCAAAACACACTTCAAAAAGCACTAGAAAATGGTTTGAGAGAAAGCACTGGAGACTTCTAAAGTGGCCAGAAATGAGTCCAGACCTGAATCCCATAGAACACCTGTGGAGAGATCTCAAAATGGCAGTTTGGAGAAGGCACCCTTCAAATCTCAGGGACCTGGAGAAATTTGCCAAAGAAGAATGGTCTAAAATTCCAGCAGAGCATTGTAAGAAACTCATTGATGGTTACCGGAAGCGGTTGTTCGCAGTTATTTTGTCTAAAGGTTGTGCTACCAAGTATTAGGCTGAGGGTGCCAATACTTTTGTCCGGCCCATTTTTGGAGTTTTGTGTAAAATGATCAATGATTTGACTTTTTTTTTCATTCTCTTTTGTGTTTTTTCATTGCAAGCAAAATAAATGAAGATATTGTTACCAAAGCATTTGTGATTGCAATCATTTTCTGGAAGAAATTGAGTATTATCTGACAGAATTGCAGGGGTGCTAATACTTTTGGCCAGCACTGTAGAAGACTCCCTTTAAGAGTATATGTACTATGTACTTTTAATTTGTTTTATAAGATACCCTCTAAGTGGTCACAAGTTTTAAGTGCTACATGCTATAACATTAATTAGCACTAAATTCAGGATCTGCACCCCTACATGGGTTTTATGGAGGACATTCACTTTCATATTCACTAAGGCAGGGGAAATATTTCCTGTACAGCATGGAGGAATGAGTATATAACACAAAAGTGTGAAAAATTCTCATGTTTAATAGTCATACTCATGAGTTTCTACCACTTACATCAGGAGACAACCAATAAGGTTACCATAATAGTTTCCAAAGGCATTGTTATCCAGACCCCAGAATGGTTAGTCCAGTACGAGCTGTAAAGGCAGTCATATGTATTATCAGTATCACCTTGGTGTCACAAATAGAATCCAGTATGATATATTAGAATATTTTACATCTGGAGAGAAATGGAGACTTCCAAAGGCATATATACTGGAATTTTCTGCTTTACGGGAAAGATCTTAGAATCAAAATGTTCACAGGCTGGGTGTAGATGAAGTAAACAGGACATGCTGCATGTTCCCATAATCTCTTCATACACAGCCGGAACACAGACCTCTCATAAGGTCAGGAAGAGGCAGTTTCTGGAGCAGGGAATGTGTGCTGTGATAAGAGGAAATTGAGGCTCTCAGCACTGCTCAAAAGTGTTGGCTCCGGAAAGACGAGCAGAAATGCGGCTTGTGTGGTTTCCTTAATTATTTCTGAATAAATGTCACTGGGAAACAAATGAGCAGCAAATACCAGAGACCAAGTCCCTGGATCACACCAAAGCAAACCTCAACTGTGCACCTTCTGTCAGTGCCTTCCTTTTCACTGTCCTATAGCTGCATCAAGTCTGGTAAACTTTGTGTTTCAATTTTTCACCATTTTCAAGATTATAATGTATGTACTTTCAGACTTACCAACTTTTCATTGGTAAAAATCGGACACCTAAATACTTAAATTGTGTCCCCCTTAACTGCCCGATCTGCTGGGTGGAGTTTCCACAAACATTTACTGTTTCTGGGTTGGGACAAACCAGATTCAATATAATCCCAACAGGCTGTTTTTAACTGTTGTAATGTAATTTGCAGTTTTTCTAGCATAAAAAAATCTTTGCTTCCTAGTGCCGCTAAACTGTGCTGCATAGCTCAAGCTCCTGGACAGAAACAGTTTTTAATCCTTCGGCAGCTGACAATATACAGTGGGAAAAAAAAAGTATTTAGTCAGCCACCAATTGTGCAAGTTCCCACTTAAAAAGATGAGAGAGGCCTGTAATTGACATCATAGGTAGACCTCAACTATGAGAGACAAAATGAGAAAACATATCCAGAAAATCACATTGTCTGATTTTTTAAGAATTTATTTGCAAATTATGGTGGAAAATAAATATTTGGTCACCTACAAACAAGCAAGATTTCTGGCTCTCACAGACCTGTAACTTCTTCTTTAAGAGGCTCCTCTGTCCTCCACTCATTACCTGTAGTAATGGCACCTGTTTGACATTGTTATCAGTATAAAAGACACCTGTCCACAACCTCAAACAGTCATACTCCAAACTCCACTATGGTGAAGACCAAAGAGCTGTGGAAGGACACCAGAAACAAAACTGTAGACCTGCACCAGGCTGGGAAGACTGAATCTGCAATAGACAAGCAGCTTGGTGTGAAGAAATCAACTATGGGAGCAATAATTAGAAAATGGAAGACATACAAGACCACTGATAATCTCCCTCGATCAGGGGCTTCACGCAAGATCTCACCCCGTGGGGTCAAAATGATCACAAGAACAGTGAGCAAAAATCCCAGAACCACAGGGGGGGACCTAGTGAATAACCTGCAGAAAGCTGGGACTAACGTAACAAAGGCTACCATCAGTAACACACTACGCCGCTAGAGACTCAGATCCTGCAGTGCCAGACGTGTCCCCCTGCTTAAGCCAGTACATATCCGGGCCCGTCTGAAGTCTGTAAGAAAGCATTTGGATGTTCCAGAAGAGTACTGAGAGAATGTCATATGGTCAGATGAAACCAAAGTAGAGCTGTTTGGTAGAAACACAACTCGTTGTGTTTGGAGAAGAGTGACTGCTGAGTTGCATCCAAAGAACACCATACCTACTGTGAAGCATGGAGGTGGCATCATCATGCTTTGGGGCTGTTTCTCTGCAAAGGGACCAGGACAACTGATCCGTGTACATGAAAGAATGAATGGGGCCATGTATCGTGAGATTTTGAGTACAAACCTCCTTCCATCAGCAAGGGCATTGAAGATGAAACATGGCTGGGTCTTTCAGCATGACAATGATCCCAAGCACACCGCCAGGGCAACGAAGGAGTGGCTTCGTAAGAAGCATTTCAAGGTCCTGGAGTGGCCTAGCCAGTATCCAGATCTCAACCCCATAGAAAACATTTGGAGGGAGTTGAAAGTTCGTGTTTCCCAGCGATAGCCCCAAAACATCACTACTCTAGAGGAGATCTGCATGGAGGAATGGGCCAACATACCAGCAACGGTGTGTGCCAACCTTGTGAAGACTTAAAGAAAACGTTTGACCTCTGTCATTGCCAACAAAGGATATATAACAAAGTATTGAGATGAACTTTTCTTATTGACCAAATACTTATTTTCCACCATAATTTGCAAATAAATACTTTAAAAATCAGACAATGTGATTTTTTGGATTTGTTTTCTCATTTTGTCTCTCATAGTTGAGGTCTACCTATGATGTCAATTACAGGCCTCTCTCATCTTTTTAAGTGGGAGCACTTGCACAATTGGTGGCTGACTAAATACTTTTTTCCCCACTGTATGTCTCTTTTCTTTTTTCTCTCAGCTATACTGCCATGCTATTGCAGAAGCCCTTGGATCACTGTACAGAGACCTGGCTGTGAGGAGTGTAACTGAGAATGGTGTCCTCCAAAACTCAGTTCATTAAGTGGATGTGCACATTCCTATACACTCTGAACACCAGGTGGCACCAACCTGTAGAAGTAAATGTCAAAACTCTTCACTGGAATATTTTTCTAACAGAATTAATGGAAGACGTTGTTCATATTTTATAATTTACACAATGAATATGATACTTATTGGTGGGACAACCGTATCATGAATTTTGTCTACGTGTTGTTTGATACAGCCTGCTAACTGCTGTATCTAAACCTATCTAGTGACATTATCTGCTAAACTGCTGTATCTAAGCCTAACACATTTATTGCTGTTTGCTGTGCTGCTTTACCTACACCTAATGTGTGGAATTTGCTGTTCAGCAGATGTATCTAATCTTATCATATGTGATACTTCTTGATGTGTAAACTAAATGTGTTATTCAGGCTCTAGGAATGGCATAAGGGTGGGTTCACACCTGCGCTTCAGTCCGTCCGTTGCCAATCCGAGTGAAAATCTCGGCGAACGGGATTGGCATCGGATACAGACAGGTCAGCGACGCATTGGTTAAAAACCCATTCATTTGAATGGGTTTTTAAAGCAATGCGAGGGTGTCCGATTGCACCCTCTGCGCTGTGAAGCCGATTTTTTTCGTCGGACACGAAGTTCTGCCTGTCCGACTTTGTTTCCGACGAAAAAAAAGGATTCACAGCGCAGAGGGTGCAATCGGACACCCTGGCATTGCTTTAAAAACCCATTCAAATGAATGGGTTTTTAACCAATGCGTCGCTGACCGGTCTGTATCCGATGCCAATCCCGTTTGCCGAGATTTTCACTCGGATTGGCAACGGATGGACTGGAACGCAGGTGTGAATCCACCCTAATCCTGTTTACTGAATTCATGATGATTTCCCTGGTTGGGGCTGATAGGATATGCAGTTATGCAGTGAGGACAGTACAGCTGGCAGCATGTGACTTATTACTTCCAGTAAGCACCCAGTTATCTGTGAACATTTCTGCTGCTATAAATATAATATTAATATAATCTGTGTATAATTGGGACACAACTGTCAGGTCAAGGACCCCTCAGAGGCCACATATCTGTGTGTGGGAACCTGAGCAACAACCAACGCTACACAGAATAATGTAAAATGAAATAGAACATAACAACCAATCACAATGCAGCTTTCATTTTTCAAGAACAGAATATAAAATGAAAGCTGTGCTGTGATTGGTTGCTATGGGCAACATAGGCAGTTTCTCTTTTAGGCTGAGGCCCCACATTGCGGAAATGCAGCTTTTTTTGTTGCAGATTTTGTTGCGTTTTTTTGAGCCAAAGTCAAGAATGGCTACAAAAGGAATGGGAACTATATAGGAAGTTCTTATACTTCTACCTTCTGCTCAATCCACTCCTGGCTTTGGCTCAAAAAAACGCAACAAAATCTGCAACAAAAAAAGCTGCGTTACCGCAATGTGGGGCTTTAGGGGTACAAAGGTTTCTAAATCTCCATTGTGTACAGTGAAAGAACTCCGGTGTTTGCCTGTAACATGCAGAAGAGGGACACAGTTGTGACAACCAAGCTGAAATATTTTATTACTGAAATGTGATCAAAATGAACTTCAACTTTGAAATAAAATGTTGAAAAACAAACAGTTAGGGCCCATGCACACGACTGTGTATGCATCCGAGTTGGTGGCCGAGTTTATCACGGAATGCAGTCGGATAATATGCATTTACGTCTATGGGGCGTTCCAATAACACGGATGATTACAGAGCAGGTCCTAGTCTGCTCTGTGTTATCAGAACAAAATGGATCTGGAAGCTCCATAGACATGAATGTATCAAGGAATGCACTCGGATGTCACACCAAGTGTCATCCAACTGCATTCCATGATAAACTCAGCCCCCAACTCAGGTGCACACTCGTTTGTGTGCAACAACCTTAAGCAAAGGTACCGCTTTGCCTCCCTCACACAGAATGAGTTATGGTGATGTCAGGCCTAATGAATCTGGCCTAAAGGATGCTTGCTGGGGACCAAGATGTCACTATAAGGTCCTCTGATCCATGAGTCCACGCCAAGTCCCTGTTGGCTCTATTACTTAGCCTGTCCTTGGTTCACCTTCTGTTGTGTGCAACCAACAAAATGCATGTCAACAACCAAGATCTTTATCCTCTCAGGGTCACCCTTCTCTGGCTTCCATGCTCAGTGTGCAGCTTGTGATGGTAGAACCCCACCCTCTAGCATTTTGGGGGTTCACACGCCACATTACACGCCTTCTATTTTGATACTGTGTAAACTTATGCAAAAAGTGCTCTTGTAAATGGCTACCAGGAAGGAGTCATCAATTGAAAACTGCTCTGCCATAATCGCCTTGAGAGATATAGGGCATAGTCTATGGGAAATTGCTCACCTGGAGAAGGTTGCTCTTGGTAGAGTGCACTGTATCTTCAAAAGATATGTCAAAAGCAAAAGTGTACATGATCAACCATTACCTGAACAACCTCAAATAACTACTGTATAAAATAGGAGGACAGATATATCAGAGTGTATTCCAAACAGCTCTTCAAATCAGCTCTAATGGAAACAAGGAAGAAGTGTGTCAATCACCACCTTCTAGCCAGTGCCTTGAAGATATGTGTCAACTGGAAACCATTGCTTAGGCACGCTAATAAAAAGAAGATGTTATTGCTTGCTAAAAAGCACAGGAGCCAGTGGATGAAAGTTCTTTTCACAGTCAAATCAAATTGCAGTGTCTGAGTCCAAGAGGTGAAAGTTTGTTGTTTAATAGCATTCACCCCACAGTCAAGCATGGGGCAGGCACCATTATGGTCTGGATATATTTTGGAGGTGGTGTGGTTGGTGACTTACTAAATATCAAAGGAATCATGGATTCCAAGTGGTACCAAAACATCCTGGTGTGCCACGCCATCCTTTCTGGCAGTTTATTGGTTGTAGTTTCAGACTACAGCAAGATAAAGACCCAAAACATACATCCTGTCTTTGCAAAAGTATGTTGCTGAAGAGTATGGTTTGGCCACCCTAGAGTCCCAATTGCAGTTTGGACAGATGTGTTTAAAATATGCAAGTTTTGATCTAAAATCACCTTTAGGATTTAGGCAATTGAAGCAGGAACTTTAGACAAGTTGACCAACAGACTGCGCTGTGGTTGCACTGCTATGATGCTTGACCATTATTATCTCTGCGAAAGTCTGTTAACTTCATAGACCCATTCATCACAATGCGTGAATTGGGTCTGGATCATGGGTTGCACAAGGCCAAGCAACTTGATGCTTTGAATAGAGCCGTGGATACTTTAATGAAAGAAAACTTTAAGGAAATGAAGGCTCAGTTCATTTGTAATCAATGTTCATGATCATGAGTACAAAACATATGTATTTGCCTAAATACAATAAATCCATATTCATCATAAATTAGCTTTTTTTGCTCATTTCCAAAAAAAAAATTGATCATTGAATGATTTGGGTAGTGTATTGAAAATAATAAACACTGGCATAAATATATATATATACATATATACGTGGCGCCTGAAATCTTGTGCTCAGCACATGTGACAGAACATATCCACATATAATGGAAATTAGTTTGGTTTTTATACGGGATCCAGATTCGGTCGCGGTCCTGGCAGTTCACACTTCTTCTTCCCAGTATTAACCTCATTCACATGTCCCCCCCACCAAACAGATGTCAATGTCGATCCCAGCCAAACACCAGGAAATGGTTCTTCTTGTGACATGCGGGTCTCCAAAAACCTGTGGTGTCACTGATTGATCAGGGGACAGTTCCCAGATTCAGATTGTTACACCCAGCAGCTTCTGTGTGAAGAATGTACTTCTTTTCCAAGTGTAATGTGTTGCAGAATATGCTGGAAGTATATATATTTATACAGTATATTAAACGAAAAGTATGTATATATAGAAACTGTCCAAGATCACACATACCAGATACATTCTATAGTCAGGTGTGCCTTTGTTTCTGGTAAAAAAAAAAAACTGCCATGTTTTTCTAACCTTGGAAACCCCTTTAAGGCTCAGGCCCCCATTTTGCAGAAACACAGCTTTTTTTGTTGCTAATTTTGCTGTGTTTATTTACGCCAAAGTCAAAAACGGCTACAAAAGGAAAATATATAGGAAGTACTTATACATCTATCTTCTGCTCAATTCACATTGGCTTTGGCTCAAAAAAAGTAGAAAAATCTGCATGAAAAAAGCTGTGTTTCCACAACATGGGGCCTCAGCCTAAGAGAGTGATTAGAAGCCATTTTTGAACAACAATCTGATAAATCTCCAATGTGAAAGTCGCCAAAAAGAAATATATTTACACATGAAAAACCTTAAAAATAGCCGGCAATCTTTTCTGGGGTCCCATCAAATTGAGTTAAAAATCAAATATATAAAGAAAGGTCAAGGGCTGCATCATGTGACCTCTAGGCCACTGTAATGAAATTTAGGAAAAGAGTGGACAGTGGCAGCGGTCAGAGGAGGGCACCAATGAAAACCCCTCCTCCTGCAAAAACAATATGGCAACATCTGCACAGACCACACAAATTCTGGAACAATATCTTGTAGACATATGAGACCAAGGTTGGAATGTCTGTTCTTTTATGCAAAAACTCAACTGGACCAAAACTGGGTCAATTTACAGAACACTGGTCCCAAGCGAAGCAGCAAATCCCCAATGTGAATGGCTAAAGATGACACATTCAAATTGTGAGAATTGATAAATCCAGACTTCAAGTTATTGCTGCTAAAGGTGTTTCTACATGTTATCCTGCCTACTTAGGAGGGGGCACTTTCTTTTTTCCAAGAATGTATATGTTGGTGATATCTATCTATCTATCTATCTATCTATCTATCTATCTATCTATCTATCTATCTATCTATCTATCTATCTATCCACTTTATTTGTACAGCCCAGAGACACCTTCACGTTTTTAGTAACAAGGATCAAGTCAGGAATCCCTACAGGGGCTATAACTAGTATTCAGGTCAACTGTTGTAATATGTAGCAGTCAAAACAATAACTAAATTCTGCAGGGCATTGCAGCAGGACACAGCAGCAGATCTTAGAGCACCGAGGCATAAAACATTACTTATACTGAACTTTTCTTCTGTCTACACTATCCCCATTAGTTTCCACAGGCCCAGTGCACAAATTTGTGGTGTCTATCTACACCTGCCATTAATAGAAACAGTAAACTGGACTACACTTTGGAAGGAGTATATATCTAGATATATCTAGAACAAATTAGTCATAATGTAATACATCTATGTACTATATAACAAATACTAGATAAGCAGCCCATGTCCATTATACAGATAGAATGGCTCCTGTGCATTATACTGATATAACCATCTCCTGTGTATTATACTGAGATAACCATCTCCTGTGTATTATACTGAGATAAACATCTCCTGTGTATAATGCTGGATAAATAAGATAGCTGCAATGCAAGCTATATTAATGTGCAAAGGTTTTATGCAGGTGTAGAAAGAATGCTTTAAAAAATAAAAGTATTAATAGCATGTTGTTAATTGACCAGAATAAACTAAGTATTAACACTTCTATTTTTGAAAGCACTTTGCAGCATTTTTTTTCTACACCTGCCTAAAACTTTTACACTGTACTGTAGATCTCTCCCATATTTATGTACACTCAGCTTGGCGAAGCACTGCATGTATACTGAAAGGGAATAGGGAGTAAAGGCCCTATTACATACAGTGGCCGATCCCAGGCAGAATGAGCAACGATCCATGAAAAAATGGCACTTGTTTTTATTGACCTAAGTACCCAGGCCAAGTGAATGCCCCAATTAGGTTTCATTCATTATTAGCAATAGATCCCTGATTATACAGGTTGTTGTGCTGATGAAAATCTACATCTTTTAGTCCGGGGCCCCACGTGGCATAAACGGTTTGCCGTTTTACAGTCCCTTCTAGTAAATCCCATCCACACATTGCGGGAAAATACGCCGTTGTAGTTTTGGAAATCAAATCATGTCAATTATAGCTACGGAAATGCCGCCAGTTTCCCTATAGGTATAATTGAAGCAGAACGTCTGCAGAGGAAACCTCTGCGGACTTTTTGTGAAAAGTGCTGTGGGAAAAACCACGATGCGTTGCCGTGGTTTTCCCTGCAGCACTTTTTTTGCTGTGGCCTGCTACGTGGGGCCAAAATCCGCCTGAAAAAACGCCTCCCATTCATTTCAATGGGAGTCGGTGGCAGTTTTTTTCCTCTAGCGGATTTTTTCTGCTAGCGGGGAAAAAAAACAACATGACCTATCTTCAGTCGTATTCCGCCTGGAAAAATCCATTGAAGTCAATGGGAGGCGAAAAAAAAAGCTTCCAGGTTCATACAGTGTGCTGGAGCAAAAAAACCACGGCAAAAACCGCACAAAAAACTCCATGTGAACATACCCTAAGGTTGGTGTTACAGATCTGTATTTTCCATGCGTTAGCGCATACTAAACACACAGATGTTTTGTATTTGTGATCACTGTTAGTCATTTTCATTGGAGTAGAAAATCCAGCACATGCAATAACATGAGTAAAAACAGCACTTGGTCAAAAATAACTACCCCCTGCAAAGCATCCTGAGATAACCATTGTCTGTGAAGTAAACAAAGATAACTGCCGCCTGTTCATTATATAGAGATAACTGCCCCATCCATTATACAGTGATAACTAGAGGCATAGCTTGAAGCTCTTGGACCACAGTGCAAAATTCCTACATCGTGTCATTTAGAATAGTGGTATATTTTATGTGGCAGGGGGATTTTTGGGGTCCCCCAGGGTTTAGGATTGCTACCTAAGCAACCCCTATAGATACGTCCCTGGAAATGAGAAAAGAGATTAAAGAAGTTTGAATGTGTTAATGTGGTGAGGGTAACCTGTGGCTCCCCTTGGCTTATGGGCCACCTAAGGCTCCTGGGCCCGGGTGCGACTGCATCCTCTGCACCCCTTCAAGTTATGCCCCTGGTGATAAACTTTCCCTGTCTGATATACACTTCTTCTTCTTAACATTACAGTTCCTGACCCATATCTTGCCTTACTTCTTGCTTTGTCACATTCTCAAGTACTTACTATACATCTCCAAGGCAAATATAAGACACTCCTGGTCGCGGGTGCTGACCAAGGTAGGAATTTTGGTTTGGAAACCGTCCACAAGGCTGCTGAGACTTAACATGCCCAAGTATCAACAGCCAGAGGCCGCTGGACACTGAGGAACAATATGAGCAGGGTTGAGCAAGAAATAAGAGCCCAACAACTGACGCATCCTGAATATTACAGTGCCAGGAGACAAGTGGCAAAAACGGTATAATTAGCGAAGCTTTCTAATACATGTTGCACTTCAATTCTTTGCCATTTTCAGGATCTCTGCGTGCCGTCAGTGAATTAGGACATTTTTGTTTACATCCAGAAGCTGAGAAAATATCCTAAACTAATACTTCCTACAGCTGTAAATTGTGATATGTCGGGGCAGGTTTTCAGCTGTTGGATGCCAAGAAAATGGTTCACATTAACTGACAGCAAGCGGAGATACAAAACTTTTCATTTGGTCAGAATGGATACTCTTGGTTTCTGGTCTTTGCTGCTGTGGTAAACCAAACACTAAATATAAAAGGACAATTAAAATTTATAGAGAAAAAAAACCCGATGTTGGAAACTGGGAGTCCAGAAAGAGTAGGTTGGATGTAATTCATGTAAATCATATTCAGCCACAGAAAGGTCACAAACTGTTACTGCCCAGCAGGCCTAGAGATGACACAATGGTGCAGTGTCTGCTCACAGTTGCAATGCCCTGTCTCACATAAACATTGTAATATATATATATATATATATATATATATATATATATATATATATTATATGTGTGTATACATACACACGTCGGTAAGTGTTCTCTCTCTCTAGTGTCATCTTCATAGTAACACCACTAGTGTCATCCATTCATAGTAACACCCGTACTATCAGCCTGGTATGATATAAGTCATCCAGGTGTGTGTTGGCCCTCTCACATTGACACTGCACATATGTGTCACTATTCATGCATTGTGTTCCTGCATATACACATTAGTCAGTCTGCACAAGCAGCACTGCAGTCTGATGCATTGGTGAGGAACTGAGAAGTATCTTAAGCCTCTTATAGCATAGGAGGTAAATTTCAAACTACCAGTAGACTCAGCTAGAGACATTGATTGTAATGGAGCAGAGCTACAAAGCAGTCGATTCCAAAGGAGATAGATAGCAGGTGCTGTCCGCAGCTCCTGCCTCACTACACTGCCCCCTGTGTGCTCCGGCCCCAGGAGCTGTAGGCGCGATGTGAAGACGTCACTCACATCATACCTGCAGCATCCTGAAGACTCTGGGAGAAGAGACCTCAGACAGAGCAGCAGGGGAGTGAGGAATGGGGGTAGATGGAGGGGGACATTAAACTGGAAGGCAGATGAAGGGGGACATTAAACTGGGGCAAATGGAGGGGGACATTAAATTGGTGTCAGATGAAGGGGGGACATTAAACTGGGGGCAGGTGGAGAGGGGACATTAAACTGGGGGTAGATGGAGGGAGACATTAAACTGTAAGGCAGATGAAGGGGGACATTAAACTGGGGCAAATGGAGGGGGACATTAAATTGGTGTCAGATGAAGGGGGGACATTAAACTGGGGGCAGGTGGAGAGGTGACATTAAACTGGGGGTAGATGGAGGGGGGACATTAAACTGTAAGGCAGATGAAGGGGGACATTAAACTGGGGCAAATGGAGGGGGACATTAAATTGGTGTCAGATGAAGGGGGACATTAAACTGGGGGCAGGTGGAGAGGGGACATTAAACTGGGGGCAAATAGAGGGGGAACAATAAACTGGTGGCAGATGAGGGGGGACATTAAACTGAGGGTAGATGGAGGGGTGGCAGTAAACTGGGGTAGTGAGATGAAGAGGGATATTAAACTGGGGGGGAAGCTAGAGGGTGACATTAAACTGGAGGCAACTGGAAGGGGATATTAAACTGGGGGCAACTGGAGGAGGACATTATACCGAGGGAGTAGCTGGAGGGGGACATGTCTGCCTCTAGTTGCCCCCAGTTTAATGTCATCCTCCAGCTACCCCATGGTTTAATGCCCCCCTCCAACTGCCCCAGTTTAATGTCCCCCTCTAGTTGCCCCCAGTTTAATGTCCCCTTCCAACTACCCCCATGGTTTAATGTCTACCTCCAGCTGTCCCAATTTAATGTCCCCCTCTAGTTTCTCCCAGTTTAAACTGGAGCACCAGGAGAGGGACTTCATACTGTGGGTCAACTGAAGGGGAACATTATAATGTGGGGGCATATAATGTTAGGGTGACTGTAGGAGCATTATACTGTGTTGGGGCACAAAGAAAAATGGATGAGAGTGGGTGGAGTCAACATAGAAGTGGGTGGAGCCAAAATTGCCATGGCATGCATAATGTCCCTCTTTCTATCCTTTGAAAGTTGGGAGGTATGACTTTACTGCTTGAGCCACTGCCTCCATTCCTGTCACTGGGCAATGGGATGTTGTTCTCTTACTAAACTTCAGTAGTAAGCATACGATTTGGAAGTTTAGTAAATCTCCTGTTACAGAGAGTAATGGAGGCAGTGGATCAAACAATAGCATGCCTGCCTTCCACACATCATCATTAGGTGTGCTCAAAACCCAGATCAAACCTAAAGAAAAAATAAAATAAAACTTTAAAAAGATCTGTGTATCTCCCAGCAACCTCCTCATTTGTATAGTGGTAGTCACAGAGCAGTGAATACTTTTATGTTGGTGAAAGGGAATGCTCAACGGGTGAGTTGACATGTCTGGCTAAGAGGTTTGCATCCTGGCACGGGTGTATGTGATTATGTCACTGCATTGCGCACTCCCTACCTGGACATTCTTGTTTGTGGTCGCAGGTCTCAAGTGGCTTTCAGCCTACAAACAGAAAGAGAAGGCGGTGGCTATGGCCCCTTTACACAGATGATCAGCAGGACTCATGGGTTTTGGATTTTTCCTGTACTGTGTTCACCTAAATGGTCTGCAGGGCCCTGTGTAGAGCTGGTATCTACCACTATATGATCACTGTATACTGATAATATTGGCATACCTGGGTTGGTGGGGCACTCAAGTGTGTTACCACCTAGCTATGCCTCTGGTGACAAGTAATTTTTCTGACATTACAGCTTCTATAGTGTCTGTCATACAGCTTTTGTAATTATGCAATGCTACAGGCACATGGGATTTCAGGTGCTGGGGTCTGGAAAAACTGTGTGGGAGCTGTAGTAGTTGCCACACTGGTCATCATCCAACTTTGCCAGAATCAGTAAAAAAAGAATAAGTAGTAAAAAAAAACTAATGCAAAAGTATGCTAAAAAGTAATAAATGTATAGAATAAAACAAGATTTGCAGTGTATCGAGCATATGTTTGGGGACCAGACCCCCATCCCCTGTTATGGTTGCAGCATCTGATTGTACCACCCTAATCCCTACATGGAGTAAATGTTATAAGTGGTACAAAGGATTGAAGAGATTTGTAGTTAAAAAGGTTAAAATAGTAGAGAGGGGCCAATGGGGGGACAGTCCTCACTCCTAGGGAGATGAAGGGGTCCTCTACCCTCTTTTCTGATCTCCTGCCCAGCCCCCTCCTCCAGAATCCCTGATCAACAGAGATACAAAGAATTACAGAGCAAGAATCCTGACACCTGTTACTATGGCAGCCGAGAGGGAATCTGTTCTGTTCTATGGAAGAGCCTGGGAAACTGCGCCACACACCCAGACAGGGAGGCAGGGAGCAGGCACAGAGGGCAAACCTAGTCCCAGAAAGTAATAACAAGAGATTATTACAAGAGAGTTGCTGCCTCTTGCACCCAGTTCAGACATGGATTTTGAGTTTGAGTCAAAAAGTGTCCAGAGTCAAAATCGCATGTATTAAGCTCATATCTGTTGAAAGTCAATAGGGAGCCCTTTCACCCCCCCCAAAAAAAAACGCAGATAGCTCTGTGTGAATGGAGGCATACCAGCCGTCATACATAACCTCTTTCATAACCTTCTTAATATTAACCTAAATTAATAATCTTCTGTTTATACTCCTATCTATATGTCAGACTTCTATTCACACATGAAGTACAATATCAGCATCATAAGAATATTTCTCACCTGGGAAATGGTGCTGGTGCCTTGCACTTCATGATAAGCATTCCCCTGCTGCAGCCCTCATTGTAACTGATTTAATATTATGACAGGGAGTAGATACAATCATTAATATCCGGCCTGACCGCGCAGGGTTAACAGCATTCCCTCCCTTTGGCTAGGGAGAAGATTCAACTGACAGATTTTAATAGTTCCTGGAGGGAACTACAGCTGCAAACATCCTTACCCATCTGATGACATCATCAACAAGCCTGTGATATCATCAGCAACTCAAGCGCCAAATATACTCAACAAAGAATAATGTCAATAAGAACAACCAGACAAACACAATGATCGCTCTTGACATATGTGATACTAGTATGAACAGGGTCAACTCCGTGGTCCTCTGTGCAAAATTCACAATTCTTCACTAACCATGGAGTGTCAGATTTTGTACTGATGATGGTAGCATCTATGACCTGTGTGTGGAGCATAGCAATGTGTATGTACAAGCTCACAAAGGATGAAATTCTACTTTTCTGATCCCTATGTTTTCTCCAGGCTTATCTGTTACGCTGCTTGTGGAGCTGCAAATTCAGAGCTTGGTGGGTGTTTCCTCTGAAGCTACTCTCCCTCTCACTCCCTTCTGTCAAAACTCTGTATTGTGTCCTTTTCTCTCCCTCTCTCACACGTACATGGCTATACATACTGGGATTTCTGGAAGAAGCTTAAGTTCACCTGCTGTGTGTCATTGACATTGGCCTGCACTAACCAGAGAGGCCTCTACGGAACTCGAAAAGAGGTAATCAAAAAGCTGGGAAAGAACATGTGATTGCATGTTTGACTAGACAGGGTTTGTAGTCTGTCGCTACAGATACGCATAGTTTTGTATAGGAGCTGTGTATACAAAACAGTATAGTTTTTCATCTGCACAATTTGCTCCCCATGCGCTAGACATGCTGCCTGCAGAATGGCCTGCATTTTCATGGTGACAGGTTTACTTTAATGCTTTCTTTAAAGAGGATGTTTAACCATCTCCAAAAGCTCCAGTTTTTATCATATGTTAATACCAGCACGGTTGAAATTTTTTCTTTAGCCCCCACCATTCCCAAAAAAAAATCAATGTAGTTAGTTTTGGTGCCTGATATATTACTTACGCTACATTCACACTAGTGTCACCTCTCTGTTGTTCTGGTCCGTCAGGGGACCCAAACAATCGAGAGGCGGACCACTAAAACAGCGGTAACACGCAAAGTCCGATGGCCCCCATGGACTATAATGGGGTCCATCGGGTGTCCATTGTTACAAAACTGAAACGGGTGGGGGAAAAGTCCTCCTTGCAGGCTGATTTTCAGCAGACATTGTGATACAGTCTACAACAGAGACTCCACCGTAGATGTGAACATAGCCTTAGGCTCTGTACTGCCAAGTGGGTGGTGTCAGATGGAAGCAGACAAGGGGGCGTGATTCATAGCTCCAATTAGAGTTGGACAGTGTCAAACCTCAGAATCACACCCCTTGCCTGTTGTTGCCTGTCACCGTCCACCTGACAGTAGAGAGAATAAATGGCATATCAGGCACCAAAAGGAACAAAAGTTATTGCTCGGAAATGTGCCTGAAACAGTGGAGCAGCACCTATTACCTTATGAAAGAGCTGGACTTGGAGGTGGTGGTGAACGGTCCTCTTTAAGGCCGGGCCCCATGTTGCGAATACGCAGCGTTATGGCCGCAGCAGAAACACAAGGGCAAAAAATGCTGCGTATTACATTACCTGCAAAGTGGGTGGCATGCTGGCTAATCCCATCCACACATTGCAGAAAAAAATTTGCAGTGAGATTTCAAAAATGCTGCAGAAAAAACCGTGGTGCAATTCTGCAACGGTCTTTTCTGCATCGTTTTCTGGCTGCGGCTCACTATGTGGGGTCTTAGCCTAAGGCTATGGCCCCATATTGCAGAAACGCAGCTTTTTTTGTTGCAGATTTTGTTGCGGTTTTTTGAGCCAAAGCCAGGAGTCGATTGAGCAGAAGGCGGAAGTATAAGAAGCTTCCTATATATTTCCCATTCCCTTTGTAGCCATTCTTGGCTTTGGCTCAAAAAAATGCAGCAAAATCTGCAACAAAAAAAAGATGCGTTTCCACAATGTGGGGCATCAGCCTAAAGGAGGTATTCCACACAAATATTGTTTTCAATTTCACTTTTTGTGAAAAATGCTGCAGAAACAAAATGAGGGCGATTCCGCCATGGTCTTTTCTGCAGCATTTTCTGGAATCAGCTCGGTCCGTGGGGCCTTAGCCTAAAGGTGGCATTCCACCAAAATGTTTTTAATGAGTGTTGATCAGCTACAACAGGCACATGCAGAGCAGTGCTAGTGACAGACAATTTTTTTGTCCTGTTAAAAACAAGCGATCACCCAATAAATGAGCAAACACTGGTTTATCAGGTGAGTGGCTTCACTAGACTGATTATCGGGAACGCGTGCCTGTATGAATGCTTGTTTCCGAAAATTGCCTGCTAAATGGTCCTATCTGATAGGGTCTTTATATGGACAGATGTTGTTGACCAGTGGTTGCTTTTCCTCAACTCTCATAGAAATACTCAGGTATATGATCCAAATTTTCTGCTTATATATATAAGACTAGCTAGTATAGAGACTGTATATAGCTACTGTATATCTACATGTCTATGTTTGTGTCTGGCTCTTCATATGGGTTGGGTGTTACACATAGAAGCCTGTAGATGTTTACCTAGCCCTGAGATAAGCTCTCAATATCTGAGCTGGAAATCTCTAGCGCGCAGCCGCTGAGCACAAGACAAAAAGCAAAAAATCTGTTGCTACAGAAGCCGGCAGTGTGTGCAAGAAATAACCAGCTCATCAGCTTCAGCACTTTCTGTTTTTTAAGACTATCCTGTGCCACACTATAGGAATCCCGAGGCGGACAGATGCTGGATTAAAAGAATGTTATATCACAGATCGGCATGGAGCTGTACAATTTCAAAGTCTGCTGTACAATACACTTTGACACCGGGGCAGTACATTCTATACTGTATATCTGAGAGAGCAACACTGCCCTGACCACCAGGAATATAGAGCACAAATAACCTCCTAGCATGCACTGCACATGTGGCTGTCCCCTGTGCTGCCACACCCCATAACCCACCACAGAGATCTGGCTCCATCATCAGTGAATATTCCCAGGCCAATGACATCAGCCAATAAGATCTGGAAAACATAAGTTGCGGGAAAACAGTTCCATAAAGAAGAATAAGACCTGACATGGCCACACGCACCAGTCCTGTCTGGGAAAGCTGAGTAACAAGTAGTCATTCAGGAGTTTGGAAAAGCTGAGTTTAATGGGAGGTGTATAGTAACCTTATTATGTCACCCAATATCACACAAACAACATACAGAAAAGGCAATGCCTGAACAAAACTTTTAGGCTAAGGTCCCAATTTGCGGAAAGGCAGCACCAGCAAAGTGAATGAGAATGTGGTTTAAGTCATTCACATGTGGGAAAAAAATGTGTTTTGAAAAACACAGCATGCTGATTTGTAGCTGCGGAATCTCGATTGTTTTCCTATATATGTGATACGGGGGGGGGGGGGGGGACAGAGAAAACCGCAACAAATACTCAATGAAAAAGTCTGTGGAAAAAAATTCTGTGTGTTTTTGATTTTTTTTTTTTTAGCAGCGTTTCACTATGTGGGGCCTTAGCCTTATCGGGTATTACCGTCAAAACAGTCTCTGTCCTTGTTTCCTAATGAGGACTGCTTTCTACCCATTACTGTGCATAGGGAGAAACTGTCAATCAGCAGCGACACCTGGCAACAGAATCCCTTTAATACCTTCAATATCCACCATTGGTTTTCCCTAGTAATCCTTTTAATCATACAATCTGTGTTAGTAAATATGTTGGAGATAGACAGATCAGACAACCATTATGTTTACTCACTGTAGTCATTAGGAAAAAGAGAGATGAAGAATCTAATGAATGGATCTACTTAAGGCTAAGGCCCCACGTAGCGGGCCGCAGCAAAAAAGCACTGTGAGCAGAAAATGGCCGCTGGAAATGCTCCGGACCACCATAATAGCGGTCAGGGAAAGCCTGGTTCCCTGACCGCTATACATACTACTATACATACTGAGATCGCCGGGCCCCTTTCCAATAGATGTCAGCCCAGGGTAGGTGAATAAAAATAAAAAAAAAATACTTATACTCACCTGTCCTGGGCTCAGCATCCTCTTAGGGGCTCTTCTGGCCAGTGACTGAGGTCCTGCGCCCCAGACGTCACTGCTGGGGCCTGTGATTGGGCCCTAGCGGTCACATGGAGTGCGCCAGTGTAATGACGTCATTGCGCCCCATGTGACCGCTGAGGCCCAATCACAGGCCCTAGCAGTGATGTCTGGGGCGCAGGTCTGAGGTGACCGCATTGTATAATAATAGCACCGGTTCTATGGGGGGCTCTTGGGAGCATATAATAATGTGTGGGGGCCACTATGGGCATATAATACTATGTGGGGGCCATGGTGAAGCATATAATGCTGTGTGGGGTCCACGGTGGAGCATATATTACTGTGTGGGGGCCACTGCGAAGCATATGATACTGTGTGGGGGCTAGTGTGGAGCATATAATACTGTGTGGGGGCCACTGTGGAGCATATAATACTGTGTGGGGGCCACTGTGGGCATATAATACTGTGTGGGGGCCACTGTGAAGCATATGATACTGTGTTGGGCCACTGTGGAGCATATAATACTGTGTGGGGGCCTTCTGTGGGCATATGATACTGTGACTGTGTGGGGGCCACTGTGGAGCATATGATACTGTGTGGCGGTCACTGTGGAGTGGCACTATTAACAGTATTAGGCCCTGTTCACACGGTGGAATCTGGCACTGATTTTGCAGTGGATTTCGCCCCTAAATCAGCAGCAGATTCCTCCCTCATTCTGCCTCCTATTGAAACTAATTGGAGCAGGAAACTGGAATGTAAGATGGGGAAATAGCCTTCATGTTGTGAGTGTACCTGTTTCTGTAGATAAGTTTATTTTTTTTTTATAAACTGACATTTGTTTGTTTGACCACAAGAGGCCACTTTTACCTCAGAAATGGGAAGGACTGTAATTCTGTAATTCCCTGGAGTAGTGACGTGGAGACCCTGTTCTGCAGAGGTGGTACAAGAAGGAGCAGAGTGTGTGTGGCAGCCATCTTAGGAGTGTGCTTTTGAGCTTTTAGAAGAAGGACTGAAGTGAGAGGAAAAAGATTCCTAAGGGATCAGAGATATTACAAGGGGGTGCTGAAGCAGAGACTGTTCCAGGGTTTGTTCAAACAGCATCCTAAATTGAAGATTGCTGTCAAGGACCCGGATGAGAAGTGGCCCTGTCAGTGAGATCACATGTTTTCTGGATGAGCCCCGCTTCCAGCTTCTCCAGACCAAGGCGAAAAGGTACACAACAAAGCTGGTTCAGTAAGATAAGTAATCGTGCACGCACCGCATTACAGTGTTTTGCTTGGGACTGAGTAAGGGCTTGTAGTTAGACTAGTTAGGCATACTCATCTTCACAGGCCACACTACTGGTGAGTTATCTACCTATTCGGTAGTAAGGACTAAGACTCAGAGAGTTCTATAGACTTGTAACTCCCAGAGAGGAGCTTCTGAGGAAGTCTAGAAGCGACATCTTATACATTGTCACATTTCTTTTGCTTGCAAGCTGACCTACTATTATACAGTGCCTTGCGAAAGTATTCGGCCCCCTTGAACTTTTCAACCTTTTGCCACATTTCAGGCTTCAAACATAAGGAGATAAAATTTTAATTTTTTGGTGAAGAATCAACAACAAGTGGGACACAATCGTGAAGTAGAGTGAAATTTATTGGTTATTTTAAACTATTGTAAAAAATAAAAAACTGAAAAGTGGGGCGTGCAATATTATTCGGCCCCTTTACTTTCAGTGCAGCAAACTCACTCCAGACGTTCAGTAAGGATCTCTGAATGATCCAATGTTGTCCTAAATGACTGATGATGATAAATATAATCCACCTGTGTGTAATCAAGTCTCCGTATAAATGCACCTGCTCTGTGATAGTCTCAGGGTTCTGTTTAAAGCGCAGAGAGCATCATGAAGACCAAGGAACACACCAGGCAGGTCCGTGATACTGTTGTGGAGAAGTTTAAAGCTGGATTTGGATACAAAAAGATTTCCCAAACTTTAAACATCTCAAGGAGCACTGTGCAAGCGATCATATTGAAATGGAAGGAGTATCAGACCACTGCATATCTACCAAGACCCGGCCGTCCCTCTAAACTTTCATCTCAAACAAGGAGAAGACTGATCAGAGATGCAGCCAAGAGGCCCATGATCACTCTGGATGAACTGCAGAGATCTACAGCTGAGGTGGGAGAGTTTGTCCATAAGACAACAATCAGTCGTACACTGCACAAATCTGGCCTTTATGGAAGAGTGGCAAGAAGAAAGCCATTTCTCAAAGATATCCATAAAAAGTCTCGTTTAAAGTTTGTCACAAGCCACCTGAGAGACACACCAAACATGTGGAAGAAGTTGTTCTGGTCAGATGAAACCAAAATCGAATTTTTTGGCCACAATGCAAAACGATATGTTTGGCGTAAAAGCAACACAGCTCATCACCCTGAACACACCATCCCCACTGTCAAACATGGTGGTGGCAGCATCATGGTTTGGGCCTGCTTTTCTTCAGCAGGGACAGGGAAGATGGTTAAAATTGATGGGAAGATGGATGGAGCCAAATACAGGACCATTCTGGAAGAAAACCTGTTGGAGTCTGCAAAAGACCTGAGACTGGGACGGAGATTTATCTTCCAACAAGACAATGATCCCAAACATAAAGCAAAATCTACAATGGAATGGTTCACAAATAAACGTATCCAGGTGTTAGAATGGCCAAGTCAAAGTCCAGACCTGAATCCAATCGAGAATCTGTGGAAAGATCTGAAAAATGCTGTTCACAAACGCTCTCCATCCAACCTCACTGAGCTCGAGCTGTTTTCCAACGAAGAATGGGCAAGAATTTCAGTCTCTTGATGTGCAAAACTGATAGAGACATACCCCAAGCGACTTGCAGCTGTAATCGCAGCAAAAGGTGGCACTACAAAGTATTAACTTAAGGGGGCCGAATAATTTGGCACGCCCCACTTTTCAGTTTTTTATTTTTTACAAATATCCAATAAATTTCGTTCCACTTCACGATTGTGTCCCACTTGTTGTTGATTCTTCACCAAAAAATTAAAATTTTATATCCTTATGTTTGAAGCCTGAAATGTGGCAAAAGGTTGAAAAGTTCAAGGGGGCCGAATACTTTCGCAAGGCACTGTATTTACTCGGTTGTACTTTGTGGGGAATAGGGGTATTTTGATAAGTTTGTAAGCTCTAGTGTTATACCGCCGGTGCCCCTATCACACTCACTGAATTGTTCCTTTGACTAGGGTGATAAAAAGGTAACAAGCAGCTGGTTAGTTGCAGCCTGCAGATAGGTAAATGCTTGAAGTGTTTTGGAGCTGCACATGAGAAGGCACCGCGTTGTACAACACCAGGGCCTCAGCTTATTGGCTGAGTGTATGTAAATAGTTGAGAGTGTTTTTTTGGTGAAGAGGTGTTATTACACAAAGTAAAATCTTGTTTTTTTTACTAAATTGATTTGGAGTCGCTTTCTTTGTTCGTGACTTCGCTGTATCCTGGGGAGCCCACCCCGATACACGGCTTACAGGAAAAAAAAAAGTGTCCTGCTGAATCTTGCCGCAGATTCTGCAGCTGATTCGGAGGCCGCGGCTTGAGACTCCCTACTGGTTAGACTCATTCATGTGGGCCTAATCAGCGGTGGAAGCCACAACAGAATACTGATACTCTGCACCATGATCCAGGGGCAGAAAATAAAGAGGAATCCAGGGCAGATGTCCGCCTCAAATTCCTCTTTACTTTACGATGTCTAAACAGGTTGTATCAACGTGTATGGAATGGACTATATTACAGTCCACTCCAGTAGGTCTCCCTCAGAAAAAAACACCCAATTTTGATTGTTTTTGCTGCAGTGTGCATGAGTTACTCCAAAAGGGGCCCACTGAGGCTCTGTCTCCCAAGGGCCCACACAAACCTGGAGCTGGCCCTGACTGTGGGAAAAAACGCAATGCATCATGTTTTTTTCCCGCAGTTTTTCACAGAAAGTCTGCAGTGTTTGCTTATTCATCCGGTGATTGGCTAATTTCAGCAGGGCAAAAAATAATTGTCTGTTGGCAGCTCATCGCCCTGCCTAATAAGGGTCCTGCTGCTGAAGGACAATGAAAGTATATGCCGACCGAGCATGGTCTCTGCATTGGCCTTGTTCAGAAATATCACCCAGTCTAATAAGACCTTAAACTGCCAAAAGACAACTTTCTCCTTTACAGACACCATGGGTGACAACATATCTTCCTTCAGATTAAAGGACCAGCATGCCGTAATTCAAACATCTGACATTTTTTTTTCACTTCTGTTGTTGGGGTAGATTTGCGACACCTCCAAACACATTAAATGGCTGCCTAATGCTGAAAAAATCGTCAAGTTCGACTGACAGTATAGAAAATTTCCTACCCCCCCATGATCCCAACTGCATGCCACCTGTCCCCAGTGCTGAAAACCTCCAGAGCCATTCACAGCCATACATGTGACTGATATCAGCCTTTCCCCTTTATATCACCCCTGCACTGTTTTAATCTCACACGCTATTACCCAGCTTCCCCTGCAGTGATTTTGGTAATAAGTTTAGAAGATTGCACTTTGAGCAGTTTCTTTGTGCATACCTGCTTTCTGCCACCACTTCCTTGGGCTGTAAATTTATACTTGGCTCCTAGTCTCACATTTTGTCTTATTTTTAATGCAATTCCACTTTAAATTCTTTTCACAAATGACACGCAGAACAGGTTTTTCTGGTAAGAGGTGACTCGGTGCAAGAACTATAATCTGACAGCAAGACCGTCAGCGCTGAATGTGCGGCCCCGGAGCCCAGCAGCTACATGAGTCAGTCCATCCGCTGCCTCCGGCTGGCCATAACAATGGGCGATTCAGCCCATGCCAAAGCCTCTTGTCCATGTGAGTACAGTACCAGCATCGTACAAGCAGGCAAGAAGTATACCCACAGCGACATGTAAACCTAAGTGACATTTTCTCTGAAGTGAGAAGCAGCTGAAGATTCATACACCTTATGATATTGTAATGATTTCAGAGATATATGTCATTGTAAAGTATTACGGAAAGACTCAGGACTGTATAACTAATGATTAAGACTATCTATCTATGAAGTCCACTGATTCTCAGGATACATATTGCCTTGTCACCTTCTGGCATAAATGGCTTGTCTGAGGAGCTTACAATTCATATGTAATTTATATCCTTGACACTGTATAACGTATGTGCCGTCTGCTGTTCGATTAGTGTGGGATGTCAGGGAAGCAGATGGCGCCTCATCCCCATGTATCTCCACACACAACATATGCCGCAGAGTCTATTGAATAAAAATAAACTCTCATACCCAGAAGCTAACCATCTAATGCAGCAAAACATGGTGCACTAACCAATGTGATTTACATAGGATAGAGATATGAAGCATCAGTGCCCACTGAAGAAGTTTCCGTCTGATAAATGCAGTAGGGACAAATTCACCTGATCCACATAGACCCTAATGGACAAATTGTTTTGAGAATGATTCGCTAGTTCTAATAAAAACAAATCACAGAATGGAAATCACTTCATCCGATAAATCTGGAGAGTTACTGGATTGGGAGTCAATTCTCACTACTTGTTCTACTCAGTGATCTCAGATGTGAATTGAAACAGTTAATGATAGGGGGGGGGGGGGGGGGGGGGGGGGGGAGAACTTGGTGCACAGAGCCTCACTCACCTGAGCCTCAAACTTGTCCAGAAACCGTGCCCCCGACCACATAAATGTCCTTACCTTGTCCAGACCAATTCACAACTTTCCCCTATTCCAGCCAAGAAAGAGGTGCACTCACCCTGAGCCCCGCAGAGCCTCGTCTGTGCTGTGCAGAACACTGTGTGTGTGGGGTGAGGTATGCATTGTGCATGCTTGAGCAAAGAGCCGTCATTCAGGGGAGGATTCATTCCTTTTCATGTGAGTGTGGGGAGGGCACAAACTGGAGAGAATAATGGAAGAGGAAGAGAAAGAACAGGAGGGGGCTCTGCCCAGAGGTCTCCGCTCTGCAGAGTGTAAGCTCTTGGGCCCAGTTCCTCTGACTTTTATTTTCTGCCTCCTACAAAATGTTCTGCACAATGAAGTGAGAATAATCTAATAGATGTGAATAGTAACTAGAGAAGGAAACAAGGCAAAGATGATAAAAAGAGCAAAGATGAGCAGTAACTGGAGCAGCCGCAATCCCAATACATCACACCCCGAACACAAACTGTGACCGGAAAACCTGCAGGGGCAAAAGTCACCCGAGTAAATGTGAGGACCCGCCTCAGGCAAACATCTGACACACAGTAGGCAGGTACAGAGCCGAAGACACTGACACATATAATGGGTGCAGCACCCAGGTCCTGGAGCAGAGAGCCCAAAGACTATATGACACACCAGTTTTCACATGGCACATGGTAGGTAGGGGACCATATACAGATTTTGCATTGGAGTCCATATGTTTCAGGTTACACCTGTGGAGGCAGATAAAGCTGAGGATACTTGGTGACAGGGAACACAGAGGTTAGATTTTTCAAAGCATCTTAACAAACTGTCAGTCAGGCAGAGTGCAAGCCCTTGGGACCGGTGAAGCTCTTGAAGCCAGACCCAGAAAAGATAAAAAAAAAGTACAATTTATACAGTACTGGAACATCCCTGTGCAGATGTCCCTGGGCCAAACTTTTCTGACCACAGCAAAAATCAGTTTACCCTTATGTTTAGTTATATATTATAGTTTTCTGTGTCTTCCCACAGTTCCATGCTATGCAACAGTCTGTTATCTAAGGGTAAATTCACATGGTGGAAAGTGAAAAGGAATTTAAAATGGATTTCTGCTTCAAATTCTTCTCCACTTTCTGGCTCTCCATCTTTTCGAGACTTTTACCCGTTCGTTAGGCTTAGATGAATGGACCTAGGCAGTGAAGTGTCTCACACCACGGATTCTGAAGCTGAATCAGCCATGGAATTTGCAGCAAGATTAAGCATATATTTTCAGTTTCTTATTTCAGTCCTACTTCTTCATAGCAATACATATTTCTGTGCTATGCAGGAGAGTGCCACTGTGATGGTGCCACTAGTGGTCTTTTTCAATGATCTGTACCATTTACAACTACATAAACATAACATCACACAAGAGGATGACTGAGGAGCTGCTCAAACATAATGAGACTGATAATAGATGCCCGTATTACAAGGTTGGGTTTAGACTTTGCTTTTATACATAAAAACACATTTAAAAATGCATATATTTTCCAAAAATGCATGCATTTTTACCATAAAGAACAACATGCAAACTCAGCTTAAGCATGACTGCTCACTATTGGTTACATTAGCCATTAAGATTAGTTAAAGCGTGAGCTGAAGGACCGTGGACTCTATAATAAACCCTCCAGTAAGCATAACAGAACACATCCACTTACAGCTCCTTACTAACCTTCCAACCATCTGTATTGCTCCAGCTGCTTTGTACATTCCTGTTCTGGCCTGTCCTGTCTGCTGCGGAGTCTGAGCTTAGGTTCTAGTGTCTGCAAAGACGTAATGTACAAGTCTCTGCCTGCAGAGCTAACTATTGTTCTTCATATAAGGCGCAGCTATTAGGGCCCAAATCACAAGTACATGTATATATCAGAGAAGGAGTGAGCTCTATAGCTAGTTTGACAAAAGGGCACTCATCAGAAACACAAGTTCTTAACTACAATGTTACAGGTTACATATAATCTACATAAACAGCAGAGGCACTAAATATATATGACATTACTGATCCTGTGTAATATTCTATGTTATACTCCACAGTTGTATTCACTATTCTGCTGCTGGAGTCACTTTTGGGGGGAATTTTTTAAGACTGGCTTTCCCTATGCAAGTCTTAACAAAGTCCCTGACTGTCTGAATTATTAAGAGGCTCAGCACACTCTTTGCCCGGCCTGCTTTGATCTGTGTCCCATTCCTCCCCCTTTCAGAAAAATTGCCAAGTGAGGCGCAGAACAAATGATGTGGCGCATCTTTGGTGCTGAAAAGGACCTTGTGCCAAAGATGTGCTACAATAAACACCCATCTTTGCCAGAAAACTGACATAGTTGGTTTAATAAATTTCCCCCATTATTGTGTCCATACACAGTAGGATAAATAACGTAAGTACTCAATGACTCCGCTGTTTATGGAGATTCTTTCTTCATCTAAACTGTATAATGGAGTTCATTGGAGACTAAGGCTTAAAAAAAAATCACGCATACTGATATATAGAGCAACAATAAAGCTAAACTAACTGCCAAAAACTGGCAGGATGAGTAGTACATAAATGGGGAAAGTTTTGCAGCAGTTGTGTCCCAATTCTATCATGGATTTACTGTCCCGATGTTGCTGTGCACAGTGAATTTCTGTGGGTGCAACTTGAATCAAAGTTGTCATCTGTCCCAGACCTGAAGCTCCAGATGAGAGCTGATGCCAATGCATCATCCCTCCATGTGACATAGACTTTGTATGCCCCTGGTGTATTGATCGGATGTTGGCAGAGGTTATTACCTGGGAGCTCTCTCATGGTGTCCAGTTGTCCTGTCCTGTGTTTGCTCTATGACAGAGACTACAGCTTTCACAGGTCTACACACTAGTGATGGAGCAAAGACCCCCTTCCCCCTTCAGAATAAACCAGTCCCCTCACCCCCACCTTCCAGCTCCACCCCAGTCACTTGTCTGTAATGATTCACTCTGCAGGGAAGAGTACCCCCCTCTTCCCACACCTGTTCCTTACATTCCTCTTGCCAGCTGTACTACACATGTACATATGATGCACACATCTGTAGTAGTCACAGTCAAAACAAACATGACCTGATTCACCTCACCACACAATACGCATGACCTGACTTATCTTGACACACAGCATGGATTACCTGGTTTACCCTGTCATTAAACATTACACACATCACCCAGCTCACCCCACCACACACGACATGGTTCACCCTGTCCCTGACATATAAAACACTTGCCCTAGGTTACCCTGCCACACAATACACATGGCCCAGCTCACCCAACTACACAACATACATGGCATAGTTCACCCTGACATACAAAACACCTGACCAAGCCTACCCTGCCACACAACACACATGGCCCATGTTACCCTGACACACAGCACACCTGACCCCACTGAGCCCTGGATTGTTCATACATGACCAAGGCATCTTGACACGTGACAACAGCTGCCGATCATACACATCGCTGCTCTCTACAGAAAAAAATCTCTCAGGGATCTTAGCTGTTTTCCCTTCAATAACCAAATACAAAGCCGTGAGGGAGTTGTGTTCCAGGCCTCACAATGCTCAGCAGCATTGGATACAGCAAAGCAGAGACTTCCAGCAGGATCCAGGCCAGAACCCATTGTTTCCAGTGCTCCTGACATCACACATTGTTGCTGGGGGCCCTCTCTAGCTCCTATGCACCATCCTGCCCTTGCAGCTGCCCCTATTCCAGACCACCAGATCCGGAGTCAGTTTTATGTTGGGGACAATATTAAATATATTCTGTATCAACCTGACACCTCTGCTCTAAAAAGGAGGCATTGTATTAGTGGATCAGGAAACATCGGGGGATGCAGTACTAACACAGATACAACAAAGCAACCTGTACAGCATTCACAAAGCTAGAAACATAAGCCTAAAAACACTGATAACAGGGAACAATAGATTTTTTTCAACTGTACTAGTGGAAGGTTATCTTAAAGGACCAGTGTCCAGTCACATGTAAATAAATCTCTGTATTAGGAAAAGTTCTGCAGCTTCCTAATAGACTTGACTATAGTGTGTGAAAAAAAAAGTTTGGCACCGATTTATCATGCCTTGTACACTAGTTTTCTGGTGTACAAGGTATGTCAAAATTTGTAATTTTTGGCATGCAGCTGTATTTGCTCCAAAAAACTTTTCTTTGTTTGTGCTGCGCTTACCACTTTTTAAAAAAGTTGATGGGCTGTGGAAGAGAGAGGGGGTGGGATTTCACAGCCCAACGAATTTAACACTATTTGCACCAGAAAACTATAGCAAATAATGATTTAGATTTCTGGGGCATGGACCACCTTACATGCACCAAAATTAAGAGCCGCATACCTCTTAGTACTTTTGGTACATGTCACTCCAGAGTGGCCATTCATAAAGACTGCAATATTAAATGCCAGTCTTCATAAATCTGCCCTTTTCTGACTCCTTTCTTCACTATTTGCAAGATCTCTGTTGAGACTATAGACATGTAGCCCTCACAGCTGAGGGTTTGTTACAAAATTCAGCGTAGTCAATCCTGTATGAGCTAAACATATCAACATCACAAATCTCTCTTCTGTTCTAATAGTTTGTTGCAATGTAGTAGTCCAGGCTGTTAAGCTCAGAGAGGATTGAGTAGACTTGCCTAGCAGTGTGAGTAGAACTAAAGACAACCATACAGTTCAGATTTCGGCTGGTGATATGGCAGTTGGATTGATGATGATTCTTTGTACGTAACTAGACTGGTCAGTCAGGCGGGCAGTTTATTGTTAAAAAAGAGGCACAGTTAGCTTTTGTAAGTCAGAAGATGATGGGACAAAAGTAGAACACTGATCATGCCAAACAATGGTATTTTCAACTAACAGCCAGTCAAAAATATCCAGCATGGCTGATCTGTTTTCAGCAAATTTCAGCAGCATGGTGACTCAGTGGTTAGCACTGTTGCCTTGCAGCAATGGAGTCTTGGGTTTGAACCCAGTCAAGGACAACATCAGCATGGATTTTGTATGTTCTCCCCATGCTTACATGAATTTCCTCTGGGTATTCTAGTTTCCTCCCACAATCCAAATACATACTGATAAGGAATGTAGATTGTGAGCTCTACTTGGGACAGTGAATGACAATTATCTGTAAAGTGCTGAAGAATATGTTGGTGCTATATAAATGAGCAAACTAAACAAATAAAGGTGGACAGCCATGAATGACCGTTTGTGACCTCTACATGTCAAACTACTGGCCAGCTTTAGTCAGGAAAGGTTTTCAACATCTACATTTGAACATGGATGTTCATATTCACTTAAAGAACAAAAGTCTATTAGGCTACGTTCACATTTGCACCAGGCAGTCCATCAGAGGACAAGAAGAGTGAAAAAATGGGCCGCAAAATTAGTGGACACAAATGGAGCTCCAGGAACCCCACTGAGTATAATGGGGTTCGTTGGATGTCCGTTTTTTAAAGTGAAATTGCCAGATAGAAAAGCGAGGCTTGTAGCACTTTTTCACATGGCAATTTATGACAGATCTGCATCAGTGCAAATGTGTACTTAGCCTAAGACAGTCACTGACTTTTTCATTATATAATGAAGCTTTACATACAGAACCCTGGACACTAACCGTTTTACTAGTGGGTTTCCTGTAATGTCTCATCATAAGTGCCAATGTGGTGGAAGGGGAAGGGGAGGCTGGGAAAAGCAAGCCATACTGCATGTGTTAGGCCTCATATTATACTACTATATTCACCTAAGTGGTCTGCAGAACCCTGTGTAGAGCTGGTGTCTACCACTATACGGTCACCATACAGTGATAGTGTTGGTATACCTGATTTGTGGGCCAACTTGGACCTGTTTGCCCCCCCTGTGCTAAACCCCTAACTATGTCTCTGACAAGGTGGAAGGGTTCAAGTGAGATTGTGCCCACCAGTTATTTACATGCATGATGTAGGTGAATATACAGATCAAATTTCAGGAAGTGGACAGAACTGAACAGGGAACAATAGCCCACAGTCACATTCATGGCATCTTTTTTCAATGTAAATTATTTGACTTTGCAGGCATGGAAAGGTCATTTATAACAGCGGTCCCCAACCTTTTTTTTGCCACGGCCTGACAGAGGGGGCGGGGTGGGCAGTTTAGGGGCGGGCTTTGGTCATATGGGGGCAGTGTTATACAGTAAACAGCGCTGTACACCGGGGCGTGCTGGCGGGACCTCGGTGTACAGCACTGTAGACCAGGTCCCCACCATTAGCTACGCAGCATATGTCAGGGACCTTATCTACAGCACTGCACAACGAGGTCCCATCAGCACACCCTGGTGTGCAGCACTGTTTGGTGTACTATAGAGAGCGTAAAGGGGGGGATCATGTTTAGTATAGAGCTAGGAGCCACAACACTGTGGCCAGATTGCCGACCCGCGGACCGGCAAAAAGACCCCCAACAGCCTGATCCGCGGACCGGTGGTTGGGGACCCCTGATTTATAACATCTGTGAGTTTAGGGATATAGTATTCATGCAGAATTGATGCAGTTACCTGCAGAGCCTGTCCCAGAGGCAATTCTCACTAGTGGCATCTTCAGTTTGGGTGGTCACCCAGTCTGTGCATGAGGGTCCGATGCTTGTGCTGCTGTCTTCGTAGAAGACCTCTGTGCTGCTCTGAGAATGTAATGGGGAAAGTCTGGACGGACTGTTATCCGGGGATTTCCAAGTTGCTGTTTTTGAGGCTAATAAAAGTAGAATATATCTTTATCAGCTGTTCTTGTCCGTATCTGGGAAAACTGGGTGGCAGACTATAACATGGCCAGCACACAGCTCTCTTAGTGTCCTAACCATCTGCTGATTCAGTGATAATTAGTAGTGTTAAAAAAATAGCAGTGAGGTTAAAAAAGCAAATAAAGCGCAAAATCATTATAAATATAAATGTACTGGAAATACTACACATTCAATTCCAAATCAATACAGTAGCAAAATGTATCCAGTTTGTGTTAATCCTTTACAGAAAGTAAAGAAAAAGGCATATTAGGCTGTTCAAAAAGTAGCTGTACCAGTTAAAATTTAATCTGTAAACTGAAAAAAATGTTTGATATTTCACTTTACTCTGAATTACTTAGCTAATATTTAGTGGCATATCCATTGTTTCTGACAACTGCTTGACATCTGTATTGCATGGAGACAACTAACTTCTGACACCTCTGAACAAATATTCCAGTCCAGGAAGATTGAGGCACAACTCCAACATGCAGAATAACTGTGGAATGTAGTCCATAAACCACATTTTTTATGTCACCCCACACGTTCTCTATGGGATTGAGGTATAGGGATTGGGCAGGCCACTCCAATACCTCAGTCCTGTTTGTCTATAACAAAAATGTTGTTGGTTTACTGGTATGTTTGGGTCATTTCAAAGGCATTTTTTCTTCAGTATAGGGAAACATGATCTTCTCAAGTATTTTGATATAATCAAACTGGTCCATGATCCCTCATATGTAGTAAATAGGTCCAACACCATGGTATAAGAAACATCCCTGTATTATGATTTGTGCACCACCATGCTTTACTGTCTACATAGTGTACTGTGGCTTGAATTCAGTGCCAGGGGATTATCTGACATACTGTCAGCGACCACTAGACCCAAAAAGAAGTTTGCTTTAATCAGTCCACAAAATGTTGCAATATTTCTCTTTAGGTCAGTGATTGTGTTACTTGGTAAATTTTTAACTTATTCAGGATATGTCTTTTTCTCAACAAAAAAAAGCTGGTAACTTGGCTTCACTTCATAGTCTTCTGATGGTAGCAGTAACTGGTAACTTCAGATCTTCTTTGATCTTTCTGGTGGTGATCATTAGCTGAGTCTTTACCAATATTTGGCTATTCTTTGATCCATTTGAACAGTAGTTCTACGCTTCCCTCCACGTCTTTCAGGCTTTGGTTGCCATTTCAAGGCATTTGAGGTAATTGAAATGAACAACCTATAATTTGCTGCACTTCTCTGTATGTTTTTCCCTCTCCAGTCAACTTTTTAATCAAAGTTCATTTTTTATCAGAATAATGTCTGGAATGACCCATTTTCCCCAGTATTACAGGAAATTTACTATAATCAATGTGCAACATTTGCCACCCTCCTACCATGAATAAGGGCCGAAATTGCTCCTTGTTATTCCACAGAATGAGTGACTTCACCAATGTAACTCCTCACTGATATTATTTAGAACAAGCCGCTTTCAATGAATGATTCAGTTACTCAGAATGAGCAGCAGGCATGTCCTCTACTACACTTACAAGTAAATTATGTAGAATTATTACTTCTACCAAAAACATTAATTTATCGGGTTAATGATGTTGGACTGCTATTTTTTAAACACTACTGTATCTCCATATTGCTGCCCTGTTGTAGGGCATGAAGCCAACCATGTGCGTAGCTCGTGGGAGCTGGAGGGACAAGTGCACCAGGGGCATTAACAAAACACTCTGCTCTGACCAGGGTATTTATTTATATACAGGGATATGCCAGTGAACTCACCTTTTCCCAGGTGAAGAAAAGTCTGGCTACCAATCTAGCTAGGTTCCCTTTATATGATCCTCAAAGCAGTCACATACTTGAAGAACCTCATACAGCTTTTCCATAAAAAAAACTGTAGAATACATCACTACCTTTTAGACATGTTGCAGAAAGGATTGCCTGGGGAGTCTCATCAAATTGGACCCAGCAGAAGACATCAGACCTCATGGGACTGGGTTCTACATCTGGGGACTGTGGCCTTGATGTAATATTAATGTTGGGGGCCTCTTGGCCCTCTGGTCTTGATTGAAGTCTTTCAACTTTGTTAAGCATTTGAGAGGGTTTCCTTGATTTGTCCACGGTAACTCGTCCTATAAAATGGACACAACACAGTAACAGAAATCTAATGATGATGAAGTGTGATACCTCCATACTTTTTGGATGGTCAAAGGGACACTTATGGTTCATTTTGTGGAAGACTGATTTTTCTCAAGCATGTCTTTAGAAGTGATTAGTTTTTCATTTAGCATGGAATTACCCAGCCCCAAATGGACTTTTCATACTGATGACCTATCCACAGAATAGATCAATACATCAATATGTAATCTCTGGGAGTCCGACACTGGACCCTGCACAGGTCAGCTGTTCCAGCAGCCTCTAAGTATCGGAAGCTGGTGCAGTGGACAGGGAACATATGCAGGCTGCTCCTATTCAAGTAGTAGGGGTGGTGCTGCTATTTCCTTGAACCAACTCTATGCAGTGGACATGGATGTTGCACCTCTCCTATTACTTCAATAGGAGCATTTGCTTGTGCTTTCTGTCCACTGCAACAGCTTTTACTGCCTAGAGGTGTTGGTACCTGTAACCTCCACCCATTACAGCTATAGCCTTGCCTATAGATGGATCTCCAGCTACAAAACCTACAATTCTGCCCTCGATAACTATAACCAAAGCTATAATAAATGTAACCCCAACTGTAATAGTTATACCACATCCACAATATGAAATGCCTCACCTATAAGATATATAGGGGATCCTAGACTGAGAGAAAATCAGTGTGACTAGATTCATAAGGCTATTAGTGTTTGTTCACTGTCATGGTTACCTTGTAAAGTTGCTTCATTATTAAATGACACCCACTGGGATTTCTGTGTGACCGGCTTTTCGCCCAGTGATGTCATCTTCTCATCTTGCTCCTGGGTTCATAGCAAGAGGCGCTGGAGGGAAAAAAGAAAAGCACTCTCAGAAAAGACAAAACTAGTAATATAGTAGTAAAATAATGAACTACCAAATTATTATTTAATTATTTACATATCCTATGCTGATCCTAAATTGTAATATGTATCATACTTCAGAGATGTACTCCCGATTCTGTTGGTGGAGTCATTGTGCATGCCCATTACATTACACATCTGTACAGATGCCTGTATTATATAGTACTCCACAGCTGCACTCAGTATTTCGGTTGCAGTCATTGTGTACATACCTGACATTACTTATCTTGAACTAATTCTGAGTTACATTTTGTATTATACTTTAGAGCTGTACTCACTATTCTGCTGTTGTAGTCTTTGTGTACATTTCTGATGTTACTTATCCTGTACTAATTCCTTACATTTTGTGTTATACTCCAGAGCTGTACTCATTTTGCTGGTAGAATCATTGTGTACATACATTACCTATATTGTACTGATCATTTTGGCCTGTAGTGAATGCAGCTCTGAAGCTTTATAATCTGCTGGTGGAGTCAATGTGTACATACGCTACATTGCTTATACTGTTCCTGATTTACAGCCTGCATTTTACTCTAGAGCTGCACTCACCTTTCTGTCGGTGTAGCCACTGTATACATTTTACATACTTATATTACGTATCCTGAATTATACTCCTAAACTGCACTTGATACTCTGCTCTTTTATTCTATGTTTAATGTGATATGATATTTAGAAGTATAATATAGAATAGTATGGTAAACCAATGACATGTATAGTAGTGTTCTGCAATGCAGTACAGATTATTATGACAGAACACAATTTGGTATGTAGTAAATAACTAGATATGTAGTAGTCGGATGCAGTAATCTAGCATTTTGGTACAGAGTAGTCTATTTGGTACAATATAGTGTAGTACAGATTATACTACAATACAGTATAGTATAGAACAGCATAGTATGGTACAGCATAGTGTTGTATACTGTATGTAGCACAGCACAGTATAGTACAGGTAAAATCTAGTACACTCTAGTACAATATGCTACAGGAAGTTTTTATCTCACCTCAACTTCTCTTTTCATATTGAGACACGTCAGTACTTCTCTATAATGTCCTATATGATCTGGTTGAAGCCTCTGAGAGAGACTAGGAGCATTAGATGAGAAGATTCTCCTCTACTTTCTGTGTGCAGTGTATGGTACACATCATAGCAGCTATTCTTCATCCAGCACCTCAGGGAGAACTGAAAATCAGAGATAAAACCTGTGTAAGGGAAAACTGCTAAAATGCAGGTAACATAATGTGATAGGGGGTGCAGAGGTAGCAGTTGCTACATGGCCTTGGAACCTGAAGCATCCCTGGAGGTCCCTCTTCCACATACAGTAAAATATATCAATATTCTAAATGATACATTGTAGGTGGGGCGCCATTACTACCTCTGTGTAGTACTGATCTATGTAAAGGTTGTTGAAAGGCTAGGCACGCTTTAAAGGTTGGGAGGTCTTCCCCTTGTCATTATTGTGATGATTCTGCCTAAATATGGCCATAACTCAGCTATATTTTGGTCTCTGGGTATAGGATATCCCCTCTTCCTTGCTTGCGTACTGTGTGCGGCTACAAGCCTAGGTGCATATTGGCAGTGGCGTCTGGGCTGGAACAATAGGGCTCCATTGTATTCCTATACAGCCCTGGATGATCAAACAATAGTGCATTGTTCAAGCCTGGGCTGTTGATCAGATATGACTGATAACAGGGTATCAATTCACTTTGTCTCATCTACATACAAAGGGTCTGAACGTGATTGAATTAACTCATCAGAGGTACTGTCGCTGGTGACCTCATTCTGGGAGGGGGCATAAAGGGTATAAAAGATGAGGTAAGAGGTCTGTGGGAGGAGATTATGCAGGAGATTACACTATGGAGATCATGCTATGAAGACCGTGCTGGGATTATGCTACAGAGTTGTTACAGACAGACCATGAGGAGATTTTTGTGATTGACTATTGGACTAATGCTGAGAGACTGTGAAGAGCATGCAGGCGGGATTATCGTTCTGATGCCACATGCTAGGAGTTAATGCCACCTGCTAAAAAGCCTCCACTGGTGACTCACACATGCCATGTGTGAGTGTTGGACTATAGAACCACATCAAGGACATGTGTGGTAAAGTAATCATTTCACCTTTAATCCCTTTTATTTTATTTGTACTGTATCTTGCAACTAGTAACTGTTAATGCTTGCATATATCTGCATATCTGTTCTGATCTGTATATGTTAGATTTTAATACCGACCCATTTAGGGGTTAATAAATATATAAAATTTAGAAGGCTTGTCTTGTATTTATCTGGTGAACCCGGCACTCACTGGCGGTGAGTGTGGTTTTTATATGAAAGAGGACTCAGGGTGTGGCCAAAGCGGTTTGGCGCACGGAGGATCTTTCACAATTATGATCCAACATCACATTTCCTGTGGGGGTTTGAGATTAAAAGGACATTTTTAAAATAATGTGTTTCACCAGATTCACTAAGATTTTAATGTGTTCACACGCAGAAGGTTCTTTTCACTATAGACATGCTCAAATTTTACAAAATGTGCAACAGATAAGAGAAGTGATTTGACTGATGCCAGTTGATCAGCTGATTGCTGTGAGTACAGCATCTGGCACCCTCGGCAAACTGATCATTTTGCCAGGGAAAGCTATGGCCAAAAACACAGTATCTGTGGCAGTGAAATAGAGCATTACATGGCTGCCATTCAGATGAATGATCAACCATCATAATACAAAGACAGCATGATTTCGACATAGTAGGGTACATTCCCTCTATGATATTCATATACCCTAATAGGATTCCCTGCAATATCTGTGACATAGCCATAATATACTGCAGATATTTTCCTTATAATTATATGAATTAGGTTTCAGCATCAGAAATATGTAATAAATGGATATTAAGGTATATAGTTTGGGGGATGTGACCATACTGTGCAGTGTTGGAGCGCCATTTCACTGATCATCTGAGGTACAAGAAAGGTTTTGTGTATTTCAGTGATTTGTTTGCTATTTTGAAAACTCAGGCCAAGAGAATTCAGAAAATTCTCTTAATTTTTTTCTCTTGTCTATAATCAATGTGTAGGGGGGTCATTGCTCCACCCCAGGCTCCTGGGACCCTGCTCCAGCAAATATTACAAAGGTTTCTGTAAATACTGTAAATCTCTCATCATATTCAGTGAGCAGTGGCAAATTTTACTGTATACAGCATAATGTATCACCTACTGTAAATGATATGACTACTGCAAACCACCAAATATCCCTGATCTTATTAAGGCTGAGACTATATTCATTTATGGGGAACCTCAGCAAACAAATTGTGCAACACAGAGAAGAAGCAGGTTAGATGGAGTAGTAAATAAATATATATAAAATTGCAAAAACCCTCCTGAAAATGTCACTTTTTTTTTGCAGACTTTCAATTTATGGCTTAAATAAATATAGCTGGTACATAACTCCAGTGCCTTATGAGCATTTTAACCCTCTAGTAATCTAATGCATTTAAGCCTTAAACCAGTAACATTTTATCCTTCTCTGCGTCCCCACTTTCATAACTTTTTACATTTTATTTCAGTATAGCTTTACAAGACTTTGTATTTTGTGGGTACATATGACCTTTTGATCAGTTTTTATTACTTTTCATTTTTGAGAGGTGAGATAAATAAATTCTGGCATGTGAATTTTAATGTTTATGGCATTTATCATGTAGAATAAATAACATACTAATTTTATTTTAGAGGTTGTTATGGATGTGGTGATACCAATTTTGTGTTTGTTTTTTTTCTTTCAATAACAAAGGAAAAGAAAATCTATTTTTTTACTTTTCTCTTCTGTTAAATGACTTAGTTGCTATGGTTAGCATTGACCACATCATATAAGGGGTTGGCAAATATGATTTCTGATTGATAATTGGGGTGATATCAAGGGGTATCTAAAGCAATGGTGTGTTCACACAGCGGAAAATGAAAATCATTTTCCACTGCCGGAATTTTCGCCATGGTCTGCCGCGACGGGATGCCAATGCAGTGCATCAGCATTCCGTCGCAGCATCCCGCTCCTGATTAGGCCCGGATGAATGGGCCTAATCAGGAGCGCGTCTCGAGCCGCGGACACAGCGGGCGGAATCCGCAGCAAGATAGGTCATGTCGCTTTTTTTTTCCCGCTAGCGGAAAAAAGCCGATAGAGGAAAAAAGAACGCTACTGACTCCCATTGAAATGAATGGGAGAAGTTTTTTCAGGCAGATTTTGAGGCGTCAAAATCCGCTGCCAAAAAACTCCGTGTGAACACAGCCTAACAGTGACAGGAGAATAAAAAAATACTTCTCCTTTCCTTGCAGAGGGTGGCTCCAGAGTTAGAACAGTTTAAAGTGTCCTTGAACATATCCTGCTCAGGGTAAACTGTAATGCACTTAATAATAACTGTAATGTCCTGCTCAAACCTCATGCAAGGTTTGTTTAGAAGTGTGTGTGTGTGTATTGGGGGTTAAATACGCCATATGTTTTGCCAGCCTTTCTCTACAAACTAGACTGACCAAACATAACCCTGCAGGATTGGAACACTACCTTCTCAGCTAACTACAAAGAACTGTCTACTTTTGGCATTAGGTCCAAAGGAACCCTGGGCTTTACTGGTACATGAACTGAATGTACTGGTTTTCTTTGTCCTACTTTAAGAAAGACTGTCGTCAGAATATAACACATCAACCCAGCTCTCCAGTTCAGGATCACCTCAATCAAACAGTGTTTTCCCCTTGTGAATCGCTGCCTCTGTTACTGAGATAGCATTGTTTTTGTCAATATGCAAATGAGCTCATTAGAGCAATGAGGGCGTTGCCGTTGCTCCAAAGAGTTAAGCAGCAACACCCTCATTGGTCCAAGGAGATGATTTGCGTATTTACAAAAACTATATCTTGGCATGGAGGAACCGATTCACAAGAGGATACACCATCAGATTAATATGCTTGGTTTTGGTGACAGACTCCCTTTAAAGGGAATGTGCCATCAGAAAATAACCTATTTTTTTATCAAATGTTTATGTCTTCATATCTTGATAGGTAAGTACATTTCTGTGGGTAAAACTGCAGCACCATACAGTTACATTAAATTAACAGGCAAATCAACATTGGGATAAGCACCATGAGAGATACAAGAGTGGATGTTTGAACAGAGTATGTCTGTTACAGAGTATCAAAATGGCAAGATGAGGGAACAAAGCCACATATTATGAGGAAGAGATGTTAGAGAGAATGTCTACTCCCTTTCACTGTAATGGGGTAACTCAGTAAAAAATTATGGAGAATTCATACTTGGGATTGCCTTTAACTTTGATATTTTGGATTACTCTTGGGAGTCATGTTAGGAAAGAGTTCCCCTTTATCTTAGGAAACCTATATAAAACTATTGTAAGAAGTAACTTAAAAAGGACCTTTCACCACCTCCACCAATTCAGGTTTCTTAGCATCTGTTAATAGACGCAGCTTCACTAATTCCAGCGCAGTTGGAAATTTTTCTCTAGCCCCCACCATTCCCAAGCAACAAGTGCAGCTAGTTTTGGTGCTTGATGTGCTATTTAAGCTCTGTAAGGGCAGTGTCAGGCAGGGGTTGTGATTCAGAGCTCCAATCAGAGGCAGCCAATGTCAGAGCTCAGAATCACGCCCCCTTGCCTGCTCCTGCCTGACTCCACCCTCCTGACAGTACAGAGCCTAACTAGTATATCACTAAAAGTAACAGCACTGATTGCTCGGGAATGGAGGAGGCTAGAGAAAAAATTCCAACTGCACCGGAATCAGTGGAATAGAGCCTATTCATTGATGTAATGAGCTGAACTTGTTGGAGGTGGTGATTGGTCCTCTTTAAGGCTGAGGCCTCATGTTGTGGAAACACGGTGTTTTTGACTACTGCCAAAATGCAGCAGAAAGAAACACTGCATTTCACAGTACCAGCAAAGTGAATGAAATTTTGTTTAATCTCAGACACACAATGTGGCAAAACAGAGCTGCATAAAAGAATTTTTAGTTGTGTTTCACTAAGTTTGGCCTTAGATTAAAATGTAGATTTTGGACAGAGCTTAGGCATCTGTTATAGGAAATCCTATTTTTCCACCCACATACAGAAGAGATGGATTTCTAAGCTATACTCAAATGCAAAGGATAAATCTATACCAACTCTTACAAGGGAACAACATGAAACCCAATATAAGCTCTGGTTAGGTGGGAATATAGAAAATAACTGACTTTTAATTTAACAGTTCAATCAGCTAGAGTTTCTTTGTAATAATAATAATAATAAAAAAAAATAGCAGACGAATATATTAGAGGATCTATCAGTGCTGGAATCAGCTTTAACTAACCCACACCTTCTGCCTTGTTTTATTTCAAGACTTTCCAAAATACTTTAGCAGGAACATATCACTTATTCTTGGTGATGGAGGGTACGTTTGGGCACTTTTTAGGTATTTGGTTGGCATGACTACTGATTGAGCCTTTTTGGCAATCGGTAGTCAAAACAATTAAAGACAGCTTAGATAATCTTACAAATGGCCCAAAAATACTACTGCTAGGAATTTTCCCTATCTCGCTGCCTACAAAACTGTCTACTAAAAAGAAAATTGATTAAGAACATGGTAATTTGGAGCAATACAGGACCATGCCGTATGGTCAGTCATTCTCTTTGGTGTCCATAAAATGTGGAGCTCTAGTACACCCAGAATACCCAGGAAATAACCTTGGCAATAAGGAAAGTACTGCTTTTTAAGCTAGGTTCACACTAGCGTGTGTTCACAATAACAGTGTTACCCACAGAGACCAGCGGACCCCATTGATTATCGGCAGTTTCTGTGACCAATGGAGACTCCAGTGCAGACGTGAAACCAGTCTTACGCTAGGTTCACACTAGTATTTTCCGTTCTTCAGATCTGCCTGGGGACCTGAAGAACGAAAACCTAATCTGCTTAAAATGCGGTTACCTGCAGAAACCTACGGATTCCATAAACTATGGGTTTCTGCCTGAAAGGAGGACTTTTCTCTTTGCATTTTTCAAGCAGATTCGGGGATGGAATCCCCCAACGGAGTTCGAACACTAGTGTGAATCCAGCATTACTCTTGTCTATTTTCATATATGTTCTTTTTTTTTTATAACATTATTTGTAACATATAGGTGCATTTATAAAAAAATAAATAGATAATAATAGTACATTTTATTTATATAGCGCCAACATATTCCGCAGCACTTTACAAATTGTAGGGTTCAAGTACAGACAAAAAGATACATTACAAAGAAATAGTCAATTCACACAATGGGACTGATACATAAGAGAAGAGGTATTGTGCTCTGCCAAAAACATGCAAAAGAGCAGAGTTTGAGAATCGGGATACAAAAGAAGAGGTAGAACTGTTTTTACTTACAAAAGAGTAGTTCCTGAGAATTACACTCAACATACAGGGCAAGAGAAGTGGTACTGTGTAAAGTCACTTTCTAACTATCTCTCTCTATACAGTGCTGGTCAAAAGTATTGGCACCCCTGCAAATCTGTCAGATAATACTCAATTTCTTCCAGAAAATGATTGCAATCACAAATGCTTTGGTAACAATATCTTCATTTATTTTGCTTGCAATGAAAAAACACAAAAGAGAATGAAAAAAAAAGTCAAATCATTGATCATTTTACACAAAACTCCAAAAATGGGCCGGACAAAAGTATTGGCACCCTCAGCCTAATACTTGGTAGCACAACCTTTAGACAAAATAACTGCGAACAACCGCTTCCGGTAACCATCAATGAGTTTCTTACAATGCTCTGCTGGAATTTTAGACCATTCTTCTTTGGCAAATTTCTCCAGGTCCCTGAGATTTGAAGGGTGCCTTCTCCAAACTGCCATTTTGAGATCTCTCCACAGGTGTTCTATGGGATTCAGGTCTGGACTCATTTCTGGCCACTTTAGAAGTCTCCAGTGCTTTCTCTCAAACCATTTTCTAGTGCTTTTTGAAGTGTGTTTTGGGTCATTGTCCTGCTGGAAGACCCATGACCTCTGAGGGAGACCCAGCTTTCTCACACTGGGCCCTACATTATGCTGCAAAATTTGTTGATAGTCTTCAGACTTCATAATGCCATGCACACGGTCAAGCAGTCCAGTGCCAGAGGCAGCAAAGCAACCCCAAAACATCAGGGAACCTCCGCCATGTTTGACTGTAGGGACCGTGTTCTTTTCTTTGAAGGCCTCTTTTTTTCCCCTGTAAACTCTATGTTGATGCCTTTTCCCAAAAAGCTCTACTTTTGTCTCATCTGACCAGAGAACATTCTTCCAAAAAGTTTTTGGCTTTCTCAGGTAAGTTTTGGCCAACTCCAGCCTGACTTTTTTATGTGTCTGGATCAGAAGTGGGGTCTTCCTGGGTATCCTACCATAGAGTCCCTTTTCATTCAGACGCCGACGGATAGTACGGGTTGACACTGTTGTACCCTCGGACTGCAGGGCAGCTAGAACTTGTTTGGATGTTAGTCAAGGTTCTTTAGCCACCATCCGCACAATCTTTCGTTGAAATCTCTGGTCAATTTTTCTTTTCCGTCCACATCTAGGGAGGTTAGCCACAGTGCCATGGGCTTTAAACTTCTTGATGACACTGCGCACGGTAGACACAGGAACATTCAGGTCTTTGGAGATGGACTTGTAGCCTTGAGATTGCTCATGCTTCCTCACAATTTTGCTTCTCAAGTCCTCAGACAGTTCTTTGGTCTTCTTTCTTTTCTCCATGCTCAATGTGGTACACACAAGGACACAGGTTGAGTCAACTTGAATCCATTTCAACTGGCTGCAAATGTGATTTAGTTATTGCCACCACCTGTTATGTGCCACAGGTAAGTAACAGGTGCTGTTAATTACATAAATTAGAGAAGCATCACCTGATTTTTCAAAGGGTGCCAAACTTTTGTCCACCCCTCCCCCCTTTTTATGTTTGGTATGGAATTATATCCAATTTGGCTTTTTGACAATTCTTTTTGTGGTTTTCCATTGAAGACAAATTAAATGAAGATATTATTACCAAAGCATTTGTGATTGCAATCATTTTCTGGAAGAAATTGAGTATTATCTGACAGAATTGCAGGGGTGCCAATACTTTTGGCCAGCACTGTATACAGAATAAGGGTGGATAACAAGAATTATACTCAACAACCAGGACAAGAGAAGTGGTACTGTGTAGAGTAACTCTTTCTCTTTCTCTAGATACAGTGGGGAAAAAAAAGTGTATGCCAAACTTGTGAAGACTTACAGAAAACGTTTGACCTCTGTCATTGCCAACAAAGGATATATAACAAAGTATTGAGATGAACTTTTATTATTGACCAAATACTTATTTTCCACCATAATTAGCAAATACATTCTTTAAAAATCAATGTGATTTTCTGGATTTGTTTTTTCATTTTGTCTCTCATAGTTGAGGTCTACCTATGATGTCAATTACAGGCCTCTCTCATCTTTTTAAGTGGGAGAACTTGCAAAATTGTTGGCTGACTAAATACTTTTTCTTCCCCACTGTATATATATATATATATATATATATATATATATATATATATATATATATATACAGAATAAGGGTGGCTAACAAGAATTATACTTAACAACCAGGACAAGAGAAGTGATACTGCACACTGTAATTCTCTCCAGTTTCCTGGTTTCATGGATGGCTGCACTCATGTCATCCCTGGACAGACTGCTGAAGATAGACCTCACATTGTGGACAGAAAAACCTGCCCCCCCTTCCCCCGACTTTCAAGTCTTATTCTTTACAAACTCTGGAGTAAGAAGAACATTTGACTACAATACTGAAAGATCACATGAGCATGTTCTGAAGTCTTATAAGTGGCCCTAACTACCTAACAATGTGACACTATGCATCATAGTTTTCTGGCGTACATGGGTGTAAATGTGATGCATCTTTGACACATGTCCTTTATTGTAAAACTTTGCTCCTGTGCCTTGCTTGCTACTGTTTACAAAAGTGGGCAGAGCAGGGTCGTGACCAAGGTGGGATGGAGGAGTGGATGTCTTAGTCTGACAAATTTACTATAAATCACACCAGAAAACTGACGAGAGTTGCACCTGAAATTCACAACAGTGCCTGACAGTTCTTTATTTCCATAAAGAGGTCAGAATAATGTTCGACAGATTTCTGTTTTCTACAGAATATATCGCTATGTATCTGTCCAGAGGTAGAGGGTACAGAACAACGTTCTATAGATCTCTAGAGAAGTCAGTGGCAGAGTATATCTCTATGTAGCAGTCAAAACGTAGAGGGGACAGAGCAATGTTCTGCAGATTTCTAGAGAGTTCAATCGTGTAATAATCTGCAGAATATATGCCTATGCATCAGCCAAAAGGCAGATCAATGTATTGCAGACTTCTAGAAAGGTCAGTGGTGTAATAATTTGCAGATATCTAGATCTGCTACCAAACTCTCATGTTAACCATATGGGTTTCAGAATGTGATATTTTCTTACCTGTAGTTCTGCTCAGCCTCTACGTGGGTTGCTGTGTGGGAATAAGCAGTATTTCATGTGTTGGTGATGACAGCTGACTGGATGTAGGGTGTGAGATAACTGGGACTTGATATGTGTGGGCGTATGGAAGACGGATCTCCAGCTCTCCACCTCATAGCAAATGTGTGCTGATAAAGGGGGGGGGGGTGTCCTCACACTCCATGGATAAAATGTTATTACACTACAAGGCAGGGTTCTCCCACATGACTCCCAAAACAGTGTGCTGTAGAGGTGCAGGATTTTCAGAGGATTTTCCTGTCCCTCAGGCTAGTTGCCCCTCCCTAGCATTGCAGTGTCTGTAGAGACTAGGATTTTAAAAGGTGGTTAGTTCCTCCGTGAGATGGTGCCCCTCATGAGCTACAAACCAACTGCAGGGCCAGCTTTATGTATCAAGGTATGTATAACTCTTTATCACTTTCTAATAGATTTTCTGTTTCCATATGTCACCATTTTCAAAATCTCTGTGTGCTGTCAATGAATACAATAATCCATTGTTTACATCCAAAAGCTGAAAACCCATCCTGACCTAGTTCTGCTGCCACGGAGAGTTTAACCTTAAAGCGGAACTTTAATTCAGTGCACTTTCAACTTTGCCAATATGTGCCTGGGTGCCAGAGATATTGATGCCATCAATTTCGTCACCTATATCCCTTTACCGTCAGAAGGGCAGACCTTACAGCCTAGCGTCATCGCTGGGCTGTGAGGAAAGTCCCCCCTGAAAGTACTCCCCCTCCGAGAGTACTGTCAGTATGATGCTAGGCTGTAAGGCCCGCCCTTCTGACAACGAAGGGAGTTAGTTTTGGCACCGATATCTCCAGCACCCGGGCGCATACCAGCAAAGCTGACAGTGTGCTGAATTCAGCTTTCTAGCGGTATATAATACTGCCAGTGTCAGTGGATGTGAAAGGTTCTCTTAAAAGAAGAATTCTATGTATACCAATCGACTATGGTAATAAGCAAACTCATCTGAAGATTTACTTCATTTCAAATTCACACCAAAAACTTATAACTCTGCATCTTGCCAAATATGCTGTTATAAACCTACTATTGAAGAAAACTCCCATGATCTGTCCTGTGCTCCTAACTTCCAACTTGTCTCTAATCTCCCCTTAAACGCCAAATTGTTGGTCCATTGGTTAGTCTAATCTACAATCTTCACTTACAAAAACTCCATTGATCTCCTTACAGCTAAGGCCCGGTTCACATCTGCGTTTGGGTTTCCATTCAGGGAGTCCGCTTGGGGACCCCCGAACGGAAACCTATACACATAAAAAAGTGGTTTACCAGGGAAACCCGCGGACCCCATAAACTGTAATAGGGTCCGTGTGTTTGCCGCTCGGTTTCCGCACAAAACATGCGGAGAGAAAAGTGCTGCTTGCAGGACTTTTCTCTCCGCATGTTTCATGCAGAAACCGAGAGGAAACCACACAGACCCCATTATAGTCTATGGGGTCCACGGGTTTCCCAGGTAAACTGCTTTTTTATGCGTATTATCACCCTTATTAATGACCATCTTGAATACAGTAACTCCCTACTAATCTGTCTTTTACTTACCATCTCCCATCTGCAATTTATGCTAACTACAGGCTCATATTTATCACTCTCATCCACAAAATTCTCCATAGCGCTGCACCACCCTACATCTCCTCCCTGATCTCTGTCTGCCATCCTACCCATGCTCTGTGTTCTGCCACTGATTCAAAACTAACATCCTTCATAATCTATCCCTCCTGTTACCGTGTCCGAGACTTCTCCCAAGTTGCAGCTATGCTCTGGAATGCTCTACGCTGGTCAATGAGATTACTACCTTTCACAGTTTCAAATATGCCCTACACACATCTTTTCAAGATGGTTTATCATAATCCCTAATCTGACTCTTCTACACTTATGCTCCCTAAACAAACTGTTCTGTTTAACCCTCCTTTCTATATTATTCCTCAGACCCTGTTACTCTCTTCTGTCAGCAACTTTGCATGTCAATGCACTTTGTACTTGTACATACATGGACATTAGCTAGTGAGAGGCTTATGCACCTTTATTTGTGTTACCCAGATGGCTGGACCATTGTTCAGGCATTTTTACCTTTTATCGCAACCCTTCTTCCTCATAGATTGTAAGATGTGGGTAACAAGACCCTCACTCCTATTGTTTTAATTGATGATTCAATTATTACTTTTCAATGTCTAGTATTGTCTCTTGCATGTACACTCTCATTTGTAAAGTATTGTGGAATATGTTGGCGCCATATAATCAATAAAATTGATCATTATTATCATTAATAAGGAGTTGACCTAAGTTTACAACATATTCATTATCCACAGCATATGGAAAAAGTTGTATTTTCTGGTGGTCTGATCACTAGGACCCCATGATCATAAAATAGGGGGTTCTTTGTACCCCATCTGAATGCATAAGTGGTTGCACAGGCACGGCTTCTTTATAGGATTGCTGGGTAGTGCACTTGGCTACTCTTTGGCAGTCCACAGAGGCGAATGGAGGAGCAATGCCTGCATGATAACTGTTCCATTCAGACATGGGCACAAAGGACAGGTGTCTGCATCATTCTTATGATCGGTGTGGGTTCCAGTGGTTGGACCCCAACAGATGTACAGCTTAATGACTATCCCAAAACTTGCCACAACCCATTTAATGTAAAGACCCATAAATCTGGATCAATGCCAATCTACTGTGAACTTTGTGGATATCGTTCACCTGCTCTGCTGGAGTGTGTTCATCAAGTGACTGCTTCTAATCTGGTAAAGCAGGATGTGCCAAGCTGGACCCTGGTAGTTGTCAGGATATACTAGAGCAGGTGGGATGCATAAGGTTGGGCTCCTGGCTGCAGTTAGGAAACACCATACTTGGCCTTAGTTCCAGACAGGTTATGCCAGGCTGGGCTGAGGATTTAGGCAAAATATACCATGCTAGACCCTGGCTACTGGCGGAGTGTACCAGGCTGTGGACAGGATATGCCAAACAGGGCCTTTGGCTGCAGTTGGCACTTCTCTGGTTCTTTCATTGCTCTTCTCTTGTTACACAGATTTGCACACTTTCTTATTTGCCTCAATTCCAGAGAAACTGGTTACCATGGAGCCTGCTTCATCCCAGCAACACAACCTCGCAAATCTAAACATCTTTCATCCTAGCTCTAATTGGAAAGTTTACTGAGCTCCGGGGCAGATTCCAAGGTGGCATCATTAACCCCCATCTCTGCTGGAACTAGGCTACTGACCCGTGTAATAACCTGTGTCTTGCTGCTGATATCGCCTGTACTTGCCATCTTCTCGTCATCAGGATACAATTGCTGTGTTAATTGGATGTGATTATATTCTCTTTTCATGACCTTGTCCTAAAGGCAGTGCAGTGACAGGTGAAAACTGGATCCAGTCAGCTATGATCTCATTCTACTAGGCAGGAAGCAACAACCTACCACCTTTGCTGTCTGTCTCTAGAGACTGGTAGAACTCAGTAAGGCTCTATCTTTCCAATGAAGAGCTTCTCCATTGAAACCTTCTGCCACTGTGACCTGAGCAATGTAACCTATGTCTCCAGAGTCTCTGCATATGGAGCCATTGTGTGACCCGTGGGATGAGAATGATCAGGGACATAATATACAGCTGTAAAGACTGAATTGTGTGTGAAAATAAAAGAAGTAAAATATAAAATATGAAAATGACCCCAAGTATAAACGGCCAGATGTGGGGTGGATGGGAGTGTCAAATTCTGGGGCTACAGGTGGCTTAAGAATAAAGTCATGACAGATGCCAAACTTTTACTGTTTCTCCCAGCACAGAATCTCAGACATAGAAGGTATCTTGTAATATACAGATGCTATTTACACCCCACCCCCACTGATGCAATGTCAGCACATGTGGGGCGTCAGTGAACATATCCAAGCATCCATCAGTTACTTCGCTCCCAGGTGGAGGTTCTGTGCCCAGACGTGCCAGTCCTGGCACCAGCTCTACCGTGACTCACGTGTTGCATCCTGAACATAGGTATAGTTACCAGATCTGATGAGGGCCCACAGGATGGGTAACTGTTCATTATCCTAAAATGAGGTTGAAGATGCGGAATAATGACAGGATCATAATAATTGCAGAAAACGTGTCTGCTACAGGTATGTAACAGCAAAAAGGTTCCCCATGTAGGGGTTAATTATATGTGGTCCCACAAAGGATTCAGCAATTCAGTACAATCCACTACTAAACTATAAAAAGTGAATAATAATATAGTTCAGCTGAAATGGAGCCTGCCTTCTAGCCCAGATCTTATGTCAGTACAGCGGCATTATAAGAGGAGCGGTTGCTAATGGTTACTTATGGATGTAAACGTCTCTGCAGGGTCTCAGCGCTGGGAATATATGACACTAAGAGGGTCAGAGAGGTTTCTTCATCTACTGTTACTTATCACAGTCAGTATCTCACCAGACTAAAATGATTGCTTACAGGGAACATTAACTTGTATTCACTTACACTACAGTCAAACTTTCCATGGCCTGAAATGCCTGAAAAATGGAGCAAATAGATTGAAGTCACTTGCACAACAAATGGTGAGAAGACAGATAACATTCATAGTTTATAAGTTGTAACTTCCAGAAACTTTTTTGAACATTACATGTTTCTACCCCATATCTGTGGTCGGTGACTCGAGCTTATGTTTGCATGACATAAGGGGACTGCATCCTATGTTTGATGCCACACTGTTGCTGGTATTTCCTGCTTTCAGGGCCATATAGAGGATATACTCCACCCCCCTAAAACAGCAGATAGATTACAATGTTTACACGACACAATCTAAATTTAGGATCCGAGGTTCAGAAACAGAAATGCTGAAAGGTCAGATGACGCCTCTGGATGATATATTAGGTGTCTGCACTGCAGCCCCACAGGTATAATAAGAACCTGCTGGAATCAAACTGTGTTCACACTTGTGGAAACTGGAACTAGTGGCATCACTTCTACTACTTTTGGAGTTTGAACATGAGTTCCACAATATCTACTGTGCTTTAGTGAATAATCTTCATTTCCTGCTGCTATATAGACATTGGACATAATGTAATTCTGTGCGACTATATTCAGTGATAAAATACAACCCATTATCAACAAAGTAAAAGTTCAAAAAGGCTATGGGTCAGAATGTACCCCAGGAGATCAGATACTGAGGAGGAAGGCATAGGGTACCTCAGCAGAGGTAATAGTAATAGAACAATGGCACCCCACACAAAATAGTTATTGTAGTAATAGTGCATAGGGCAGCCCAGAAGAGGGTTATTGTAATAATTGGACATAAGGTTCCCCCATCAGTGGAGTTATTGTAGTAACAGGAGGAAAGGTATTTCAGAAACAGGGCAGAAGGTACAACAGAAGAGGTTATTCTAGTAATGTAGGAAAGGATACTCAATAAGAGGAGTTACTGTAGTAACCGAGCAGAGGGTAGCCCAGGAAAGGGGTTATTGTGGTACTATAACTGATTGTACCCCTAGCAAAGGGGTTATTGTATTAGTAAAGGGCAATTAAAATTCAGCTGAGGGGTTATTGCAGTACTAGAGCATACGACACCCCAAAAAAGGGGGTAGTATTAGAGTAGAAGGCACCTCACAAAAGGGATTATTGTAGTATTAGAACAAAGAATGCCCAAAAAGAGTTGTAGTAAAAAAAAAGAGAGAATCCAAAAACAGAAGATTTGTAGTAAATGAGCAGAGGGCACCCCAGGAGAGGGGTTACATTAGTAATAGAGTAGAGGGCACACCAGGAGACTACTGTAGTAATAGAGCAGAGGATACAGCAGGACAAGGAAGGTTTGCAGTAATGGGGCAGAGGGCACCCTAGGTGAGTGGTTACTGTAGTAATAAGGCAGAGGACACCCTGTAGTTTATAGAGCAGAAAGTACCCAGGCAACTACACACATCCCACAATACCACTGGCACCATACCTGGCTCTATGCACAGAGATGACTCCTTTCAGCAGAAAACAGACTCCAGAGAGCATAAGATCCAGGGGTGCAGTTATCAGGGGCTGCAATATTAAATGTAAAATGACCAAGGGTGTAGTGATCAAAGGCTGCATGGATTATGGTATATAGTGATTAAGGGAGCAATAATCATGGGGTGCAGTGATTATTGGGTGCAATGATTAGGGGTTCAGGAAGGTACGAGGTCCAAGAAGGCTTGGTATACAACTGCAGTTCCAGGAACAGCTGAGTTTTTCTATGCCAGGGAGACAGGGATGTGCAGGCTCCTCCTGACTTCTCCCTGATTGGTCGCACTACAACATCTTGTCAGCAGGGCTAGTGCTTTAACTCTTAGTGGGAAGAGTGTGATGGGATGTGGGGCTCTGGTATATGATGGCAGCATCATATTTAGTGCAGATAGCAAAGAAGAAGAGGACATTATGGGGCAGTATACGGTCACTATGTGGCAGGACAAAACAGGGAGATGCTACAAGGAACACTTTCTTGATTAAGGGAACACAGCTAGGTTGTGTAACATCAAATAATATAAAGTAAAAATTTGTTTGCAAGGTATTTTAGAGGTGATTTAGATTGTGATTTGTGTGTCATTTAGGAGTCACAGACTGCAAGGGTCTATCACATATTTTTAACATCCGTTTATTGAATTCATTAAATGGACACAGAAAATGTATGTGAAAAATGGATAAAAACGACTTCAAACGGATGGCTATATGTTTACAATGTTACAGAGTCAATGTTAAAAAATGAATCTATTTCTATACCATACTTTGTTGAGCACAAAAGCATAGTATACCACGCCTTTGTGGCCACCAAAAGAAAAAAAATAAACTGCACAGAGAAATGTTTTAGGCTAAGGCCCCACATTGCAGAAATGCAGTCCACTCCTGGCTTTGTCTCAAAAAACCACAACAAAATCTACAACAAAAAAAGCTGCGTTTCCGCAATGTGAGGCCTTAGCTTCAAATGTTTCTTTTTTACTTTGAGGCTGGGCCCCACGTTGTGAATATGATGCAAGTTACATTAACTGCAAAGTGGATGAGATTTTGGCTAATCCCATCCACACCTTGCAGAAAAAAAAAAATCCACAGAGGAAATGGTGAGATTTCAAAAACGCGAGCGTTTTTGTAAATCGCAGCATGTCAATTATACCTACGGAAACGCTGGTGTTTTCCGTATACGTATAATAGAAGCAGAATGTCAGCAGAAGAAAACTCTGTGGAAAAGAACACGATGTGTTTCTCGCTGCGATCTTTTTCACAGCATTTTTCAGCTGTGGCTCGGTACGTGGGGCCTTAGCCTCAAGAGGATGTCCAGGATAATTTTTTTTTTTTTTTTTTTTTTTTAATATTAGGTAAGGGAAGGAGAAAAAAAACAAAAAAACAAAAAACATACTCACCTGTCCCTGGTGCTCAACTGTCTCCCAGCGCAGTCTGGTCCTGCTGTTTTCTTGCATCGGAAGTCCCCACCACATTATAACATCCCTTGTCCCTTTCCTTAGGCTGTGCTAGGAGACACCAGAGCATCAGGGACAGGTGAGTATGTTTTTTTTTTCACCTTCCACGGCCTAATATTTAAAAAAAAAAGGTAACCCTGGATAACTCCTTTAACACTGACGCTGTGTAAACGAATAGCCATCAGTGTTCATCTGTTTTTAACATCCATTGAACGGCTCTAATAAACAGATGTTGAAAATGTGATGTGAATGGACCCTTACTCTAGTAACAAAACCACAATCACAAACATTACTTGTTATGTCTCAGTGCAACCTTGCAATCTCTGTGCTGTGTGAACAGAGATCCAGTGTAGCCCTAAACTTAGATCTTGTGAGCAGGGCCCTCAGTCCCATTGTGTGAATTGACTATTTCTCTGTAATGTACCTTTTTGTCTGTACTTGAACCCTACATTTTGTAAAGTGCTGCGGAATATGTTGGCGCTATATAAATAAAATATATTATTATTATTATTATTATAAGGTCATATATAAAATTAATGAAGTGTAGTCACAATGTACATACATGACATTACAGACATCCTGTACTCATCCTAAATTCCATCTGGTATTATATTCCAGTTGCACTCACTATCCTACTGGTGTACATACATTACATTACCTGTCTTGCACTGCCTTGCATGTGGTATTATACACTAGAGCTGCAATATTCTGCTGGTGGAGTCATAGGTAGCTATACTAATGCAGTGCACCACATTTATTCTATGTTTTAGACACTAGCAATGCCACAACTCACTGGAGAAAACCGAAGGATGGGTGTATTAGTGGCCAGTAACACTCAACAGACTCCTCTAGCCCACATCCAGAGTTGGGGTAGTGTTGAGGGAGCTTGCAGTGTACCTGTTGGTGGAGGTAGTTTTCCCAGGGCACTTCTAGTTGTATAAGTCTTCTACGCTCACTGAGCCAGGTGCATACCTCCCAACTTTCAAAGGACAGAAAGAGGGCCAGAATGTGTGGCACACTGTGCATGCGGTGGCAAATTTAGCTCCACCCACTTCTATGTTGACTCTGCCCATTCTCTCCCATTTTTCTGTATGCCCCCACACAGTATAATGTTCCTACAGTCACCCTAAAATTATAAGCCCCCACATTATAATGTTCCCCTCCAATTGCCCCACAGTATGAAGTCCCTCTCCTGGCGCCCCAGTTTAAACTGGGGGAAACTAGAGGGTGACATTAAACTGTGGGAGTAGTTGGAGGGGACAATAAATTGGGGGCAGCTGGAGCGGGACATTGAGCTGGGTGCAGCTGGAGGGGGACACTGAACCATAGGGTTAGCTGGAGGCTGACATTAAACTGGGGGCAACTAGAGGCGGACATGTCCCCATCCAGCTACTCCCAAGTTTTAATGTTCTCCTCCAGTTACCCCAAGTTTAATGTCCCTTTCCAGTTGCTCCCAGTTTAATGTCCCCGTCCATCTGCCCCTCCAGGTTAATGTCCCCGTCCATCTGCCCCTCCAGTTTAATGTCCCTCTTAATCTCCCCCCCAGTTTAATGTCTCCCTCCATCTGTCCCAAGATTAATGTTACCCCTTAATCTGCCCTAGTTTAATGTCCCCCCTTCATCTGCCACCAGTTTAATGCCGCCTGTGATGATACGAGCCCGAGATATGTATTTCTTGTTCCACTACTCGCTCATATTGTGTGGTTCCTGTCTGTTATCAGCCATTTCGCTACAGGAGGGGGTCGGGCTACTTTGTGCCCAGACCCTGTGTAGTCCAAGGTATAGCCCAATTAGCATACCCTTGTCACACTAATCATCTCCACAGGGGTTCCCTACAGAGAGGTGGAATCCACAGACAAGCTGGAGCCAGCTTCACATCAAAAGGATTATGGTTTTATGGCCATATCTGCCCTGGGGAACCTCTTACAGTCGCCCCGATAAATTCCTGAGATGCGCCAGGCCAGAGCACACGCTAAGAGTAAACACACGATACGGTTCAACGCCCTGAAAAGGTCCAGACACTGATCTCCTTACCCAAAGGGGATTGGGGTGTCATCTTTGGAGTCTACACGCTGGGGATCTCGCCACGATCCCTATCATACCGCTGGCCCAACTCTGCCATCATCGGGCAAGGAACCATAAAGAAATATGATTCTGATGGATTTAGAAAGGAGGGCGGGGCTCCTCCTCCTGGTGACATCACTTAGGGAGGAGATCAGGTTAGGTAAAAGTTCTCAGATCAGCAAGAGGGTGGTCTTTTGTCTTTTGCTTTGTTGTCCTTCCTGAAGGAGGTGGGAGAGCAGGGCATGGTGCAGACTCCCACCATGAGGCCTAAACATGCGGCCTAGCATTGAGGCCTGAGACTCTGTGTTCTGGACAGCATGTAGGAAACACATGCTCTATAACTTGCTTAAGAAAGAACCCTGAAGCCTACCACATGGGCTCAGAGAAACGGACTATCTACTTGTTCTGGAAATTGTCTTTTTTTCTGCTGAAAGCCACCCGGATAGCACTGCCCAAATCTAGGGGGTTCTGCCACTGGAATAGCATGCCCGGATGCATGGTTTTGGACTGCTTTTAAGTACGCGCCCTGAGATCAACATCCAGAGCCCAGAGAACTATTCACAGACTTGTGTTGGTAATATTTCCTTTCCTTCTGTTTATTCCCATTTTTATTTTGTGCACTGTCATGTTGCTTTCCACTTGTATTTGCTTGCTAACCGATACATGTATTCTCTGTATGTGTTAAGTGTCTAGTATTGACCCGTTTAGGGGTTAATAAATATATAAAATTTAGAAAGCTCGGTTTGTATTATCCTATGGGCCCAGAACACTCACTGGAGGTGAGTGTGAGGTAATTGAAGCGATCTCAGGTGTGCCGGAGGCGGCTTCAGTAGGACTAGATCCTTCACACCCCCCCTTCATCTGCCCCAGTTTTAAGTCCCACCTTCATCTGCCCCCAGTTTATTGCCCCCCCTTCATCTGCCACCAGTTTAATGCCCCCCTCCCCTTCATCTGCCACCAGTTTAATGTTCCCCCTCCATTTGCACCCAAAGTTTAACATAATAACACTGATACTCACCTCTCCTTACTCTTCTGTTGCTCTGTCTGCAGTCTCTTCTCCCAGAGTGTTCAGGGAGCTGCAGGCGTGATGTGAGTGATGTTATCACATCGTGCCTACAGCTCTCAGGCTGGAGCACACAGGGGGCACAGAGGTGAGGCAGGAGCTGTCCGCGGACGGCTCCTACTTCATAATTGTATTCAACTAATCTGCGTCCTACAATGTGCAAACTAGCAGCCTTTTATCAGCCTTAGTATAGTGAGGGTGATCTGTGGGCCCCCCTAGCTGCGACCACTGCAATCCCTTATTGGCTCCTGGGCCCAAGTTCGGCCACATCCTCTACACCCCCTCATGTTATGCACCTGGGTATCTTCCCTGTCTCAGCAATGACAGACTGCAGCAATGACGACTCTGGACTAAGGCTCTAGCAGTGAACTGAACACCACTTCCATGATAAAAGTCTATAACAGACTCTCTCTCACAACTGCTGTTTGGCTGCTCACAGAAGACTCAACTGAACCCTTAAGTCTCTTCCCCTTACTCCAGTGAACCGCCCCCTCCCCCCCCCCCCCCCCACACAAACCACATTCCTGCGCACACTTTTATGCCCCATAGTGGCCCCTGCACAAAATATTATGCCCCATAGTGGCCCCTGCACACAGTATTATGCCCCAAAGTGGCCCCTACATACAGTATTATGCCCCATTGTGGACCACCCATGAATGATTATTATACTCTGGGGTCTTTTCAGACCCCAGAGTATAATAATCGGACACCCAGGGGAGGATACAAACATCAAAAACAATGCTACTTACCTCTTCCTTGCTCCGGTGCACTCCCGTGCGCTACTTCAACCATCTTCAATGTTGGATCACATCTCGCATTATCCAGGCCGGCGTTGCGACGCATAATGACGTCGGCTGACGTCTGGGACATCACCAAACAGGCCCAAAGCCTATGGAGCGCAGGAGAGGTAAGTTACAGTGTTTTTTATGTTCCCTCACCTCCCCTGGGCCCCCGATTGTTATAATGATAGCATTGTTTGTGGGGTTCACAATAGCGGCTGCCACAGGGCTCCGGGCCCCTTAATGTCTTCATTTCGGGTTGAACAAGTTCGGATAAAACAACCCAGAGTATAATAGGTGAAGGCCCAGAGGAGATGTAAAAAAATAAAAAACATTTATACTCTTTTGGGTCTCCTCGTGGCATCCAGCACTCTCTTTTGGTCTCCTCCGTGACGTTATGTGCCCAATCAGGCACCCAAACACAGGCTTCAGACATTCTGCGCAATGGCCCAAACTCAGCAGTGACCCTGGGCACATGACATCACCATCGCATGACGCTGTGAGGATGCCCAAAAGAGGTGAGGAATAATGAGTTTAAATTTTTTTTATTTTTTTTTCCACCTCCCATGAGCCTTCACCTATTATACTCTGGGGTCTGAAGAGATCCCAGCGTATAATAATTTTATGAAATGCATGATGCGGCAGCCATTTTAGTTTGAGACGAATAGGCAATTGTTCAGTTTTGTTAAAAACCAAACAATTTGGCATATTTGGGTCAAACCCAGCTCAGAACAAATCAGTTTTCCAATCTTTGTATATAGATATGGAACCAAGCAACCACTTTCTGCAGCAATATAAAATTTACTAAGGAGGGACAATTGGGAAGTAAAGAGGGACAGAGGGACTTGGTTGAAAAGGAGGGACGCTTGTGAATTATCCTCTGAATGGATGAAATTAAACAAAAATACAAGAAAACAATCTGTTCCTTGCAATTTCATAAACTGATGGCACCATCTAGTGTCAGACATCAGGAACTACAAGACAGAGATACTAATTGTTATACCTTTTGCCCTGTGAATCGTTGATTATGTAGATAATCTGTTTTCCCTTAGTCCGAACAGCAGCACAATATGGGGTATTTCTGCCCCTGTGTGCTGGTAGGACAGGTGGAATTTTTAATTTACATAATTAATTAAGTGATACTACCCTATAAGAGGCAAAGGAGACCTCCCCCACTGTGTTAGTTATGTAGAATAAAGAAAAAACAACAATCCTTCCTAAGGAGGGGAAAGCTTGTGCTGCTGTTCGGACTAAGGGAAAACAGATTATCTACATAATCAACGATTCCCTTACGTCCAACAGCAGCACAATATGGGGATGTAGCAAGTAGATCCCCTAGGGAGGGTTCTCTTGCACTACAGTACAGTATGAATGTCCAAAGGCAGTAGTCTCTGAACTACGGACATCTAACTGATAGTGTTTAACAAAGGATTTCTACTGTTAATTGCAGTCGTTATACTTACCTATACATGAGTTGCAGCAAGGAGCGCATGACGTTGTTGCGCTGATCTCGTGGGATTTGCTAGGCGCTACTCCGCGCATGATGATGACGCGTCACATGACGCGATCATTCGTCATTGCGCATGCGCTGATCTCTTCGCGATTATCACAGTGTATGCGTCATCACTCACAGCTGGGATTTCATTTATGGGGGTCTCTATATATACTCTCCTCTAATTATTGCATATGTCACCTCCTGAGGAAGCTTGCAACTATCATGGCTTCAGGTAATCATTGCCATTTTGCATCTATTCACTGGTCCGTTTAATATCAGATACCATGTATTGCTCTTGCTAAATATTTAATTATATATGTTATATATTATTACCTAGGGGCTTGTGGTTTGTGTCTTGACACCCATATATTAGATACTGTTTTGCAGTTTGGGTCACTCTTTGTCTTGACACTTTATATATTGATTATTTTAGGCCTTGGACCATATGTCTTATTGATTCTGGACATATATACTGTCATCTCTATATTTTTGTATGCAAATTTTCGTTGAGCCCTTTTTTGTGTCTCATATTTCTTGTGTTCTTTGTCATCTGTGTCTTTTCTGTACCATTGTCTTATTGGATTTATTATCTTTTGTGTATTATTTATTATTTTTATTAATAAATATATATTTTTATATAAGATTATTTGAAATTTTTGTTTTTTCTTTGACCATTTCTTTCTGTCCCCTTCCTTGGGGAACTTTACGTTCAGCCCCTCTGGACTGATATCTAGCACACCTCTGATATTGGAGCGTAGATTGAGGCGGTTGCTGATAACTTCCGCCCTGACTAGAAGGTCCTGCTTTTCCTTTAAAAGACTGTGGAAGACACTTATCCTTTTTATCGCAAGACCTTCCATGATGTCGTTCAGGCCTCTGCTAAAATGTTTACACAGCTCAAAAGGGTAGGGAGCATAAGTAATATTTGGATGCATTGTCCACTCTCTAAGGCTTCAACCATAATGGCCTTCTAGCAGCTGTAGAGAGGGCCAGAGATTTGGCAACCATCTTGGCTTGGTGTACGGAAGCTTCCACTAGATAGTCTTCCGCTAAGGAAACCGAACCATAAGGGATAATAGATTGTCTGGAGACTCCGGAGTTAATGTCCCACTTCAGATGGGCCAGATCAGAGCACAGCTTATTCGCTAGCTCATTGGAGGCGATGCCCACAGAAACCTGAGCAGAGGTCGAGGAGGAATAAGCCCTTCTAAGGATGCACTCCATGCGTCTATGTATAGAGATTTGGAGATTGGAGCCAACTTGCACAGCGCAGTGGAGCAATTTAGTTACCGCCATATCCACCTTAGGCGGGGGACCCAACGATCCTGCTGAGGGAAATAGGGTCCTAAATCTCCTGGATAAATAGATTGCACTTTTTGGGATGTCTCCACTCCCCTGTCAAAGCTTTATCCAGTGTCACGTCCACTTGGAAGGCCCTTGGCCCCCTATTGGTGGAACTAGAGGCTTCCCCAAGTTCAACATCACGGTCTCTGACCATATGGACTTCAGCAGCCTAGGAATCCTTACCAAGGAAAAAAGAGGTCTGCTGGAATTTTCCGAAGTGTCTTCATAAGGCGAGTGTGTCTCATTGAGTATGTGAAATTCCTCCTCTGATGGAACTGACTGAGAATGTCTCTCAGTACGAGGCTTCTTAGAGATCTGAGAAATTGAGTCCCGGACTGTTTTCACGCTCCTCATACCATCAGGCAGAAGAATGTTGCACTCTGTATAAGAGAAATGTTTCAGCTTAGAGGAGCTTTCCCTCCTGGAGTTACCGCTGCCACCAGGAGCAGAAGAGGACATCAGTAAGAACAGCATCAGGAGATTGGAAAAAATGCAGACAGTAGCAAACAAAAGGAAGCATACAGAGGCCTCCATAATGTAAGAGACAACCATTGTCTCAGGAGGAACGTTTAAATAGGTAGGGAGAAAACCATACTTACCCATAAAATTTATATACACAAACTCTTTTAGAGACCCTTAACAATGGGGTCTTTAATACCGCTACAGCGGTAAGAGAATGGCCTAAAACTAGTCCAGTAGCGCAATACAGCAGTACAGAAAAAAAGGGTCCCAGGAAAAGTTCCGGAGCTGAAGTGACAACCTCACTTTCCCCGGCTTTAACCTTTCTCTTTCCCCTTGCTCTAACTCCACTGCTATAGCAAGTGCGTTGTGTTTTTGTGGCAGTCTGGGATTGACCCATAACTGCATCAGAAGGCAGTGTAGGGAACTTGTGTCTGAGACGCTGTGATCTGTTGTAGCTGAGCACAAACACCTGAAGCATAAGCTCTGCTGAAGAGCTTAGCCAGGCCAGGATCTGCATAGTGGTTATATATTAACCCTGAAACACAGCCTCCAAGGCTCAGAAGCAGACACACACACACAGCATGCACAACCTGCCCAGCCGCAAATATCTCACCTGAGATTCGACAAGGGCAGGCACAGCTCAGAATGGCCACCGACAGAGAGCGCAGCAGGGAGAAACAAGGAAGCAAAAAGCTCCCAAGGAAAGAGATGAACAGCAGAAGAGGAGAAAAGTTACTAAAATGTAGTTAACCCTCCAAATCCTTTTTAGGAAAAAATGGGAGGACAAAGAGCCTCCCTCCACCTGTCTCACCACACAGGACAGAAAAAAACACAGTGGGGGGAGGTCTCTTTTGCGTCTTATAGGGGAGTATCACTTAATTAATTATGTAAATTTAAAATTTCGCCTGTCCTACCAGCACACAGGGGCAGAAATACCCCCATATTCTGCTGCTGTTGGACGTAAGGGAACCTAGAATTGACCACTGAAATGAAGTTGCCATTCAGGGAAGTCTTCAGTTGCCATATAATTACCTCTGATCACAATGTTGTAAATCACATTTTTATACAACAGATTCACAACAGCATATATAAATGATTAACTATTCCATACTGGTCCTGAGCAACATCATATATCACTCCAGAGCTGCATTCACTATTCTGTACTATGTGCTGGTCACAGGGCCGTTTTAACACATTGGTGGGCCTGTGCAAAGATTTTATAAGTGCCCCCCATTACCACCACCTAGAAATACCTGACCTGCACGAATTATAATGCTCCCTCATAGTATAACATCCCTTAGTGGCTCTCACACAGTATAATGGCTCCTTAGTGGCCCCATACAATGTCCCCCTCAAGGTTGCCCCCCACAGATTCATGTCCCCCCTCCAGGTTGCCCCCCACAAATTCATGTCCCCCTCCAGCTGGCCCCCCAGAGATTCATGTCCCCCTCCAGGTTGCCACCCACAGATTCATGTCCTCACCCCAGGTTGCCCCTCACAGTATCATGTCCCCCCACACTGACATGGCCCCCTCAGGTTGCCCCCACAGTATCATGTCCTCACCCAGGTTGACCCCCACAGAATCATGTCCCTCTCCAGGTTGCCCCCACAGTATCATGTCCTCACCCCAGGTTGCCCCCACAGTATCATGTCCTCACCCCAGGTTGCCCCCACAGTGTCATGTCCCCCCACAGATTCATGGCCCCCTCCAGGTTCCCCCCCCCAAATTCATGTCCCCCCACACTGACATGTCCCCCTCAGGTTGCCCCCACAGTATCATGTGCTCACCCCAGGTCGCCCCCACAATATCATGTCCCCCCACACTGACATTGCCGCCTCTGGTTGCCCCACAGTATCATGTTTCCCCCCACCCCAGGTTGCCTCAACAGTTTTGTGTCCCCCACTGTATATACAGTGGGGAAACAAAGTATTTAGTCAGCCACCAATTGTGCAAGTTCTCCCACTTAAAAAGATGAGAGAGGCCTGTAATTGACATCATAGGTAGACCTCGACTATGAGAGACAAAATGAGAAAACATATCTAGAAAATCACATTGTCTGATTTTTTAAGAATTTATTTGCAAATTATAGTGGAAAATAAGTATTTGGTCACCTACAAACAAGCAAGATTTCTGACTCTCACAGACCTGTAACTTCTTCTTTAAGAGGTTCCTCTGTCCTCCACTCATTACCTGTAGTAATGGCTCCTGTTTGACATTGTTATCAGTATAAAAGACACCTGTCCACAACCTCAAACAGTCACACTCCAAACTCTACTATGGTGAAGACCAAAGAGCTGTGGAAGGACACCAGAAACAAAATTGTAGACCTGCACCAGGCTGGGAAGACTGAATCTGCAATAGGCAAGCAGCTTGGTGTGAAGAAATCAACTGTGGGAGCAATAATTAGAAAATGGAAGACATACAAGACCACTGATAATCTCCCTCGATCAGGGGCTCCACGCAAGATCTCACCCCGTGGGGTCAAAATGATCACAAGATCGGTGAGCAAAAATCCCAAAACCACACGGGGGGACCTAGTGAATGACCTGCAGAAAGCTGGGACTAACATAACAAAGGCTACCGTCAGTAACACACTACGCCGCCAGAGACTCAGATCCTGCAGTGCCAGACGTGTCCCCCTGCTTAAGCTAGTACATATCTGGGCCTGTCTGAAGTTTGCTAGAGAGCATTTGGATGTTCCAGAAGAGTATTGGGAGAATGTCATATGGTCAGATGAAACCAAAGTAGAACTGTTTGGTAGAAACACAACTCATCATGTTTGGAGGAGAGTGAATGCTGAGTTGCATCCAAAGAACACCATACATACTGTGAAGCAAGGGGGTGGCAACATCATACTTTGGGGCTGTTTCTCTGCAAAGGGACCAGGACGACTGATCCGTGTACATGAAAGAATGAATGGGTCCATGTATCGTGAGATTTTGAGTGCAAACCTCCTTCCATCAGCAAGGGCATTGAAGATGAAACGTGGCTGGGTCTCTCAGCATGACAATGATCCCAAACACACCGCCAGGGCAACAAAGGAGTGGCTTCGTAAGAAGCATTTCAAGGTCCTGAAGTAGCCTAGCCAGTCTCCAGATCTCAACCCCATAGAAAACCTTTGGAGGGAGTTGAAAGTCCGTGTTGCCCAGTGACAGCCCCAAAACATCACTGCTCTAGAGGAGATCTGCATGGAGGAATGGGCCAACATACCAGCAACAGTGTGTGCCAACCTTGTGAAGACTTACAGAAAATGTTTGACCTCTGTCATTGCCAACAAAGGATATATAACAAAGTATTGAGATGAACTTTTGTTATTTACCAAATACTTATTTTCCACCATAATTAGCAAATACATTCTTTAAAAATCAATGTGATTTTCTGGATTTGTTTTTTCATTTTGTCTCTCATAGTTGAGGTCTACCTATGATGACAATTACAGGCCTCTCTCATCTTTTTAAGTGGGAGAACTTGCACAATTGGTGGCTGATAAAATACTTTTTTTCCCCACTGTATCAAAGAAAAAAATTAAACCTTAATACTCACCTTTCCCCGTTCACTCCTTTCTCTGGTCCCAGAGTCTTCAAGGAGCAAAAGGAGCGATGCAAGTGACATCACTACATCGTGCCTCCTGCTCTAAGAACACCGGGAGCAAAGACAGTGGTTGGATGATGAAGTAGGGTGCCATCAGCGTCCAGAGGAGTTGCAGACATGAAAGTGCAATGTTGGCCCTATGGTTAAAGTGGCCCTGGCTGGTCATAAGAATTCTGGTGCATCTGCCACCAGCACTCACAATATGAAGAGACTCATAATAATTCTGTTGCACCATGAGAGTCCCGTGTGCCAGAATTGAAAAATATGCCAGTCAGGAACTGATGTAAATTCCATTTATAACTCATGACTGTTTTCTGCCCCCATTTTGGGGGGTTTCCACCATTCTGGCACTTAAGGGGCTCTGCAAAAACGGCATGGTGACTGAAGCAAATTTCTGCAAAATCTGCCCTCCAAAAGCTCAATAGCGCTCCTTCCATTCTGTACCCTACTGTGTGCCCATACATCAATTTACATCTACATGTGGGATATTTCCACATCTGGGAGAAATTGCATAACAAATTGTGGGATGAATTTTCTTCTTTAACCCCCTAGTAAATGTGTAAATTCTAGGGCTAAATGAATGTATTAGTGAAAGAAATTGAAATGTGTAAATTTTACCTCTATTTTGTGTCTGTGAATTTCTGGGAAATGCTGAAAGGTTTAAGAAACGTCCTAAATGCTGTTTTGAATACTTTTAGGGGTGACGTTTTCAGAATTGGGTGATTTATGGGGGTTTCTATTACAGAAGCTTTTCAAACACTTTCAGAACTGAACTGGTCCCTTGAAAAATGGGTTTTGGAAATGCAGGGATGGAGAAAAGGGTCTTGCCCTGAGTGCTTCTTTAGTCTAACGCTCATGTTGCGGAAAAGCAGCTTTTTTGTTTCAGATTTTGATGCATTTTTTTGAGCCAAAGCCATGAGTGGGTTGAGCAGTAAGTAGAAGTATAAGAGCCTCCTTTATATTTCACATTCCTTCTGTAGCCACTACTAGGTTTGGCTAAAAAAAATGCAGCAGAAACTGCAACAAAAATGCAGCGTTTCCACAACTTGGGGCCTCAGTCTTAAGGTGATTTTAGGCTATGTCCTTAAAGGAGTTAAACTGCAGAGCTGCATGTATTAATCTACTGGTGGACTCACTGTGTACATACGTTACATTACTTATTCAGTACTGATCCTGCACTCCATCCAAGATGTACGAAGATGATGTCACTGCATTCTGCTCCTTCTCCTTCCTGCCCTTTGTTTTGGTTATGTTGCTGTGGTGCTGAGAACTTCTGTACAAGTTCTCTACATCTGTAAGGAAGAGAGATGGATTCTCGAATCCATGAGAACCCATGTTCTCTGATACGGTCTGCCTCTATGGTACATACACCACAGATCCACTAGCATTAAAACGATATGTTTTTTTTCAACTTTTTTCCTTTCTTGTTATAAAATTATGGCACCATCTAGTGTCAGATATCTGGAACTACAAGACATAGGCATTATTAACACAAACACATTGGGGGGGGGGGAATTTACTAAAATAGGCATGCTTATTTTCTGGCGCTCGACTGTTTGCATCAAAAAGTGTTAAAAGTCAAAATGCGCCACTTTCTCCATTTTCCAACCCGCTCAACACTTTTTAAAAATTGGGCAGAGCAGGGTGGATATCAGACAAATTTATTATAACTTTCAAGTTATACCTGAAATCTATGCCAGCCTGACTTGCATAGATTTCAATTATGGCACATGGGACCCCGCAAGATGTGCCATAAAATTCAGGTGCACCATGCGCCAGGGAAAATGAATTATAGACAATGTAAACGGTCTGTGAAAAATTAGGATATGACTGTTAATGTCCATTTTCACGGACCACTAAAAAAAAGACTCAAGTCTATGAGGAATCCATAGTGGAGAACATGCACAGACAACATTTGTGAAAAACACATCCTGTGTAGCTCAAGTGGTAGCAAAAGTGACCCTTAAAATAAATGCTGGATTTAGGGGAGAGAAACCGTCAGTTCAAGCATACTTAAGCTTTTCAAACAACGATCTTGCCCTTGGACCGGCTGTATGCCGTGATCGCCATTTATCACGGCATCCAGGGGGTTAATTTTCCGAAGTCAGAGTATGTGCGGCTGGACCCTGCCCTCATCACAGCTTCTGTGCCTGGGGCATTACAGCGTTGTACTATTACAGCGTTAATCATACACTCAGCGCAAGGTAATAGCATGGCGCAGAGCGTTAAGGGGTTAATGACACAAATGTTGGCAGAAAATCAAAAGTTGTTCCAAAGTTTCATTACGCTTTAAGGTACAGTATATCTATGATCACCATGTTGCGGTGACCAGATGGAAGGTAACGCTGCAGTTGGGATTGCGGGGTGCAAACAGCGCAGACTTGTCACGGTCTCTGGGCACGAGGGCGCAGCGCTGGTGCTGTCCCACGTTACCACCACTGGTACCGGTGATGAGGGGGCTGCACAAATGTTGGTGGTGATTGTTCCCCCGGGGCGCTTCCCCTATACTGTGCCGACTGGTGGTGTTTGGGGCGCCCTGATGTTGTCGGTGCAGAGTCAGACACAGAAACGGTTGTAAAGTTGAACTTTTACTTCCATGGGTGTGGAGGCACAAATGCTTAAACAGTTTCTTCAATACAAAACAACGGGGTACGCCTGGTGACACAGCAAAGTCCTGGGGTGCAGGGTAGACTTGATGAAAGGTGTTCCTAGCCCCTTATACTTCAGTGTTACAGCCCTACGGTGCATCTGGGTTCCTATTTGGCTCATAGGAGGATGCCCACCATGATACTAGTACATAATATTCCCCACTCACGTTATGTGGTCCTGATAGCTCAGAGTTTCGGGGTGCAATAGTCAGGGTGGCAGGATATTCCACAGGTCTGGCCTTGGCCCCTGGATCCGGTGATACTTGCTATGGAGCACGTGTTCCAGAATGTTCTCTCCACAGTCTCATGCTGACAAGATAATGATGCTTGACTTCCTTCAGGGCGATGGCTAGGCAGACAGGGGACAGGATCTTCTGAATAGCTGGAGTATGTCAGCTCTCCAACCTTCCTGGGCCTGTCTAGGACTTGAGATTCCTGCACTAAACTCACTGCTTTCTTCACAGGACATCACACTTATCTCCTCACCTCCTCCTCCTAACACTCCACACTTCTAACTCCTTACACGCAGGACCTTCCTGCAGGGGTGTTACCATGGGGACCCAGTGATCAGCTGACTCCTCCCCTTTTCCCAGGCGATGTCCTCCCATTGGACATTTGGTTACTATTCAATCCTATGCGAGGTGTAATGCATATGTGAGGCTCAATAGGTGGCGCTGTGTTGTGTGAGACTCAGGACCCCCTGCTATGTCACACAGGCTATGAAGCAACAGGAAATAATACAATGCACAGAGATCACCCTCAGCCCAGCCATAGCCAGCTCTGGGATGCCACAATGTTATAGGTCACAACTAAAATTGCTGTGTGTGTGTGTGTGAGCACTGAGGCTAGGCTTCTACTCACTTCAATGAGAACTGAGCTGCAGTACTATATCAATGCCACTTCTTTAGTGCACAGGGCTACCTGCTTCCAATCCATCCACTGTATAGTTCTGGCACTGGTGGCTCCCTGGAACATCTCATCAGTGAAGATGCTAGTTGTTGGACCCCCAACCCTACCAGCACCTTGGAAAACCCCCTTTTAACAGCAGTTTTACTGCGTAAATATTTGGCATTATGCACCCTGTAATGGTCTTGAGTGATAGTACTCCCTATTCAGCTGGTAGAGTCTCTGTGCACATACAGTATCACACAAAAGTGAGTACACCCCTAACATTTTTGTAATTATTTCATTATATATTTTCATGGGACAACACTGAAGATCTGACACTTTGATACCATGTAAAGTAGTCAGTGTACAGCTTGTATAACAGTGTAAATTTGGTGTGCCATCAAAATCACTCAACACACAGCCATTAATGTCTAAACCCCTAGCAACAAAAGTGACTACACCCCTAAGTGAAAATTAACAAATTGTGCCCCAAGTGTCAATATTTTGTGCAGCCACCATTATTTTCCAGCACTGCCTTAACCCTCCTAGGCATGAAGTTCAGTAGAGCGTCACAGGTTACCACTGGAATCCTCTTCCACTCCTCCATGACGACATCACGGAGCAGGTGGATATTAGAGACTTTGCGCTCCTCCACCTTCCGTTTGAGGATACCCCACAGATGCCCAATAGGGTTCAGGTCTGGAGCCATGCTTGGCCAGTCCGGAACATTTATCCTCAGTTTCTTTAACAAGGCAGTGGTCATCTTGGAGGTGTGTTTGGGTACATATCATGTTAAAATAATGACCTGTGGCCCAGTTTCCGAAGGGAAACTCTGCTGCAGTATGTCACAGTACATGTTGGCATTCATGGTTCCCTCAATGAACTGTAGCTCCCTACAGCCGGGAGCACTCATGCAGCCCCAAACCATGACACTACCAACACCATGCTTGACTGTAGGCATGACACACTTGTCTTTGTACTCCTCACCTGATTGCCGCCATACACGATTGACTCCATCTGAACCAAATAAGCTTATCTTTTTCTCATCAGACCACAGGTCATGGTTCCAGCAATCCATGTCCTTGCTCTGCTTGTCTTCAGCAAGCTCTTTGTGGGCTTTCTTGTGCATCATCTATAGAAGAGGCTTCCTTCTGGGACAACAGCAATACAGACCAATTTGATGCAGTGTGTGGTGTATGGTCTGAGCACTAACAGGCCGACACCCCCACCCCTTTAACCTCTGAAGCATTGCTGGTGTAGCCCTATTTGGGGGGGGGGGGGGGGAGTTTCCCCCCCCCCACCACGCCCCGGGGCGGCGCGGGGGGTGGATGGGGGGGCCGGCCCCCCCGGGGGAGGGGGGGGGGGGGAACATAAAAAAAATATGCCCCCCCCCCCGGCCGGGGCCCCGCCCCTGTGGGGGGGGGGGCCCCCCCCGCGCGCCCCCCCCAGACAGGAGCGGGCCAGCAAAACACACCACACACACCCCAATAAAAAAACAAAAAAAAAAAAAAAAAAAAAAACAAAAAAAACAAAAAAAAAACACACACAACCAACCCCCACCCCACAAAATAAAAAAAAAACCAACCCCAAAAAAAGAGGGGGGGGGGGCGGGGGGCGGGGGCCCCGGGGGCCGGGGGGGGGGAGGGGGGGGGAGAGGGGGGGGGGGGGGGGAGGGGAAAGGGGGGGGGGGGGGGGGGGGGGGGCCCACCCGGCCCCACCACCCCGCCCGCGACCGGCAGCGGGGGGGGGGCCAACCCACCACTGCCCGAACGTAAATGCCCAAGCACTTGCTGGCAGTAGTAACTCATACGTAACTATTTTACAAAGACATACCTTCTGGATATCCCCAGCGCTAAGCACTGCGCACTCAAAACAAAACTTCTTCCTGGGATCTGACCATGGCAAGGAAGCAAAATTGTATCAGAGATGGAATTCCCTACACTCTCCCGGGAAATTTCAAAAAAAAAGTCTAGTATAAAGTCAACATTACCAATGACATATAATAAGTTTTTTGCCTTTACAGGTCACCGGTAATAGGTATACTGCCAGCAAAACAAACCCCCAACTCAGTTTCAGGGCTCCGTAAATGTTGGCAATCCTTTATAGCCTAGACCATTTTATGTAGAGCAACAATTCTTTTTTTCAGATCCGTAGCAGAGACCCCCCCACCCAACAACCTTCTTCACAACCCCCACCTCCCAAGCCGTTCTTTGCTATGAGTGAGTGTGAGAGCGATAACACCAAATTTGCTACCCATTCACACCTGATACCTTGTAATACTAACCAGTCACATGACACTGGGGAGGGAGAAATGGCTAATTAGGCTCAATTTGTCCATTTTCACTTAGGGGTGTACTCACTGTTGTTGCCAGGGGTTTAGACATTAATGGCTGTTTGTTGAGAGATTTTGATGGCACAAAAAATGTACACTGTTATACAAGCTGTACTCTGACTATTTTAGATTGTACCAAAGTGTCATATCTGTAGTGTTGTCCCATGAAAATATATAATGACATAATTACAAAAATTTGAGGGATGTACTCACTTTTGTGAGATACTGTATATCACTAATATCCTGTACTGATCCGGCATTGTACACCAGAGCTGCCCCCACTATTCTGCAGGAGAAGTCAAGTCACTGTGTACATACTTTACATCACATATCCTGTACTAATTCTGAGTTACATCCTGTATTATGCTCCAGAGCTGCACTCACTATTCTGCTGGTCGAATCACTTTGTACATACATTATATTATTTTTTCTGTACTGATCCAGATTTGCATCATGTGTATTCCAGAATTGCATTTACAATGTTGCTATCCAGGGGAGTAACTACCAGGGGTAGCAGCGGTAGTGGCTGCCACAGGCCCGGGACCATTACGGGGCCCGACGGGCCCCCCGATGCTCCTTTTTTTTTTTTTTTTTTTAACAGGCCGTTACCTGCTGGAGTAACCCCAGCAGGTAACGGGCCCTACATACTTACCACAACCCCGGGGTCCTGCTCACGGCCGAGTGTGCTTGCCATTCTGCGGAGGTGGCTGTGAGCAGGAGTGGGGATCGGTATGTGAGGCCCGGGACCGAACCCCACAATCACTGCTATCATTATACTCTGGGGTCTTTTCAGACCCCGGAGTATAATAATCGGAGGCCCAGGGGAGGTGAGGGAACATAAAAAACAATGTACTTATCTCTCCTATGCTCTGCAGGCTTCGTGCCAGTTTCGTCCCAGACATCAGCCGATGTCATTAGGCATCGCAACGCCGGCCTGGTCCGACATTGAAGATGACCGAAGTAGCAGTGAGTTGACCGAGCGAGGAACAGGTAAGCAACATTGTTTTTTTATGTTTCTATCCTCCCCTGGGTCACTGATTATTATACTTTTCAGACCCCAGAGTATAATAATGGTTCATGGGTGGTCCACAATGGGGCATACTACTGTGTGCAGGGGCCACTATGGGGCATAATACTGTGTGCAGGGGCCACAATGGAGCATAATACTGTGTGCAGGGGCCACTAGGGGGCATAATACTGTGTGCAGGGGCCACGATGGAGCATAATACTGTGTGCAGTGGCCACTATGAGGCATAATGCGGTTTTGGGGAGGGTTGGAGGGGGTGGTCCGGGGGGCGGCGGTTCGGGGGGGGGGGTCCCCATGTCAAATGTTCAGCCATTCCTAGTTACGCCACTGTTGCTATCTGTTATAAAAAACAATCTATACGTTTAACTGAGCTCCTATAACACAGGTGGACAGTTGCACTTAGCTACATCAGATGACTGTAAAGTACTTTGTGTAAGGTTAGGGCTATACAGCGACTTTGGTAGGTTTTGTGTACAGAGTATCTTTTTTTATTGAAGAGGATACATCCATTCTGCATATAGCATTTTAATGTGCAGTGATTATACATGAGACCATATAATACATTAGATAGGGGTGGTGGGAGTTTTTATATAATGTGAACAACACTCTGAAAAAAGAAATTCAAAATGTCACAGTAAAAATCTGTATCTGTAATATTTATCCATCCTAACAAATGACAGTCCAACAGGAAGAGCCTGAATGTCTGTCCAGACTTGTATGCAGGTCTACTAGCTTTAAGTGTCTATTATCCAAGCAGTGAAGGATTGGCCACTGTGTAGAGATTGGTGGCTTTCACCTTTGTGGTTGTAAAATCCAGGTTTAGTGAAGGTCTGTTGGTCTGTAATTATATGGGATTACAGTTATAATTGTTGTCAGCGTGGCAATCATTTCCTTTTTGTCTATATGTGACCACTCATCTGGGATAACCCCTCTGTTGATAAACTTCATTTTATAATCTGCTTCCAGGTTACTTTGGAATGTATACACAAACCATTTCCAGTATGGCTGGGATGAGTTGTCTGGCGTGATGCTCCAGTTGGCATAATTTGGTCCAATATTCCTGTAATTTTTGTAGGGGATTTGTGTTGATTGGTCAATCACCAGACAATTGCTGGAGCTCACTAGGTTAGAACATATTTCTATGACAAATTCGTCAGAGTTGATCCATGAGATACCAGTTATGGCCTGGGGACGATGGAAAGTCACAGAGTGGTCACCATCATGATTAGCAATGGTGTGGGTACAAATTGCTCCGCAGAAGGGGCACTGCTCCCAGCATCCACACAGTTGCTTGACAAGTATTTCATGAGGTTTGATCTCAAAGGAGTCAAAACTGTTTGTGTTTAAGTCTCTCTTGAAATCCTTTATGGCTTCATTCCAAGATTCACACATGACTTTTTGAATAAACTCTATATCTTGAATCTCCTGGTGTTCAATGCTCTTTAGGTCGGCTCTTGTAAAGGTCACATGGTCTTCAATCCTCTTATAGAAGTCATCAAGCCATTCGGACACTTTTCCATTTTTATCTTTAACAAACCTTGTGGACTTGGCGATGCTCAAGAGAACAAGTTTCTGGAAATGATCTAGGCTAATGTGTAAGACATCCTTGAGTCTATGCTGCTGTCCTTCTATGTAGTAATTGTTAACACTTGTCTCAATGAAGTCTTGGAAGAAAGTTTTTGGAAAATGAATATATTGACGGTATTTCTCAAAGTCTTCCTGTTCAGCCAAGTAAATCAAGATGTAGGTTTCTAGCCTGGAGCGATTGCTGGCAAATGGCGGGTAATTGCTGGTCATCTCATCCACAATTGCCATTCCTGTACGTTCATACAGAGCTGGCTGTATTGCTTTAATAATCGTTTTACATAAGATTTGTGCAAACATCTTAATTGAGGCAGCTCCTTGACAAGAAATTTTGTAACAATTGAAAAACTCTTCCCATTTACTCTCAAGGATAACCACAGGGTTATTGGCATACTGAAAAGCTTTATGCATTGACTGAAAGATGGGAACAGCCAATCCACAGAAGTATAGAGAGACATGAAAGTTAAATGTCTTTGTCAGCGTGAATTTACTGAATTTATTTTCATTTATTTGTTCTGATACTTCATGCAGGATTTCATAGAAGAATGTTTTTGTGTAGTCCACCTTTTCCCTTCGTTTATCTTCAAGGTATCTAGTTATGACTTGCTTGAGATTCTGAAACAATTGCTCAATGCTAAACCTCTCAGAGTCACCTAGATGGGTCATAATTGCAAATCTTCCTTTCCCTGTTGCATGCTTTGAAAGATCAACATGGAATGTATTCCATTTTGAGAAAACACTGAGTTTCTTGCTCTTGGTACATTCTTCCTTGTAATACTGGAACAGTACATCTTCAGCATCTGTGGTGATCTGAGGCTCCTCAGAATTCGGAGAAGTGCTGCTGATCTCTGTAACCCACTTTTGCCACAGGTCATCAAAATGTTTTATCAGCTTAGTTTCATCTAAGCCTTTGTCTTTTAAATCAAGAGCTAGCTGCTTACTTTTTTTGCGCAGTTCTTCTTCATAGCCCAGCTGCCTCTGGACTACTTGATTCTGACTCTTTTTCAGCTGTATGCGCTCTGCTGCTTTTTTCTTGGTTTCCTCCACCAGGTCACTGTGCAGAGTATCTAACTTTTGGAGAATGTTGGCCTTCCACTGGATCAATATCTCTCTATCCTTCTCTTCACTGAAAAAAAGTTTCTAACTCCCCTTTAATAGACTTGAAATTTTCCTCTACCTCCATATCAATACTGCTATGGCTCACAGCTTTTATGTCACCTTTCTTTATTTTGTTGCTCAATTTAGACTGAAGTTTGAGAAAATGTCGTCTCAGATGCCAAGTCAACTGTCTGTATTTGTTTTCAACTTTTCTGTAAGCAGAAATTTCCAAGGTATTTCTAAAGCTAAAAACAAAATTTTCATTTTTCAATGCCATCCACAGGTCCTCTATGCGGACACTAATGTCAGAAATGCTCAAAATACCTCTAGAATCTGATCTCCTAGAACGAAGTATCATATCTTTCACTTTTTGGGTGTTCTCACTATAATGGGGATTAGGGGGTGCCATAGGTGGATTACCTTCCCATAAGTGAGAAAAATAATAAATGTGACGATTGGCGTCAAACCTGATGACATCACTGAAACGCTGAACATGGCACATTTCTTGCTCAGCAGCAAGGGCAGTCATCTTATCCAGCTCTGTCTGTAGATTTCTGCGCCCATCTGCATTTTTATCATGTGCAGTTGCTTCTCCTACATTTTGGTGCACAAAGAGACAGCTTGTAGAGAGTTTTACCTGCTTCATTCTTAGGAACGCCTGGACTGCTATTTGTAGAATGTCCTTGATCTCAGAAGGGTTTTCGCCAAAAACGTTGATTAAAGTCATGTTGCCAACACCAATTACAAAAGTTGCCAATTCATTGTCATGATTCATTTTTGATTGATTAGTAATTTCCATGGCTCTGAGACCTTCAGTGTCAATAACCAGCATGTAGTCAAATCCAAGCTCATTTTTGAGTTCATCTGCAATTTCCATCAGTTGCATAAATGCTCCTCTTGTACATCTGCCAGCACTTACACCAAACTGTAGACCAAACATGGTGTTGAGGAGAGTTGATTTGCCTGAACTTTGGATCCCAAGTACAGAAAGCACAAACATCCTCTTATCTCCTATAATTTTAATGACTTCCATCAGGACAGCTTTTATCCAGTTGATTGGAACATAGCAAGCATCTCCGTCCATGAGCTCAATAGGGTATCCATCATATACCATCATATCTGCAGCAATTTTTGGTAGCTTATCAAAACATTCATCTTTAATCTGAAAGTCATGCAAAGCCTCATACGTTTGTCCAACCTCTCTCAAGATATGCTCAAGACCAAACATACTTGCACTGATTTGGGTTGAAAGAGAATCCAGATCATCTTGTAATGTACTTATTGGCTCTTTATTATTAAGTTGCTCTGACTGCAGAAGAGTCCATATCCTGTTATATTTACTGCGCAGCTCAGACATAAGATCACAGGAAAGGTCATCTAGGAATATTTTAAACCACTGCAAAAAGAACTGTTTTGTTGTTTTGGGCAAAGAAGTCTGTAGAGCAATGAAGTCCTTCATGAACTGATTTTGGTTAGCCTTTTGCAGTTGTTCCTGCCTTATAGAGTTCTTGTCTTTCTCTGTCTTACTGCGGTGATATTCAATGCTTTGATTCATCTTGTATTGAAGGTGAGTGAGTTCTCTGTCTTTTTCACACCATACGTGCCAAAGATGTCCAGATAGAGGTAGCAGTTCTTCCTTGGCTGTCATCACATCTTTTAGTTTTAAGAAGGCCATCATTGTTTGAGCTTTAACCTTGCCATCTGCACATTCCTTACTGTCTTCATCTACATGGAAACCATATTTTCTTCCTATTTCTGCACAGGTTTCAAGACTGCACAACTTGTGAGATACAGCCAACAAACGTCTGATTGATATGGTTAGTTCTTCCAGAATTTTGGCTTCGTTCTGGTTTTTCAGACCTATTATGACTTGCATGCTGTTTGTGTTCACATGTAGAGACATTTCTCTGTCTGGGGAGAGTATTATCAGGGGTTTATCCTTCAAGTACTTTGTGGGCATTGTACTGCTACAATTTGACTTAGAGTAAAGAATGACATTAACTGAAGATATTTCGTGCAAAAATGCAGACTGTTTCTTATGATCCTGGATGTCACCCCTCAAGTTAACAAAAGCAGCAGACTGTGGAAATAGGTCTGTGTCCTTTCTACTAGGGCAAAACCAAAAGATTTCTGCCATTCCGTCAATGAGTACACGATTCTTGACACTGCCTTCACAGTTTCTGTGGTAGAAGATGTTATGTTTGTGTTTACTTAACAGGTTGGTTAAAAGCTGTGATTTAGAAAACTGATATGATCCAAACCTGGCAAAGGAAATCATTGGGACATCAGCTTGACATATGAGTTTTTCTTTAAGTGTTCCTGTTTCAGAGAGGTCAAGATCTAAAACACTTTTCTGGACTTGTCTAAATGCCCACAGAGGAAGCTCTATCTCTGAGTCATAAGGTCTTGGCACTAGAAAAGGCAGCGCAAATTGGCAGATAGACAATTTTGCAAATGTGTATTGTCTCATGAAGTCATCTGCACAGTGATACATGGCCATCAAAAGATCCATGGGATGTACAGTATTCTCCATATCTAAGACTGATAGTTCCTCCTCTTCTGAACAGAAGTTTAGCAAGTCATCAATGGAATCAAATATGTTTCCCTCGACTTCAGGGCTGGTTATATTGTTAGAGCTACTGATTTTATTGTTCCCCTTGCAAATCAAGTATCTAAATCGATAGTCTACTTTCATCAACATCTGCATAAAGTGTAGTGGAAGATCACTCTCATCCTCTGGACATTTCAACAAAGATGTATGGACTAGATGAAAGTTTTTTCTATTCAAACATTTAGGAAAGTATTGCTCAAGCCCCAGACCCCTCATCAGATTAATAACATCTTGCTTCAGAGCCATTGAATGGTTTTCTGTGCCATTGGATTGCAGAGATTCACCTGTATCAGTGTGATCAGTTGCATGACAAACATTCTTTATTTCTTCAGCTAGACTTTTCACATTTATGGGTTCATAATCTCCTGAACGTAAATTCTTGAAGTCCTCAACTAAAGACTGCAAATCACTTAAGTCCTTGTGCTTTTGAATAACATTCACAATTTCTTGCTCAAGACACCAACTCATATCTTCCACCATAACCTGTAAAAGCTTTCTCCTCTGCTCTGTATTTCTGGGGCGAGTTTCATCACCTCCTGTTAGTGCCACCTCCAATATTAGAGCTTGAGCTCTGCAGAATCCAACATCTTTGAGAGTGTTATATTCAGTAAATAATTTCTGCATCTCATCAACCATGAGATTGACCTCATGCCACCCAAGTCTTTGCTGGAAATAATGTTTTTGGGCTGAATAGCCTGCATTGCTGACAGCACACAGAACAATCATCTCTTCTTCTTTATTTCCCATGTTTCTCAAATTATTCAAAAATGAAGCCACATAAGAATTTATAAGGACATTTATTTTGACTTGCTTTTCATGATCTCCCTCCTTGAGGTCATCATCTGGACAGAGCTGTAAGAGATCATTTTTTGCCTTTGATATGAATTTGAGGAATGTGGGAAAGTCAGAAATGTTATACATATGTTTTACTTCCTTTTCTTGATGTAACCACTTGATTATAGCAGAATAAGAATCTTTGGTTTCTCCCGAAATGTCAGCATTTTGGAGAAGACATTTTAGTAAAGAACGGATGACAGGCTCATCTGCTTTCATATTCTGACTGTAAGATTCCATAACCTTTTGTAAGAAACTATGAAGTCCTTCATGAGGGAGGCAAACATTTAACCAAATATTATAATTCCCAGTTCTGTCATTAAGATGTTGTCTGAAGTCAAGCAATGTCTGGAGCTGCTGCTGTGCATGCTCCACGCTCCAAGATGATAATGTAGAGAGGAGTAAATTGGCATCATACACAGCTGTGGAAACATTCTCTCCAAGTGGTAAACTCAAATGTTGACCAGTAATGGCTACGTAAGTGTCCTTTAGATCCTTAGCCACTTGGTAAACGTCTTTAAAACTACCTTTGTGTCCATATAGTATAATTTCCCAAACTGGAGTAAGATAAAATCCTCGATCTATCACACTCCATGTCTTATTGTTGACCTCAAGTCCTGCCTTCCACTCACTGAGAGAATCTACAGTCAGTGGTCCTCCAGTTTTTGTCACTACCAGTTGGACGTCTTTCTGTATTTTCTTCTTGTCAACTTTTTCATAGGATTGATTTGAGTCTGTTTTTGTTACATTGTTGCTGACAGAGAGAGACCAAACACTTGAGTAGCTGACACTTACAGAAGAATCTAATAACTCCTGAGTTTCTTTCTTTCTTTTCTCCAACATTTCCTGCTTAAATCCTCTAGAAGTAGCTGTCCACCAGAATATCCCTCCAAAGTGAAGGGGCCCCTGATTAGCATGCGAGCCAAACCGGCTGAAGAAATTTCCATATTTTTCCCTTAGTATATTTGTTTTTTCTGTCTCATTGCAATACTCCAAAAGCTTCTCAATTAATTTTAGCTCTTCAAGGGCTGCAAAGGAGAGGCATAGTTGATTCTTTGCAATATATGAGGAGGCCAGAGGGATGTAGCTGTACTTTGTAGTTGAGATATAAGCATGTTCATTGTGAGCCTCTTGCTGTTGTTCAGACATACTGATTGAATTGTAGCCTACACTGCCTTCGGCTTGGAAACTCCAGAAGCCTCCTTTAGCTGAAGTGGCAATACTAAACCCCAACTTCTCCATTGATTTATGAAACTTTGTCTCTGCTTCAGAGGATGAGAATTCCTTCTGTTCTAGCACAGGCTTTTGTTGAGGATGAGTGAGTGAAAAATCACTTGGAACTGTGAGAAGATGGTCCCGTTTTTGTAAAACATCTTCGTGATTCATTGTCAGATAGATTCCTTCCAGTGCAAGACCTCCTGAAGCCTGCAGCACAACATCTTTGTCACACAGACCATCTCTGTTAAGTGGTTGCTTATCTTTTATAGTCAGTTTATGGTCATATTTGTCCAACTTTGCTTCCAGACATTCTGCTAAAGGTTTGGAGGATCCTGTACTCATGTCATTTGCTTCCTTCAAAGCTGCTGCTTGAACCCTAATTGTCTTCTGAAGGTTCATTTTTTTCACTTCATTCAGTTGTAGTTTTCCCTTTTCATTGTTTTTTACGATTTGTTCATTTTGGATCTTTTTTTGTGAAGCCTGAGAACAATTGACATTCAGCAGCTTTCGGAGAGCTTGTTCTTCCCAATGAAATTCTGCATACTCCTTTATCTTCTGGTAATCCTCAGGCCCTGTATGTTCCAAACTCTTCGTATTTTCTACTCCCAGATGTTTGAAGAATAGCGGAATCCATTTTTGAGGCTTGAGTCCCACATCTTTTAGGCTTTTAGTAAGATCAGCAGAATCTTTCAGAGAATCATCATCTCTTTTCTCCACATGGCTGGTCTCAGCCATATCTGTAAGATACAAAACATCTTGCTTTAATAGTGCACAGTGACTTATGTCTTCAATTGTAAAATTCAGTGGCTCCATTTATAGAACACAGGAATGTTATTGTCCAACTGATAAGGGGTGAACAATAACCTTCCCTCTTTATATAAATGAACTGTTAGTGTATCACTAACATGTTCACTTGTATTGTATTATGGAGTCATATAATAAAAACCACATATTTTAAATGCATATACAATGAAACCTCCCTAGAAAAGCACACCCTTGGAGTCTACCATCACCCCCAATCATACTAACCTGCCATCAATATGTTCGGCTCTCCGTCGTTTGGGTCTGCATGGGGACCCGAAAGACGGAGAAACTGTCCACTTAAAAAGCAGTTACCTGCGGACCCCATAGACTATAATGGTGTCCGGCGGGTTTCCAATCGATTTCATACTGAAACTGGTGGAGATAAAAGTTCTAATTGCAGGACTTTTCTCTCCGCCGATTTTAAGCGGAATCTGCGGCGGAGTATCCAACGCAGATGTGTACCTAGCCTTACAGAGCACATTAGAAAGATAAACAACAATAAACAAATTTGAAAATTAGCCAGTTGGTGCACCAGGGGTGGGCCTTCAGCTCCCTAGAACACTCCTTTTGAGTAGGAAGGGTCATGAGGAGGATACACTCCCACTGCGTGGTGTCGTACAGACAGAAAATTGTAGGGGTCTAAAAGACAAAAGGAGCCTTCCATGGACTCTTGTTGTTTTTCTCCAAATCTACAAACGTGACATATGTAACAATGGTATGTTGTTTATCACTGTAATGTGCTCTGTAACATGGTGGTGACAATTGAATATGCCTGGGGAAGGTGGTAGACTCCCTTTAAGGACCGACTTTCCTCCCCTTTATACTCTGTGAAAGCTGCTCCTCCATAAACAGACCTACACCATTTCAAAAAACAACTTATTTTTTTAGATAATTTTTTTCAGTAGGAGTACAATGTGGACAGTCTATGCTGTGCCCTACTATTGGTTTGGGGCTAGCAAAGCAGATAACTTGCAAGGGACATTAGGGGAGCCTGCGTGCTGAAGCATACACACATGGACAAAATTGTTGGTACTCCTCGTTTAATGAAAGAAAAACCCACAATGGCCACAGAAATAACTTGAATCTGACAAAAGTAATAATATATAAAAATTCTATGAAAATGAACAAATGAAAGTCAGACATTGCTCATTTCTCATTCCACTTTAAAAATGCGGAGAAAAGTCCTGCAAGCAGCGTTTTTCTCTCCGCATTTTTACACCCTTTTCGGGCGGAAACCAGGCGGTAACCCGGTGAACCCCATTATAACCTATGGGGTCCGTGAGTTTCAGCGGGTAAAGTGGATTAGGTCTCCGTTTGTGGGGTCCGCAAGCAGACCCCATGAACGGAAACCCGAACAAAGGTGTAGACCTAGCATAAGTTAAAGCATCTCAAAGTTATTGCCATAAATAGTGACATGTCAGTTTTGAAAAATGAGGCCTGGTACATAAGGCACTTTTACGCTGTGTCCTAAAAGTTTTACGCCATTATGCGGGAAGGGTTGTATGGAGAGGGCTGTAGCGGGGAAAAAACATCAAAATGGCCAAATGGCGATTTTTTTCAACACTTTGCCTCCTATAAAAAAGTGGAATAAAAAGTGATCAAACCATCAGAACTTCCCCAAAATGGCATCAATAAAAACGCCATCTTGTCCCACATAAAAAGACACCTTATGCAGCTCCATACAGACAGAGGTCACCATGGGGACTAAGGAAGGGCATCAGTAGTTGAGGGCTGGGGTCACTTGTGTACAGTACCACAAATAGTCTGGGCTTGAATCTGTGATCTGGGTTCTTTTCCCATTATTTGTATTTCTTGGGGGCTGTACATGTCTACTGATCCATTAGACCAGGGGTCGGCAACCCCTGGCACGCATGCCGAGAGTGGCACGCGAGGCTTATTTCCCTGGCACGGGACTCCTCACCCAGCAGTTTCGATCGGACCAAACACGGCCGAAACTAAACTGCTATTATTATACTGTGGGGTCTCTTCAGACCCCCGAGTATAATAAGCGGAGCCCCCGGAGAGATGATCAAACATAAAAAAACAATGTTAACTCACCTTCCCTGGATCCGCAGCCGCTGTGTACTCTTTGGGCACTTCTGCCTGACGTAAGAGACTGCTGACATGGCCTCAGGGGTCACGTCCGACGTCATTACGCATAATGACGCAACGTGACCCCTGAGACCCAATCAGCGGTCGCTGACGTCAAGTAGAAGTGCCCACACAGCGGCTGCGGAGCGCAGGAGAAAGTGAGTAAGGGTGCGTTCACATATGTGCGGCGCAGCTATCTGTTTCCCTCCAGCGTGGTGCACACAAGCTGGAGGGAAACTGATGCCAGGACGGATCCCATAGTTTTCTATGGGATCGGTTCTGGCACAAGAGGTATTAGTTCTAGCGCTGGATCTGTGCCTCAGCTGGATGGAAAAACGTTACCTGCAGCGTTTTTCCATCCGGCTTCCTTAAAATTTCATTAGAGCTGGGTGAAGATGGACGCTGCAGCACCCGGCTTCTGCACAGTCTATGTACAGTAGTAAAGCCGGTAATTGCCGGCTTCTCTACTGTACCTGAGTGAATTGCTCAGGATTCGTTAAAGCTATAAAGAAATACTTGGATTCATTTTAAAGATGAGAATCTCATCTTTAAAATGATACCAAGCTCACCATGATCGTCCTTAAACATCCTGAGCGATTCGCTAGTGAAAACGATGTTCGGCAATGAAATCCCAATGCAGATCTCAATTCGTCTATCATGGCGATCTTGGTATCTTTTTAAAGATGAGATTCTCATCTTTAAAATGAATCCAGTTGCATCTTTGTGGCCCTAACAGATCCTTAGAAATGGGGCTCTAAAAGTGTCCCCCCCGCTCCTGCCTCAGGCAGCATCTTAGAGCTAAGGAAGGAGGGGGAGGAGTAGCTGTAGAGACAATGATAACTCCTCATTGTCTGTGCATAAGCTACAGATGACCCCTGGTGGGTAGCAGGGACTTCTGTCCATGTTATTCCCTCTCCTATCTATCAGAGACAAACTGTACTTCTGCTCTCTGATAGTCACATAGAGGGCTAATGTAACACTCCTCTGAGCCTAATCACATAACCAGGAAGTTTATTGGAGCTGTGACCCAGACATTTACCATCCTCCAGGTCGCAGCGCCAAAAGTGTCGCACCAAACACTTACACAACACATGCACAAAGTCACCAATAAAGTTTACATTTTTTCACTGTCCCTGTTCTATCCATACCTGATCTTTATAGAGTAAAATATGCCGCCCGCCTCTCTAGTTATATCCGTTACACGCTAAAATAATAGCTATAACAGGATAATACTGTGTACAGGGGCCACTATGGAGGATAATACTGTGTGCAGGGGCCACTATGGAGGATAATACTGTGTGCAAGGGCCACTATGGAGGATAATACTGTGTGCAGGGGCCACTATAGAGGATAATACTGTGTGCAGGGGCCACTATGGAGGATAATACTGTGTGCAGGGGCCACTATGGAGGATAATACTGTGTGCAGGGGCCACTATGGAGGATAATACTGTGTGCAGGGGCCACTATGCGGCATAATACCATGTGCAGGGGCTGATATGCGGCATAATACCATGTGCAGGGGCCGCTATGGGGCATAATACCATGTACAGGGGCCGTTATAGGACATAATACCGTGTGCAGGGGCCGCTATGGGACATAATACCGTGTGCAGGGGCCGCTATGTGACATAATACCGTGTGCAGGGGTCGTCAGACTTACAATTATTGACCGGCACTCCGAGTACCTCAACTTTGATTTTTTTAATCGAAATCGGCACGCCGAACAAAAAAGGTTGCCTACCCCTGCATTAGACAATTTAACCTGCATTCTGTATACTTTTTTCTTTGAAAGGACCTCCTCCATAGGGAGGTTTCAGTGAAAATTTATTTTGTACTTTTAGGTGGTTTTGTTCTGCAGCATCTGTGGTCCATGACTTTATAAACAATTGAGTTGCGATGCTTAGTGACAAAGCCATATATCCTATTAACGTAGATCACTGCAGAAGTAGATGTTTCTTGGATACCAGGTAAAAGAAGGTGATGCCAGCATCAACATAGGTCCAGGAAGGGCCTGACACTGATGTGCAAAAATATTGCTGTGCAATGCTGTTAGGATAGGTCACAGCTATTGGCACTCAGTGGTGAACCTAGCCTCTTTGCTGCCTGAGGCGGACTATTGAAAGACACCCCCCCCCCCCCAAAAAAAAAAAAATATAAAATTGCGTTTACATGCTGTTAGCGTCACACTCTGTTATTGTCGTACAATAAACATACACAAACTTATGAAACAGTTTTTAAGAGTTCTTCTTACTGCATTACTTCAGTATCAGAAATCAACAACACGGCATTAACAATGAAAGTAACTTCACACATCTTCTGCTTGGTGGATGGACGAGCCCACGGGGCCCCCATTCTCTATAATAGGAGTGCCGCAGATAGCTGAGTAGCTGAGTACTGGACTTCGGCTATCTTTGGCACTCCCATCGAAGTTGAATGAGAGCCACGCAGGTTCGTCCATCCACCAAGCGACACGCTTATATTCAGCCTGGCTGCGGTCAGGCTGTATTCCAACCCAGTGAGGGGAAAAAAAAACCCAATTCTCAGGCCCAGTGATTGATCCTCATCAATCAGGTATTTATCCTCTATCATTTAGGTGAATACAGGGCAGTAACATTTTGTGACTTACAGGTGACGCCTCTGACTAATCCTTCACATTTCCCTTCTCTGCCTTCAAAACACTAAAATAGATAAATCACCAGGTCCAGATGGCATACACCCCCTCTGAGGGAACTATGCACGGTGATAGACAAACCCTTATATCTAATATTTAAGGATTTAATAATGACTGGGTATGTTCCACTTGATTGGCACATAGCAAATATGGTGCCAATTTTCAAAAAGGGGTCTAAAAGTGAGCCTGGAAACTATAGGCCAGTAAGTTTGACTTCTGTGGTGGGTAAGATATTTGAGAGCTTTCTAAGAGATGCTATCCTGGAGTACCTCAATGTAAATAATCTTATAACACCCAATCAGCATGGGCTTATGAGGAATCGGCCCTGTCAGTTCTAATCTGTCAGCTTCTATGAAGAGGTCAGTTCAAGACTGGATATGGGTAATGCAGTGGACGTGGTGTATCTGGACTTTTCAAAGGCTTTTGATACTGTACCACATAAAAGGTTGGTAAGCAAA